>JAUCMO010000447.1:1200000-1800000 GCA_032399605.1 Melipona beecheii
TTTTATGCATGCCTGACACTTTCGTATTAAAGAATTGCGTGCTCTTTCAAAGATTCCCGCACGTGTTCAAACTTTTTTTTGAGTCGATTCCAATTACGAATTTTTCGACTCGTGTTGGAACGTTTCGGCGAATATTGTCCACCCTAGAAGTTACGAACCCTCTTTCCTATTCACCCTGCATACAGAGAATTAATATATCGTTCGTCGCTTCGATTAAACGTAATTCCATTTTGCAAATTTGACTTTCAGACATCCGTTCGCTACCGCGTACCTTCCAACTTTCCGTAATTGCGGAGAAATTCGACTTTCACGCGAGATTTCAATCCTCCAGTCGCCCCCCCTTCGCTCCTCGCCGGCGACGCTGAAATTGCATTTCGCTCGTTATTTCAACTTCGTCGCGTTGTCACCGCGTCACGAATCGAGTTTTTCGAGCCGCCGGACGAAAGTGCAAGCTTTTCTGAATTTCCCCTCGACGTGGAATAATTTCCCCTGAAATCGGATCTCTCAAAATTGAACTGAATTCCCCACGAAATGCGAAATGTAAGTTCGCGCGCGAAAGTAATTAGCACGGCGCTCCCTGCGACGTTCGACAGGCGAGACAACGACGTTCCATCGGAACACCTGCCCCCCGCAGATTCCCAATCGCGCCGAGATCCCGTCCGCGTTCACACAACAATCCCCAAAATAAATAATACAGGACGCGATTCGCCGCCCTGTCGAACGCCGGCACGTCTCCGCGTGGAAGTAGCATAACGCGAGATTACACGAGACACAACTCGTTCCGTATCTCGCGGGAACGGGAGAAGGAGAAGGAGAAGGAGAAGGAGAAGGAGAAGGAGATGGAGGGGGGCTGGCAAATATCTCGCCGTGGCGATGCAGGTGGAGTGTACTCTCTTTTCCCCGCGGTGACAGCGGGCGAGCGGGGGGGTAGCGTCGGAATACGTCGGAACCCGATCAGAAATCGGAATCCCGTGGAAAGGAGGTTCCATTAGCGGGGACGGATTTCGAGAAAAGGATTTCTCTGAATCCTCCGCCGTTCTATTAATGTCACATCCATCGCCGTCGGGGACTCCACCCGACCCGGCGGCTGCGGAAGAACGAGGGAAGAGAAGAGGGAAGAAGCACAGGCTTCGAAGAGAAGAAAGGCTCGAAACGCGGATTTTCGTCTTACGTCGCTTGTATCGACGCCATGGAGAAGAAGAAGAAGAAGAAAAAAAGAAGAAAAAGGGACGATCCTCCGCCCAATTATACCTATCTTATCCCGAGGCACAACCAGGCTCTTCCACGATCGAAGCTACAAGCCTGGTTACACGATTCCCACGATCCAGACCCGACCCGAGCTTTCCACGTCGTTTATTTCTCCTCTTTTTACACCGGCTTTTCACAACGGTGGCGACGATCTAACCGTGGCGTAATTCTCGAACTGTTGATCGGCGTTTCGAACGGCGGATTCGACGCTCGAAAATGGAACGAAGTTTCAGTTTGACGATACGTTCGTTTTAATAGTAATGAAATTCAGCGGCAATGAACTTGGCCACTGGCGATGATAAAGTCGAACGACGACAATTAACAAAGTTTAAATAAAACGACCTTCCTGAAATTTAATCGTCTGGTCGTATGAACAATTTAACAACGAATCTCGAGAATAAATTCTTTCAGGCATTTATTCGAACGAAACATTTCAGAGGAGCAAGCAGTTTTTAATATTCGAAAAAAGAATTCGTCGAATTTTGTGTTTTCTTTTTTTCTTTCGACGACGGAAAAACACGATTGAATTGGAACAATTTGAAGAGCGCAGCAGGATTAAATGTAAGTCGTAAATTAAAAACATGACAATTCGATCGACATCCATCAAATCGGTTTCCCCTGAATTTCTCTCCAACGACGACCCAGTTGTTAATGTTTCCCAGTTCAACAACGATTTATTCGCTAAAGTGGCGACGTGTTCTGTCCAGCAAGCTGTCGGTTACTCCAACACGATTGATTGACTATCTACTTATCGCTTTTTCCGCTCTTTTTTTTTTTTTTTTTCACAAACGCATGACGTGTGCATTTTGACGTGATAAATCCGTTTCGAACGGTGCCCCCTCATTACTCGATATAACCTCTTATTCGTGCCAGTATTTTGCGAAAAATTGCGCGAATCTTCAAATATCGAAATCGTCGCATAATAAATTTATAAAATCGAGAATTCGCCTTTCTCTCTCTTTCTCTCTATAGAAATTTTATTATTATCCAACCGCGAAGCATCGATTGAAACTTCGTTCCAAGAAAAGCAGCAAGTATCGACAGCCGCAATCTCACGTGAAATCCACTACGAGGAGTTAATTTTTCAATTCTCAAAATAAAGCAGTAATAAAGACGCTTTATTCGAAAGAAAAGCATCCGTCTCTGACACGATGAATTCCGTTGTTATTCCCTAGCGAGGCGTCAGAGTTCCTCAGACTCGCGACTCGATTAATCAACAACTGTTCGAAAGGAGAAAAAAAAAAAGAAAAAATCAAAAGATATTCGAGACCAAAGCGGCGAAGTACTGTTCGTTAGCTGCTAAGTTGAAAACAGCAGCGACAGCTATTTAATCCTTGCTCGTGTAACGTAAAAACAGCCACTCTCTCTCTCTTTTTCATCCTCTCCTGCTCTTCCTTATTTTTATCACCCTCTTTCTTATTTTTATCATCCTCTCCTCCACCTCCCCTTTCCACTCTCGAGCACAATTTGTACGGGTTGTATTTAAACGGTGTCGCGGGCAACTGACTCGCGCGCCGGTAAATCACGAAAAAGAAAGAACGCGTGCCGCCTTCGCCGAGAGGGAAAAATAAAACAAATAAATTCCAGCCGAACGAGCTCCGTCACGCGTGCTAGACGAGGTAAAGTCGAGTCCCGGTTGCAAGTTTATCGCGTCCCGCGATAATTACCCAGCGGCGGTCGTATCGCGTTTATTAAAAATACAGTCGTGCCCGCTTTAAATATCTTCAATGGCCACCTCGGACCTCGAGTGACGCGGAGAGAGCGCAAGCCGCTTCGTGGCGTTAAGCCGAGAACAACTTAGCAACGATCCATTTAAAACCGTATATACGAGGCGGACGTGACTTTCTTATTATTGGAGTACGGATTTTTACGTCTATTCCACGCCATATCTCCGAGAACGTAATTTAAAAAATAAAACCGCAAGTGATTCGCCAATTGTTCCACCTACGAAATACCGTACAGGAAACAGCGCACTTTCAAATGTATATATTTGTATTGAATATATGTTATATTTATATTATATGTACAATATAAATTATAATATTGTACATATATAAAATATAATATAATACATTTTATATATATGTATAATTTATATATATTATATATAAATTGAAAATGCACCGCTCTCTATAGTATTGATATATTTTTTCCACGTTGTGACTGTTACATGCAATTCTGCGCTTTGAAATTTGCTACGAATACACAAAAAACTCCGCAGTCTACTTTGTTTCATTTGAACTTTGGATCTTCTTTAGATTATCTGCATCTGTTTTTTAATTGTTTAAAGTTTTAGGGAACTGTAAAGAATTTAAGACCCTGGGATGCGCTGCTGGGATAGGAGAGAAGGAGTGTGTGGAAGAAAGTGAGAAAAAAGGCCGATTGCGTTTCGTCTCGGAGTTACTACTCTGCCTAGACTCATATCATCGGCCCCGATCCCCTCCCCTCCCTAGCGGGGTTCCGCATGCTGCTTGCTTAACATCGGAGATCGGTAGGACCTCGACGCTAGGCGCGCAGCCACTTGCGGCTTGTGCTAGTCGAGTGTTCGAAACTCGTAGTCGAGGAATCGTAGGGCCGCTACAAAAGTGTTCGTCGAGTCGAGTAACAGTTTAAACAGAGAAGAGAAAATGCAACGCGTTAAGGCAAGAATTAGGAACGACCTATTTTAAACTGAATTTACGAGACGGACGTGATTTTCTTGTTATATTTGAATTTTAAATCTTCTTACAACCACAACTTCTTGTACTGTTCTGTTGTTTCGAGCACTCGAGTGTAACGCAAAGAGTACGATGTACTAAGAACAAATTGGCAACAGTTCGTTTCCAAGCTTGGTTCATAACGTGAACGTGATTTCCCTGGTATTTTCGATCTCCACGTTTCAATCATACTTCGTTTTAATTTTCTTGGATCAACGCTGTAACGAGTGGCTCCTTCTGGGAACGGAAGGCTTCATCAGAGGCCAGCAGGTTCCGTTAAGAATTTATAATCGTTGAAAATCGCATGAAACGCAGCTGGTGGTTGCACCAACCACAGAAAATCAGATGATACCATCCTGGTTGTTATAATGTTGTGGGATTTAATAAGTAATAAACTTGCAAAATACCGAGCCCCGAGCGGGTGATCAATAAACTCGCACACCACAGCGCGCCGTGCTTATTTTCGTAATTAATTGAAAGAAACAAGCAGCTATTGATTATAATTATAATTAAAAGAGCAAGCAATGTTTTCGCAATTTTACACACAATTGTCACACAATTTATTTCAAACGTGCACAATATTTTTCGCAAAATAGCCGTTACCGGCACACCAAAGTATTTAAACTTCATTTCCCTGACAAATGAAAACTTGCGACATCCTTTGCTCTTACATTAAAATCTTCTAATATCGTGCTGTATCTTTCGAGCGTTCCGATTTCATTTTCGACGCTTCCCTCCCCCCCACCAAAGAAAAAAAAATGCATCGTGTCGCGATAAAATATCGTACGATATTAACGTAAAAAAAAATTCGTCAAATTTCTGCTCTGAAAAAACGGTGGATATTGAGCTACTACGACGGGTGAGAGTTCGCGGCGCGAGCGAACAGAGCAGAGAGGGGGAAGGAAGGGGGAGGCCGTCGGAGAACAGTAAGAGAAAATGAAACACGACGATCGTAATTCGCGAAACACGATCCGGCGTTTGCCGGGACGCAAACAAATGCCTGGAACTCGGGAGGGGCTAGCAACCGTTATTTTTCATTTAATGCTTATCGGAATTTCCGGCGGACAGCAAATACCCTGCCAATCGGTTCCGGCCAATTGCGGTCCGCCGCTTTAAACCGATAAAACTGATTCGATTAGAGGAGATGCGAGAGAACTGACGCTTTATCGATTACAGGCTAACACCTGGCAACCGGTTGCTGCTGGTTATTTAACGCGGAGACGATAATATTCTGGACCGGGTCGCTCTTTCCATTACGATTAGCGATACGAAAGCGCGAAACGCGTTTCGCGACGAGGATTATCTTCTTTCGCTTTCCGCCTCCTCGTTGAAAATGTGCGGTGCTTGCATGGACTTTTGTTTCGCAAAGGACGCGTGTTCACTGATATTTTTTTTTTTCTTTATTGACTCACTCGCGGTTCAGAGATTCACGAAAAATATAAACTACTGTCCTAACTTATTTAGTTTTGTTTTGGCTAGCGAATAATTTTTGAATATTTCGAATATATTGTTAGAAGTAACATTTCAATATTCGTTTGATACGAGTTTGTATTTAGAGAAAAAACGTTCCACATCAGGGGATGCAACGGGTGTGCCTTTTGTATTTACTTCAAGCACGATTACTTTTAGATCCATGTAGAGATCATTTGCTACATTTCCTGCAGTTTCAAACTCGTTTCAATTGGACCGTACTTGCGCGTTTCTTTTTTTTTTCTGACGATTAGACAGATATTAATGTGTCGTGTCAAGTGTCGTTGTAATCTGATAACAAAATATAGATACGTCGTAATAAGCTGCTATTTCACTACGTACATTCTGTACATCTATATTGCGAGTAGTATTGACATGTTTATCAGAGACTTTGCAGTAAATAATTATTATAAACTCACTGTTTTCTTTACTACTGAAGCTCGAGTCACCTGCACCTTCAATCCACTTGCTTGTTAATTCCTCTCGGCGTTTTAATCAAACGACATTCCACGAACGACTAACCGATTCACAGGGTAATGTGACTATTAATGCAATACTAGTGCATACATACTTAGGTTTATGAATACTTCAGGGATACTTGAAAATTATTACCCGAATTTATATTGTCAAGATTTATCGATATAATTTATTTTATTGATAACTCATAACATTCGGAAATATAAAGGTTTTTGCTTCTGGAAAATTTTCAATACGAAACGAAATGTTTCCTTCTTTTATTACTGACGATCGATGAAGTTCAAAAGAAATGAAACATACATCTTCAATATCTTTTCCTTTCTTTTCCTTTTCCGACAAAGTCTGGCTAGCAAAGGAAAATTCTATCGACTTTTTTTATTTTTCTATTTATATAGTATGTATTTTGCTTCTTTTTAATATATATATATATATATATACAATGATTATCGTAAATCGATGATGGTAAATATTAATGAATCAACCAAATACTCTGGATTACGCGATGCGTGATTAACGAGCGTTTTGCCATCGTTATAACTGCCTTTGTTACTGACAATGAGATAAATATTGCTTAATGAAATGAAAGTGCAATTAAACATTAAACGCTGAATATTATACCAACAACGTAAAAGTAATTTACAAGATGATACTTTAGATCACCAGGACAAATACTGTATCTGCACTGTGTTCCATAATACTGAAACAAATGTAATACGAGACCAAACTGAACCAAGATCTATCGGAAACAATCGATAAATTAAATAAAAAAAAAAAAAACACCAAGATCAGGCGTCGATCCGAGAAATAAGCTCAGAAACCTAATTTCTCCTAATTGAAAGTCGAGTCACGCTGTTCGAAGAAGCAGCGATAGAACTCGTTTCCGGTTTCGATCGTCACGTTATCTGAAATTTCGCGGTGAGCTGGGAGGGACGAATTGCTAGTGGAAAAGGTGGACCGATAGCGGGGCCAGGGCGAGCGTTATAAACGTCAACGCAATTTCTGTGTCTGGCCGAAGTACACGGGAAACGCGATAGCAATTCCCGATATAACGCGGCAACTTCGATCCCTCCCTCCCTGTTTGTTTTTTTTCCTTTCGGAAACGGAAGAAGCATCCTGCGTATACATCTTCCCACCCCTCTGACGACCGCGATTCGACCGGGTCCGTATACGAAACCATACTTTCTTCTCCCCCTTTATTATCCGAATAAATCGCCCGGTATCCACGGGAAAATTCATACAATTCCTCTCCCCTCCCCCCTAAGTTGGTTGTGGAAGACGCGGTTTGTCGGACGCGTAACCGGTCACGTGTATTCCTCCTCGTCGTCTCCACGAGCTACCGCGTGCCCTTATCGATCACCAAGTCTCTCTCGCGATTTTCACCGTCGAATTTTCACGCGTTGCGAGATTAAACGAATGTTCAAGTACGGAACGCCGGTTCATTTTTCGTCCGTTGAATTTTCCATTTTATCGCTGAAAGTGAATTTAGCTGGGTAACCCAGAAGGTGCAACGCTGATGCAACGAAAATTAGCGATTGGTTGACTTGGATCACGTGATTCGCGAGGGGGCGTGGGGTAGACCTCGAGTAGGAGTGGCGTTGTCTGGTACTGAGCGATCGCGAACAAGTTGCTTCTGGGCCTTTCAGTGAAACGAATCGTACTAGAATACGTGCAGTTTTTTGTTTATGGCAGAACACGTAGTTGAATTTTTTAGAGGACAAATAATTTACATAATTATGGAATTTATTGACAGGTTTCTGATTCTTCTGAATTGTAAAATTTGGAATGTCGTTGTACTTTTGGTAGGCAATCTTTTCGAAATAACTTCTGGTAGAAGTTACAGAAAAGCCAATTCCTGAAGCTGTTCGACAAATAGAGAACGAGATTGCGGATTTATTTTTTTACGACCACGACTGAAAAAGTAGAAATTTAAAAAAATTTACTTTAGACGTTTGTTTGGAGAGTTTATCTGATTAGATACGAACATCTTTCCTTTCACGTTGCAGATTATAATTTCGACGTTTGACAAACAACAATTGAACCATTGTCGTGGAAGAAAAATTGACTCCAAGCACCGTGCGTTCACTTTGTCATTTCAAACTTCACCGAACTCGCCTAAACTATCCTTAAAATTGATCCTTAAAAACACGCTCGCGATACTTTCGACGGAAGATTTTAATTTTTAAAACTTCGAACAACGTACGCTGTACGATGCGAATCGTATCGAATTTCGCAATTTCGCGGCGAACAACTTGCGAACGTACCGTGTAACTTCGTTCTCGAATTCCCGGCTCTTTAACCTCAACGACGCTTCTTTAGCGTTCACAGTGGCTTTGATCTCTCGAGTTCTTTTCTTCTCCCCCCCTCTTTTCCTTTTTTTTCTTCTTTTTTTTTTTTTTTTTTTTTTTTTAATTTCTCTCTGTGTAACCGCGAATGGTATTACCGCGGGCTGGGAAGAATCTCTGCCCCCCTTTCTCCCCGAGATGTTTATGAACGATATTTCCCTCAACCTCGAGGTAACCACGGCTTCGAGAGAGAAACTGCTCGAGTCAAGTTCTACGGGTTTATTTCTGCATCTGTTACCTCTGATTAATTACGCCGGGAGAGTAGGAGAGCAAGTTGCTCGGAAATTTCCAAGAAATAAATGTGTCTGCGAGACCGTTTACACTTCTCGCACGAAAACCACTCCTTTTCTTTTCCTCGCGTGCGCGAAACGACGTCTCAGTGATCACAGTCGGCGCAGCGCGGCGCGATTCCACGTAGAAATATCAGGACGAATTTTATTTTTTTCCCCTCGTACACACGGAAATTTGGGCAATTTTCGGGTTGGACTGGCGAGTGAATAATCGATAGCGGAAGTTATTCTATGTGTATAAAAAATAGATCGAAAATGTGGAGAAAATTTATTTATTTTATTTTTTTTTTTTTTTTTTGTACACGACACTTAATTTTCAGGGAAAATCGAGTTTGGAAATTTGTCAAGCATACGCGAATTCCGGATTGGACCGGGAGTGAGTAAAATTGACAGGAGGTTATTCTGCGTGTAAAAATAAGTAAAAAATATGGAACGAGATTTTTTTCATAGAATATTTCGTTCGCGAGAGAGAGAAATTTGGAAATTGATCGAGTGCGCGAGCCAGGCGAGTTGTTCTCAATTTTCTCGAAACGTGTCTAAAGTAATTTTTTTATCCGGAATTATTCGAGCGTCTGTTTAATAATTATTCGCAGTTATCTAAATTCGCAAAAAAGATTCTGAAAAGATCATGGAATCCCAATTCGAAAGTCTTGGAGCAAGTACTACTTATATTTTCTTCAAACTCGAAAGATAAAAGAACTTTATGCAACAGACAAAATACAAAACGATACAAAATGCATTAACAACTGTATGGAATTTGAAACTTTTATAATAAAATAACGACAATAAAATTTTCTACTACATTCTCTTCCAAACTGGAAAAATAAACGACCGCTTTATGCAATAAACTCTGCCACCCACGACAATGAAATTTTCAAATTGCACACAGTTATCGTTTAATATGTTATCGTTTTGTAGTTTCTCCGTTGCACAAAGCGTTCTTTAATATTGAATATCGAATTAAATATTAACATTTAATATCAATGTTGAATAATAACGAGAACTTTAATATTTCACATCGGACATCAAACTGAAATTAACAATACACCGAAATGAAATTTCGATATATAAAATGACACGACGACGTATGATTTTTAAAACGCCAAATTTTATTCCGTCTGTTTCTCCACGCCGCTTTCGCGAGAGAAACGATCGAGGCAGGAGCGCCTCGAAAAATAACACGACGCGCAGCGGAAGTTTGGAGGATTTCGCGGAGAACGTGGAAAGTTGAGGAAATTGTTACGTCTGACTGGCGTGGCCGCCGGTTGTACTATAGTTTCGAACAACCGTTAATAATCGATGCTCGAATGCAAACGTCAAAGCAACGGGAGCAGAGGGACGGTTGTTTCGTGGTCTGATTGCACAAGTTATTCGCAAAGCGGCACGCGATTTTGCGGGCCATTCCGCGTAATACTTCTGTCAATGCACCAGCGGTGTAACACTAAATCCGAGAAAATGATTCGTCTCGCCTTGTCGAACGCAGTTTAATTTAACGACAAGCCGTTTATTCAATAATAATTCGCGCCGTTCTACTCGGTTAAACGATACTTACACGCGTTACTTACGTACGATGCTACGACAACGTGACAAATTGTTCAACGTTTCACAGCTGATTTCCTCTCGGATGTTTCAACGTGGAAGAAGATTTTTACTACGTCGCGCCCGGAGCGACGTTGAGCTTGATAAATCGGCACATCCTTCGCGCGATAGACTGTGATAGACAGCGAATTTTTAGACACTGGATTTGCAATTTTTACGAATGCGGTATTGCGGATGTTAGTGGTAGCACAAAATTCAAGATACAAATGTATCTACTTTCCTACAGTAAATATAATTTCACGTAGATCACAAGTATGAGAAACTTTGCGCACGATAAATATAATTTAAATAATTTATAACGTAAATTACAAGTATGAGAAACAGTATTTGCTTCTTCAATTTTATTAATTTGTAATTAATCAAACTGTAAATTGTAATTGATCAATAAATTATTTGTAAATTACTGTATTTTTAAAATTCCGTTTCATCAGTTTGTATAATTTATACAGTGGAATACAATTCAATGTAAATTACATTTTTATGAAATGTGGAACTGTCTCTCGGTTCCAGCGAAATTCCAGCCGGCTCAAATCATCGCTCTCCTAACAAAGTAAATCCCCTCTACCTAAATAAACGTCCGGTAATACACTCCGAAGCAAATTTCAGGCGAAGCAACTGAAACGATAATGGAAGCTTTCGTTTCACGCTCGGAAGAGGAGAAAGTTGGACACGCTCGCGATATGGATTCGGCGATAGCAATACAGCACAACTGTTTGCCACTGCACATTATCAGGGTTTCCAACCGACCAGTCTCATTCTCGTTAATGACGCTAATGAAATACAGTTAACCTTTGTCAAAGCCGGTGGCGCACGCCGCTCCCTCGAATATGCCGCGTTAGATAAATCCACCTCGTATAAATTTAATACCGTCCGGGATTAGAAGGATGCGGCAACGTAACTTGGCCGACATGCTCGATGCTAATACCCCGATGCATAAGCCGCGCGACTACGCGAGCAAAACGATGGAACTTTGCCTTGGTTAAACAGCGATCCGATCTTGCGTACCGACTCGAAATTTCAAGGCCCCCCCTCCCTCCCCCTCCTCCTCCCTGATTTCTCCGATTTCTCAAATTCGTACACGACCGCTCGTTTCGAAGCATTATATCGTATCCTACGTACGAAATTATAACAATAATACTTTGTAACTATATAAATTATAAGTATCGTGTCTCTCGACTTCGATCGATCGTGAGATTCGGCGCTTCAATCTTCCCGGAACGAAGAATCTACAAGGGTCGCGAGATTAAATCTACGTTCGCCTCGTTTAAAAGATCGCGAAACTCGGACTTTCCTCCGATTATCCAAGTTTTAATTATTTTCCGCAAAGTCCAGCTTTCGTTAAAGCAAATCTTTCGAAAATCTTCCAACGCTTCGCCCCGCGAAGTTATCTACTCTCGGAAATTCTGTCCGAGTCTCTTCGAGGGAGCAAGCACGTCGAGTGATCGTCTCAGCTGTCCTGTCGCGAATTCGCAAATGGCCAGCTTCTTACTAACACTGACACGCCTTTAAAAATATTCGTCGCATGCTCTACGAACAACGCAAGGTTAGCATCTCGAGTTAAATTTCTCGAAAATTGTCACAGTCTACTCGTGACAATTTCAACAGCGGAGCAACCAGAGTGGTCGAAATGGTCAATCTACAATTGTCAGATATTTCGCGCGTATAAAACAATTCTCCGACTGGCGTTGACAAACGTCCACGTACAAATTAAAGTTATTAACTCTGAGCGAATAATCCAAATGTCAGAAGGTTGGCAACGCGTGTCGATGCTCCGTTGATTCAGGAGAGAAGGGGTTGAGACGCGACGCGTTCCACGGGGGAACGTCGGGAGAACGTCGATAAAGTGTCAAAGCGCGCGACGAAAGGCGTGCCGGCAACTTTTCAACAGCCTGTATTTTGTTCACCGTCAGCCCAAGACTTTCCTGCTGACGGCGTACTTTATCCAGTTGCGCGCCGGCGGCGTGGCTCCGGGGAGGATTTCGCGGGCAAGAATTCGGGATAAAGGCTGATTTACACGCGGCCGCGACTCTCCGAAACCATCCCTCCACGTCGCGCGCGCGACGACCGATCGATTTCCGGATTCTCCGCGGAGCAGAACGAATGCGTATATCTGTTTCTCTCTCTCTCTCTCTCTCTCTCTTTTTTTGCATCTATAAACTCGATCCGCCAGTCCAGGGACCGGTGGACGATTCATTGCGAGTAATGCATATGCAAAGTGACTGTAAAATATTGTTCACGTCCACGCTTTGTCGAGTTAAAAAATATCCTTGCGCTCTTTTTTCCCATTCGGTTGCGTTTCTACGTTCGCGTTGTAAACAACACCGATACGAGGATTGAACGAATGTTTAACGCGAGAGGGATCTCTGCCCTCGCCAGAAAAAAAATTTGTTTATCCAAGGGTCCGTCGGAGGGGTGGAATTTTTTTCGGTGAGATTCTTTCGGCTGAGTTATCGGCTGGAAAAATTGTTTCGATTGAAGGTCCGGGAATTTCAGGGGACTCGACACTGTTCCCCGGGGAATAGTTGTGAAAATAGTTTTGTTATTAGGCGGCCGGCGTATTAATGCAAAAAATTTCTCAATCGGGAAGGGTGGAAATAGCAGGTGAAATTGTTCGCAGATGGAATTGACAGAATTCCTCGATGGGAAATTTTTCTGACGAGCGTTTTTCTAACGCTCAATTCTCTCCTTTGTTGCGAAATTTCGTTTCATCTATTCTCAAAACTACCCTCGCTGTCTGTATAAGAAAATTTATTGGCGTCGACAATCTGTGACTCCAGTTATTTGCGAAACATCTCTAATTGTGCAAAGTGTCTTTAAAAATCGACTCTATCTGTTACCATCTCCCTTTTTCAATCCGACTACAACACTAAAATTCGATGTATAATTAAAATTATACAGGATAACAGAGACGATTGTTTCAGCAAAACAAAATTACGAATTCGACGAATATTAGAATTGACGTGGTGTTACTTTAAAACCTGTGAAACGCAAAATTATCAAATATAATAATCGACGAATACCAAAAAAAACTGCACGACTTGTGTGCCAGTACGATTCTCACTGAAAGGCCCATCGCGCGATCGCTCGCGAGTACCAGACAACGCCACTCCCACTCGCGAATCACGCGACCCAAATCAACCAATCGCTAATTTTCGTTGCACCCGTGGTTACCCCCGTTAAAATCAGTGATAAAGTACAAGCTCGAACGTGGCAGATATTTTACAACACGCACGTACACTTTTTTCTGCGAGAAGAACGGAAAGCGCGGGCGGAATTCTTCGAACTCGTCGAATTTGTCGATCAATTTCCGAGTCAGTAGTGCAGTGGCGCGCCATCAAAGACGCCGTTTCTCGTGTAAACGAATGACGGGTGGAAGAGCCCAGCGGCGCTAATCCCCGGATCCGATCCGGATCACCAGTCGAATTGCGTCGTTTCGAATCGGTCGACAATCGGCCAGCAATTAATACAGAACGAAGTTTATTCTCCCAACATCGATGGATGGAGAGGGGGGCAGCAGTGCCTAATCGAATCGCAGGACGAAGAACACGCGATCCTGGACGACGTTAATAGCGGAGGAACGGAAACAACGACTGAAAGATCGAGGGAGAGAAGAAGCGAGATAAGGAGAAGGAACAGCGGAGTGCGTTTAAATATTTACTCAGTCGAGGAGGATCCTATTGAATTCGCGTCGCGATGAATCAGGCCAACAATCCCTCTATTCAGGGGGGAGGGAAGAAGAAGGAAGAAGGAAGCAGGGAAAAATTGGATGGATGAATGGATAAATAGTTTTCCTAGGATTTTCCTGATGAATTTTTATGCCCCGTTCGTTTTATCAGTTCTGATTTGACAAGATACGAGACGAACGACCGGCGTGTATCTTCGTGCAATTTTCGATCCAGAGAAGTTGACTCTGCGTGGGAATTTATGGGTTCGATATTTTCATTTATCAAAGAAAAGAAAAGAATGATAAATATATGTAAGAATGTGACGAATTTCGAGTTTGATAACATTATCAATGTAAAATTAAAATTAAATATTCTGAAACATCTGCTTTTAACCCGTTGACGTGAAAGTCGGCAAGTCTCTCTTAGATACGCGCTTGATATAAAAATTATCTTTGTTAAGGTCACAAAAATGTTGAAAACGAGAGAAATAAATATCGTTGTTTGGTCACGTCAAGTTTCATTTAATTAAATAAATAAACAAAAAGAAATTTTTCACAATCTTCAACTTTGTTTTCATTTTTCTATATATTTCACGATCAAAAATTATCTATTTCGCAAAGACGAGATCGAGAAAACGGGGCCTGTCCGTCGAGATTTCGGCCCCTACGAGAAGATTCAGAAAATTCCGAGGCATCCTGCAGCCACGTGCCGAGAGAAAACGGCTCGAGAAAGATGAATGGATGGATGGGGGGGGGGGGCTGGCTTGCCTCGGTTGAATTTTTATGGTTCATTCGTTCGGGTGGGGCGCGATTTAGCGAAATGCCAGGGCGAACGACGACGACGACGACGAGGGCTGATGAACGCTGGGAAATATGCAAACGCGTGCAACGTCCCCCGGAGCATCAGCTGTGTGAATTATACGGCCCCGGGAACACATTATTGTTCCCGATTCCGCGCGAAACGAAAACTCATCCGCGACCCCGTAGTCGCGCGTACAAAGCGAGTCGGACGAGCACGAGTCGCTGAAAAGGGCCGACGAAAAAATATTGCGCCGACGACTGGGGGCTCGATCCGAGGGCAAGGATCGCATTAGCATCGCGTCTCCTCTTTTTCTCTCCTCGTGCACGTCGAAACGTACGCGCGGCTCTATCCGTTAGCTTCTCGGGATACGGCGGTGTCAAGAGCTCCAGCGAGAAGGTGAATAATCGCGCACGCTCGTGAGATATTAGTTTATAAATTAAATTTCGCCGTTCTGTCGCGCAGTTTCTATTTTTATTGCGGATTTAACATAATGTCGCGTTGCGAGGAATATGTTATAAAAGGTGAATGGTCAAACACGGTTACAAGGTATGTTAATTGTATAAATTGTTGCCATTTTTATGTGTTTTTGTTTTTTTTGTTGCAGATTTAATATATAATATACATAAATTTTCGAACAAGAATCAAGACCTTTGAATATAATTGTCGCCAGTGGAAACGAAAATTTACAAATTTTCGTCCGAAATTGCTCGCAAGGCATTTGTCACGCGAGGAAAATTTTTTTAAGCAAAAGTTGCGCGATAAAAAAATTATTTGTTATACTGTACAATTCTCTTGATGTAAAAAATGAATTTCGAGTAATTTCAGTAAATGATATTACTCGTAAAATGAATATTTGTATCTGCTGTGTTATTTTATGTTTGAATTTGAACGAAAAATTAATCGACGCGACATTACGCTGATTATATAAGAACAGCGGATCAGATAGACGGGAAAACGTCTTCGACGACAGTAATCTAGAATTCCATCCACGTTCCATCTGTGCAAAAGAATCCTCAAAATAATTTTCAAAACAAAACGCCGTACAATGGAAACTGCACAATACCGCCGAAATGTCTGAACGAATGTTTTAATAACCGGGCGGGGAAAAAACACTGACAAAGAGTCAATAAAAGTTTTCATCTCGAAAATCAAAAACAACGCAACAACTTTCCGTTTCTGTTCAACGCAGTTTCGACAAATTTCCAATAACGTACGTGAAAACTTTTCCCGTTAAAAAAACAAAAAAGAAAAAAAAGTAAGAAAGAAAAAACAGAAGGAAGAAGAGAAAACAAAAGGTATAAACAAATGGTACGGAGGCGCGGATGTCGAAAACCTGTGAAACTCAGGGGAGGAAGCAAAATGGCCCGTCGGGGGAACAAATGGTCAATTAAAAAAATTTCTTTTTTTTTTTCCCGCGAACGACGGTGACGCCTATTGAGAGTAATTCGACGGGTCGAATCGAAGGGGGGAGCGATCACCCGCCCAGGAAAATTGGCGGAATCGCGCGGTACTCACTCCCCTTTCTACTCGCGATGCTTGTGCACCGTGGTCCGGTTAATTTTGAAGTACGCAACTCCCCCCTCTCGGTAACGAGTCGTGCTCAACAACCTCGTCGTGATAACGCGATTTCCGCTTCGAACTACGCGAATTCAACCGTGTAACGCTTGTTTATTCCAGAAGAACTGCCAGGGTAGCGGTTGCGCCCGCTATTAACGAAACCGCGCTGTCACGCGCGTTTTATCATCTAAGATTCGTCATCCCACTCCCACCCCGGCTGAGAATTCCCGAAATGACGATATTCCAAAATTTCCAGAACAGTTCTCTTAAAATTTTCCAATCCGTCTCTTAGCTACGCTTCGCCTAAGCGCGAATCTCTGAAATCCTGATGCCCCGGTTCCTTCGACACGCGACTCTTGTCATTCAAAAAGTGAATTTTTAACGTGGAGGAAGCCTGAAAGCCGTTGCGCAGACGAAATAAAATAAACTGAATTGTACAACGACGCTGATCTGATATTCGTAAAATTATGTTTTTTTCGGGCGATCAGTCTAAAACGCTAGTCAGTTATTCGTCGACAATCACGCGAACGCGAGGAGAAACAAAAGTCAACCTCGACGGTGCGAAACAACAACTTTCGAGTCGTCCCTCAAAATGAGGAACTTCCGCTCCTAAGCTGCCCTATAAATTTTGAACTCGATAGATCCTAAAAGAATCTTTTATCTTCTTCTTCGAATATTGCTACGTATACGTACGTACGTGGTGTGTGCTTCACGGCGAAGGTAATTCGAGAGTGCCGAGAAGAAAGAGAGAACGGCGAAGTAAACTTTCGCGTGGAATAACCAAGTGCAGTTACTGAAGGAAATTTTTCCAACAAGAATCGAGAAGAGGAAAAAAGAAAGAGAGAGAGAGAGAGAGAGAGAGAAAAGGCGACGAAAGAGAAAAGTGGAGAGTCGATCGGAGAAGGCGCGAAGCACGCGGAAGATAAGAGTGGTGGCAAACAGTCCGTGCACAAAGCAAAGAATCGAACAGATGGAATTGTTCGTCTAAACGCCCCGGTCCCTGTAAATGTACTTCTTCAAACAGATACACGCGCACCTTACATCTTGTATCTCGTAGAAGGTGCGCAAACAACCCCCCGACCCAGCTACTGAACTTGCGAATTCACTTGGAAATCGCGTTTATCCGTCGATTTCGTTCCGAGTCGAACGTGTCTAACGTGTCCTCTGTACTTAACGCGATTAAACGTGTCACGTCACTGGGGAACGACAAAAGTTCGTTCCAGCTGTATAATTGCAATTCGCGTATCGTCAAAATGGCCAATCCATAATTTTACTTTGGTACATTATTACTTCTGAAGCTATAATTTCGTAGTACATCAACGAGGTACTTGATATACTCGAATAATTTTCTAAAATTAACCTCTTAGCTTAGCTACTGAACGCCATTATACATAGTGGTTTTCGCGTGTGTCGTCTCACACCATTACAGCGACTCATTTCTTTCTCACAGAGTCAAAGAAATGAGTTGAACAACACCCTGTTGTGCTGTTACGATTTTCCAAATTCTTTACAAAACAAACTTTGATTTATTCGTTCCTTCAATTTCAAAATTGAACGCTACACATTGGTAGCGTTCGACAATTGCAAGTACCAATATATCATCGAAATGACCAACCCACAATTTCGTAGATCAACAAGAGTGTGCTGTTAGAGATTTGAATAATTTTATAAATTAATCTTGCAGCTGCATTACAGTAGCTTTCGCACGTGTCATCTTTTTGAACTATACACCGCTATCGTGGTTCACAAGTTTTTATAATAACAAACCGAATTCGTAGAAAGAAATTACGCACATAATCCTAAACGCCCCATATTACGAATTCGATCGTGCTTTTCGCACGAAGGTTTTGACGAGAAGAAACTTACCCTCGTACACCCAGTCCGGCACTCCGTTATAAATGGTCCCGAAGACCCCAGTGTCTGTGATTTGATAGTCGACCGCCACTTCCGCTTCCGGTCTATAATAGATGTTGTTCTGGTACACGTACACCAGAGCGTTGCCCCGCGGTGCCCAGGTAGCCAGTTGCAAGGAAATTGAGTCGTTCGCGGTCAACGAGTTCTCTGACCTGGAAAAAAATTCGTTCAGGACGAACGTTTAGTTATCTTTCCGCGTTGCAACACGTTCGCGCGTTTCCCGCGAGTCTTTCGTCCCCGGGAAATTACGTTCGCGAGCGTGTGTCCGCAATTAACGGACGGGCGTATTTGCCGTCGGATTTATCGAATTAGTTTTATAATTAAAACGCCAAAGTGCCCGCCGTTAACATCGACGTGTTTTAATTAACCGCGTTAACGTATTTGTTCTGTTAATAGATTGTTGTTAATTATCGGCGATTAATTACATTATGCATATGCATGCGCCCGTAATTGATTATGCATGATATATCTTATTCAATTATGTATGACATATTTAAATTAATGTCACAAGTCGACTGCTACAACCCCCTCCCCCCTACAACCAACCACCTCCTCCGAACGTTAGTAGCTGCGAACGCGGTTGTTTTCAGTTTCAAACTTCATTATTATACAAACATGTAACGTCGAACTTAAATGTTGAATAAACGCGTATACCGCTAAGCCCGTTGCGTTAAAATCGGATAATCGGCCGGATGCAAATATGATTTTATTCAAGCTGGAGCAAGGGGGAGGGTGCGTATTTACTTGTCCTAATACGTTACTGTTACCGATAATATCCTATAAATTACCGAATGAACGTGCGTTGTTAATTGGACGAAACTAATAACGTCGACGCGTATAAACGGACAACAAAGTAGCAGTGAAAGTTAAGTACGTGCTCGCGCGCCACGCGACTGACGGGTTTAGATTATGCGCGTAAGCGTCTCAAAGCGACGTGATTAACGCGCATTAATTAAACGAAGGTAACGCTATTCCTGCGTACAGCGAAGGTACATTAAAGGAACAATGAAGCACGTTTATACCACGCGATTGATAAATTAAGTCGCATCAACGACACCTTAATCCCCTTTGCCGCGATACTCGAGCCACAGTCGAACACGGCGAGTTCCTCTTGCGCTAACAGCCGACATTTTTCGAGAGCGCGCAGCGAACGACAGGTGGAACGACGCGGCACGCGTCGACGCAACGACACACGGAAGTAAACTGACGACGACGATCTCTCGCAGTAAGATTGCCCTTCAACTCGAAATTCAGTTCCACGAAATATTTACGAACGTAAGAAACGTAAGGTCGAGTCGAGTCGTAAACGTTTGGTTTTTGTCTCGCGTGTTATGAATCTGTTCCGGGAAATGTTGCAAGGAGATACGAAATCAGTTCGGAGTCACGCAGTACGCATTTAAAACTTCGTATTAAAGATATAATATTATTTCATGTAAATATGTTATATGTAGTTTTGTGTGTGTATATTACGATACATTATTTTATATCAAATATAATATATTAATTATTTCAAACATATCAATTGTACTAACGATCATGTGTTAATAATTAACGCGATTAATAATATTTCACAACGATGATAAATGACACAGCCTAATAATTTTATAACATAGAACTTTCTATTGAAGGAATAATTATTCCACCTATGTATATTGATGATTATTATTTACTGGTTTATGATATTATTTGTCATTATTATTTATAACTAACATTTATTATAATTATTTATGAATTTACTATTATTATTTATTAATTATATAAAAATATTATAAACGCGACCCACTATCGTTAACATATTGATTGTTTGATACTACCTGTCAGTTTCATACCGAATAAAGAAGATAACGTTGCAAGAGAGCGAAATATTAAAAGTTGATATTAAAGACGAAACACACCCGCGGTAACATCATCGCGGTAAGTAATACGTGAATTTAACGAATTAAAAATCGCGAAACCATTTTTTGCCATAAAATTTTATTGACACGCAAACATTTGAATCGATACAAAACAATTACAGGCGCGATCGCTCAGTACCAGACAACGCCACGCCCCCTCGCGAATCACGTGACCCAAATCAACCAATCGCTAATTTTCGTTGCATCAGCGTTGCACCTGAGGTTACCCCCGCTAAAATCTAAGTGATAACATATCCAAGTATCACGAGATTATTCCCAATTTGCACGCAACTTAATCGTGGGTTAAATCCAGAACCTGATCATAGGCCTGTGGAATCAAATCTGGAACAGGTCTCGATCTGATGGATATCGCTACGTTCTGAGTCTGCGATCGAGAGTTGGATCGAGAATTTCAGCAAACTCCGGTTTGGTCTTCTCGAGTCTATTCGCGGCTTAACCTCTTCATCTCATCAGCGTATTCATCGGTCCTCGACCCTCTGAACATGATATCGAACGATATCGTTGCCATTTGCCTAAGAGACTGCTTCTTCGACGGGGATGGGCTTCGGTATTAACGAGAAACGATCGAGAACGCGGATTGGAACGATCGTAGAGTCGAACGAAGGAGGACGAGGAGGCGGGGCAAAAAGTGGAAAAGTCGAGCGAGAAAACGGCGTCGTTGCCGTAACCTGCAGCGCGATAAAGCGGCGAGATATAAATGGTCGGACGGGAGGATCCTTCGTTCGCGCAGTAACAAGCAGCCATTCGATCCTGTTCGATCAGAATTGCTACGGATGAAAGTACTATTCGCCCAGTTGGGTCTGCCGAACGAAACCGAGAGCCGCAAACGCGCTCGTTGAGACAAGGGGGGAGGGAAAGAAGCAACGCGTGCTCCCGATGCCGCGATTACTCGGCGTCGTCGAAATGCATACGAGCAGCGACGCGAGATCCTTATTTCAGCCGAGGCAGTAAAGGCGGCTCGGAACGTAAACCAAAGCACTGCTCGATCCGCTCGTACCGAGATTGCCGCGTTACAGAAAACGATACCGCCGACTGCAGAGGACTCGATTCTCGGAGTCTGATTAATATTTACGCGCGTTCCGATAGAACCGGAGTTGCTGGTTCGTTGTCTACGAAGTTGAGCGTGGAGTTGAGAAGACTTCAAACGTAATTAAAACTGTGCACTGCGCGGGGTGGATTTTCATCAGCTGACAGGAACTTTTTTTGTGACTTAAGAAGAAACGAAAATGGAAACTAACGAGATTATTTGTACTTTTCTTCAGTCTTTGTTGAGTTTTTAATTTACTACGAGGAAGGTCTCTACAAGGTGATGGAAAATGGAGAATAATCTTTAAATTATATTCCAGTCTTTGTTGACTCTGATTCACTGTGAGAAAGATCTCCGTGAGGTGACAGAAAATTTCAAGGACAGCTTTGTGATGTAAAATAAAATGAAAATGGAGGCTAATGAAATTGCATTTGTGTCTTTTTTTAATCTATTTTGAACTTTTTCTAAATCACGTTATCGCGCAAGCCAAGGCACAGAAGCTGTCGAGGAAATTTTTAAGCAGGATGCACGGCTTTCTGCAGCCGAGATTCAAAAGGGCAATGAATATACGATTCTACACAGTGGTGCAAAATCCATTACCACGTCCATACTACTTCAAACTGCGTTCAATATTTGCTTGCAACTTTGTGGCAAACTTGTAGCATGTTACGCGGTTTGCCCGCAGTTTGACTGAAAAAGTTGGAAACAGTCCGTGTATATGTATGTTTTATCTATACAGCGTACTGTTGAATATTATACCTATAATAAAGATGTGAACTCGAGCTACGTAGATACATTAATTTTACTTTAAACTTTGCTATTTTCGTAGATGTCAATTCTGACATAATACTAATAACCAGCTTAACTGAAAGCGTTGAGAAAACTGCTCTAAAATAGCAGGAAATATTTATTCGATACTGACTCGACGAACTCCTGACGCTTCAACAGTGCACTTTTTACGGCTTCGTTCTACGCGGCACGTGGCACTCGCTTCAATTATCCAAATCTTTAGGGCCGTCCGTTTAATCGAATAGGAGTAGCTTCCTCAGATTCTCGTCACGGTGGAATGCATTTTCGAGATGTAGATGGATCTTCCACTCGGAGCGTTGTTTCTTCTTCTCTCCTTTCTTTCTCTCTTTTTCTCTTCTTCTTCTTCTTTTCTTCTTTATGGCGGTACGCCGTTTTACGAGAACGTTGTTCGGGGGATCCTCTCGAGCTTTCCAGTCGGTCGGTAGATTCTTGGTTTACGTACACCCTCTGCTGGAATATTCGATACCAGTGAGTCTGGTTCCTGCTTCCAAGATCATGGGAACTTGATTAAATTGCCGCATCTAGTTTACTGGCGGACGTTTGGTTGACTGTTAAATATCCTCGCATTGAAGATCTTTGTATTAACATCGCCGCTGATAATGAAATACCGAAGGCGGAATTTCCTTGGGGACGCGGCCAGCGTTTATCTGTTGGTGCTCTTCCAGTTTTACTGCTAGACAGTTTCATTGTTATTCCGAGGACAACGTGTCGTTGGGACGATCGATTTTTCTTAAACAAACAGACCGTTTCGAACGAATTCGTTTACGAATTTATAAAACTGGAACTTCCTCTTCTTCTCTCTGGTTATCGAGATTCAAAAGTGAACGATCGAAATTTTTATGGATTTGTCACAAAATGTTCGAAACTTTCAAACCGCGAATATCAAATTTCATTTACTTATGCGTTCAAAATTACAATGTTTCCCAGCTCGCTATATTACGACAGAAACGACGGAATCAAAGCGAACATCTCGTTCGTAGTATTCGTGAAACCTCGATGAAAAGAAATTAACAGCAATAACAGAACTTTTCTCAAAGACAAAGCCAGGGATCCTTGTTGAAGCAGACGTTCTTCGAGTCGAAAGAGATCGAGGATCTCGAGCTACCGAATTTAGTCAAATGACCGGTGGAATTTTCCCCACGGGGGAACGGGATATCCGGGGTGATTGATAGGGCTGATTGAAATCCTTCTGCATCCGGCGGAAGGCAATAGAAAGGTATCAGGCCGGGATTCGCTAATGGCTTTTAAAGGTGACTACGGTTAGGAGTTAACGCGAGCCGGTGTACGTTCACGCGGAGTTGGCACAGCCGGCTGAATGGCCGAGTAATAAAGAAGCTTGGGCAAGCGCGTTACATTATTTCCCTTTTAGAATTGAATCCGCGTGCCGGGGCAGATTTACGCGGCACGTTGTTAAACGCGGCTACCGAAATTAAATGGCGGCTTAAGGAATTTACGGGGTCGCGGCGAGAACTCGCGGAGGAGGAATCGTTTCCTTTGCAGATCCGCCCGTTTTTATTTCCTCCCCTCTTCCCCACCGGGGGGTAAATCGACCGGGAAAACTTTCTCGGATACTTTAGCGAAATTAAAACACACCGTTCAACGTTCATACATACATACATACATATATATATATGTATGTATATACACAGCGTAGATGGATATTACGACGGACTTGGCTTCGGTGGTCTTTGCTCTTTTCGTAATGACTGCCGCGTTTTATTAAAGAAGTTTGACCAAGTCGATCTGCTGATTTCTGTTGTGTTCGCGTTGCAACATGAAAAACTTGATTAATTCTTGTTACCGGCTTCAAGAAGGTTTCAAAGAAAGTTTACTTTTGATATAATTTAATGCGATATTTATATCAAATGATACAATAATAATTTAACATTATTTGATATAACATATCAAAGTTCATTTAAAATATGAAAATATATAAAAAACTGCACGACTTGTACGATTCGTCTCATTGAAAGCCCCACAAACGAAGACAACTTTTTTGCCATAAAATTTTATTGAGACGCAAACATTTGAATCGATACGAAACAAATTACAGGCGCGATCGCTCAGTAGCAGACTGCGCCACTCCTGCTCGAGGTCTACCGCACGCCCCCTCGCGAATCACGTGACCCAAATCAACCAATCGTTAATTTTCGTTGCATCAGCGTTGCACCTAAAGAGACCGGATTTTCTAGCGCACCCCCGCTAAAATCACTTTCAGTGATAAAATGCAACTATTTGAAGATAAACTTAGGAATTCTCGCAAGTTGATCTTGTAAAATAAATAGAACGTGATACTTGAGAGTGCATTTGGTAACAAGAATTTCCTTTTTAGGAGATCTGAAAAATCCCACAAAACGGTCACTAGTAAATTACCTAAAGTGCCAGATCTTCGCGAAACATCTGATAAACTGCGGGTCGACATCGATATTTCTACTTAAGCCTCGCGCGAAACATAAACATAAAAAACTGCGAAAAACTCTTTCTCTCTCTCTCTCTCTCTCTCTCTCTCTCTGGTCGCATTAAAGTGACAGGGATCGAATAATTCTCCCGTGACTCGAAATTTTCGTGCAAAATTTTATTATTTCTTTAGCACGGAACATTTTCTAGCAGTAAAATCGGCAGAAGAAGAATTTACCAACTGTGTGAAAAATAATTTCTAATTTCTCGATTTATAGACAAGAAGCGAGCACCAAAAATATAGGAACCGACATACGTAACAATAATAATTTTATCAGACCAGATTGAGGGCCGAGAAACAATAAATATCAGAAAGAACTATCGAGAAAGTCGAAGAAAATAACAGAGTAAATCCTTTCTCGTGGATAGCGCTGAAAGCCAAAGTTAAAAAAATTTTAAAAATTGCAAATCAAGTACCGCGGTAACATCCACTTTCGGCACTTGAATCCTGCTGAACCTAGTTAGTTGTTTGTACCTCCAGATCCATTTAGAATCAAGGGGTCTTATTCACCGGAATTCTTCCAGTAACAAGGCTGCGGCAACAACACGAAGGAGGACCATCCTCCTAAGGAGAAACCACCGGGGAATTTCATATAATTTATAAAATACACAGTGGCTAATAGGATTTGGTAGAGCGAAGAGGGGGGAGGGGAATCGATGGGAAGTTCCGCGAGCTAAAGAGGATCCACTTCAAAGGGAAGTTCCGGAAGCTACGAAGAGGCGAAAGAAAGGGTAGAGGTCATAAATAAAGACGCCCCGGTATTCACGCGGCGTAGGGAATTTATAACCGAGTTTATGGCCGCCACTTTCCTCGTACAAAGTGCACGCGCACTTTTCGATACGACTAATCCCTGACAAGACTGTGAATTTTGATTCCCGCGATGACGTATTTAACGTACAGCGTTTGGAGTGGGATCATCGCGAAGGAAGGATTGGAAACCTCGGGGTGAGACGAATAATTCTGGACCAGGGTTGACAATTTGCAAATAGGAAGCGTAGCTTCTATTAGCATCGCGGGACTGGAAGCTAGCAGCTCTTTCGTGTTTCGAATTTTCAGACATCGACGGTCCGAAGTTTCGGAATTTGTGAACAGCACTTTAAAGTTCCAGAACTTCGAAACACCTCGAAATTTTAATACCTGTAACTGTGACGTAGGAAGCCTGCGAATTACGCAAACCTCGGTACATCCGTCGCCAGCTACGAATTCTCCGTTGCAGCTACAACGAATGAAACGCATCGCGAGAACTGTCTCTATCGCGAAAAACGATGGAGGAGGAGGACGTAGCGAAATTCCATCAAACGGCGGAACGTTGTTTCGCGAAACAGCGACGGACAGCGTACGCTGCAAGCAGAATTCGGCGAATGTCGTTGGCCATTCGTGCGGAACGGGAACTGATGGAATCGCCGTGCGTGAACGCGACGAGCCTCAGTGTATCGGTTCTAATCGAATTCGTTCGAACGGCTTGATCCGAGTTTCGTGGAAGGTTTGATTGAACAAACAGAGAAAGACGCGATCGGGGAGAAGATGGCAAAGCTTGAAGCTCGGCGAGCTGGCCCCTCGAATCACAACCGTGATTCGTTCGGTACTTTTCGATCGTGTCCCACCAAAAAAAAAAAAAAAAAAAAATAGAGGATCTGTGCATTTACTTTTCGGTTCGTTCTTCGTCCGTTGGGAATATCTCGCTATTCACCAACTCGGGCCGGGGAGCGAACGTTTCGAAGCCACAGACAGATGCATTAATCCGCGAACGAGGAATGATCGGTCGTCGTTCGAATTGCAGCAATGGATCGCGATGGATCGGATTTTATTGATTCGATAACGTGATATTACACGTTACTTTCTGCTGTCTCCTCCCCCTCTGTCCTCCGCGCGTCGCTTCTGCTCGTTATTGTTATTCAAGCTATTATTTTCGAGACTCATTGTGCTGCCGACGCAGCGACTTTTCATTGAACTTTCCACCGATCTCTCGCTCCGACGTACGCGCTTGGAAAAACTCCATACGCCGTTTCGACGGTGGTTCATTATCGATCGGTGAATCGCGTAAAGAGATCATTCTACAAAAGAAGGGAATGGGGGAGAAAAAAACGCGGAACGATCGTTTGCGCGTTGCATCGGACGAATCGCGTTCAAAGAAAATGTTGGATAAGCATCGTTCCACTGTGTGGAATATTTGATCGCAACTGGTTCTGTGATTTGTGTTCTCTCACTGCGTTTCAATCGAAATTCTCTCTCTCACTCACTCTGGTTAACTTGGATTGCACAAAATGGAAATGCTAATTGGTCTCTGTTTGCCGTTCGATTGTTCTCCGATATTACTCGATTATGATGTGAACTCGTTATACTTGACGTGCTTTTGTAAAGATACAGTGAATTAAAAACCTGCACGACTTGTACTCCAGTACGATCTTTTGCCATAAAATTTTGAATCCATATAAAATTACAAATGCGCGATCGCTAAGTACCAGACAACGCCACTCCTACTCCAGGTCTACGCCACGCCCCCTCGCGAATCACGCGACCCGAATCAACCAATCGCTAATTTTCGTTGCAGTAGCGTTGCACCTGAGGTTACCTCCGCTAAAATTACTTTTAGTGATAATGATCTTGGAAACTTTACTCTCGTCAAAGAATTGCGCGACCTGAAGAAAATTGTAAATAGAAACAGCCAGGAGGATTTTATTTTTCCCTCGAGCTCTGTGTGATAAAGATCTCCCTTCCAAAATTCTTTTCACTCGTCGTTTCTTCAAACAACACCAGATGGCAGAAAATTCGTTGCAACAAACTCTTTGGTTTTTCGGCATTCAAGTGAGAGCTAGAAACGTCTCGTTACTCGATAGAAACAACAGGTGACACGTTAGGATTCATAATGAAGTGAAACTTTAAACAGCCAACAGCGCCTGCAATCACTTACGACCAACGTGAGGATTCGAGTGTCAAACAACGCCGGCGCGGCGCGCAAATACAATTTTCCTTGGCGATCCTCGCAAAAGGAGGGAAACGACTCTCTCATAAATATGATAATCGTTGAAAGGAGCGGTCGACAGAGAGATCAGGCGCGGACGAAGAAAATACAGGGAAAGCCACGGTGGGACGAGTTGATAAGTTAAGAACAAAAAGTCAAAGGGAGTTGGTCGAACGCGCATGAATGACTTCGATCGCGTGACCAGAAGGACGAACGAACGCTGCACGTTCCCTTGACGCTGACATTTCTCTCTCTCTCTCTCTCTCTCTCTCTCTCTCTCTCTTTCCTTCGCAGTAGGCTGTTAAGGAACGCTCGACGAATTTTCCACGTGCCATCGAAAATGAAATTTTCGTGCCGCCATCGCCGCCGCCGCCACGGATATGAATTCCAGATTTCAATTTACCGATCGGGCGTACCCTCTCCTTGTCTCGCGTCCGACGTCTCCGCAAAGAATGACGTCTGGAGAAAATTAAGAGATTTCCGTCCTCCTCGAATCTTGAATTACACTCGTTTCTCATCGCGGTTTTCATCTCGAGTGGTGATTTTAATTCAAATATTCACGCTTGAAACGTTTCCGCCGATTTTCTGTCTAATAACATTCCAAAAATGCCACGTTACAATATATCGCTGCAACGTGACGGATCTACTGACGAATATCTAGAAATCTCTAAAGAAGCTTTCTTTAACAGAATTTCCAATGTGGTCCAATTTATAATTTATAACGTGTTTTTAAAGATGCAAATCATTTTTCGTAAAACGTAGAAGCTTGTATATAGTATTGTACCTTTTTGTTTTCGATGTCTCTGATGAAGTATTTTATTCGTCGGTGGTTCTAGTGCCAAATTAAAAGCAATTTCATTTATAATTTTGAGAATGCTGGATCACCTTGCAGGTGACACGATGATTCTCTTTCCTTTCGTGCACTCGACGAACACGAAAAGTTACCTCGGTTATTGAATTAAATCCCTTGATAAAACAAATTTTCCTTTTCTCGTAACAAGAGAATATAAAATAGAATAATGAAAAAAATAGAGCATTCGCGACATTAAAGTTCTCGCTAAAAAGAGAAAAATAGATGATCTCGAGGACAGAAAGATCCACCATAGGGTCCACAAAGAGGCAGAAAATTCCCGTTTCTTTTTGACGTTCGGTGCAATCGGCCGTGGCGAAATTGCCGGCGTGAAAATGGCGAAGAATTAGAGGGGAAGCGAGAATACCGAAGCTCCGGAATTATCGAGTTGTAATTTCTCCAGCTCTTTTCAACAGACGTTCCGATCAAAGGTCTGACAGCCTGACGACTGCACGTGTGATCAACTGCAGTTCTTAATACCTTCCAAAGATCGTAATTGAATTAGCGAGTCGAAGCAATTCGACGCTTCTGTTTCAATGATCGAAGGTTTAACTACAGATGGACGCAGATGTGAAGATCCGATCGTGTCTAAATTAGAAAACGTCACTGTAGAGTTTCTTCTTTCTGAACGCGAACTGTTCTTTAACTCAGTTATAAATTGTACTTGCCAAAAATCAATGTGTATTATTCCACAACGTTCTCAAAGTGCCAAACTACCCAAAGCGTCACTCGAGACCATAAAATTGAAGATTTTAACGATACCGAACTGTACGTTGTTACTTATCTGCGTAAAGTATAAGTTGCTCGAATCGAACCGTAGATTCGCTTCGAGATTAGTTCTCCTCGGCTGTTTCTCCAAAACCGCTCTCTAATTAAAACTGACTCGCAAGACCGTTTGCATTTCACAGAAATCCACTCTTCGGCTCTCCCTTTCATCACGCCCTCGGCGCGTTTGAAGAAAAAAAGGGGAGCAAGTCTCTCGGTCGTCCTTTCGAACTTCCCTCCGGTGACGTTAAGGACCGTTAAGGGCCCGCGCGGCACTTGAGATGTTCGCGGAATTCAGCGACAGAGTAATTGCTATCGAGGCTTGGGCAAAAAATCGAGATTGAAACGTCTGAATAGTGAAACTAAACGCCCACGTTACGCAGATGGTACATTAATCCTTTCACCGTGAAAGCCGTGATATCTCTCGGAGAGATATTTCGCAACTACGCGCAGTGCCACTGACGAAAGTATCTCGCTCTTGCGACACTTCGCGTCACAGCGATGTTTCTGCCTCTCAATAAAGAAGACATCTCTCGTAGTACCAATACCACGCGCGACAGCAATATTTTTACGTCTTTGCTCGTGGCCTCGATACTTTCGTAAGAGCGAAATTATAAAAGCGAGATAACTCGCTGGTATTTCGCAACTGAAACAGTTCCTTCATTCATGGGGAAAGGGTTAATTTTCAAAAATAGCTGTTACAGCTTTTCTGATCATAAATTTCGTTCTTACACGGTGATTTTCGCACCGATGAAAGCACGAAACTCGAGGCTAAGTGAATTAATCGGAATTAATTGAAAGTGAAACGAACTAAACTAAGTAAATTACCCGTTCCGATGGAAAAGATATGGAAGCAGTTATAGTGCGCACATGGCTCGCACCTCGGCTTCTAATTGCACCTAACCTACATCTAGAACGCCATCTGTATTCACCGCTCCGATACCATTTGTAGCAACCATAGAGCTACAGCATTCCTCATCAATATTTAATAACTGCTACCTACGCCGTAACACCATCGCTCGCTCGTAAGAATAACTGTAGCATTCTACTTGCAGATTTAGCCGTTTAGGCGTTCGTATTTATACCGGGAGCAACGCTAAGGGAAATTATCTGGGTCGCAGTTAACTCGAACTATGCCGAATTATGCCGTCGTTCGTCCATAGCTGAAAACTATATTATATTTGGACGAAAGCAATTACGATGCTCAGAATCGTGACCCCGGCACGATGTTATGAAATTTATTACCCCTGATTTTTATTTTGAAGTGATGGATCTCTTGTCTAGACTATGTCCGAGACTTTGCTTCACCTTTTTTTCAACGAATATCGATGCTCTTCAAGTTATCCTGACTTGTTTAATGATTCATGTGAAAAAGATATATTTGTAATTGACAACTGATTATAGCTGACTGATTATAACTGAACAATTTATTCTTCTTCTGTCAAGATTAATATGATTCATGCAAAGTGTGTTGATTTATATAACCTACATGTATCTAAAAATCTTAATACGAGTATTACGTTTATTTCAAAACTGAAAAAATTTAATGATTAAATTTAATAATACTTTGTGCAGCAACGAATTTTTATTCTCGATTTTTCTTTCATCGAATATCGATGCTTTTCAAAGTATCCTGACTTGTTTAATGATTCATGTGAAAAAGATATATTTGTAATTGACAGCTGATTATAGCTGACTATAACTGAACAATTATTCTTCTTCTGTCAAGATTAATTGCATTCATGCAAAGTGTGTTGATTTATATAACCTACATGTATCTAAAAATCTTAATACGAGTGAATTGAAAAAAATTTACAGGTATTACAAGGTACACGAGTGCCTTTAGGATTGAAAATTGTTAGAAAAAAGTGTCGCAAGATGCCGAGCAGAGGAGTAACACTACCGAAAATTCATACGCGAGATCGGAGTAAATTTCCTCTCGCCGATCGCGAACGTGTTAATCCCTGTATGCATCAACTTACAGCATTAATTTAAACAGCTAACTCCTCAAAATACGTCGCTAATTACCCCCGAGTATCGATCAGCATTTTCATCTTAAGATTCCTTAATGCTGAAGCAGTAGGTTTACGCCGGGGTGGGAGTGAAACCCGATTCCCGGCGGATTATCCGCTTGGCAAACGACGTTAGACCGGAAGCTGTCGAAAAGCCGCGGAAGCCTTCCATAAAGTTTCGAATGGAGCGTGAAAGTTCCACGGAAACGTAACAACCAATATTGTCCGAAAGGTTAGAGGGTTTTTGCCATCCCCTCCCCGAAAACGATTTTAAAAACGGTCGGAACTTTCTCGCTGTTCGCGCCGAGCGTATTTCGAAAGTTGGGCCCTTCAAAGTCTCGGTAATGCCCGCGGTCGTCTTTCAAACCGGAAGCTCGTTCCGTTCTGGAAGCATTTACGACAATGCTCTTCACGCAGTGTCCTCCGTGCCCTCGTTCGTTTCGTATCCCGTTGAAGAACAAACGCGCGTCAACCCAGCATTTCGCTCATAAATTTTTGATAATGGTAGAGGAGAGAAAGACTGTAACGTTTCTTTACAACCAATATTGTAACGTGACGTTATAAACGGGGACGATTAAATTTTTTACACGAAATAATGTATCTTTTGACGCAGCTCGACAGTCTCTATTTAGAAAAAGATCTATCGATCTACGTATGTCGAGAAATTGTTAGTTTAGAGGGTGTTTTTTAATCTTAATTCTGCAAAATGAGGGGCAGCATTCTTGCGTTCGAATCCTTGTCTTTCGCCTTGCGTAGATTTGGTGAAATTAAAGTTAAAATAACTAGCGATATAATTTTACAATTTTTATCAATTACATCTCGTTGAAAGAGCAAACGTGCCATCAACGTTATACGTTGTACGAGCGTTGGCGATATTCATTCACAAACTTTCGCGTTTCGTCCTGTAATTTTCGAGCCGGAGGAACTTAACCTAAATCGCGAAAACCGGTCGTAATTTGCACGCCGGCGGCCATCTTTCTTTTTCTAGCGAACGCGGGGATTAAATTGCAAACGTGAAAAACAAAAAAAAAAAAAAAAAAAAAAAAAAAGAGGAAAGAGTCAACGCCGGGTGGAAAAAGTTTGAGATACGATTAGGTTAAATGGCGGCTCGTTTGCTTACCAGTTCTGCAGGTTCACGATCCTGTAGTGGGCCAGGTACGTGTGCCGATAGAGCTGCAACAGAAAGAGGAGCAACGGGTGAATGTTTATTAGCCCGGGCGAGTTTGCCGGTGAAACTTGACCGGGGAAGGGAAGAAATTGGATGCCGGCAAGCTTTTAAGGGTTAAATGAACGCTGCCGGCTCTTATCGCGACATTCCTGTCGTTTACTTTCTCCGGCCTTTCTCCTCTTTCCCTCAGAGGCATTTTTTTGTAGTTTTTCTTTTTTTATATATATTTTTCGAGCATCCGCGAGCGTGCACAGGATCCTCGTTCAGTACGTTTCTGCGGACGAATCACGTTCGGGAGATTGTGTCCCATAGGGTTATGTTATAAAAACCGGTACATGTTCCTGCTGGTTTATTTTAATGAAAGAATCATGTTTATCAAAGAACAGAGAACGAGTATGAGCTTGGTTGGAGAGTCGGGAAGTTGCAGAATGTAGAGTATATTATAAAATATAATTAAATTATCTCGTTCTTAGTATTCTTAGTATTGTTGAGTGTATAGAGAGTATAATTAACTGTTGGACGATTAAACTGTCTCTCTCTCTCTCTCTATAAAATATAATTAACTGTTAGGTAATTAAATGATCTCGTTCTGAGTAGATTCACGTCGTGTAGTTCTTCATAAATTTTGTTATTCAATGTATAGAGTATAATTAAATGTTGGACGATTAATTTGTCTTTCTCTCTAGAATATAATTGGAAAGATTTGCAGAACACAATTAACCATTAAAAAGTTAAATAATCTCGTTCTGACTAGATTCACGCCATCGGTAATTTTTTTCCATAAATCCTGTTAGGGCAATCTCGCGTAATCTCGATTCCCAATGACACACTTTCTACGATTGACCGTAGTCTTCAAATTCAATCAGTTTCTTGATCCTTAACGCGATTTCATCGAATAACTTCGAATTCCAATGACACCTAAACGACGTTAACTTTCATGAATCTCAACGTCTAAAAATACCACGTGCTCATTACATAAGCGAACGTTTTGAGCAGAACGATGTCTATTACTGCAAATAAGGGAATCGTATTGATGAGACGAAATACACGCGAATACGCGATCAACGAGAGACAGAGAGAGAGAGAGTATCGACTATATATTACACCTTGCAATATCGCGCGATAAATTATTCATCGTAGCAATTTACTACAGGCAGAATATGTATCGAAATGTACACAGGAGAGAAGAAATAAAACGGCGTCCGTACGTTCTTTTCTTGGCAACGTGAAATCAAAAATGAAAATCAGAATGAATCCCCCCCCCCCTCTCTCTCTCTCCATGTAATTTTCATTCCGATAGAATTCGACGAGCACGTTTTGCCTCTTATATCGACGACGTACGCGAGAATTTTCAATAAAATTACACCGCAGCTCGAAAGGCATTGGTGAAAAAGAAAAAAACTGCACGGCTTCTACCCCAGTAGGATTCGTCTCGCTGAAAGGCACAGAAGCAACTTGTTCGCGATCGCTCAGTACCAGACAACGCCACTCCTACTCGAGTTCTACGCCACGCCCTCTCGCCCAAATCAACCAATCGCTAATTTTCGTTGCATCAGCGTTGCATCTGAAGAGGCTCGATTTTCTGGCTTATTTACCTCGCTAAAATCACTTTCAGTGATGGAAAAAAAAAGTATTTCCATTTCAATGGGAGAAAAAATAGTAACGAACCCTTCGCCGGGAAATTTATCTGAAACCAGTAGTTGGCAACACCGGCAGTTTCACTGTTCAGCGCTTCCATAACAATAACGCGCTTTATACAGCGGTAGACCGCTAATTACAAAAGGCACGTCGCGTAATCGTAATTTTCAGTTTCGAATTAACAAAAAAAAAAAAAAAAAATCCTGTGGTCGCCGGCCGCTGTTTGAAAAACGTAAATTTCGTCGGAAATTATTCAACAGGTGAAACTGTGTTTTTCGAAACTGCAACGATTAACCATGCAGCGCTCGATCTTGCGCGATCCGCGGTATTGGATAACTTTTATAAACAGACGTATTTGTCCCGGGTGGAAACGAACCTCGAATTTTCAGAGAGCCATCGCTGCTGATAAACAATTCCTTTTTTATCCCGAAAAACATTTAATTCCGAGAAATTTGTAAAACAGATCGCTCAACGCGTTGACTGTGGCCGCCAGTGATTCTTTTATTCTTCGAAACACAGCGAAACAAAATTTCATTTAGAAAATGCTACGACTGTACCATACAATTGACAACCTGGTACTTCTTTTCAAACTTGTTGGAAATTTGAAATACCAACGAAAATCAGGTCATTTCGAGTCACTGCGCGATATGAAAAAGTTTTCGATAGGAATGTCCCGGTAGGCTCGAGTAAATAACCAGTATCCTTTCCTCTTTGCGAAACAGAAATGACAAGGAGGAAGGAATAAAGTGTAATAGAAACGCGAGAACTGAAAATTGCTGGGGAACATCCGTAAGCGTAAGACGGAATAGAAATGGCAGATGTTGCGCGATGGAACGAGTATCGAGATGGCGGCAATGGCCGCTTATCTCTCTGCGAATGTAAGCGGTTATGGTACTTGCGTTCTTCCCTTATGCTTCGTTGCTCGTACAAAACTCCTTATCACGGCCGTAATAATTCATCTGTCGCCGGAAATTCAAATGCAACTTTCCTATCGACTTCCACGACACGACGCAATAATGGCCAAGCCATTCCACCCTCCTCCTCTTTCCCGTTCGTAACAACGATCTCGCGCGTGCCATTCGAATTGCGTGACGGACCAATCGCCCGGTCTAAAGACTCTGCCCTGTCGGTTTCTTTTCTTTTTTATCAAGTGAATTATCGTTCAGCTAGAAAAACGAAATTCTAATTCTTTCGAGAGCTTTCGCTCGCTTCGAGATATTTCCGCGTTCCCTTCGGCGATAGGTAATTATTTTCCCGCCGGTCAGAGTTCAATTGGACGTTCAACAAAACGCCTTAACTGCTATCTACTACCGATCGAGCAAGGAAATGAAAGTGACTGCTGAATTCTCGCGGGAGAGGAAAAGAAAGGACGATAATTACAAAGTACAATTGGTCGACAAGTGGAAGGTTATTTCAATTAATTTTTGGAAAGGGGGGTCGATTTAGACTCCGCTCGACGATTCTTGATCGTCAATTTTCTATTTCTGCAATTGAACCTAAATTAAAATTTTATATCTTTCGTTCCACATTCCTCGTGACATTGGCAATAAAATCCCGCGATTAGTGAATTTAATTAACTTCAATATCCAATTTAACGTACAATCGAACAAAACGTGACGACCGTGTACAATTGACAAGAAGCTCCGAATTAAAAAGTCCGTCTGGTACAGTTCGTCTGGTACATTTTGTTGGCTCGATGCGAGTTCGTTGGAGGAAGTGCACTATCGAACTTCGCCTATATTTGCTGTCCGAGTCACGCAGAAAAATTCTCCAGTGATCAAGTAACGAAAAACAGCCGGATCCTGGCAATAAATAACCCGAACCCGGGGCTCATGGACCGCGATACCATCGAACACGGCATCGACAGTGTGCAACGATACGAAAGGATTCATGACACTCTCTCCCTGCTTTGCCCCCATTAACTCTTTCGGAACGGCATGCCGTGCATCATTCTATCCCGATAAAGCACAACCACTGCCCCTGATCATCGAATTATGGTCATCGAAAAACGGGAAAGTTTCTCCTTTTTTAATTTACACACTGCGCGCGCACAGTTGTAAATGACTTAAACGAACCGACGTTGCACAGTGTGCGGAAGATTGTTTCACTCGAAATACCATTGAAATTTTATTGAAGAAAAATTCGAGTTGGAAAGGTAAATTCAATTTAACGACATAATATATAGAGAGAAAGAGACAGTACGTGTATATACGCGTTATTTGTGTATATCGTGTAAAAAAACACGTGCTATCGGCCTACAATTTTAGAATCCTCGCGCGTACCGTAAAGCCCGTAAACTTGAGTGAACATCAGCCGAAAATCTCGGGAAATATTTCGTTACGACGTCACGCTCGCTTTTTGGCTCTGTTGCCTCGACAAACAAAAACATATCAGACACCGTTGATAGCCTTCGTTTTCGCATTCTCTTCATATACACCCCGTATTTTCTCATTCACGGTGGGAAAAGCTGCCATTAGCCCCGGGAGAAATAGCGAGGAAAGCGGGGAAAAGCGAGTTCTCTTTTCGGCAAAACATCTCGTATCCCCGAAAGACCCGCTCCTCGAAATTACTCTTCGCGCCGTCCGGAAAGTGAGAAAAATAACTTCCGAAACAGAAAAAGGAAAAAATAAGAAAGGATTCCGGTTTGTATTTTTGATTCAATTCCACCGTGAAATATCGTCCGTCACTGTCGCGACAGGTCATACCGTGGCCCGGGGATGGCGGACAGGGGGCTGGGACCGTATCAAGCTTCATGAAGCTCGCGATAAGCGAAACAACGAAATTCGAATCCATGCAAGTGGCGTGACGATTCTTTCTTTCTTTTTTTTTTCCCCTCTCGATAAATCTATTTAGTTTTTCTTTTTTCTCTTTTTTTTTTTTAAACTAAAAATCAGAATAGAGAGAGAGAGAGAGAGAGAGAGAGAGACAGGTGTGGCGCGAAAAAATCGAAAAGCGGACAATTAATCAAACGCGCATCTCGTTGCGAGAGGTTAATTAATTGCATTTCAGGCTCATGAATGGCCTGGGCGACGATCAACCGGATTTCGCGCGACAGCAAGCCGAACAGTGACCCGTCGAAAGAGATACGATTCCCGGTAAATATTTTCACGGCCGGGGTGGTTTTTTTCCCCCGGCCGCGCGCGCGGCCCACCGACGAAAATTGATTTACAGGTCAAAGATAATAGCCGCCGCGTGCGCCAGACAGCGGCCCGGTTAAATCTTGATATCGCGGAATTTGTTTTTTTAATTCGCCGCCACGTACGCGCAGATTTCGTTCGATCAGCGCCGGGATCAAGCGTGATTTTAGAGTAGCTTTGAATGTAAAGTTCGAGTTCAGTTAGTTTATGTTGTTAGTTCGAGAGAGCACATAATTGGATGTCGAAGCAGTCGTTAAGATCGACTTGTGTGGGAATCAAGGAGGATCGCGGAGGGTACAATCATCCCGCAAATTACGGAGTGATTTGAACTAACCATGGGATATTTTAAAGTTTAAATTGGATCATGCAAAATTGTATCGGTTATCATTAATAATTAATATTTGTAACGTTATTAATAAATTTGTACTTAGTTACAATATGGCATAACATATAGCAAGTACACATATGTAGTATAACAGATTGCACGACTCGAGCCCCAGATTGCACGATTCGTCTCACTGAAAGACCCAGAAGCAACTGTTCCGACTAGGAAACGAAAACGACTTTTTTGCCATAAAATTTTACTGATGCGCGAACATTTGAATCGATACAAAATAAATTACAGGTGCGATCGCCCACGCCCCCTCACGAATCACGTGACCCAAATCAACCAATCGCTAATTTTCGTTGCATCAGCGTTGCCGCTAAAATCACTTTCAGTGATAAAATAGGTAGGTGTGTTTGACACGCCGAGATAATTGAATTCAATGCAAGTTTCTGACATTTTGAATTTCGCTGAAATCATTTCGAAGTTGTAGATACGATCGAATAGAAAGAGAAAGAAAGAGAAGATTCAAATTTAGACGTTCACAAGTATTTGACAGAAGCTGCCTGTGAATTCAGAGATCATATATGAAGTAACATTCCACTGATTTTACATTTATTGAATCGAATTCGAGATTCGAATATCGCACGAGCGCCCGTTTAAAATTCCGCCAATTCGCCCGGTGTAATGCAAGTACTTCCGTAAATACGGAAAATGAAGATCACCTCTTACGAGCGGCAATCTAATGTCACCGGGCGAAATTGAACGTTTACATCCAACGAAATTGACCAGAATCCGTGAGTACATATTAAACTCAATTCCCTCACTGTGGCCGAGAGCTTACGAACATGAAACACGACCTCTTGCCGCCATAACGCGATGTAACGTCGCCATCGTCGTGAAACGAAACGTTCGCAAATCAATGAAAATTTCGACGAATTAACCAGAATTCCCGGCGAAAACCGTTTTCAACGGGAAAATATGGCTTCTTCCGCTATGCACCCGTGTTTCTGTTTCTTTGGCATCGTTACTCGACATTTTGTGAGAATGTATAAAAATAAAAATAAACGTATGAAAATGGAAATAAAATATAAAAACAGAAATAAACAATACGTCATATTTGTCGCAACATTCAACGACTCCACCCCTTCGATCGTGTTTCTAAAAATATGAAATTGCACAAAGGTCCAGAAATTGAACTTGATCCTATCGCCGTTGCTAAAATTACGAATTCTCTCTCTCTCTCTCTCTCTCTGTTTCCTTTCACTCCCCTTGAATTTTTCATCAGACTTCGATCCCAGGGCACGTTCTGTTTTACAGCAACGAGACGCGGTTCGATCGAGGAATTTCGAGGGCGTAGAATTTGCGGTCCCAGCGAGAACTTGCGGAATGTCTCCAGTTTTGACACCAGCGACCCCCGAGCACACGCATGGACGCGCACGAACCGTTCGCGCGACCTCGCTGCAGGGCTACTTCGATTTTGTAATTAATCTATCCCACCGCCGAAGGGAAACTTCAATTTTACAGGGCAGACTTGCCCGCCCCTGCGGCTTTCGCTTGCGCGATTCAATTTACGCGAGCCGCGTCCTGCCTTGATAAATCGCGAATTCGATCACCGTCGTCCACTCTCACCGGGGCCATTCGCGATTTTTTATTAGTCATTTCGAACACAACTGCGCGAGAGCGAAAGCTTTCGCATTTCGATTTCTGTTTTCTCATTCTCCAGCCTCTACGATTTCTACGATTCTGCAATGGTAATAATAAAGTGACCTTGACAGGAAAGTAGAAGTTCTCGTATCAGTGACAGTGATAATTTATCCAAAAAAAAATTCTGTCGTGTATTTCTTTGAAATATTTTCCGAATTATAGTAAATAGAGTAAGAAATAAATAGACTGTGAATTTTATTCTCGTACTGTAAGTAATAATTATTTTTGTAATGTAAATAAACTCTGAAATTTTTGAAACTGTAGCAGATATACGATATAATTGAACGTTTTATACATTCGTGTATTCCGATTCCTTTTCCTGTTTATTGGAGTCTTCCAGTACAAATTTGGAATTAAAAATTTGGAATCACCGTATACAAAAAAAAAAAACTACACGACTTATACCCCAGTACGATTCGTCTCACTGAAAGGCCCAGAAGCGTGAATGAAGATGACTCGATACGAAACAAATTACAGGCGCGATCGCTCAGTACCATGCCCCCTCGCGAATCACGTGACCCAAATCAACCAATCGCTAATTTTCGTTGCATCAGCGTTGCACCTGAAAAGGCCCGATTTTCTAGGTTACCGCCGCTAAAATCACTTTCAGTGATAAAATCAATCGAATCGAATTTTGTTACCTTGTAGAAAATTCATTGGGCAAAAGTCTCGATGCCAAAGTTATTAAAGCAATTAAATGTTAAATAATCGAACAAGGTTAATATGAAATTGACGACGAAAGTTAATAAAGTCAGTGCACGCCGATCCGCAACTGTGGGAAACAACAAGGACGGTGAAGAAGGACAGATTAAATAAAACGAATTTCACAACGGATGCTCTGGTATTCCCGACGGTACGGGATTCTTCTTGTGAATTCGGCAGCAGCGTAGCAACTGCAATCTCTGTTTGCGATTTTATCGCTTGGCAAACTGGCGGCGCGAGTAATTTTATACTTGCCGGCCGCAGTTTTGCAATTCAACTCTGTAATTCGACCGGCTTAATTTCGCGCCGCCAGTTTCACCGCACGCCTCTCTTCGAGCTTCTTCCCCCCTCCGAATTTCGATTCTCCGTCCCGCGAGTCTTTTAATCCTACCAGGCTGCTAGGCGTTGATATTTTTCCGTTGAAACCTCACCGAAACTCTCGCCGATCTCTGTCATTAGGTTAATCGGCCGTCTAATTAAACTGGCAATCCGAAACGCGAAACGTTTTACGCGATGATACATGATTGTGTCACGAGAAGGAAATTTGTTATCTTATCTTGTATTTAAATAATTTTTAAATGAAACAATATTACAGATACGCAGAGTGTAAGAAAGGAACTGATCAGCTTGCTTCTTTCATTCTTCTCTAATTGTTCCAATACTTGTTAATTATACACTGACACAAAGATACCAACATAAGACTGTTCAAAATTGATCGAGATCTTATTAGTCCCTAGATGCAGTTAATTAGATGTGTCAATGATTTAAAAATTCCCAAAAATCAAAAGTAGTAATTCAAGTAGCGTTCAAAAATATCCAATGAGATAAATTATACAAAAACCTCTTGTACTCCAGTACGATTCGTCTCGCTGAAAGGACCAGAAGCAACTGTTCCGACTAGGAAACGAAGACGACCTTTTTGCCAGAAAATTTATCGACAGGCAAACATTTGAATCGATACAAAACAAATTACAGGCGCGATCGCTCAGTAGCAGACAACGCCACGCCCCTTCAGGAATCACGCGACCCACATCAACCAATCGCTAATTTTCGTTGCATTTGAGTTTAACTCTAAATTCTAATTCTAATTCTAATTCCAACTAGAATTTCGATCAAAGACAAAAATATAGTATTCAAAATATCCCGTAAATTGTATTTAAAAATCCGATATTTTGATTAATTAGAGATTCCAATTCTAAAGTCAGAAAGTAACACGTTCGAAAATATCCTACGTAAACTGTACAAAAATCCGACCTGGTGAGATCGAAATTGGCGAATGTGTACTGAGAAAAATGGGTAAAACGAGTAACTGGCGTCACACAGTTATTCCTACAACCACGGAGGATCGAGCTGGCGGTCCGTGCGGCCTTTATATTATCGCGGTTGGCATTCAGCCTTCCGGAATCTGGAGTGTCACGGCGAAAGAAAAGACGCTTTGACTCGTGTCGCGACTATTTCGCGACGAGCACGGCGGCGCGTCGGTGCTCGAAAATCGCTGCACAACGGGAATCATCATTAAAACGCGCACGCTGCTCGGTCACCTCCAATGGGATGAAATCCTCGGACATCGAGCGAGCGTGAAATCTTTCACGACGCGCAACGTTCCCCAAACGCGACGAGGGAATTTCGGTGGGCGGCCGTGTACTCGAAATGAAAGTGTCGTTGTTGTTGAAAGCTTCCGCCACTGGACGGAAGAACGTGCAAAGTTTTTGCCGCGTAATTGAAATAAACCTCGAGCGACTCGCTTAATCGAAAAGAGTAAAAGTTTTGGAGTTTTTCTTTGCAGCAACAGTTTATACTAACGATTCGAGTAGCAAAAGTTCGATCGTTGCTTAGAACTTCTTTTTGAAAACAGGGATTCGATTTCTTTAGAATTAAAAGTAAATCTCGTACCTTTTTGAGTATTTGAAATTTTCATTCACCAGTCTTTTCATTGCAAATTTGCACGTGCAATTATCGTAGCTTGCAATTAAAATAAACTTCGATTGAACAGAGTGGAAATTTTGAAGTACGAAGGTTGAACTTTGGAATTTTTCATTTCTCAACGATTAACAATTTAGGCAGCAAGAGTGGATCTTTGCTTAAAGTTTCTTCTTCGTAAGAAGCAAGAAGGATCGTCGTTAGCTAGGATCTAGAGTTAAAAATAAATTTCGTACCTTTTGCACTAAATTTTTCACTCGCCTGCCAGAGAGAAATCGCTATTATTTTTCGTTGCAGAAACTGCACAATCGGTGCACATTTACGAGCGATTTGTCACGATTCTGTCGACCTCTAGGCTAAATAACTTTACGTATTATTGAGACAAGCACCAGCTGGAAACTTGTGAAAATTATATTTTCAGTCTGCAAATTACGGCCGGCTGCATTTAGATACCGCCGGCGCATTGCAAATACGAGGGTGAATAACGCACAGAGCAGCGTTCGAATCATTTACGTTCGATGCAGCGCACGCGCGACCGACGCACGTCCAAACATTAATTCCTCCTAACGTTCTCGCGCGTGCCGCAAATCTTTTCGAGAACGATATTTCATACGTAAAGATTGAATATAAATAACAACATCGGGGGTAAAAAGTCTGGTAAGATCTCCAGCGCTGCCGTCAAAGTCGACCGGAAGACAGATGCGCTCGCTCCGTAATAATTAAACAGATTCGTCGTTGCGCTCGACGATCGCCTAGGATTTAAGAAAGTGGGGACTGATGCTTTCACAGAAGAACGAACGAGAGGTTGGAGAGGTCGGAGGGAGATCGCGGGTATGAATTCTTCAAAGGAAACAAATGTAGCGGAGAGGGGGGAAAAAGAAGGCGCTGCTTCCGGTATGCTTGCGTCGAAGGCGAGACGCGCGCGCCGTTCCTTCCTGCGTCTTCGTGCATTAGGAGGAGGATGCGTTTAATATTAACAACTCGTTCGAGGGGCTGAAAGTCGTCTGGAAATAATCCTCCCAAAAGGAGGAACAACGACTAGCTAATAAAACACTCGCCGCGTCTCTCTCGACCTGGCAGGTGCTCCGATCGTGATGAAATCGAAGTAACTTTCGCGCAATGTTTTGGCGATCATACAGCTCCGTCACGTCGCGTAATTTGGAGTTTGTCTAGAGTAAGTAGATTATATACATATTGCGTACAAAACTTATATTTTATAAATGTTTGTACACGTTGTATGTGTGTTTCGAAGAAGTCGTACGTTAAATTAAATTTTTATCGACATTTCACATTTTGTGGTTTAAAATAACATTTAAAATTATAGAATTACAGAACATTTATGTTACATGTATACGCGTTCTAGAATTCCAAAATTTCTTTACACGTACGTATAAATATATTACGGAGGTAGAAAGTATTCGCACGCTCGACGAAAAATTGTCTGCGCTTCAAACTGTTGTGACTTTATAAAAAAAGAGTCGCGTAACAATTCAGTCGGTCTCGCAGAGCCTCCGCTTTGACGAACGTGCGTTCAGTTTCTTTTCAGAGACGCTTTCACGGGAGGGCAAGCGGAAAACGTGCAAGCGTGCAGAGTGGAAAATGATACATTTGTTCCCGAAAATTGTCAAAATTCAAACGCCTCTGCGAACGTTAAAACGTTTTCTTCGATCTACCATGATCTGGAAAACTGAACATTCTATTGAACTCTGAACGTTCTCGAATTTTTACGTTCAGTAAAATGTCAAAAAGAAAATGGATCGTACAGCATAAAGGAATTGACTTTAATTTCTAAGATTGTGATGAATCCCGTCGCGAAGGGACAGTTTTCAAAGAAAAGCAAAAGCATCTTTGGAAAAAAGAAAATTTTTTTTGAAGTTGATGAAACGCTTTAAAATGAATTTTCTAATTTTAGTTCCTCAACGAAGAATTTTTGAGCATATGTTCACGTGATGTATATACATTTGTTTTACTTTCACTCGTAAAATCTACTGGCAAAAAATGCCGGAGTAAAACAACACAGTGTAATGTCGTACAACGGTTACTGAAGAAATTTAGACGACTGGCGTTGCGGGTTTAATTAAAAACTATGCGACTTGTACCTCAGTACGATTCGTCTCTTTGAAAAGCCCAGAAGCAACTGTTTTGACTAGGAAACGAAGACGACTTTTTTACCGTAAAATATTATCGATGTGCAAACATTTGAATCGATACGAAACAAATTACAGGCGCGATCGTTCGGTACCAGACAACGCCACGCCCCCTCGCGAGTCACGCGACCCAAATCAACCAATCGCTAATTTTCGTTGCATCAGCGCCGATTTTCTGGGTTACCTCCGCTAAAATCACTTTCGGTGATAATATTAATAACAATCCGGATGCGGCGAGGCGTGACTTGGCCGAGTGGAAGCGTGCAAGAGTTTAACAAGTTTCCTCGACAGTGGAAACGCCACGGCTCGGCTATTATATTTATCCAAGTTTTTGCCGGCGACCTATAAAGCCATTAAAACTTTTCCGCGAATCAACCGGCCTCGGCTTCCTTCCTCAGCGAGCTGCTCCCGATATTGGCCGCGATTGTTTACGAGGTCATCGCAAAAGATATCGACCAAGATTCGTGGAAATCAAACAGTCTGCGGAGTCGAGTCTTCGTGGCTATCGGAACGGGGCAAGAATATTCCTTAACCTTCTCTCTCACTGCTGTAAGTTCATCGCTGCATTAGGAATCAAAATCTGATTGTGAACGAAACACTTTCTTCCAACTAGTTGAATGCTCTTTGAAGATTGTTCTGACATTTTAAACATCATCGCGTTGTTTCGATTTTCAATTCATTCCAATGCCCTGTTCGACACGGAGTATCAAAAATTAATTCGCCGTCAGGAAATGTAAAATCGCGGGTCCAACGAACGAGGACTGACAGTTTCGAAAGAAACGAAGAGAAATTTAAAAGGAAGGAATGCTCCTCGATGAACTTCAACGAACGCGATTCTCGCTGCGCTGTTTATTCGGTAAATTCGAAAGTTATCGACCCGGAGCCTTGAGCATATTGTTTCGCACACTGGGCACCCCGTAACTTTTCGTCGATTGATTAATGGATCTAGTTGGTGAAAAATGAAACATCGAACGCAACAGCGGAGTTGTAAAGTATGAAACGTGGATTAATAAAGTACGAGGCGTAGCAGGGGGAGGGACGATGTGCGAGATAAAAACGGAGCTTCCACCGCGGAGGTGGAAGGAGAGAAGCGACGAAAAAAATAAAGGAAAATGTAACACGGAGAGCACGGAACACACAACGCCGTCAACGATGTCTTTTAAACTGGGAATTACGTAAACGAAATTGCTAACAAGCAGTTACAAACTATACTATGTTATTCCGTCGCACTTGAACGGAATAACAGCTACGTAATCGCGGATATTCAGAAAGCCGGAAATGCGCGAAAGCCTTATTAAAGAAAACATCGACAAAGCAAAAGATCCCGGTCTCTCTCTCTCTCTGTGCACGAACTAATTACATTATCGTCGCTCATTGTCCCGGCTACATACGTGCAACAACTGAAGGCAAAAAGTTGCGCGATATTTTCCGGTACGGTGCTAACCTCACTAACGAGTAGCACAAAACTTTCACCGGTGACTGAAAAATTCGAGTCAATTAGCTGAAATGAAAATAGATGAACGTAATCGATGAAATCAGAAAACCAAGATAAAATTTGCAGAAAAAAATACTGTAATTTTATCTATTGGGCAAATGACGGAATAATTTCGAGGAAAATCACTTGCTCGTTCAAACACGAGATACGGAATAAAGTGTCATTTCATCTGCTGGCCAAATAATGGTGTAATTTCAAGAAAAATCGTACGCCGTGTTCAAACAAACTGGCCGGCGAGACTGTAAAAATGAAACTCGTACATGTCCAAGTAAACAAGATGATATGTAAACAATCATTTTTTCATATATTTTACTCAAACAACGTCCGAGCTTGCGTCCAACAAATTCACATTTCAGTCAGATCGACGAACAACGCCCTGGGGGCTCTTCGAAGTTCCGCAACAATGATTCGACGCAACTACTCGCGAAAAGAAGCTTGCACAGTAGTTGGAGTGAACGTGGCAGTCACTTCGCAGTGCCTGTTAAGCACGAAAGAGATTCGAAAATCGGGAGATTCGTCGAAGAACGTTTCTCTCCTCGCGATTTAATAATTCCCCGCGACGGAGAACGACGTGTCTCGCGTTTAACGAAATAGAGAAACTTTACACTCATTAGGAATTACGCCAGGAACAAATGTTTTCTGTAGTCGGTGTTAATGTGCCCGCGTGTTTGCCAAAATGGAGAAATTATAAGCGTTAATGTTCGCGCGAGGAATTTAGTTTTGCGTTCTTGAAGAATTATCGTTGCTGATAGGGCAATAACACCCGAGGATTGTCACAATTACAAAGTATTAGTCGCAATTCTCTTGCTGCTCTCAAAAATTATTATTAATATTTTTTTAATATTCTACCACGACGATCGTAGAGGATCCGTTTGTGCCATTATTCGAGTAAATTGAAGAATTCTGTTTAACGAAAGTTAAGTTTCCGTTGAATGTTACTAATCGTCATTGCCACTCTATCTACATCCGGACAAAACAGAGAGAATCGTGTTTTCCAATGAAATTTTCCAGAATCTGAAATTCAAATGCCGCCGACGAGCGGAACAATGTACAACGCAATGTTGAAATAATAACGCAAAGAAAGCAAACGAACGTAGGGAAACGGATCTACGGGCAGAATTCTCAGGCGGAGAGAAAAAAGGCGCGGAAGGTATATCTCCGTAATCGTACCCATAAAACCGCACGAAATTTCATTCTTTCGCGGGCTCGTTCTCGTTATCAACGGCTCGTTGGAACGACGTAACGCGGTTAAACGACAGGGAAACGACCGCGATGAGAAATAATCGTCGGGATCGAGTGCATCGGTTGCGCGCACCAGGAATTAAATCCTTCGTTTCTCTTGCCGGCGCTCGTCATTCGACGACACGTGTACGATACATGTACGTACCGACAACTACATACAGCCTCGAACCGAGTTACGAACAATGGCCAGCTGCATGCTCGAGTGGTGAAAATCCACCGATTGTCTTCCATCTTGAAATCCCGTTCGTTTTGGAAATATTCGACCCGAGGGATTGGATATTGAGAAGCGAGATTAATTCGACATTTTATTTTACCTTTCTCAGTGGTCGGTCGTTCGCAAATTTTCACAGCTAACTGAATTCCTACGTTTATTTATTTATTTTCAAATCTGACTGCGATATAAAATTCATTGTTAACTGAAATTGCTTCAGGAAATTACTCGGATCGCTTCGAATATTCGCTTCTTTTCAAATTAATTGGGAAACAGGACTCTCGGGGTTATACCGAACCAGCAAGAGTTCCAATGTTCATTTCCTTTTTATCACTGAAACTGATTTTCAGGTGCAACGCCGATGCAACGAAAATTAGCGACTGGTTGATTTGGGTCACGTGATTCGCGAGGGGGCGTGGCGTTGTCTGGTACTGAGCGATCGCGCCCCTGTAATTGTTTTGTATCGATTCAAATGTTTGCGTATTAATAAAATTTTATGGCAAAAAGGTCGTCTTCGTTTTTTTTTTAATTTAACCGCAACGTAAGATTTATCGACCGTTCTCCAATTTTGGTAGCCAATTGCTTCAAATTTTGTTGTAAAATAGAATTTCTTCGGGTTTCTTCACCGCAGCTGTCCAAACGAATCAGCAAAAATTCGAATATTCATATTTTTCTTTTATTTTTAGTTTAACCGCAAGGTAAGTTTTATCGTTTATCGGCAATTATCGACCGTTCTCCAATTCTCGCAACTTTAAATTTCATCAATTTGGAAAGTAGGATACTCGAGGCTGTGCGAGGCAGCGAAATTCCGTTACGCGAAAACCAAACAACGAAACGAACCAGCAAAAATTCATCCAGCAAATCGCGTGGAATTCGAGGATAGAGGGCCAATTTTTAATTTAACTCGCCCTCTTCCGCTGCAAATTCACAACCACCACCCCAATTGCTAATTTCTCCGGGACTAATTGATCGCCTGAAAAAAAAACGGTAAATTCTCCCCGTTGCGGAGAGAGAACAAGATAGTCCAAGTCAGCGATAATACGCGGAGGATTGTACATACGCAGAGGAGGATGTGGGGGCGGACCAGAGGGTGGGAAATACGCAGAAGATCAATACTGTCCCAGTGAACGCACAAGACGTAACCACCGCTGCGGTTATTTTCGCGTAATTGCGTCCAGGCCGCTTCGACCAATCGTTCTCACCTCACGACGGAGATATCACGCGTGCGTTGAAAAAAAAAATCGACTCGCATCGACTCGTTCTCCTTCGACGATCGTGTAAATCGTTCGTCGACCAATTCACGTAAATCTGTTTGGTCGATTAGCAGATTTGTTAACTGATTGATGGGATCCCCCCGTTCCGATTAGTCGCCCCATGGCGATGATTATGCGGCCTGCGGTAGCGACGTTGTACGTGCGTTTTCGAGAGGGTTGGATCCTCGAGGGTTCGATCCCTCCGACGTTGGCTTAGAGAAACTGAACTTGACTTTAACAATTTAATTAGCAATCTCTGATGACACAACATGGATGTAAAATACGGAACGATCAATCAAATACCATAATATACTTCTGTTTGAGCCTCTCGGACGTTTAAAATTGTTTCAAATTTATTCGATCGGTCCGACGAGATCAACAATTTTCCATTCAGACGCTCAACACCGTGCCGGGAGTATCGACATTTTCAGGTTAGGTTAATGACCAGGGGTGGTATTCAAGCTACTTTCTTCCGAGATGGAATCATCTTCAGGCTTCCCCCCCGAACTTTGCGCAAGTGTGCGAGCGTGCAAGGCGGAAATACCCCCGGACACGGGCCCGTGTTTCGGACTAGGGGAACCCATAATTCCTCGCCGTTCATATCCACCCGAAGGCTGTGTTCGTCGGCGGTGTGTTGAGGCAGCTTCGGTGTTTATCGAGGCGAGGGAAGGAGTTTCGAGCGGTTGTAGTCTTAATTAGAATCGCGGAGGTTTTTCTTCGTCGTCTGAAAGAGAGGGAGGCAAACAAAACTACCGCGCGCCGGGAGAATGGAGACTGCGAATATTTAAAAAGGGAGGAAGTCACGTTTGTCTCGTCTGATATTCTTTCAACTAAACGTCCTCCCTTTTTTCACCGCAAGAGGAAGAGAAGATCGCTCGACTTCTCAGTCGGACGTGATGATGCCACGCAAAGTGCAATGCATCGCGCAACGTAGAATACTCAAATTTCTGCCAAGCTTCAGATTAGATTAAATCTTCATTCCTCGTGGTATTATTATTCCATTGTCATTATTATTATTATTATTATTTAAAGATCTTGACGAGTGTCCAAATACTTTTGCAGGCACGATATCTTCGACCAAGTTTATATAAAGCCTGCGGCGAGATTATTCCAAAAAGGTTGTATTAACGATATCACGCGCAGAGTAAAGTGACGAGTAAATGTTATCTTCCGAGTTACACAGAGTATCCCTTACAAATACACGGCCGCGTAGTTTGCAGCTGGTAAAGGAGGAGGCAAGATTAACATATCGACGTATTTGTTAGTTAAATGAACGAGGTAGGCATCAATTGTTACGTATCCCGCACTACCGACAACGTTCTCCATCGCTAATGCTACACGAGAGAAATTCATCGACGCAGCGATAAATTTCGCTTCATCCGATCGTTTCGTGATTCTTCCACTTATAGCAAGTATAACTCGACGCGTTCCACAATTCTTTCTTGCCTCTTCTCTGTTTCAATTTTCCGGCGACAATGCTCGCGTCAGTCGGTCCTCGAATCAAACTGGCCAACGAATCGATGCAAATCTCATTAATTACTATTGACACGTACCTCCGCCGACTTCCACAAAGTTACACGCTCTTTTTCCACTTTCGCGTGAATTATGGAAGAGAAGAGGAGGTGAAAAATGGTGAACAGAACACGAATCGCACGAAGTAACGAGGTTGGTTTTGGTAAATAACAAGGACGATGGCCTGCGAACGTTTTTGCATTTCCAATCCCCGCACGCTGTTGACGCAGCGTTTTCCCCGTTGACGGAGAAAGCATCGTGTTTCGCCGCTTCTTTTCTTTTTACCCATTACGCCATGCAAATCAACTCGATCTAAAAAGACACGCCGGCGAGTACTCAATGGAAATTAAATTTGACAAAAAAGGCCACGCTTTTTCGCGCCGCCATTAAACGCACCGCGATCCTTGCGTCATTACACGTTGTGGATATTCCTCGTACCTCTATCCTTGACACGAGCGTTCAGTCGTCCGATGGAAATTGTTATCGTTGACTTTTCCTCGAATACTTTTTTTTTTTTAGTTGGAACTTTTTAATCGGAATTTATACAGCTTTTGGAAGACTCGATATAATTTTCATGAAACTCGTACGTGAAAAATATTATTTTTCTATCTTGTGCAATTCTTCTATCAATACCTCAAATATAACATCAGTATTAAAAAAAACTTGATCGTGATCTTTCGTTACAGTTTGCTGAGATCTACTTTTGTCGCAAATTTTCTAAATTTTTACACAACGACGTTCAATTCGCAAAACTGCAAGATCAAACTCTGCAATTCTCCTCGAACAGTTTAATTCCCTCGAAAAGAAAGAAAAAGGGGGGGGGGGGGGAAATGCCAACTGCATTCGCAGGCGCACGAACATTCGCTGAAATTCGACGATAACAATTAACAGAAGGATATCGAGACCAAACGGCAGAGCTCGATCTATATTATCTCTCCTTTCAACGTAATCTGGCAATTGCGCCATCGTCGCGACCATCCAATACACGGGAGGCGATGCAAAATCACCGACGCGGTCCTCCGGCGACACCACCACCACCACCACCCCCTCCCGACCCCCTTCACCGCCGGTGCCATTAACAAAAGCATTTCCATAGCCGAATGGCCACGGCTGCTCCGCGCTCGCTTCTTCTATAGATACCCTCTCGAGTCTCTCGAGTCTTAGCGGCGAGTATCGCGAGGGGACGAGCCCCGAGACGCCAGCGCACAAAGGAACCAGGCCAATAAATCTCTCTGCGAGATATCGGGACGACGACCGTTTCGATTCCGCGGTCATATTTATGCCGCCCTCCCCCCGACGACGACGACGACGACAAAAACCTCCGCCCCGGCTCACGCCGCCTAATGCATCGATGATTTCACCAACTTCTTCCAATATCGAAACTTCGTTTTCCACCTTCGGGCTCCGCTCCGCCTGGAGTGCCGAGAACCGAGAATAGACCGTGGTCAGACGAATAAAGGGAGAGGAGGGGGGAAAAAAAAAAAGAGTCGCGGCCGATCGACTGTGGGATCAAAGACGCGTAACAGACTGGGTGGATATTCTAGCTGGAATATTTTTGTCCACTAGGACAGTCGAACGTTCTTGATACTTTTCTGACGAACGGTCTTTGATCTTTGTGTGTTTCGTGGATTTGCGAACGTGTGTGGGATTTAGCATCCGACGACCTGATGGGTGATGGTCGGTGAAGAGGAGTGAAAAAGCTGAGGAAACAGAGTTTTCAAGAAGCGTTGATTCTATAAAATGAAGTCGTTGAAACTTTGTTCTGCGAATTTTGAAATTTCGGTTAGGTTAGGTTAGGTTTAGGTTTAGGTTAGGCTTGAAAATTCGCTTGATTAACCTGCTAGAGATTTGCAAATCTGTGATTTAACAGCTGAAGATAATTGGGTTAATCGATCGAGGGTGATGGTTACTGAAAATTTGAGGAGTCAAGAAGTGGAGTTTTCAATGGATTGCAGTTGATTTTACAAAGCAAAGTAATTGAAACTTTGCGCTATGCATTCTGAAACATGAGATTCCCCTTGACCTTTGCGCCTCTTGCGGATTTGTGAATCTGTGGTTTGGTTATTAACTGACGACAATTGGGTTAATCGATCGAGGGTAATGGTCATTGAAAGTCTGAGGGGAACAGAGAGAATCGCAAGAGGGATGAAAAAAGGGTCGGAAAGTGGAGTTTCCAACGAACCATAGTTGATTTTGCGGAGCGCAGTAGCTGAAGCTTAATCGAGGCTGAAATTTGAAATTTGGCTCGAAGATTCTCCTTGATCTTTGCGCCTGTGGTTTGGTATTGAGAATAATTGGGTCGATCGATCGAAGTGCCAATTACTGAAAATTTGAGAGGAATGGAGAATCACGAGGGAAATGAAATGTCAAGAAGTGGAATTTTCAATGAATCGTGGTTGATTTTATGAATCTCGCTGCTGTTCGAATTTTCAGATTTGAACTTTGTTTGAGCGACGAATTTAGTTGAGCGAACATTTGCTTCAAAGTAAAGTATAAACGTGTACAATGTACGACGAAAGAATGTATGAGCAAAGTCGAGCAGTTTTCAAATTTCCATCTATAGAATTCGAGCTTTTTCGCAAAGCTGTCGCGCGAGCAAGAATCCTCGCGGATGACGAACAATCGCAAACAGTACGGACGCGTTTAATTTAGAACTTAATCGACGAGAAATAGTAAACACGCGGTTTAATGCGCAGCGGGCGATTTTTGGGGTAAATTAGCCGAGGACAATGGTAATTGGAACGTTGCGGTTTACCAATTTACCAAATACTAATCCAATAGCTAGGAATTCCCAGTAGCTGGAATTTCAATATTGTCAGAGGGTTTATATTATTACTGTGGACGTGAGAACTCGGGCAGCGAGAGCCAGCCGGTTGTTAAATTTTCAATCGAAAAATACAGTCCTCCAACTCGGTCTTAGAGATGCAGCTAATAGTACGAAACAACGAAATTAATCAACAACGGAAAGACACGACGAAAGAAACTTCTGGATAACGAAACGATTCAAACTGAACGCCGCAATCAATTTTGTCGAGAACGATCGAGAAGAAATGACGAGAGATTGTCAGAGAAACGAGGATTAACGGCGAGGCAGAACAGATTTCGAGCAGAGTTTCCTCTTTTTCAAATTCCTGCCAGGGGCTGCGTCGAGCGAAAGAGGGAACACGCGTGCAAAGATAAACGGATGGTGAAAAATGCGCGTGCGAGCCAGTTAAAAGTTGGCGATAGAGCGGATAGACCACTGCGTGAGCCCAGACTTTTACGGAGTGAGTAAGAGCTTTTAGCGTCAGTTTGACGCAGTGTTTTATCGTACAAGGCGAGAGTTGTAGTTTGCTCAAACAGTTGTTAGTTGCGTTATTATCCCTCTTCGAGATTTCGCGGAATTCCACGGAGAGTTTCGTGAAAAATAATTACGATCTATAATCGCCGACTTCCGATACTTCGTAAAATTCGCGATACGCAACAATTTCTAATTGTCGATTGCTTTTACATAATAGTCTATGAAATTCACAAGAAATAATTACGATCTCCAATCGCCGACTGTTCTGTTACAACGGAAACTTTCCGCAAATGCGGAAACACCCACGATCTTGTATGAATCGCTCGTTACTCAAACTTTGCCTCTAGCCACCAGTCTCGTCGCGTCTGAGTAACGAAGCAACGTCGGAATCAATCTTCCGAAATTGCGGGACAAAATTCCAAGACACCCGACTTAAAAACGCCGAGGGAACCGTCGTACTTTGCACGAGCGTTCCGGCGTGACGCACCATCTTCGAAATAACCGTGCAATTTTTCTAGCCGGCGTATACACCCGCCTACGAGCGGCGAACTTCCCTCCCCCTCTGCATAATATCTCCGACGAAAGGCGATTATACGCCGTCGTATATCGCGGGCTAAAGACTTCCACCGCTAAAGACCATTACCAGTGATGAATGACCGGGGTGATTCGGCCGGGGTGGTGGCAACGTTTCAATGAATTATCGTTCAATTTCCACCTGTCACGCGGCAACAATATCGCCGAAGGAGAGAGGGAAAAAAAAACGGGAAAAAAAGAAAAAACGGCAACTCGATGCACCGCCGATAAACGGGTCACGGGTGCAGAATAATTATTACGTTACACCCCGCACCGCGCCGGTGCTTTCGTAATTTCAGTTTCCATCCAGCTAACAGCCACTGATCGGTAGATGCACGGTAGGTTGACGTTGAACCGAACCGATTTCCAACCTGTTCCGACGTTGTCGAACGTCGTTATCGAAACACGGGTATCCAATCGTGTGTGCACGCGTTGTTGCATAATAGTCTCGATTATTCGCGTTATAGGTCGTCCTATAAATAATGTCGATTCTCATCTCACTTTGTATCGATATCCGTGCTCCGTTTCGATAAGGCGCACCTGCAAACGGGTATTTTCTACGCGTTACGCGAAACGTGCAATTTTTTTGAAATGAAACATATGTGTATTAGGCTGGTTGCGTGACTACATTGGCAAAGTTCGAAATCGAGGGGTGATCTCGCTGAGTTATCAGAGTTACCTTTCGATGTTCATTAAAATTACTCTGAAATATGACATCTTGGCATATTTTTTCAATGTACTTGTTGTATATATTTGCTCAATATGTTTGTTACACATTTTATATATATATATTATACACATATATATATTTATTATTTACTCGGTATATTTATTCATTCAGCTGAACTGATATTCTTTGAACGTCTAATGCAAGAACGTACGAATTTCTGAAAGTGAAATAATCACATTTCAAGCATTTTGCATCACAGACAGTGCAAGGAGGGTTTGGGTGGATGAATGATCGTTTAAATATTATTCGACGTCCGCGAAATGTATCATGTACCGCCACAACAGTCTTCAAAACAGTCTTCGTAAAGAATCGAACCACGAACGTTCGCGCAAATTTACACTCGCGAGTCTCGAATTCGAAATAACTCAAATATTTCGCACAGCGATACGCTAACGATTAACCGAGTCTACTTCTTTATCAGTGATCGTATTATACATACACGAATTATTCGTTCTCCGTCGCTGTCGACTTGTTGCTTAACTCTCGAGCGATTTTCGACGCGCGAGGACGATGGTAATCGCTGACGCGAGGATGGTAACCGCGTTAGAGGGTGATGTCCGTGCAGGTCGCGCGATTCTCGACGTCGTGCGCGATGAGACGGGGTCAGGAGAACTGGCGGAGGCGTGTCGAGTTTCAGGTATAATTGCCTCGACAGGCGAACGCACATAATCGCGCATAATTGCACGCGCCACCGAGAGAAAAATGCATCGAGAGCAGTCGACTGCACAGCGTCGTGTACAGCGTCGTTAACACGCGCGTGCCGTTTCCTCCGAGGCCCGCGGTGATTTATCGGCGGCCGCGACCCGAAAAGAAGCTTTCGTGACCCGAGATTTATACTATTTCTTCCCTGTATATCGGCCATCTCGCTAATTCTTATTCACAGTAAATTATTGCTCCGCTCGGCTCCGCTTCGTCTTTGTTTTACATGCGATCAGAAGCCGATAGCCGACAGTTTCTCGCCGTCTGTTTATTAGACTGTTGGAAATTGGTCGTTCCCGAGCATCAGAGATTTGCACGTACGTGCGTTTTATTCGTTTAATGAAACACAGGAATCGAGACGTTTGCAAATGTTAATTGTGGGAAAAACGCACCTGTTTGCCATTTTCCACCGTGTGATTCCGAGATAAGATTCGAGGGCTCGGTCGACGAAACTTGCAGTAAATTTGTATCGCGTTTATATTGAATTTCGTCGCTCGAATTTTTTTCTAACTGCAGCAAGCAGACTGCGGGGATTTATCTTTGTTTTCAACGCGGATATAAGCGGAGAGCTCGGTGGAAAATGTTTCGCGAATTATTCCACTTTCCATATAAATCTCGTTTATAAACTCGGAAGAATTATGTTATAAATTGTATCGTAAATTCAGAAGAAATTTATAAATTCATCTCTGCCGGAATGCACTTGCATCGAGCTCGTCAGTTAAATTTACAAGCGAGTTTCAATCATAACCAAGATTATTCGTTCTATTATATTTCTGGTAGTTGCCGTATAATTCTACAACGTATAAAAATTCTTCGCAAATTGACGGAAGAAACTTCATCAAATTCATACGTCACTATGCGTGTGTATGTAATGAATTACAAAATATTGTTATTATTTTAACAAAATCTTTGTTAAAGCAACTAATTATACGTATTATAAATAATACGTACAAACTTGCTCGTCGTTGCTCGTCAATTAAACTCATAAACGACTGTCGATCTTAATCAAGATTGTTCTAATTTTCGTAGCAACGTTTCTCTATAACATAATTGACAGAAAAAGAGTAACGCACGTCGCAATATTGTAAAACATTGTCCTTACAATTAACAACGAATTGCATTAGATGACGCTTCAACGAACGCAAGTTATCACCGAAAAGCTGATAACTTCCGTGACGACCGTTCGCGGGATGTTCGATGCGACGAAAGTTAAGACGTTACGGACTTTTGTGTGTTACAATGGAAGCAAAGGGCAGAATGCTGGTACGTGGAACACGTGAGTTGTGGTTATGCGGTATGCGGGTACGCGAATAACCCCTTGCCTGGGGGGGGGCGACAGGAAGGGAGGGAAGATTGGCTCGCGAGACTGCCATTCGAACGGGAATCGTTTGTTAAAACGATCATGCGAAATGAACCAACCAACTCCAGAGACCGACCAACCCGCCTCCTTAGATCGACTTTAACCGCTCCTTCCACTTTCGCCGTCCTTCGCGCCGTTTGCCAGTTCTCCAAAGAGCAATGCCGAGGATATTCCCCCGGCAAATTGCGTAGTAATTAATTTTAATGCGCCACTCCCCGGGCTGTGGTTAATATTCTCCCCGATGCAATTTCGGAATTTCTTACGCCTCGCGCATTTGCGGATCTCTTTTCGGCCGAGGCAGAGTAATCGACCCTCGAATTTCATCCCTCCCGTCTAATTTCGCTCGTCCCTGGTTTATCCGTGTTATTAAGCGCCGCGAGTTATCAGTGATAATTGTAATTCGTAACGTGGGACGAGCTAACGACAAAACCGTATGAATCCCTCGTCTCTGCAGTCTTTTACGACGCGTTATTTATGCATGCAGAGCGCGCTGCAATATTCTGCGATGTTTCAAGATACATTTTAGCATCCAGCGTGCAACTGTTGTACCGAAAGTGATTTTAGCGAGGGTAATTCAAAAAATCGGGCCTCTTCAAGTGCAACGCTGATGCAACGAATATTACCGATTGGTTGATTTAAGTCGCGTGATTCGTGAGGGGGCGTGGCGTAGACCTCGAGTCGCGCCTGTAATTTGTTTGCACATCGATAAAATTTCATGGCAAAAGAGTCGTCTTCATTTCCTAGTCGGAATCGTACTGGGATACAAGTCGTGCAGTTTTTTCACTTATCTGATTGTACGATTGTTTTTAAAATGCAAGTTGTACGTTTTGTTTGATAATGTGAATTTTTTACTTGATATATTCATAAATTGACAATAATATACTGATTCTATTTTTTATGTTCTGAAGTGGAGCTTTCGTTCAGTCAGACGTGAGAGTTATATCAAAAATGGCCCTAATTTCGTCCCATTAATTCTATGCTGTGAAAGTATTGACTTATCGAGACGCTTTTCAGATGAGGAAAGCAAGAATACTAAACGTAAATTAAATTACGATTTTTGTACGAGTTTTTAACTTTTGATCGATAAAATATTTCTCAGATGTAGAAGAAATATATCTTCAAATCAAATCTTCTTTCCGCAAAATCAAAATTAAAGACACTCTTTTTAATAATCGAAAAATTCATCTCTCTGCGCGTTAATTTTTTTCTTCCTACAAACTTCCGCAGAACGTTGAATTAAAAATTTTCTTAGATTAAAAATGTGATTCGGCTTTGAACGAACGAATAAGAAGAAGAGAGAAAAGATCGTCCGGCTCTTGTTCGTGGTCTTATTGCGAGAAGAGAGCCATGAAATGGGGAATTTCTATTTCTACCAGAGAATTTCATTTTATCTCGGTTTTTAATTTTACTTCGCAGTTCTCGCGTGGCGGAACGATTGTCAGACAGTTTGCCGGACGAATACAACTTTCGTGTATTTCCGTTTCATTTCAGATTTTATTTCACAGGTCTCGAAAAGTATCGTCGAGTCGTACTCGCGATCGAGACGAACCAGGACGATCCTCGCGCCCGCGGATTTCGCGCGTTTCTTTGCGACAAATCGCAAGGAGATCCAGCAGGGGTTCAAGTTCAAGAGAGGAATCTCAAGAGAGATCCACGGATCTCGCCGCAAAATCCCGAGAGATCTGAGAAGCTCGGGGAGCCTCGGCAAGCCCTAAGAGATAAGAGGGACCTCGAGAGATCCATGGAATCTCGAGAAATCGCTGGAAAGCCGAGAAACTGCCGGAGATCCACAGAATTTCGAGAGATCCCCCGAATTCGAAGAAGCTTCGACCGAGATCCCTCGAGGTCCAGTAACTCGAGTCGGAAATCATCGAAGAAATACTGGAACGCGCACTTTGAACAAAAAAAAGAATTAAAGAATTTAACGCTCTTAGGTTAGAAACAGCCCTTTTGATAGAATTCTTTTCGTCAAAATAATTTCCAACAACTCAACAACATGCACTGAATTGTAGTTTCCATTTCTCACTCGCCGACCTGTTTTGCGAATTTTATAAATTCTAACAAAATTTCTTACAGAGCTAGCTAGATAACTTTTCAATGGTGAATCTCCCAGTCATCGTGAAAATTTTCACAATTTTCGCTGAAAACAACGATTGAATGCCGACCGCTCCGACGATCGATGATGTCTGAATAATCAAGATTCTATCGCGCGAATTTGATTATTTTCTGCAAAGTTCAAGGTTGAATCCGACGGCGATCGGAGCTCGAACGTTGGCCTAACGGGGGAGGGACGTTGTTTGGCGGCACGAAAAAACACAATATTTCTGCCGAGTGATGAGATTAACATAGATGGGCGGAAACGTGGAGGGAACAGTTTTCTGCTTCTGTATTCGTACGTGTGTCTGTACGTGTGTGTGTGTGCGTGAAAAGGGCTGTAAATTCCAACTTTCTGACAGCTGATGTTCCGTTTGCTGATAAAACTGTACAAATTCGTCGGCCGCGTAACACTTTGTTCCGTTCCTCAGCGAGAAACCAGGATTCTCTCTCTCCCTCTCTCTTCCTTTTTTTCGCTTTTCGTTCGTTTATTTTTTTCGGGCAGACCCAGAGAGAGAATCGCGACAGAGTTCTTCGGTGAAATTGAAAATACCAATGGGGGCGGGTAACAAACGGGAGAAAAAAAAAAAAAAAATATACGGAATGGACGAAAGTTTGAAACCGAACGAACGCTTTGAGAGAGAACGATCAGATGTACACGGTTTAACGCCGCAGTTATCGTGTTGCATTCTACCGTTTGGTCTCTCCATTTCGTTCATCGACGAAAACGCAAATCTCGAACGTTGCGATTCGCCGATTGCGAGCTTCCGTTTCACTCGTCACCCGTCGGCGAACGAATCATTCGAGAGAACCTCTGGCAAACAAGTTGCCGTTATCACGTATACGCGCGAACCACACGAAAAAACGAAGACGAGTGTTAAAAGTGATTTTAGCGGGGGTAAAATCGGGCCTCTTCAGGTGCAACGCTGATGCAACGAAAATTAGCGATTGGTTGATTTGGGTCACGTGATTCGCGAGTAGGAGTGGCGTTGTCTGGTACTGAGCGGTCGCGCCTGTAATTTGTTTTCTATCGATTCAAACGTTTGCGTATCGATAAAATTTTATTTGGCAAAAAGGTCGTCTTCATTTCTCAGTTAGAACAGTTGCTTCTGGGCCTTTCAGTGAGACGAATCGTACTGGGGTACAAGTCGTGCAGTTTTTCTCTTTCTTTCTTTCTTTCCTTTTGCTTTCTTTCTTTTTTTTTTTTATCTTGCGTCTGTCTCTTCGCTTTCATCTCGTGAAACGTGCACGTGCACCTTTGATGCACGATTTAATGCAATGTATTTCCCCCCCGAGTTCCACTTAAACACACCGAATGTCAAAGCGTCTCGCCGCGGCTTCGCTTCTCGAAAATTTCACGTGAAACGCACGAGTTTTTCCGGTAACCTGATTCCTCGAGAGTCTTTCCGTTTCCGGTGCCGAAACAGCGGGGAGACGAGATTTTATAAAATTTCCTTAGGAAGACTAGAGCGAGGGATATCTTCGCGCAAAGATCGAAGTTTGATTAGGTTCACAATAGGTTCGTTGATAACAACGGTTGAATCTCGTAGAAAATTTCGTAACGCGAAGTCGAGTATACGGAATACTTGCATGGTGCGAAAAGATTCACAAAATACCCAAAGTGTTGCTCTTTTAATAATAAATGTCGTAATAAGTTTGCTATTTAAAATTTGCTTTGTAATTACCAATGTACACGATAATATAAATTTATGCAAATTTATGCACTAATGATACATACAAAGTATATATCTTATAACTACACTATACAAAGTGTACTTATACAGTGCACAAAATGACGATTTGAATATTTTATACATATAAACATAGATATTTTGTACGTATTGTGATAATTTATTTTACAACAGTGTATATTTGAATGATTCTTCGTAAGATACACAAATAAAAGCTCGTGTTCCCTGCTGTATCATAAAAATTTTTTACTTCTTTTACTTTAACGTTTCTGATGAAAATTTCATACTTTCGTTGATAATATCGTCAGTTCTACCGTTAATAATATTCATGGCACGTTCAATAGGATTTCCTACGTAAAATTACAATTTACTACCGGAGGTTCTATTGTATTTTAATTTATATTTCGTTTAATAATCACGGTCCGTCACGCTTACAACACTTACTCGTATCGTCAATTGCTTTTCACCAGTCAATTCAGCAATTTCATTGTCGAACCGGCAATCATCACAACATATATATATATACATGTACGATCAAATAAAATTTTCTCCAAACGAATAACTTTACTCTCACGCGTTCCAAAAATAAAGAACCAGAGTGCGACAGTTCGGTAATTAGTTAATTAAGAGAGTATTAAAACGTGGAAAAGATCGAGAGACTGAGGAGGCTGCGGGTTGTCGGTGTCCTCGAGCAATCCGTGTCTCATCCGTCGGGCAGAAGCTCGTCAAGGCGAGGGGATTTTATTCGTCGCACGACTCCCCGACGAATATCAAATTATTCCGGCAATGTACTCGATCGCGGCTCCAAAGCGCGGTTAAATTTATTCAGCGTTTCGCTCATTCCGACCGGGCGTCGCGATTAAACGATAAAATTTGCTTATCATCGCGCAACCGACTCGAAAATCGCCACGCGACAGGTAAAACAGAAAAGAAAGAACAGAAAGAAGACCAAACTGCAGATTTTTCTAGCGAAACGATAAGCGAAATCCCCGTGGCAATTCCCCAACGGGCATGTACCAAGCACCGCGCAGGGGAAAATGTACGATTATGCCTCCCAACAAGTATTCCACGCCGTGGAACTGCGAGTTTGCAACCACATAGTTGCGAGATAATGTTTACGGCGGCCGTGTTATTGATATTTGGCAAAACTAATAAAAGACGATGTTGCAAGTGCAGGAACTGTTCTGGGGAAAAATGTAAGAAAATAATCTTCAATGTTTTCACAGAGAGTTTCACCACCTGGAACTGCGAGTTTGCAATCACGCAGTTGCGAGATAATGTTTAAGGAGGATTTTTTATTGATATTTGGCAAGACTAGTAAAAGACGGTCCAGGAAAAACGAAGGAAAATAATTTTCAATGTTTTCAGAGAGGCATTCACCCTTTGGAACTGCGAGTTTGTAACCGTGTAATTGCGAGATGATACTTACAGGGGGCCTGGGGGGGGGGTGTTATTGAGATTAGACCAATAAAATACGACGTTATGAAATGCAAGAATTGTTCCAGAAAAATGTAAGAAAATAATTTTCAATGTTTTCAGAGACAGTTTCACCCCCTGGAACTGCGAGTTTGCAATCACGTAGTTGCGGGATAATGTTTAATGAGGGTTTGTTATTGGTATTTGGCAAGAATAGTAAAAGACGGTCCAGGAAAAATGAAGGAAAATAATTTTCAATGTTTTCAGAGAGGCATTCACCCCCTGGAACTGCGAGTTTGTAACCGTGTAATTGCGAGATAATGTTTGCAGGGGGCGGGGGAGGGGGGTGTTATTGATGTTAGACTAATAAAATACGACGTTGTAAAGTGCAAGAACTGTTCCAGAAAAATGTGAGAGAATAATTTTTAATGTTTCCAGAGAGAGAGAGAGAGAGAGTCGTATTCTTTCGTGCCGTTTAACGCTGCTCTCGTTACTGTTGTTAATAATTTTCCCTTTATTTTAGCGACGTTTCCACCCTCTACGTTTGCAACAGACGTTTCGCGCACAATTTACCGAATAACAGCCGGTATTTCGTTGCAGCGTTTATAAAATTCAAAATGTTTCGCGTAGAACCCGCACCGAACCCGGCTACACATTTAATGACACAAAAGTAAAATATTAATTGCAATATTCAGCAAACGAAAGAAATTTCCATTTGAATTTCTCGTCGCATTAACTGACAATTGAAACAATTAAAACTGCGATGTTCAGCGAATGAATCAGTTCACAATCATTTCTTCGGATTGTCGGGCAATTTTGACACAGTAATAATAATAATCATTGTTGTTCACTGCTCACGTTGTATTAACAGACAAATGAAATATTCATTAGACGAAATAAATTTCTATTTAAAATTCCGTAAATATATAAAAAATTGAGCAAACACGACGCTCGTCCGACAGTTGAAAAACTGCAGCGTCCAGCGAACGAATGTGACACAGCGCCTAAATTGACGGTCAATTTTACCCGGTGCAACGATAATAATCCCGTTTCGTAAAATTCGAAACGTTTCGTGCAACACCCAACGCGCCCACCAAGTGTTAAATTTTCCCCGTGCCGTGTAATAATTTCCGTAAAACTAAAAGTATCTCGTTGTACAAGTCTCAAAATGTCTCGCGATATCATACAAATATCAATTTGCAGCATTCGTCGGACGAAAGAAATTTCCTTTCTCCCCGAGTCGCGGTTAAATTAAATTAAAAATTGCATAAACACCCGGCGACCGAATAAAAGAAAAAAGGAAAAAACTGCAGCGTCCGGCGAATGAACGGACGCGGACACTATTTTAATCAGCCAGCAGACCGGAAAATATCGAATCTTCCGACGGCACAATTTTTCAACGTTCACGTTCGTTGTCACGTTATTTCACGGTGGACAGAGACGGCGGACAGAGTGGTCGGCGAGCACTCCGGTGGCGATGTTCGAAACAAGCCTGTAACTAAAACGAACCGCGCCATTTAATTCGCGGCAGAGTATCGGCACGCAAACCGATACGGGGCCCGCCGAACGCGCCGCTGTCTTCGTTTCGCGCCCGTTTACGCTGCCAAGTTGACGGGACGAATTGGCTTTTCGCGTTGCCCTGGCCGGCGGGGAAAGTTCGTTTTAATGACTAACGTCGCGGGAATAGCGATTTAAATCGAGCCGGTACGTGTCGTTTAATAACGCCAATTGCCGCCCGCGGGTCGCCGCCGGCCAGATGTAAATTGCACTTTGCATTGATAATAACTGTTGAAAAAGGGCCGCTGAAAAAGGGAAAACACGCCGAATTTACCCCGGTTACGCCGATTAAACGATCGAAATCCGATTTCCGCGAATTTCGAACGAGCCCTCCTATTTAAACCCTTGCGTTCCAATTATACCTCGAGATTGTATCGTTACAATTCTCGATCTCGTTTCATAGTAGCATAGACACGTCGTGCAAAGTAGTACTTTTGGAAATTCCTAAAGTTCGTTTCGATCGATTTTTATCTTCTCTTTATTTTCTTTTGGTTAGAAAGATGTCTGAGATTGGTATCGATGCCCAGGTGTTGGCGATTCCCTTTATTTCGTCACGTTGGTAATATTTTATTATTTGTGCGTTCGCTTCGATCATGATTCCCTTTTCCTTTGCCGAATTCTCTCTTCTAATTCACTTTTGGAGACATTATCAATTGCCAGAGCAGTAAAACTGACGATTAAAAGTTGACACATTGACACGGACTAACACCTGTGACCGAAAATTGTTTCCTCGATGGGGCTACGGTGGTCATCGGTGCTCCAAATGTTTCGAATGAGTAAAATAAAACGAATACCGTCAACTATCGTCAACAATTAGTTAATACGTCAATTGTCACGTTGGTCACTTGTGACCAGAGGTTGTGCTACGGCGGTGACCGGAGTGCTCCAAACGTTTCGAGTAATTCAAATAAAACGAATTAAACCGTCAACTAAAACATTTCCAACGTCACAATATTAACTAGACGATGTTAAATATTAAACAAGCGAAGAATGCACTATTGAAAGTGCAACAATGAAAGATTTCAATTTTGAAACTTTACATATGTATAAATACAACTAATTTTTATATTACCAGCGTTAAATATAATTAATTAAAACATCTTGCGATCCACTGAGAGCATCGCGTAAATTTAACGTGGCAGTCGACGCGTTGAAAAGAAAAGTAATATCGCACCCTTATGAATAAAACAACCCCCCCGAGAAAGATTTCGAATCCCTTCCGTCAACAACGCTGGAAAGTTTCTCCGAACAAGAGAAGGCACGATTCGAAAATTGAAAAAACGCGCGAAACACCATCAATTATGTGCGCGCCTTCTCGTTCTTCTCTTTCCTTTCTCCAAAATGGCGTAAAACCATTTTCGCCGTTTTCGCCAAGGTTTTCGCGACGATGGGTGCGGCTGGCCTTCGAGATCGAACGACTTCGAACCTGTTAAACGGTGAGAACCGCTCCCGAGAGCGGCAAACCGGTTGTCGGTAGGCGCGACATTTTTAGTTTTCGCAGGTTTTCCCGTGTATACACTTAATTTCCCAGAGGCGAGCCAGTTCGACTATTCAGTTCGGCTGGCAGCGTTCCAACCGAAGTGGCTCATACAGTCGACGGTGGTGGGTTTCGCGAGCAACGGCTGGCCTGTTGGAGTTCTTGAAATAAATCAGTCGACCGATAAAAAGCGCGGAATTTTCAGCGTGTATTCCCGCCCCCTCCCCCACCCCCCTCTCTCTCTTCCTGCCGCTCGACAAAATCGATACACCAGCCGACCGATAAATAAAAATGTTGTTTTTAAAAGCGACTGCTCGCGTCGCTGATGCTTTATCGCGGCCGAACGACGATTCTTTAGAACGCCACCGGTTGCCGCGGACTTTTCAAGTTATCCAGCGGATAACATCGACGCGGTTTCCGAATAAACAGTCGCGGCGAATCGGCGACTAAAAACGAGATAATTGCCGCGGTGTAAATGGTAAATCGCACGCGGAAAGCGAGTAGCGCTCGCGGGCACCGAAAACTTTTCGCGGCGTAAATTTAGCAAATTTGGTCTTTAATTGAGATCGATCGATCAACGTTCTTATCGGGGAAGGGTGGCACGAACATTTCGATGGCGATTCGCTCTGTGAAATTTAAAAATTTCCACGGAATCGCAAGCCCGCTGTAAAGGTTAATTGCAAGCACGTATTTTAATTGATCTCGCGTTGATCGCGAAACGCGATGATTGATTAATCCAGATAACCGATTCAGAATTTTATTACGTGTCATTGAACGCACGGTTTTCCTCGTTCGGTGTAAAACCCCGTGTTTATTAATCGATCAATCAGCGTTTTATCCGCGCGAGTAGTTAAAATCTAGAAAAAGAGTTCAACCAAAAAAAAAAATAGTACATAGATACAAACTATGCTACGACGTAGAGCTTTCAAATTCACGTTTCCTCGAAAGTTGAAACTCTCGAGACGAGACGCTGACGTAACATAATTATCTGTGACAAAGCCAGCTAAGTGGCGGCTCTTTCCCTAGCGCTATCCCCTCCACTGCGTCGATGCTGACTGAGAAAGTGGGGAGATCGACGCAGTGGAGGGGGTAGCGCCAGCCATCAGAAAAGTAGGAGCAAGGGCGCCAGTTAGCCACCTCTGATCTAAGCCTGACAATCGCTTCCAGCCCCCCAAAATTTCCACTCTTCGGCGCAAAGCTCACGGAACGCTGAAAGTTCGAAAGAAGGGACAAAAGTTGGAAGAATAGGAGTCAATGGCACGTTCAAAATTTTCCCAGAAGGGATCGCGCAATTTTCCAAGTGGCTTCGGTGGCTAATTTTCTTACTTCCGTTCGCAAAAGGTTGCCAGGCATTTTTGCGGATCTTGTTCCGGCCAGCCATTCTCATTCTCATTCCCACGGCTCCCACGACGCGGGGCGTTAGCATTTCGCTAACAGCGACCGCTCGATTACCCGCGCGTCTGTCCGCGAGAATGCGAATGGTTCTAATCGGCGACGAGCCGCCGGGATAAAGTCGCCAGAGATAAAAGACGAAGAAAGGAAATTCCAGAGGAGAAAAATTCCATAAATGGAAACGAATCTCGTCGCTCATTCCGTTGGTTTCCCAGCGCGCATTCCCGCTGAGGGCTCCGCTCGCCGGGTTGAATATATTATGAGTTTCGAAAGGATCGGTCTCGCCCGCTCTTGCGCCTCTTTTTTGGCCGATTGTCGAGAGTGTTTCGAAAGTTTTTCGTGGGATTGGAATTTTTGTCTCCTGCGTTTTCTTTTTCTTTTCTTATTTTTACACTTTTTTTCTTTTGATGGAATTTGGTTGGGAGATTTGAAAAGAAATCATCGTAGACATTTTTATTGGAAACTTTTTTTAGTCTCGAGTCATTCAATTTTTACAGTTTTCCTTCTTTCTTTTCATCTCCTTTGCATAAAATGTTGGCATATGTTTGTGAAATAGTAATTTTCTTTCCTTTTTTTCAATAAAGTCTGTTCGAAACAGTTGCAGCGAAATAATCGAAAGTAATGTATTCTCGCATGGAATTAGAATTTCCCTTTCGACTCATTTCATTTTTACGTTTTCAGCCGGGCGAAATGTCGAGAGACTCGCGGAATTTCTGTTTGCTTTCAACAATCGCAATCGAATCGTTCGGAACAGACCTGGCGAAATTGGACAAAAAAAATCGAGAATGATACATTTTTCTCAAATTGAAATGAACGGACCACTTTGCTTTCCCCGAAACCACCCACACGGACGGCTGAAAGAAATTGTATCAAATCATTAATTTGCTAAAAAGAAAATGGCGACGCGTCAGAAAGGTCCACGTTCGAGGAGGAACGTCCTTTGTTTAGCGAAATCGTGCTGAAAGGACAGGTCAAAAAAAAAAGGCAGACGCGTTATTTCCAGCGAAGCTGATTCTAAGAGAGCGAAGATAAAGTTGCGAGAAAAATGTAAATTAGATGGAAAAAGTGGGCGGTTCGCGCGTACGCTCTCGCATTTAGAGCACGCATTTGGCGCGGGGCCAAAGTGCACGGATTACCCTGTGTTTTAAATGACACTTTTATTATCCCTGGTTCCCTTCTCTCTCTCTCTCTCTCTCTTCCTCTTGATGCAATTAACTCGTTTTCGACTGCTCGATAAAACGTCGCTGATACTATCCGCACCTTTTCATTTTATTTATGGCGGCGAGAATGCTCGTTTCGACTTTGAGGATCGTAGCAGATCCAGAATTAGAAGTTACACGGTTAATCAATCCTCGTTTGATTGAATTTTTTAATTAAATTAAATATTTATAATATAGTCATTTATGATTGAATGAAGATACAACACCGTACGACGAGGATATGTAATAATATTTATTTCTAGTTCCTAGCAGAATAACGAGAGCGATCCCAATTTTAATTAAAATTCTCAAAAATTTCCGTGAACGTTTCTAAAATATATAACTCTGGAATTTTTGTAAAATATCCCAGAACTTTTCGAATTTTTGTCAAATATACAAGAGAGATATGTATGAGAAATAATATTCGTTTCATTTCTCCGATACAAATACAAAATCGCTCGATAAATATTGAACCATTTGGAATTCCAAATGGTTCAACTTTAACTTTTCATACTTTAGCATCTCGTATTCCGTGTTTTCTCTCCTTTTCTTTTTAAATACCTCACAAATAACGTAAAATCCCCAGAACTACTTACTTCTTTATTCGCGTTCCATTCGCGCGAACTTTGGCGAAAAGTCTAATCCGGGGAATCGTATCCCGGCGATAATTCAGAAGAAGGAAACGAGCCGCAAAAAAATGCTCGCCACGGTGGTCGTTAGACGACGATGTTTTATTCAAGGCGGCATGTTAAATCGTAATAAATGCGGGGCAATCCTGTTCGGCCGGTTTACACATTCCCAGGATACATAATGCATCGCGTATTCAACGCATGGAATTCATAGCTCGCGACAGTGAAATACACGATAAATACGTCCGTTCACTCTCGATCTTTTTCATCACTTTCCCTCCCTCCCTCTCCCTCCCTCTCTCCCTCTCTCTCTCTCTCTCTCTCTCTCTCTCGTCCCGATAGACGTGTGTTATTGCACAGTTTTCTCCCCCCTCCGGCCGCCGTTTATGTACGTTTCAGCCAAGAGCCAATTTTCAGCTGTTTGACAAAGCAGAATGGCTGATTACTAGCAATCGATTTACATCATCGTCGATTAATCGGGCGCGCTTCAGTTTGCTTGGCAAATTATCGCCTCGTTTGCGACGCTAACGTCCTTCTGTCTGGATCGCCGTGAGAGATTCCCTTGCTTTGAATTTTATTTTGTGAAAAACTTGATCACTCTCGTGAGAGAGTGAGTGTTGGTCGTGGTACTCCCTCCTACAGGCGACCAATGATTTATCATATTCTGAAAGATACGCGATAGTTCACCTGGGAGATACGAATATTGCAAGAAACATTTAATAAAATTAACGCTTAAACTAACGATCCGATGTTTCAAACTGCGCTCTGAAATATCGATCCCTCGACATCTGAATATTTAATAAAAAAAAAAAAAAAACTGCACGACTTGTACCGCAGTACGATCTTTTTGCCATAAAATTTCATTGATATGCAAACATTTGAATCGACACTCCCACTCGAGGTCTACACCACGCCCCCTCACAAATCACGTGACCCAACTCAACCAATCGCTAATTTTCGTTGCATCAGCGTTGCACCTGAAGAGGTTGCACCGATTTTCTGGGTTATCCCCGTTAAAATCACTTTCGGTGATAAAAAGCAATAAAGTTTCGAGAACCGGAAATCCAATATTTCCAAGAAATTATAAAAAATTATAAAGATTCAAAAATTACACACAAACAGAGAGTACGACAATTCTAATAAACTAACGATATAACAAGAGAGATGATATAACAAAAGAAAAATGACAGTGACAGAAAGTAAGAAGAAAAACTGAACAATTGCAATAATAGTTGAACAACCGACAAAGAGTGGCCAATCGCAAACGCAGGTGTCGGCAAATATCCAACTGATTGGCAAACGTGGTTCGCGGTACAAGCTCCCAGTAACTATTGTCCATTCCACGGAAATTCCTTCGAATTCAGTCGATCGGGATCGATAATGAATTTCATTCGCGTCACCGTTCGACAATAATTTATTTACCCGGCCACTTTACGTCGGGGGGATGAAGTTGGTATGTTGAATCGATTGAAACCGAAGATCAATGTACCGTGCGGGCGAGTTCGTAATTTATTTATTTGCCATCGGGATATCGGGTGCCACGCGGGTGCGAAACCGAGACGGAGATGGAAATAAAACTCGCGCGTCGGTTAAAACTTGCCTTTTGCCCTCGGAAACTCTTTTTTCATTTACCATCTACCAGCAATTTATTTACGAAGTGGTTATCGTTTCGAATAAAATGACACAGCGTTGTAATTTCGTTGATCATATCTTTCCAACGTCGTGATATTGTTCGGGTTCAAAGCGATCGCCAACGTGCGATGCTTTTCTATATAAGAGTCAACAGATATACATAGGATAATAATAATAATTTTCTCCGTCATTTTGTCAACTCCCATAAAAAAAACAATGAGAAATTTAGTTTATGTGAATTGTTAAACTCACGACTGCCTCTGGCCTCGGGCCAGATTTCTCCTTCTGAAATTCTTTTATTCTTCCTACGCATTATATTGTCACATCGTACAACGCCAAACGTATATATCTACATTCGTTATAATTATATTTATATTGTAAAAAAGCTCTCAATGCTCTTCGACAGTTATGCGTGTGTCCCGAAAATCGAGCAGCTCTTCAGCTAAATCAAGGTTTTCTCAAAATGCATAAATTTGGGGGTTGCAAAAATTCTAGCAAAACTAAAAAAATCAGTACGAACATTTTTGGCTTTGTCTTTAATACACTCGGTGAAATTATACTCGGCACGTGTGCCAAGAAATAATTGTCTTGGAATAAATTTTCATTGCGTTTCAATTCGTATTCCTAGTTTATATACCCAGGATCGCGAAAATATACGATCGGGCAAAGTGGAAAAGTTTGAGAAGCCCCGATCTGAATGATCTCTTCGCTTTCTCCCCGAATAAAATAAAAATTTCGTCTACGAACGAAACGTTTTAGGCCTGCCAATTAACGAATTAGAACGGAGATTGTTCGTTCGCCCCGCTTTTACGAAAGATTCATCCCGCGAAACTCGCCACGAAATTTTCATCACGCCCGACACAATCGCGCGGCCGTTTGCTAATTATTCGTTTGTTGTCGTTATCACGTCCATAATAATAATAAAATTAATAAGTCACGCTCGCTTGGAATCAACGGCGTGCCGCGTGACGCGTTGGTTAACACCGCGAGTACCCCGTCGGGGGTTAGCTCGGTCAGCTACGGTGATTGAAATTAACTCTACTTCGCTCGGATCGCGAGAAAGATCGTTTCCATCGGTTGTTCCATCGTGACTTTTTAAGTTTGGAGCTTTGCACATCGTGACTGTAACTTTGACGTCTAATTGCAATTAATTGAAATTTCGAAAGTAATAGCGAATGCTATTAAAATTCACATGTTACAGTCATGTGTGACTTATGCATCAATATATAATAATTTATATAAAATTTGCGTATTATAGTCAAATATATATTTCAAAAACAAAACGAATATTGTACGAATTTTATAAAATGATTCATATAAAATTTGTACGTTATATTTAAATGTATGTTTCGAAAGCAACATGAATATATCACACGAGTGATATGAAAATATTTTGTTTGTTACTTTGCGCCAGTTGCTGCGTTTATTGCTTAGTGGGTTGATAATTGGTTAAATCGCAATGCTGCGTATAACATGTACAACATCAACAAGTACGAAAAGATTAATTGAACGCGTTTAACGATGCGCGCGACGGGTCAATTCAATTATTTTACTTATTCTAATTGAATTCTATTATCTAGCTCGCTGACACGTTTTCGAGTTGTCCATGCGTCTCGATGTACACGTTATCAGCACGTTATCAGTTTGCGAATTTTTAGGAAATTTCGTTTGCAGGAAATTTCAAGTACAACGTGAAACGTGGACCATTCAAATCACAGACTTGACTTTTACAATAATTTTCAATCAAGATTCTATTTATTTATTTATTTATTTTTTTACCAGATTATAAAAGAAGAGTAATTACACTTTCAATAACTATCAATCGTCACGTAGAAAAAGAACTGTATTTCAATAGGAATGTATTAGTTATTCAAAACGACAATATAAAATACTAACTGCATCACCAAACGCTCGAACAATTTTGTTCTTTCACTGAGGTACTATGTTTCGCGTATGACAGTGTATCGTGCTTGAATAAGCAACGCAAGACATAGAAAATTCATCCGCCGGTCAACGTATTAACGCCACGAACGCGCGTGCGAGTTTCGAAAAAAAAAATGGTTCACTGTTGAACAATTTATGCGTCCATCTAAAAGCATCGAACACGCGCTAAACCTATATGTGTTTCCAATACTATCCGCGCCATTCTGCCTAGATAATGCTTTTGTATTCCACAAACTCTGACAAATGTTTGTTTTATCGAAGTTGTTCCCTCGCGTTCGAGTTATCGCGTTCAGAGAAGAGATCGTGAACCCTCTACCAATAAAAAGTATCACTCATTACAACGACCTGAATCATTGTTTGAAATCGTTGCTCAATTTTTCACTGACAACGAGCCATAACGATATAATTTTTAATATTGAATCATGAGTTTTTTTTAAATTCGTATTTTGTTACACCAAGAGTGTAAAGTTTCGTCTTACTGAAAGGCCCAGACAAAACAAATTACAGGCGCGATCGCTCAGTATCAGACAACGCCACTCCTACTCGAGGTCTACGCCACGCCCCCTCGCGAATCACGTGACCCAAATCAACCAATGGCTAATTTTCGTTGCATTAGCGTTGCAGCTAAAGAGGCCCGACTTTCAGTGATTAAAAAAAACGCAGTATTGCATTTGACAAGAGCAACGAATAAATGTAAAATATCGTTGCGATTATTGTCATCGTTAAAATATAAAAAAAAAATGAACTACAGATTTCCATGCGTTTCTAAAATTAGATACACGTGTAGTACGAACATCCACATGAGAATTTGTAATATTTAGTGGTCCAGGTTTCACCTTTTTTATCCCTGTCTATACTCACAGAAACTCCGAAACGTACAAAATTCTGTAATCTCCACTGACAGAGAATTTCCCACGTTTCACCATAACGTAAATAAGTTGAAATTTACAAAAATCCCCGACGTCAAACGGGCATTTTCATACTTTCCGCGCAACCGACCGCGTGAAAGAGCATTTCTCCGTATCTGCCAATCGCATGACAAACTTGTTATCGATATCATCCCGGCCGATTGTTTTCAACAAAAGGAAACAATTTACACGCGCCTGGTCATGGAGTGAAAAAAAGTGAAAAGAAACAAAATAAATAGAGAGAAAGAGAGACAGAGAGAGAGAGAGGGCATAGAAAAGAGAGATTGGTGGCTATCGGAAGTGGTTTACGCGTAGAACGTTAACCTCGATCGCTGCAGTTTCGCTCGAATCATTCGCTGAATTCATCGATTCGTATCGGTGCACGTTTATCGCGTGCCGATCCGATCGAACGGGCGAAACGGTGCCGTAGAATACGGCGAGCACCGCGACAGATGTCCAGATCACTTTTGCGTCCGGATCATCGTGTATCGATCCCCCCCCCCCCCCCCGTGATCTCTCCGCACGGATTCTTAGATCCTCTCCGATGTGAAAGATACGGTATCCGTACCGCGGATAAAAATGTTTGACTATAATACCGCTACTTTGTGCTCGGTGGATTCTCGTCATTCCGCGTAGACCCTTTGCGCACGCTTCGAGAAATAAGGAGGTGAGGTTAAACAGAATTTTCCACGGGACGATGAAAGTGTTCTCGAATCTCACAGTCGAGTTGAACGATTCGACCTTCCTAGAGAAATAAGGAAACGAACAATTAAATTTATTTCTCGGCGGGACGAAGAAGGAACGAATAATTGAATCTCTTGAATTAAGGGACAGTGAATGAACGAACGATTAAATCTCCAAAGTGGCTTTGGGATTATCGTGCTTTGGGAATTGAGAAACAGTAGCGGTGTCAACGAGTTAGGCTCGAGCAGAGTTTCGATTAAGAATTAGCCAAGTGTTCTTGGAATGCAGTCAGAATTTTTTTTTTTTTTTTTTTTTTTTTGTACATTTATAGTTCGCTGTACTTTAACCATTTTTTGTGTCGATCTAAGGGGACGATCTAGTTTCAATATTTTAAAATATTAGCCACGTTTCGATTGGTTTCTTAAAGAGCATTGTCCTTCTAATATTTTAGTATTAAAAGTATACTAAAATAGTATAAACGTATAAAAGTATAGAAAAGCATAGAAAAATATTATAAACACCGTGTCTTAAATTTACCTCGGAATACACGCTAAAACTATCAAAGTGGTCAAAATGACCAATTGTACAATTTTGTTATTCCTAAAAAAAGTGATTTTTCGAAAAAAAAAGAAAAAAGAGCGAATAAAAGCTCGTGTAATTTGTCCACGTAGACAAAGCTTTCCCACTTTTTCTTTCTTTTTTGTTTCAATGCTTCTGATGGAAACTTTTGTGCTTTCGCGGTTCTCGATTGTTATTTAACCCGCAAACCTTTGAAACCACATCGCCGAAACACCGGAGGGATAATCATTGTGGAAGTAATATCGCATACACGAGCGTCAAGATGAAGCATTGCGGCACTTACCGGTTGAAAGGATGATAATCACGGTGTGGCTGGTACAAATTCGCGATCAATTTTCCTAGCACTCGGTGCTTGTAAACCTTCCTTCTGGATTAATGCACGTTGGTTACCGGACCAACTTAACAATATTCAAACAATAATTTGCGCAGCTACGCGGCCGGCGGAAGTTCGCCCGGTTGAATTAAAACTTTCACTCGCCGGAATTAACAGAGATATTCGAGTTCCAGCGAAACTATTCCCAACAAATTGGAACGCGGATATCTCTCGCCGCCGCGGAAGGCACCGGGGGGCAAGCTGGTTTGGAAAACGAGCAAAGAAAAGATGGAGGACCGTTGGAGATTTTTCCGTGGAACAATAAAGAATGGAGGAGGGAATACTTGCCGAGGTTGAAGAGGCAGGAAAATATATACGTGTAGAACATGCCGAAGAACAGAGTCCAAGAAACAACAACGGAGGGAAGCGGAGAAAGCTAAAAGCGCGGGGAGAATTTTAAAAATAGACCCGTGGAAATGAAAAGAGGGAAGCTAGATTCTTTGGGGGGGGGGGGAAGAAACGATTGCTTCAGGTGTCGGGAAAGAAGCCAGAGGCGATGTTAACGCACGTATGGGAATGAAAATGGAATTGCAAATCAACAAGTAAAACAAAGAGTGGCAGCGAGAGAGGTAGGGAAGCAGAAAACGCAATAAGAACTCGAAATGAAAATTTTAGGAACGCCGCCGGGCTCGAGCGAGCGCATGGCAGACGAAACGAGAGTCAAGAAACTGAAAAAAACGTAACGAGAACTCAAAGTAGAAATTAGCTGGCGTGCATGCCGACTCGGCGGAAAAAAGGCAGAAGCAAATTTGAAACGTGACGGACAAGTGTTGAACGGACGAACTACAAACGTGTTGAAAAATTAAAAAAAAGCAAGGAATAATGTTCTGATCCGTGGCGTTCAATTTGTCAGCGAGATCGATAAAAACAATCCAACGGCAAGAGGAACGAAGAGCGCGGGACAAAAGGCCCGTAAAATCGTCTGCTCGAAAAAGCTCGAGAAACAAGCAAGCTGAAGGTGAAACTGAAACACGCGGGAATGGTGGAAACGGGATACAAAGTGAAAGTAACCCAACGCGAAAGCGAGAAACGTGGAACGCGGGATAGAATCATCGTAGCGCCCGAAAGAAAAAAAAAAAAAAGAAGAAGCACAAATCTAGGCTAGTAGCCTTTGTAGAACGAAGAACACCACCAAAGGGGACACAATTTTCCAACTCGAAAGCGAAATCCTTCAAAGTCTCAATCCTCGCGATACACGAATTCCCCGTTAGAACGTCGAAAAAAAAGAGAAAAAAGGAGAAAAAGAGCGAGAGAGGAGGAAAACGCCGACTGGTTTTCTGCGAGGTAGAAAAGCCAGCCGACGAGTTAAAAGCCAGGCGACTTCGAAATCCATGATCTATCGGGATTACACGTTGGATCCCTTACTACCAGCGGCAAACAGGGACCGTGCGCGCGCGAAGTAAACGAGTAAATTTGAACTGTGTTTGCGCCGAGAGCTGTCCGAGTATCGATTCCAGCGCGTTAAGAATTAATCCTAATGCAGTCGGAGTTACCGCGGAGATTAAAGACGAGCTGCACGGAGGTATCATCGAGGATCGCTGTCGGGAAACAGAGTGTGTACTACGAGTAATTACTTATGAAGCAGATCTCGGGTGCAAGTCTCGTGAATGATTGATTTTTGAGAATCGATGGCTGTTATTTGGATACTTTGACATTATAATAATTTCGAAGAATCAGTATTTATATCGCGTATTTGATCACTCGCTTGGAGTAATTCTCGGGGTAATGTTGAACGATCGATGTTTGAATCGTGATCCATAAGCACTGGAACGCTCGACATAATTCGATGTTTAAGTTCAACACCTGCAGTAATTCTATTGAGTGATCCACGTTCAAATTATGATCAACGAGCATTCGGACATTTGATATAATTCCATCAAGAAATCGATATTTAAGTCATAGTCCCTAGATGTTTGAACACTTGCAGTAATTCTGTCGAATGACTCTATTGAAATTATGGGATTAATGCGATATAATTCTATCGAGAAATCGATATTTAAGTTATAGTTCGTAGGTGTTCGAACATTTGGAGCAATTCCATTGAATGACTGACGTTTAAATTATGATTCACGAGCATTGGGATACTTGATATAATTCTATCAAAAAATCGATGTTCAAGTTGTAGTTTGTAAACGTTTGAACACTTGGACCGATGTTCGATTTATGGTCCAAGCATCGAGCACTTGAGTTGTAATCCATAAATATTCGTACTTTGCGTTACGGTCTTAAAACAATCCTAAATATTGATTCTGCGTAAATCACGGTTATAGTGTTCAGATATTTGACGTTAAATTAATTCCGCCGAAAGATTGGCGTTCGTTACATAGCGTGTATGGACACTTGGTTGGAATTTGATTAAAATATTGATATTCACATTATGAGCCGCAAATATTTGAACACTTGATGCAACTCGATCAGAAGATTGTTATTTATATTACAGTCCATAGTAGTATTTGAACACTTTGCGAGATTTGGTGAAAATATTCGGTTACTTGGAGCGAAATTTCACTTCTGATCGATTTAATCAGCAATTGAACGTTAGGTTTTCGCGATTCAACGGGCAAACGAACTTTAAACTCCAATACCAATCTTCTACATTCAACGAACCGAATTATCAATTTATATCGTCATTACAATATACATACAATTATTGTGAATTTACGCAATCAGAAAGCCTTCGGTTGCTAATTATTCATTCGGTTAATGAATCACGACGAATCGCAACAAGCGTTAATAAAATCAATACCGGTTCTCGAAATTAATACTGGTTCCAATTATGCGTACGATGTATATATATATATTACAGTACCGTAGTGTACTTAGGACGGGACATGATTTGGTGCGGCCGAAATTCAAACGAAATGGCCCAATGTAAATCAAGAAGTGCCCGGCGCACACGAGCCGCTTATCAGCCCCGGGGGCTCGAGAGCCCGGCCGCATTTTTCAGTCGTCGAAAGTTCGAGAGGGCTCGTCTCGCAAGAAATCTGCATCGTCGGCTGTTATTCCAGAGCTATATCCCCTTCCTTGGGGACCCGACGCGAAAATTCAAATCGAGAATTTGGAGTCGAATTTCTTGGAATTTTCCCCACGGAGAGAGATGTCACTTGACGACATTTCGGTCAATCGAAACACTAGAGAGCCTTGACCTTTCTGACTTGACGCTCTCTCGCAGAGAAAATTTTGGCGAGATTCGAATCTCGTTTGCGGGGGGACGACAAGGGAGTAGCTTCTGCAGGCTCGAAGCTCCTTCCCAGGCACGCAGACCGATGCGACGCGACGCGACGCGACGCGACGCGACGCGGCGTTGTGTATTAATCCCGCGTGCAGCCCCATTAACGTGTACCACACGCTCTGGGAATCGGATTGGCGAACGCGGCGCGAGCTGATTATGATAATGAACACCCCCGAGGCGATCTCTCCGAGCCGCCCCGCGCTCTCGATCTCGAGACACATGCTTCGTTAGCTGTCGAACGACACCCTCCGCGATCCTCTCGCTCGCTCGCGTTACGAAAATCAAAAATCCTCGGGCTCCGGCGAGAGCGGGTTTCCAGAGAAACCGCCGCTCAACGTTTTTATTCCGATTTCTTCCTGCGGAAGTGAAGTTTGATCGTGCAGTTTCTCCCTTCGCTCGGCTGGGAGAACTTCAATTAAATCACGCGGCTGGGAGGGAGTTTTCAGTACTCGCTCTTACGTAGTTACCGCAGTCTCGAAATTCCGCAATTAATTTTTTCCGTCGGTGCTACGGAATTTTGTAGCTTCAGTTTCCTTGCTGTTGAAACAACGAAGGAACGTGTTTTCGTTTGTTCTCGTGATTCCTCCCGGTCGTGCATTGTAATCAGGGCTTGAGTGAAACTGTTAAAATTTTCAATTGACGTAACAGATATTTCCATACTTTTAAGTTTTCTGTTTTAGGAAAAGAAATTTGATATGCATAGATAGAAAACTTTTATTTTTTTCGAAAGTGAGAAAAAGTTCTACTCGAACGGAAACAGATATTCTGCTTTGAAAAAGTTAACTTTTTTCAAACAAATTTAGCGTTGAGTGTTACACAGGTTTGAGGTTGAAACCTTGAATCGTACAAATGCGAAAAAATCCCGACTTACATGCTCATCTGTATTTATCCTGTTTTGAAATCTTTATCTGTTGAAAAAGAAATGTTCCTTTAGAAAAAATCAATCAAATACAAAATAACTGTTAAAAATTGAACTTTTACAACAGAAACAAAATGTAAAAGTAACTTTAAAACAGAAAAGGAAATATTTATAAAAGTTTACAGTTAAATTCAAGCCCCGGTCTTGTATTCAATTTCTCATCTTGTCAGAATATCGTGCATCTGTTTGACAATAAAAATCACGACGCGATTCTCGTAACGCTTCGTCGTAACACTTGTCAATCTGATCCAACAGCCCCGATTACTTGAAAAATCTCTATTGATCGATTCAACTGTTGATTCTCCGAAAGAAACAGAACCTTCGTTCGCGATATTATCACTGAAAGTGATTTTGCCTCTTCAGGTGCAACGCTGATGCAACGAAAATTAGCGATTGGTTGATTTGGGTCACGTGATTCGCGAGGGGGCGTGGAGTAGACCTCGAGTAGGAGTGGCGTTGTCTGGTACCGAGCGATCGCGCCTGTAATTTGTTTTCTATCGATTCAAATGCTTGCGTATCGATAAAATTTTCCTAGTCAGAACAGTTACCCTTCAGTGAGACGAATCATACTGAGGTACAAGTCGTTCAGTTTTTTTGTTTTTGTATTTCTCGCGCGATTCTGATAACTCTTTCATCGGTGATATTTCGTCAATACAATTCAATTTTCTCCAATATCGATGATCTTGCCACGCCACCTGTCTTTGGAATACCGTGGAAAATCATAATTCGTTCGCCGAATTCGTTTCGTCGCCCCCGCGTGTTTAATTCCATCGGTGGGGATTAAATCATCTTCCGGCTGTGCTCTGCTACGTCCAATACGTCCGGTCGATCGATCGGGAATTGCGTCGCGACATCCCGCAAAAACCGGAACAAGGAACCTCCACGACCGCAGAATTTTGAAATATTCGCGATGATAAAATTCCCGTTTCGCCCCCTTCGCGTTTCCTCTCTTTCCGTGAATCTCATCACGTTTCATCGCTTTCGTTTTACTCGATGAACGAGGAAGAAACGACGAATTCGCGTCGTTGCTAGAAAAATCTGCGAAATCTCGTTGCTGTTTCAAAAATCGCGCGCTGCTTCGCCATGTTCTCCATTTGGCGTGGCATACGGGCAACAGAGTTACGTTTTATCGCGACATATCACATCAGAGGAGGAGAAAGGGGAAAAAGATTTCATACGTTATTCGTCACCATTATCGATCGGTGAGGACGGTTTCACGCGCGCATACCATTTCCACGAAGTTCATTTCCATATCAATAAGAACGAACGAAACGTGAAGTCTTAATACCACCTTCAGCCCCTAGTACCAATTTGTCGTACGTAAATCCCGGCTTATCGTTAATTCGATCGTGGCTGTTATTTAAATTTCAATAATTCCCCTCCCCCCCCACCCGTCGCGGGGAGAATTCTCCGTCTTCTTTCTTTGTTTCTCGTTCTCCTTTGCATTGCAAAAGAAGCATTACGCCCGAAGAGTTATCAATGGACGCGGAGAACGCGGAGAACGTGGTTCACGCGAAGTCCAATTACGTTCGTCATGCGATGCATTATTGTATGCAGGTTTCTTTGGTATCCTTCGAGATATGCGCGACCATACCTCGCGCGAGACTAATTGCTTCTCTCATGCGAGCCACCCTCGGATCGCTATTATTCCCAACACACACGTACACCGAATCCTGAGAACATATTTCCCGGTAATTTTACGCTACGTACGTGGATCCGAGCGAACCGCATCCCTTGATAACGCGTATCACTGCTGCGAAGTAGACGCACGGAGATTATTTGACACGTGATTATTTCTTACGAGCAATTGATTCGCAAACATACAGTTCAACACGTTTAAGTCAGATCTCCTTTACGAGGATTGTAATCTGAACGTTTTAATTTTAATTTATAAGAACGTTTTCTAAAGTATAATATCTATTGTAATAGTATATATAGTATATAATATTACATGGTACAATAAACTTGTCATGAAGTTGACAATTAAAGTACACGTAAAGTAAATTATTTTATTTAATTATTAAGTAAATGATTTAAGTACATTTAAACAAAACTTCTTTTCGAGAATTGTAGTCCAAATGTTTTAATAGCGTTCGTTTCTTTCTTTCGTTATTGAGCTGAACTCGATGTACAATATTTTCAAAAGTTCCACGTCGGGAAATCAATGATATAAAACGGTCAATCCATTACACGACAAAATTGTTCACGAAATAAACGAAATTTCTTTTCGAGAATTGTAACGAAAATGTCGCAATTTTAATTTTAATTTTAATTTTAATTCCAATTTTAATCACCATCGAGTACAAACTGAGTACAATCCTTTCGAAATGTTCAACGGGGCAAGCAAATCTCTGTAACAGATCCCATTTCCTCGGTTACGTTGGCAAACAATATAGAAACGTACGAAAGATTCATGCATTCAGTGTCCTAATAATTCTCCGTCACTTAGCTCGATCAACGACTCAATCATTCAACGACCAAACGACCATTTCCATCCGTTTCAACCTCGAGGATTCACCCCCCTTTCCTTTTATAGCCCGGAGAGTTTCAATATTTAACCAACCGGGGGAAACTTCCTTTCCTTATGAACGAACTTTTCTTAGATTCTTACGTGTTCAAAGTTTCATCAAGGCCAGGAGAGCTACCGCGCAAGAGAGAGAGAGAGAGAGAGGAGAGAAAAGCGAGAAAAAAGAACGGAGAGGAAGGACAGGTTGAATATAAATTGCCGGATGGCAACGAAGAGGTTAGATTAAGTTCTGGTGGGAGGGGCGAGGATACATAGAGAACTTCGGAGCTCAGCTTTGGGAGCTGTTAGTTTCGAAAAGGTGTCCGACCACCTTCCTCGGCTTCCCGTTCGAAATAGCTGACCTCGAGTACGTGGTTTTCCACTTGGAGATTCGCCGGAGAAAGCTCTGATAGACTAACTCCGGATTCGATTCGGTGTCGGTGCGAAGATGCCTCGAATTTCAGCCGGTTGCCAAGTTCGATCTTCGCGCGACCAATTTTGACAACACCCGATTTCGCCTCGCCCTCGATCGCGCTGTTTAATATACATCAGAGACTAATTTCATTCGAAAGTTTTAATTATGCAATAAAAATGCGACAAATCAGCGTGATCATCGGGGAATTGTACACCGTACGGGATACCTGGTATTCGTTGCGAGCAAAGTCAGGGATCTTTTTTGCTTAGAAAAGAAATTTTGTTCAAACTTGTGTATTTATTATATATAAAGGTATTACTTGTAAAAATTTCTTACATATTTATTATATATGTAAAAAACCCTTTTGAACAGGGTTTTAGAATCTATGTAATAAAAGTTCCGGATGTATGGAAACGTTTGATTAAAGATCCATTCGGAATTTTTTTAACATCGACGAACGAATTACCTGTTTCTTGTGTAGAAAAATTTTTATTTTTGCACTTTGTAAGTCGCACGTATTCTCGTCGTGACACTTGCAACGTGAGAACACCTTTCGACAAATTTCCCATTTCCAAAAATTCCTCAACTTTTTCTCCTCTTCGAAAATTGTTACCATCGCGATCATACTGTTGGTGCGTTACAAAAATGTAATCTTTCAGCTAGAAAGAGCTAAGATCAAAACACGAAACGTAATACCTGAAATTAATTTTCAGTACGTGGTTCTAATTCGACGGCCAGTGGTTAGTCGATCGTTTCCCTACGCGCGCGAAAGTTACGCTCGAGATTATACGGGGAGGGGAGACGTGAAAAAGCGATCTTTCCTCGGTTTGCTCTTATTTATTAATTTCCTGGCGCACCGCTGCTGCTCTTGACGTTGGACCTGCGGCGCAAGAGAAAACGCCGCTTTTTATTCGGAATAATGTTTCTTATTTATGCCCGGGAATTATTTCGCGAAGGAAATTCTCTCGAGAAAATTTCTTGGAAATAAGGAAGATTCGAGTGTCCTCGAAGGGGTGGATAAAAGAAATTAACCACACTTTCCTGCCGAGGAGCATGTTTCTGGAATAAATTCGTCAGTGAGTCTTTTATCCAAGGAAACTGGGAAAATATTACGCGATATTCATCAGAGACGAATGATTGCAAAGTTTCACAGCTTCTTCAAAGTTTCGCGACTTTTAAAAATGAGCGATTCACTCGCAGAAAATATATTATAGTCTTACGATATTGTATAATTGTATAATATATATTTCACGACTCGTGATTTCGGTTAAAATTTAAAATTCCTCGAGAAAATCGACATTTGTCACGATCTTTCAATATACAAGTAATCTTCGTACTCTGTCATTTCAAATAAAGTTCAAAGCGCTTCAAGAAAATCACAATATCACAATATTTGTCACAGTCTTTCAACATATAAATTCTTCACAATCTGTGATATCGAATAAAGTTTAATGCTGTTCGAGAAAATCACAATAAAAAATTCTTCACGCGAGATGTGAAATAAAAATAAAAATTCCTCAAAATCATCTCCACGATGATTTCTCCTCGCTGGAAATTGCGATATTACGCTGTTTATTCGTTCCACGAGCGGCGCAACGAATCGAAATCTCGTCGAAGCCAGGTTTTTTCCAAGCACACGTTCATTAAAAATGTAGCAAACGTTACGTGATTGAGCGTGGAACGGCACGTATGCCTGACGACACGTAAATAGAATGTAAATAAAGCGTGGCCGATTAAACACGCGCGTTTGTTACATCACAAGCCATGAATATGAGGGCGAACCGAGCTGCAATTTCCAATCCGAATTGCCTGTAAACCCTCTGTGACAGGGGGAATTCGTTCGTTTTTTTCTCTCGTATAAAATCCTCTCTACGTAAAACCTTCTCTACTACTGTGGGAGAATTTTTCTTTTTCCTCCTTTCCTTCCTTTCTTCTTTTTTCTTTTTTTTTTTTCCTTTTTCTAAATATCTCCGGTGAACGGCAGCGCATATTACGAGCGAAAGATACGAAATTCCCCTTTTAAAGCGGCGTGCAGCCGATCGATTCGTTTGAAGTTTCGTCGCGCGAGGAGAAACCAACGGGCGAAATTTATTATCGCGCCGAAACGAAGCGTGAAACGCGAACGTCGATAATGCAGAGCGTGACATTTGCGAACGATCGAGCGTGATGACGCATCACGCGCGATCAATCGCTCGGACTTGCCTTGAGATTCCGCGGAGGAGACGTGTGTGAAATCCGGGAAACGCGTGTCGCTGGACATTTATAATTATAATCTCGACAACGAAGGAATATCACAAATAAATGAAACGTTGATCGTAGAAGAAGTCGACGCTTCTTTTGGAGGAGCGTTAGACGGAAAAAATTCGCGGTCTCCTGAAATTTTACAAAATTGTATAATTCGCGCATAAAAATCCACGGCGGTACTAACGAGATTTCAAAACGACGATCTCGCGCGGCGTACATGCGCGCGCGTGTTTCATTTAATTAATAAACTTTGCTATTGTAATTCTCAGTTTCACAAAAGTGGACGAGGGGGAGAAAAAAAAAAAAAAAATTGGCGGTGTTAATTCAACGCGACGGAGGAGGGCGCCCGTGTCACGGTGGAAAATTTATTCAAGTTCGAGAGGACGGGTTGGGGGGAAGCGCGCTTCTCGCTCGCGCACTCCCGAATGCCCGAATTAACTAATTAACGTAATATCCCGGGTGTTGCGCGCGTCCGGCTTTTCACAAAATGCTCGTGAATGGCCGCAAACGCCGACAAATTCGCGCCTCGCGTCCGACCAACGCCTAGCGATCTTAATCCATTCGTGAATCCGCGGACGTCTGTTCGCCGAATTCCCCCCCCCCCCCTCTCTACCCTCCCCGATTGCTAATCCTCGATCGCGGATACAAAAGGGGGAGAGGGAGGGGCGGGGGAGTTACGATTGCCGGAAGTGGCGTTGTCGATCGACCTCCGCGTTAACGTGGGTTAACGGCAGAACAATTTAATGATTAATGCGTCGAGCCTCGGAGGAGATTAATGATCGAACGAACGAATTTCGTTTCGCATTTATTCCACGGTCGAAGGCCCTGGCACGTTAAATCCAGGTCTCGATGTTTGGCTCCGCGACACGTAATTTGCAGGAGGACGATTTTTAAATTGCGCTCCTTTGTAATATATTCGGTGTCGTCGGAATTTTGCAAAGAAATTGTTTCACGCACTAGAAAGTACATTCGTAGGTCGTAAATCGTTCTCAAGGGAACAGCGATTTACTTTCATCGGCTTCCGCGAATGCGAATAATAATAAGATTTATGATAAATCTGCGCGAACATTTAACGCACTATTTTAAACACACACCAGAGTTACACACTCTGAAGTTAAAGTATACTAAAACTATAAGTATAAATGAAACAAGTGGTACAATAATATGTTAATGCATTAATCTTCAAATGAGATTCTGCAAGGGCGGCTCTCTCTCTCTCTCTCTCTCTCTCTCGAAATTAAACGCAACAAAAATCACGGCTACGTGAAGTTCGTTAATACTTTCAGCCGTCATTAGAGGCAGTTAACCCAATTAAAATTTAGTTGTAGAAATTTTACGGTTGGTTTTTCTTGGATTCTGCAACGGAGTCTAACGACTTTCTTTCCTTCCCTCCTCTTCCATCTCTTTTCATTTCCATCCCTTCCAGCCACTTCTTTATTTTCCTCTCGCGAGGGGCACGCTTGCAAGAAACACCCTCTAACTTTTATATACGTTTCCAGATCCCTTTCAAACTTCGCGAAATTGCAAAATGGTCCCTACGACGCGCGAAAAGTTTCTATGATTGTTCAAACATTTTTACCAGCGAATCAAAAACGAATGCACATCTGATGTCACAAGTATTTAAGAAATATTTACATTACTTGGAAGTACCAAATCTGCGCAGTGTTTCGCGAAAGCGCAAAATTCGTCTAATATAATCCAAAGATTTTCTATGTAGAAACTGTCACGGAGAACGTAAAAATCTATTTTTAATGTCGCTTTAGCTTCTCTGACGAACAAGATTCGAAAATCATTTGAAAAGCATTAGAATATACGAACACGAACATTGCATGATTTCATTTCCTGTCGCAACAAACACTGTAACACCTTCTCAAACAAAGTCATAGAAATGCAGCTTTAGCTTCTCTGACGGACAAGATTCGAAAATCATTTGAAAACATTAGAATATTCTATAATCTCATTTCTTATCGCAATAAACACTGGAATATCTTCTCGAACAAATACATAAAAATGCAGCTTTAACTTCTTCATTCGACGTACATCGGAACACGAATATATCGCGTAACCTCGTTTCTGCAGGGTGCGTGACAGTTGGCAAGCGAAATCTGCGCGATCGAACTAATAACTTGAAGCTAATTGGGAAAATCAGGAAGAAGGGGAGACGTAGGATCATCGGAGTAATCTTGCCGGAGGAATTACAGAACTGTCGCGAGCGGAGCGAGCAACCGGCATTAGGCGAGTCACGCCTTGGAACGCCGCGCCGGTGAAGACGCTCATCGTAATTCGTCGTCACGGCGACACTCGGCGAAGATTAACTTAGCACAGAATTAACAAAGTTCCTGTTGTTTCGTATCTTTGCGCCGGGGCCACGGTCCTCAATCACGGAAGAGCAACAACTTCAACCAAGACCAAGTCCAAGACTTAAATATCGTCGTCCGCCGACCCGAGCTGAGAATTTCAACTGCGCGTAGCTTTGGGCTCCTCCCCGCGCAAACGGAGAGACCTATCTGATTAAGGGAGCCTTCCTCTGCCAGACTGCTCGCCGGTTTTTCACCGGTAAATCCTGTCTCTCTGCGTACACCGAAGCTGGCTAGATAGATCTCACTGTTGCTGAGAAGCCCGCAAGAAACTGCACCGCGGCGCGACAAGGCGAATTCACAACGCGCGCGTCTTCTGTGACTCTGGTGAGCCGCAGTTCAAACATCCCGCGAATCATATTGTTAGCTGCTCTCGCGACTCGTTGACGGAGTGCAATTGAGCGATAGTCCTTGATTTGTCAAGATTTCTGCAGTCGGAGTATCATGCCAGCTGAATTTGTTGCTCGAATGTGTTCATTCATTCGGTTGCTTATAAAGTAATTGCATTTCTTTTTTTCTAATAGATGGACGTGGATCATGTGTCCATCTTAAAATGTAATTAATTTCATTTTAAATTGCAGATTAGTTGCGCAATCTGACGGCTGATTGTTCAAGCTTGCAAGTTCTCTGGTAAAAAATTATCTGGTGTGTATGGCGAGAAAGCCTTCAAACCACTAACTAAATTTCATCACTGATAAGAGTGTCAAATCGTGCTTGGATCTTTTTTCTTTTGTCGAAAAAGATTAGAATTTTTTTGAACGCGGAATCGAACGAAAAAAACGGTCAATATATTGCCTAATACAGAGCCTCTGTTTCTCGTAAAAAAGTTACCATTAATTGTTGAAATTGTTATTTAGATAGAATTTTATGGTATATATATATATATATCATAAATAAACAAATAAAAAAAAAAACAGTGAATTTCCCAATTTCATTTTCAGATAACGTTAATTTAAAATTGGGGGCGATCTCTTCTAATTTGATATTACGCTTTTACATGGCAAAATTATTTAGAACATTCCCAGACTCGAAGTAATTTCAACGACTTGATCAAATTATCGATTGTGACATCGATACTCCCCAAATCCGGCAACTTTAACCACGAAATCATCAAATAATTACTCGGTCACTCAAGTTACAAAATGATTTCAATGTCTCCAACAATCCCTGCGAAAATTTTCACAACCACGTGCGAATAATCCCAGATTATTTCCTGCCGATCAAATTTTCCGCTCTGCTGTACCAACTTTCCAAATTGACAATTCCAAGACCTTCGCGCAAGAGAGTAAATCGAGAGAGAGAGAGAGAGAGAGAGAGAGAGAGGAGCGAGAAACTAGAAACAGGCTGGTATTCGTCGGGCACGGCGTGCGTGTCGACGTCGACAGGTGCGCGGAACGTTTGAAAAATCGGCTGATGATTCAGCCCGGGCGAAGAAATTAATCCGGCGGACTTAAGCGGACGTCACGTGTCCCGTGGCCAATTTTCATGATGCATTGCCAGCCGCAACCCGCTGCGCTGCGTGGATTTGCAACCCTTGGCTGCGATGATCTCTCGCTGAAACGCGTTCTCCAAATTTCCAAATTTCAAATACGGATATCTTCGTCGAAGTTTCGCAAAAACTCAGACGTTTTAATATCCGTCGCCTTCGACGCGACAATTTGGCAATACGAAGAAGATTTCACGATTTTAATAACAGCTCGCCATAAACGACGTTTCAATGTCTCTTCTTCAAACGAATTCCAAATATTTGAGATTCCAAATTGACTCTAAGAGAAATTCTAAACGCACCGATGCTCTAAAACGTCTACGGATCGAGTTAGTGAATTTTGATTTAAAATACGAGACTTCCTGAGAGTCTCTCGAGCGAGCGCGCGTCCGTGTATCCGAGTCTTTGATCGCGCGAGATTGCAAAATTTGGATTTCATCAACGAGATTCATTAACTTCTCGGTTTTTCTTCTTCGGGGTAACGAGATTCTGCAAGGTTAAAAGATCAGTCGGTATGTGAAAAGGGGTAATCTTCTTGACGAAGGCAGCTAATTAACGTCACTCAATCTGTAGAATAATTTTTACGGAAAGAGAAGGCCAGAGCAGAGGATTTAATGAAGAGTCGCTCGGATGAAAGCTGGAGGGAACGTAATCCGGTTGAAAGAAAAGCAGATGTTCCGGAGGTCGGCGGAGCAGGAGGAGGAGGAGGTAAACTCGTGAACTTCATACTTGCCGGAAAAATCAAAAGAACGTAAACCTTAACCTCTGTAAATATCCGTTCAACGGGCATCTGCGTCATTTGTTGCGCGCTCGAAGGTATAACATTTAAAAAAAAAAAAAAGGAAGAAAAATTCCGCTGCGCTTCCCCTTGAAACTGAAACGCGGAACGCTGAACCCTGAGCAAATTACAACGGCTGTTTACTTCTCGCGAGAAGAGGAAAACTCGATTTAACTGTTAACTACGTTCAAGATGCGAAGCTCGACTGTGCTAAATTAAAATTCATATTCCACCGAAGAAAAACGAGGAGGACTCTTGACGCAGGAGAAATTAGAAATTAGAAATTAGAAACTGCAAACTATCCGTGAATCCTAAAGTCTTTAGACAAATCAAACGTGCGTAAGGTGTACTTAAAAATTTGTTTCCAATTGAAGCTAAAAAATCCAGATATTTCGTATTCTACGAAAGACACGAGATAAGAAATCCTTGATCAAATTGCAAATAAACAATTTTGTACACTCGAAAATATTACTCGAAGAAATTCAATCAAAAATGGCGAACCAATCTCTATCGAATCCGCGCAAGCCTTGGTCAAATCCTGAGATCTAAAATCTTCCAATAAATAAAGTGGAATCGGAACCGAAACGGAGAATCTAGCGTCGCCAAACTGCAATTCATGCAGCCAAATCCGTACAACACTCGATGGAGGGAATGAACCCACGATTAAATCGTTAAACGCTATCCTCCATCTTCGGATAAATAAATTACGCGATCGTTTCAGCCACCTGGTAATTAAGATAAGTAATCTTTAAACGATCGTTCGCGTGTCACAACGCGGAATCAGAGGCGTAGAGAAAGCTGCTCTACGATCGTGTGAGATATAAATGGGCCTCTCTCTCTCTCTCTCTCTCTCTCTCTCTCTCTTGTCCTCTCGTTATCAGGGTTTCGTTGGTCCGAACGATTACGAAACTTCGCGGAGAAGCGGACTTAAGCGAGTAGCGCCAGCGCGAGCCTAGTCGCGAAGCGAAGCCGCCTTTGCCAAGGTGTGGCTTCGCTAATCGTGAATAAAAGCAGAAACTTTCGGATCGGGCCACCGGGTGGTAACGTTTGCCGCTTGCCGCTTTAATCCTTGCTCCCGGTTAGCTCGCGCAACAACTTCTTTAATTCTATAAACTTTCCTTTTAGTGACTCTGCATACATTAACGAGCGAGACGTGGCGCCCCTGCTGAAACTACAATTTATCTTAACCCATAGAGCGCATCGCGGCGGAGTGGAACGGGGCGGAGATACGTACGAAGTGTCGCTCGCGCATGTGTTGCGACGGTGATGCTTTCTTTATCAGGTTAACTCGGCTTGCTCCCAGTTTTCTTCTTTTTTATCACTGAAAGTGATTTTAGCGGGGGTAACCCAGAAAATCGGGCCTCTTCAGGCGCAACGCTGATGCAACGAAAATTAGCGATTGGTTGATTTGGGTCACGTGACCTCGAGTAGGAGTGGCGTTGTCCGGTACTGAGCGATCGCGTCTGTAATTTGTTTTCTATCGATTCAAGCGTTTGCGTATCAATAAAATTTTATGGCAAAAAAATCGTCTTCGTTTCCTAATCAGAACAGTTGCTGGGGTGCAAGTTCTGCAGTTTTTTTTCCCCCCCCCCTTTGATGGAACAGAAAATGTCGATTAATTTTTGATCTGAGACTTGTTTCACGCTACGACGAGTTAATTACATTGCACCTGACGTGCAATTTATTAAAAATCACCGTGCAAAGTGACTGTCGCTTTATCGCGAAAGCAATTACCAAATTTGAAGAACTGCAGTGATTAAATCGTTCGCTAAAATTACAACGTACTGCGACATCGTCTCTTAATAACGAAGTTATTTGTCAAAAAATCAGCAGCAAAATTAATTCTCGCTCGGTGGTAGCAGAAATATAATTTTGTAGAAAGTTTTTTTTCTTTTTTTTACGACAAGAGAATTTATTAGATCTCGCGATGAATCGCTGCTCTGGCTTTTAATCCTTCAGCTTTCAGGATTATTTGATAAATCCTGGCACACTTGCCGCGAAATTTTAGCAATAATCAGAATTAATCTCAGCCGGTTGAAATAAAACATAATTCTCGTGAGAACCATTAATATCGTGCCATTGATGGAACGAAAAAATAATTTACATGGTTCGTGCGGTCGCTGGCTTCAGTAATAAATAGCAACGCATCGTCTCGCGCTCGTTCGTTCGTTAATTTTTATTCCGACAACTGGCAATATTGCAATTGCGAAATACACGCGTGTTGTACAACCAGATAAATTGCAAATTGATTTGCACGCTTGCCTCACCCCCCCCTCCGCGACTTTTGACCGCATTAAATTTTTCTACAGACAGTGGAAATAATACTGACACGCGAATGATGCAATTATACGTACAATTCACGTCGAATGGAAGAGAGAATGGAATTGAATCACACGTTCGCAATTTTACTTCTAAATGTGAGTTTAGTACCGTAAAAAAGGTTCGCGAGCGAGAGTCCAAAGAATTTAACTCAAACAAACGTAAGCTGCACTTCTTTCTCTAATTACGGGCAAACTTTTACGCGGTGTCCAATGTTATTCCGAGAACTTCTCGATCAATTACGAGAATCTCGTGCATTTGTCTCCATAATTCAGGAATTATGTCGCTCCTCCGTGATTCGTGTCACACCGTGCTACAAGTTTTGTCCCGGCTGCCGTTTCGAACAAACGCGAACTGCATTGTCCCGAATCGCGCCTCCTTTTCATCGACGTTTAATCACCGGACCCCGCTGAATTTCTGTGCGTCTATGGAAAATTTGAAGGTGAAAGACAATCTGTAAAGTATCCGCGTAAATAAAACGGAATAAAGGTTTCCTTCCTATTCCGAACTGTACTGCCAAAAATTTGTACAGCCGGTTAATTAATTACCTTCGAAAGCCGTTTTCTTCTTTTGAAAAGAAGATGAAAAACAATCTGTGAAATATTCTCGCGAATATAAAAACACTTTTCCATCGACATTCTATTCCAAACTGTACTGCCAAAAATACAAATTTTGTACAAATATCTACAGCCTGTTAATTACCTTCGGAAGCCATTTGTTTCTTCTGAAAAGAAGATGAGAAATCTGTAAAATATCCTCGTAAATAAAACAGTTTTCTATCGACATTCTTTCGCAATAGAACTCCACTGTATACTCCTAAATGTACAAATTTGTACAAGCATCTACAGTTTACTAATTTGGAAACCATTTTCTTCTTCTGCAAAGAGAACATACTCTCTTGATTATCGCTACCACTGTACCTCTCGAAAATCAATTTCGTTGGAACGGCTGTCTCGGCGAGAAGGGGAAAAATATCAAATTGCCGCGCCATTAACGATAAAAGACGATGACTACAAAGGACGTAAAGCGATTCCACGAAGAAATATCCTCCCTCGCGAGCGCGATTTTTATTTCTCTCCGCGTCGTTGTCTAGCACTCTCGGCCCTTTTCCGGGCAGCGAACAATAAAGTTCAATAGATTGTCGAAAAATTTATTAAACAATAAACGTCACGGGGTACAATGGGCCCGGTGGACTCGCGCGTAGAACGAAGAGGAGGAAGCGGGCGCTCGACTTCTTCGACTTTTCCATCAGGATACAGTTGGTGGCGCGGTAACTACCGAGGCCGAGTCACTGTATTTCCATTTTGCGCGACCGATCGAAAATCGAGCAAAAGCGTCTCGCCGGTTGGTTTGTCGGTTTTCAAAGCCGCGAAACGAGAGACAGAGAGAGACAGAGAGAGAAAAAACACGCGCGCGCACCGGACTACTGCTCTAAGCAACGCGTCAACGATAAATCTCGCTTGCACCGCGAACGCAATAACTCGTTCTGCCTCGAATGTAAATGTCGCGCGGGCCCACCCAACCCCATAGGAAACCGGCTAACAAACAAACCTGCAAAGAGCCGCGTCGCGTCGTTGCGCTGTTCGCTGCGCGATTATTCGAACCCGGGGCCCTTCGGTCTCGAGAAACGAGTGATATTTCCTCTGCCGCGAGGCTCTATACGAGAAACAAGTGTTTGCTCAAGGCTCACGGCTTTGGAATTTCTGAAATAAGTATGCACGTCCCGGCGACGAAAGTGGTATTTATGAAATTCTCGGAGACAGAGGGGAGAGGCGATTATCTCGTGGCGCGAGGTTTAATTTTACCGCTGTTTTTCCACCGAGAGACCAAGAAGTATTATCACTGAAAGTGATTTTAGCGAGGGTAACTCAGAAAATCGACCCTCTTCAGGTGCAACGAAAATTAGCGATTGGTTGATTTGGGTCACGTGATTCGTGAGGGGGCGTGGACGTAGACCTCGAGTAGGAGTGGCGTCTGGTTATTACTTATCGCGCCTGTAATTTGTTTTATATCAATTCAAATATTAAAGTTTCTCGCATCGAACGTTTTCGGATATTTAGGTTTGCTCTGATAAAGGAAAGACGTATCTTGTATTTCTACGAGTGTACGTTTGTTTCGTAATTGTCAATAGCCAGATAAATAACCTTTTCTTAACAATATTATTTTTCATTTTTAGGAAGTGTAGATTTAGGTGAATAATGGCCGCAGTATATGTGTTACGTACGATTTTAATTTAAAATTCAACCAACATGTGATTCGTATTTTTGAGAACCGTCGAAAATAAAAATTACGTGGAATTTGAAAATTTAAATTAATGCAACACGCGTGTTTCGTAATTTTGTAGTTTTCTGTAATTTTCTTTTATTTCGCTGTATCGAAAAGTAATTGCCATGAAACAACGGCTGGCTTTTCTTCAAATCGTGTTACGGAGACGAGCACGATTCGCATGGTTCCACACAGTTTCGTGCCAGAAACTCCCACATTTTTATTCCGCTATTATCGAAATGTAGACGGTGCAAACGTCTAATTTCAGCCGTGAAAGAACGTTCGAGAATAAAGCGGGCAGGAAAAGTCAGACGTTGAGGAACCAGAGGGTGTAGAAATTGCTGTTAAAGATAAACGAGAGAGTGGCTCCCGGATGAAAAATTAACGTTGCACGCCGAATGAAAGTTGATCTGCGGCAAGTAATGTAGCGTCTTGAATAAAATTTGATCGATTACGAGTCGACGAACGTCGATGTGTATCAAAGTAATCTTTATTTGCAATTTGTTTTTCTTTCTTACTGAATTTATATCTTCGAACCACGTTTATTAACACGAGATAAAATTATTCACTGCGCTTATTAGCACCTTAAAATAAAACAAAATTCTTCGCTCATCTAGATGCTGATCCAACGACGATTTAGAAACTGGAATCGTCAGTATGTAGTGTATATCGTGAATACAGTTTGACCGCTAATAAAACCAACATCGTGCACAGAGGAAATTTTATTTGACTTTTCATGAGAGAGAGAGAGAGAGAGAGAGAGAAAGAACGTTCGAATTTTGGGGAATGTTGAAATTAAATAAATCTGAATCGTGTAAAGGTCCTCTATAGAACATTCAAGAGATCCGACCACAAAGTATCCAACATCCACAACAACAAATCTCTGTCTCTGTAAAATTTATCATTTAGCTACCGACATTACACGCGGAGATTATCAGTTCGCTCGAATTTTCAAACGTCACATATAAGATAAGAGAGCGAGGAGAGAACAAGAAGAACAAGATTCGCTAGATTCGATGGATGTCTCGTACAATTTTCCCTAAATCGTATCAATTTTCGCAGTCTCGAAGATTTACCTCCTTTGCAACCCGGCGCTCGCGCTCGCGATTCCAACCACTTCTCGCCGACTGGTAACACACTCGTCACGCTTTGTTTCGACTGGCTGAGATGGAAGAAAGTTGCTCGAGACCTGTCACGATCAACGTTTCCTTCAGCAACTACGAGATTCGACAGCGTCGATACGAGATTCGATCCAACCGGTGGCGGCATTTTCGAAAGCCAATTATCAACCCCTATCTTTCGAGCTCGAGAAATTTGCAATTTCCTAAAATTTAATTTTACTAATAAATAAACAATGAAATACAAAATGGAAAGTAATAAAGATTGTTTTACGTTTAATGAATATATAGAAATTATTAAAATATTATTAAATGACGCAGAACATGCAAAATAATTTTTTTAAATGAAAAATTTATGTTGATATAAAATTGCTATAAAGATTCTACTAAAAATTAATAAAATTATTGCATTTGATCAGAAATTTATAAAATGACGAAAAATTGTAATTGGGATAAATTTTGTAATTGTTGATAGAAAAAAAATTTCTAACTCCCACTAGCCGCGGGAACCCGATTTCCAAACCTTTCCGGAACCATCTTCCGTCTTGTTCGCGTGATTAAGACGTTCCCATCACTTAGACGCCTCGTTTCCCCGGCTCTAATTACGAATTCCAACCACCGAATCGCGGAAACCGCGAAATCGACTGCGCCTAATAATGTAAATAGTACGCAAGGCCCGCGGATGGTTGATTGACTGGCGTGATTGGAATGTCTGCGCGATAATTCAGTCTGGCAAAGCCAGGAGCTGCAAAGCGGAATCGTGCGCGAACATAATTAGCGAGAGCGACGCGACGCCGATTGACGAAAATCCGGGTGAAACGCGAGCAACGAGATTCGTCTTGTCCTTCAAATTGACTACAATTGACTGGGTAACGTTCTTTCCTTGAAAATTGATTCGGTGATTCGAAAATTCACTCGTGGATCCTTCGTCGTCGCTTTAATCGTTTGATCTGCCGAGGATCGAGCAATAATTTATCGTGTTATAATTTATAGATACTTTAATTTCTTGGAATGTAGTAAAATTAAATTCAATTGAATAGAAATTGTTAGAAACAGCAAATTAAATAGTTCATAAAATTGTAAATTATAAAAATTACGAATCAAATAATTCATAGAATTATAAAATTTTATTAATTGTGCGAAGGCACGATGCGAAGAAATATTTAATCGACTCTTTAGAATTTTCTTTTGCGATTCCAGCATTGAAAAAACGAGACTCGACGATGCAAATTAATCGAAAAGGATTACAAATAAAAATGTTACACTTAATGAATTGAAAGCGGAACGGATAGGTTAAAATTAGTAAAGTTCTAAGAAATTTAAATTTAGTAATTTTTAACGAGACTCGAGTTTTAAAGAGACTGCAGGGCAAAATTGCGGAAGTCAAAGTTAATACCTTGGCAAACTTTTTGACGAAGAGAACTTCCCACGAAATATTCCTATTACGATCATACTTCAATCGTCGATTACGTCTATATTACACTCTCCTTTTCTCTCCGAGTTCTGCCCCCAAGTTCTTAGCTTGGAAGTCGAGGCCCACTTTCGAAAGAAGATACAATCAAATTTTCAAGGGACAGAGAGAAAGGAGAGAAAACTCTCTCGAGGAAATCACCTTTTGCACTAGATCTTTAAGCGTAGTAACGGTAACTGAGGGTCTACGAGGACAATTTCAAACTGTTCTCGTGCAAACGGAAGGAGAGAAGGTGATAAAAAGTTTCTCGAGGAATACACCTCGTGTCGGTAAGACATCGGTTAAAATCCACCAAACTCGCGCAAACTGCTGCTCACTAACTGGTAATACGGAGGTTTACTCCTTTAAATAAATGTATTACGAAACTTTAACAAGAAACTATAACAATAACCATAACAATAATTATTTTAATATAATCTTTGAGACGAACGTTTGCTTTGGTTGATTCTCAGCGACTGAGAATACAATATATTTTCCTACTTCCTAAAATCACTGAAAGTGATTTTAGCCTCTTCAAGTGCAACGCTGATGCAACGAAAATTAGCGATTGGTTGATTTGGGTCACGTGATTCGCGAGTAGGAGTGGCGTCTGGTTATTACTGAGCGATCGCGCCTGTAATTTGTTTTCTATCGATTCAAACGTTTGCGTATCAATAAAATTTTATGGCAAAAAAGCCGTCTTAGTAATTTTCTAGTTAGAGCAGTCGCTCCTGGACCTTCCAGTGAGACGAATCGTAGTGCAGTTTTTATTTTCTTCTTTTCTTCGTTTGTGATCAACCTCGCCGCCGTTAAACTCATTTTGAAATGAACGCCGCCATAGTTACTTCTTACAATCGAGAATTAGTGTGTTGTGCTTGAATAATCATGCTCCTCAAATGCTGGCCAGAGCTAATAGAGAGCCAAGTGAGACCGAATTCGAATTGAGAACCATGGATGACCAACAATGACCATTGACCATGGTGGAATTTTGAATATTACATTTTTGAACTATTGATCTACTACAATTCGTTGCTGCACTACTGACCATGAATGACCAACAATGGACCATTCCAATCCGAGATCAATACTAGAACTACCAAAGTGGTCAAAATGATGAAAAAGTACAAGTGATTATCACCACAAAGCTTCTCCATTTTTTCACTTTAATGTCTCTGATGAAAAATTGATCTACTCGATCAAATTTTCGTGCCTCGTCTCAGCAAACCGCTAATAAATATTAAACGCGAAACATACACTCCCTCGAGTGAAATGAACGAAATAAGTCAAGTACACTGTACGTTCTCGTTTGAACGATCAAAGAAACTTGCGACCAATCGCAACGAAATGCAAACGAGCAACGCAACGCCAAAGACACCGATCGATCGTTTCCTCCAAAAGGCGTCGCCGTCGAAGGAAAGGTAAAAAAAAAAAGGAAGAGAGAGAGAGAGAGCGCAAAGAAGTAAAGAAAAGAACGAGACGGACGATTTTCCAAGCGTAACAGCTGCGTCGCGGGGAAAAAACTGTCGCATTAATTCACCGCGGCTCGTCGAGATTAATTAATCATCGCGCTCGAACGAGGGCCAGATCGAGAACGTAGCTGGGTCACGCCGCGACAATGAACCACGGGAAACGGATGACCGATCAATTTACCACGAAAACCCTTTGACGATGGCCACAAAGAACAACGAGCTCGCCTGCTCGACACGGTGAACAACAACAAGCCTTTTCGAAAACGAAATTTCACCGGCGGTGAAATCCATATCCATTAAAATCGATCAAAGCGATCGAGGATGGCACACGCCATATCGGTTCCCCTGATCTTTGACGCTCCTCCACTTTATCTGGCTTTCCTTGTTTTTTTCTTTTTCTTCTTTTCTTTCTTTCTTTGAGAGCAGATTTTGATTCACCTTTTTTTTCGTTCTTCTGATTTTCGTTCTTCTTTCGTTTGGAATTACAAGTTATGTCTCACCTTCTTGGTCTCTCGATTTTATTGTTGAATCTTTCTGCAGCTTGCGGAGCGTAGTACATGTAGCATAATGCTATAATACCGTGCCACTATAAAGCGTAATACTGTGCTACTATAAAGTGAAGTATATCACGACGATATCAGTGTTTGTCAAAATGACTAGATGCATCGAGTAACAAATTGAATAATTACAACAACGAATTATAGAGCTAGATCAAATAATTCAAACTAGTTAGAGGAATGTATTTTACATAATTACTACGATGTTGTCAAACTACGATAAACGATGATAACAACGAAGAAAAGAAAAGAAAAGAAAAGATCGAGGAATCGAAATGGGACTCTGTACAAGTTCAATCATGGCCCCCATCAACGATCCACGAAATCACACACAAATCGTCGGGGAACGCTGTTCCTTCGGAATATTCTCATTCGTCGTGCACCCTCGAACTCTCGTAAAACCGAGTGTAAAATGGTTACAGCCAAAGAATCCTTTCTCTCGCGAAAAGTCAGAGCTGACGGGTGATCACCAGCGTCATTTGCAACTCCATTTTTCCGAACAACACGTGACCCGATCGAAACTCGCTCGAAATAAGAGCTGCGGCACCTGTTCCCGTACTCTGTGCTCGCGTCGAGCAAATAAGACGACACGGCGCTTCGTCATGACGAGGACGAGGGAAGTGTTAAATCTCGGTGGGCACCGGTTGAGACACAGACAGGGAACTTTATAGCCTCCTTGCTCGTCAACCGGCTGTTTAATGGACACCTTTGGAAACGCTGGTCCACGGAACACGGAGTCTATCCCTTCGGAGTTCGTAAAAGGAGGGAATTCCCCCGTGGATCGTGAACAATGTCTCGATCACGGGAATTAGGGAGTAAAAGTGTTTCGAGTGTTATTTATGGGACAGCCTCGAGGCGAGCGATGGGAGGGAATTCGCTGCAACTTGGTACGGGTATCTACCCTTTGCCGGTGCAAACCTGAGAGAAGAGACCATTAGATTCTCGGTCTTAAAAATTTCACTTCAATTCGTCGAGCAGTTTGAAAAAAGGCAAACTGTACCGTCAAAATTTAATTGGTTACCAGTTAGCTGAAATTTAATTCGAAAATTTCGAGCGATCGCAGAAGTAGAAACTCGCGAGAAAAACACGTGTCGTAAAATTCGGTCAACTTCGGAACAGCGTCGTTTTCCTTTTCTTGCTTTTCTTAACAAGGTCGCAACAATTATAAATGCGTATCGCGTCGTATCGTTGAACGGTGAAATGAGATTTAAGAGATCCAAGTTATTGGATTCACAGCGAGCCCCGGTATGTGCACGGGGCGTTCTTTCATTTCTCCACGTTTATTGCAATTTGATCGGCGTTATGATTAATGTCGGGCACGCGGCAACATTTATTGGACGCGCAAAAAGCACGACGACGCATTGTGTAAACATCGCGTCGGTGGAATGGGCGCTGATAACCGACTCTGCTGCATTATAACGACATCCGACGTTTATCGTTGCACCGCTACAAAATAACGCCCCCCTCGCACCCTTTCGCAGCTTGACGCGAAAATAATCCTGAAGCTTCCCTGTGCCTCGAACGCGAAAACACCGGAAATAATCGCGCGAGCCCTCGCTCTCGCGTCGCATATTTTTGCAAGAGCTCGTTCATTTCGTGTTACGGGGAAATTTACAGTCGTTCCTTCGCCAGTTTTCGGATTAACGAGGTTTCGTCAGTTTTCGAAGATAATCGATTTGGCACGATTTAACGATCAATTTAGGATCTTTAACTACGTCTGGAATTTGTTGACATCCGTAGCGGATTACGAATACAAATGTAGGAAATACAAAAAACATCAGAGAATCTCCGAGCGCTCCGTCTTACAAATTTGCATAAACACTCGCCAGCTGCCCGTTAGAATGCAAGGAGCCCTCTGTATCCATTCGGAATTCAGATTGCAACGTTTAATGGCAGTGGCAACGTTTATTCAAAAACAGGTCGAGCCGCGACGTTCGTTCAAAAGTAATAGAAAAAAAAAAGAAAAAACAATAAATAAGTGAAACAATACCGTTCGTGACCAGAAAGATGGCTGGCAGGATGGCACAAAAGACGTATTCTACTCGCGCCTGGTCTATCGACGCAGATGACAGATTTATAGACCATCTCGGCCAATAATAAAAGTACGTGTAACCCATTTTTAAAGTTACATCAATGGAAAGTGCTCTTGTTCCGCTATAAATCGATCGGCCCTACGTTCCAACGACTCGTCGATTCATTCACCGATATAATATAATATAACAAGTGGACTGCAGATTTCCGCGCAGGATCGCAGTCTTTGAAGTCTCGCGCGTGCTTTGAATATTTTAAAATGTATCGTTAAATACAGAAACAGAAAATCCGTAGTCTAACCTGATAAATAGTTATTCGATAGCTATTTGGTACAACACATTTTAATCTTCCGTGAACGTTGATCGATGCGCTGGACGTTGAGAAAAGATCCTTGAACTTTAATGCGAAACGTTGACGGTAACTCTAGTGGATGAATTAACATGACTATACTGATGCCAAGAATCGGCTAATTACGTAAATTACTCGAAACACAGAGTCCCCGAGAATGCAGGACGAGAACGCCCGCGAGCCGATCGATCAGAGAATCACCCGCGTGAGCCTGTGTCTTTTCACGGTAAACTTCCGATAAATCCTCGTTCTTATTGCGCGGAAAGAAAAAAAGGAAAGAAATACGAAGAGACGAGAGAGGGGGGAGGGAGGTAGCGGTAAAACAGCAGGCAAGCAGCGACGGAAAAAGAAGAGAAAACGAAAAACCAAGGAGAAAAACGGCACACGGACGTTAACGAGCAGAGATCGCGCTCCGAGGGGGTGAGAGAGAGCGATTTTCCGCGGTGGATGTTTGAAGCACGCCGCGTGACTTCATTAAACGCGCGTGATACACGTCGAAAGATAAAACTCCACGCAGAAGGTACACATTATGCGGCTGGCAACGTGACATGGTATCGTGCAAGCGGAGCATCCTCTAATGATGCAAGGACCGGATGGTGGCGCAGCAATATTCTCTCTTTCGTAGCTTTCCTTTTCCTACCTCTCTCTCTCTCTCACATACTCTCTCTCTCTCTCTCTCTTTGTGTGTTCACTAGTGTGTCAGCTCTTTCTCTCTCTCTCTCTCTCTCTCACTGTTTGTCTCTGTCTCCCGTTTCGCGTTCGTTTACCCTATTGCACCCTGCTCGGCTAGCCCCCGCATGGAAAATTCCAATAATCAGCAAACTTGTCTCTACGCGTGTACACTGGCAACCGGAAATTCATTAGACGGCCATTGTGCATTTCCCTCGCTCCAATTAGTATTATTTTTCGAGGCTGACACGACCCGCGCGTTTATTTACCGCGAATTAAACCGTCGCGTTTCGATCGCTGATTGCCGTGCGCGCGCGCGCGATTCAGGGCCCCTTCGATTAGCTCGGCCCGCCGATTCCTGCGGTTCGTGGGACCGGGTTACTGTCTCTCGTTTACCGTCAGCGATTCTTGTTAATATTCGGACAGCGCGGTGTTAAGCTCGCGTTGTTAAACTTTGCACGGCAAAGTGCTTGAAATAATCAGTTTGTAATTTTTAAATGTTGGACATTTTCTGTTTCTCGTGGAAATTTGATGCCTCGGATAGTTTGAAAAATTCTATTTTGAAAAGCATTCGAGATATTTACTAATATCGTTAGAATTTTATTCGACTAATCTTCGAGAGAGAATTTCTACATTCCCGCGTTGTATAAGAAATTTGGCCCCGGACGAGTGAACCGGGGGGGGGGGATCTCATGCCCGGGAATCATCGAATTACGCCTCGTCAAGCAAACGGCGCTGTAAACGAAACGGTATCGCGTTTCGGTGGAAGAAAACCGGCTTGTTCCTTCGTGAATTTTATACAACCCTCCGGGGCGTTATCCAGACGCCTTATCGGCAAAGGATCGCCGGTAATGAGACCTGCCTCGAGCACTGTCCTGCTTCTCGAAATCCTCTTAATTCGCGCTCGAATAGTAATTTTCAACGAGCTACCCCTCCGCACCGTCTCGCTCCAATTTCAACAACTAAGAGTACCCTCCCCTCCCCCGCCTCTTCCTCCTCCTCGCGATTGGTCCCCCCCCTTTCCTCCCTGTTTTCTCTCTATCCATTTGTGTATATATCCTTTCTCCACCCCCTCCCCCCTCCCCGATGGCGGTGACTTTCGTCCGCCGAATCCACGACGCGGCAAATAATTTCCAAGTTCTTCTTCGAAAAAAGTTTCTCCGCGACGTCCGGGCGAAGTTTTCTCGATGAAAAAGAAGCGCGCCACGTACGTACCACGCTCGCAGCGATATTAGTTAAAGGAATTTCAAGGGTCCGTATTTACGATATCGCCGCGTGATTGTGAGGGAGGCAGCAGCCATCGTGGAAAGCTGTTCGAGGGAAGAGGGGCCGGGGGGAGGGAGCCTCCCCTCTCCCCCTTGTGGACTGTACGAAGCAGCTGCCGTTGAAATGCACGTGGAGAACCAGCCAACGGTTCTCAGCTCTCTCTCTCTCTCTCTCTCTCTCTCTCTCTCTCTCTCTCTCTATTTATCTCTGTCTCTCTCTCCCTCGAATGAACCACCCCGAATACTAATGCGAGGTTCGAATTCGTTCTGCTTTCCGTGCACGAGCAGCAACGAGTCCTCCCCGCGGTCCTTTTACTCGTTTTCCAATTGAAATTACGAGCCCTCGATGAGCGTGATGTCCGATTCCACGGCTGTACAGAGCCTGATTCAATAGCGCCTGACTTTTCAACCGCCGCGTCTCTGTTGCTTATCAGCGGCGGGATAAATAGGGGTGGAGGATGAGCGCGATATGGTTTTCAAAATATTTCGTTTCTTTCTTCTTTTTTTTTTTTCTTCTTCTCCTCGTTCTCTCGAACCGTTACGATTGTTAACGAGGATAGAGTTAACGAGGTGGCTGAAGTATGACGATCGTACGTAAGGGGAGGCTTACACGGCGAAGAAATGAGTCGGAATTGCAAGTGTAGAAAATTTCAACGCGAGGAATTTTTTACGAACTTTGTTTCTGCGTTTCAACGAATTAATTAACGATTAATTATAGATTATAGATTAATTAATTATAGAAATGAACAACACGAACCGCGTTTCAGAAATTAAAGGCAAGAAGAATCTCCGAAATTACCATGAATTGAAATTTACGATGTCGTTATCGATTGATGATTATTTACGACGAATGAAATCTGCAGTTTATCACTGAAACTGACGTTCGTACGCGACAAATGTATACACACATTTTGATCGATTGACTTCTTTAAAGTCAAAATTCAACCCACGAAATGTAGAAAATTATTTCATTCCTTGGAAACCATCCCTTAAACCGCCGTCATCGCGTTCGAGATAGAAGTAGACGCGCGGATTGAAACAACGGTGGAAATTAAATTCAACGAGTCGCAATTTGCAGTTGCGGAATAGAATAGCTGCACGAGAATGATAAGTTGGAAACGACCAGGAGAATTTCTTTTTCTAGGTTCTCTATCGATGTTAAAACGGAGGGGTCGGAGTAATGGGAGTGGTCGTGGTATTACCGACACGCAATTAATCATAGTGATTAATGCCGTCCCGTGCAGCAATTAATGCGTGTAATTAATGACAAATGTTATTATTATCGTCGAGTCACTCGAGAGCGAACGGTCAGACGTAGTTAAGTGAGAGCCTCCTCCTCGCAAGCAAACACGGAAACCCATCGATTGATTCGATATGCAAACCCGACGTACAGATCGAGAATACCAATCGCATTAACCTCTCGTTTCCCGCATAACTCTGATTGCTAGTCTGATCTATATTCATTTGCATAACCCTTTCTTTCATTTTCATTGGAAAATTACAAATCGAAACGGGACCTAAACTTCTAAGAGTTTTCTAAAACTTTCGTACACAGCAACTATTTGACTATTTGACAACAAACAATTGTATGAAATAATGTAAAATTATTACAAAGTATATTATCGAGTATAAATATTCCAATTATTGTTAAGCATAAATATTTTAATTAATAATCGATAAACGAGATGACACTCGATAATGTTAACGTAAGATCGATGTATGACACGTTACACAGTTTCGTGTAATATCAAAATTCTGACGATATTGGATTTCAAGCGACGTAAAAACTTTGACGTCGCGAAAGAATTATTAAATTGCTGAAACAACGTTTCCTTAATCCCGCGAATCTGTTACGTAAACCTTATATAACAACTCTCTCTTTGAATCGTAACGACAGACAACTGATCGTAAAGTACAATACAAAACGCATTTCCACCAACTTCGAGACGTCTTTCCTTTCATCTATCTTTCAGGGACTATACAAATACAAATTTCCTCCAGAAATTGTATCATGCATATATATATATATATATATATATGTATATATTTCTTCAAGAAATTGTGTCGTATATATATTTTCTTAAGAAATTGTATCATCATATATACATGCAGGTTAGAAAAATTGGAACGATCGTAACCTCTCAAATTCTCCAGATCGAAAAGTATCGACCTAGTCCGTCCGACTCTGGTCCAATTTGTCCCGCAAAAGCACAAACGTTCCGACGATCGAACGCGAAGTTAAAACACTCTGTCGATCGGCATCGAATCGCGAATATTAATAAAGAGAGAGCTGTCAGGGCCGGCATTTTATAATTTCACGACGCCGGTCGATTTGTATACAACGCGCGAGCAGGCTCGTCTATATTCCAGTAGCAATAGCTCTGAGCTGTTTAGACGAGCTCTATTCCAACCTCTATTTGTAATACAACGTCGAGCAGGCTCGTGTCCCGTATTCAAATTCAAAATCCAATAGATTTATTTTAGAATCACGTTGCACCGACTGCGCGCTCATCCTCCACCTCCTCCTCTTCTTCGCTCTCGTCGCTCTCGTACCTCTGTCAACCTCCCTTCATCCAGTCCGCCTGCTCTTCTTTTCCTATTTGTCTGCGTTTCGCCAACCCTCGGTGAACACACACACACACACACACACACACACATACAAACACACACACTCTGTTCTCTGGTGCAACCTCCGGTTTCGCTACATTTGTACGCGAACCGTGCCCCACTATTCCGGTTGCACGAGCTGCGTGTAGCGGCAACGAACCGCGGACCACCCCTGTTACCGCTGCAACGTGAAATTCTGAGTTATGCACGACCGTGGCGGCTCTGGACCAGCTGGATCTCCCACCAGAGGATCCGTTCTCTCTCTCCAACTACCGCTCCTTAACGAACCGTCCGCGATAAACGCGCTACTTCCGTGCGAATCGTTCGCGGATGCGCGCGCCCATGACTCGCGTCGGGGATTTGGTGAATGTTACTACTTGGAATCTGACTTTGGTTAAATACCGTTGAATGTTGTTGAATCTCGAAGAACGTTCGCGATGAATTGGATCTTTCGATAAGCGACATAGTGCAGAGAAATATCCTGATAATATAAATCTACGAAATTCTAGTCTCGTTGGACACGGATGAGAAAAAGTTCTTCGATTTACGCTACTAGAACAAAAAGATTCTGGTAGAATAAAATACAACCAAATATTATTAGAATGAATAAACAAGTAAAACAGATTTAGTCTTCTCTTTTAGATTCTGCAATGATTTCCCGCCTAAAAAAGTTTTCTCTAAAAAAAAGAACAAGTGTCCCATCTTTCGACGTCCAACCGTCGACGTCCAACGTCCATCGATAAATTTCAGTCAGTGTTGCGCTTAATGAGTTGAAAACAACGCGCTAAACTAACAAACCCACCTAAAACTCCGCCGCCGCGTACAGTTGGGTAAACCACGTACAGCGCAGATAAGGCATCGCTTCCGCAGGAACGCATAAAATTAGCGACAACAAAAGGGCCGTTCGTCCGCGAGAAATACCGTGAGAAACAGATAAGTGGCGAGCAGGGGTGTGAGAGAGAGAGAGAGAGAGAGGGAGGGGAGGGAGCAATCAGGGAGACAGGAGGGCTGAAGGGTAGAAGAGATTTCGGATACAGTGGCTCATAATGTATGCAATTGGGCCGAGGTGGTACGTAGGATGATGCCGCTGTTGGTCGATTATGTGTGCTGCTGAATGGCGAGAGCTGCTGAGGAAGCCAGGCAACGCCATCGGGGTCCGCCTGCGTGCGCTCTATGCATGTCAGGTATTATATGGTATTTAGCGTGTATCTGCTCCACGCACGCCGTGCTTTGGCATTCTGCGCTAGGAAATTACAGTGGAACACGTGTTCCAAGAACACACAGCGTATGGTCACACTCGACTACCGACGACTACCGTTATTTAACGTGTGTCGAGCAATACGAACGACTGCCCAACGAGAGCTCGAGAACGTGTCTGACGAGAGCCAGCTGAAGAGGCTTCGACGAGGAAGATTGAACAGAGACGAAGCTTTGATCAATTTGATTGAAACGGAGATGTCTCTCTTTCTTTTTTAGAACTTTTCTCGTAATTTCAATTAACGGAGTCTTGGGATTTAAGTACGATCTTTCGGACGATGGACGACTTTAGTTTCTTAATTCTTGAGAATTTTATTATTCGAATTTTTTGGAATCTGAAATATTTAGAATTTGTCCGGTTAGAGATGACGATTCGATAAAAATCCAACGTAAGCAACAATGGCTGTTGACGAGCGAACAAACAAGAAAGATATATCGCGTCGAAGAGAAGAAAATCGAAAAATCGATTCGACGAAGTCGCTGTCCCCTTAACCTAGAACGAAGCCGCCAAGTCCCAACTTCAACGTGACTCGTTTTGAAAAGAAAGTTCCGCGACGAACCACCGAAAGCACCAAAGAGCGAGATTCACGTATCATCGGCGACGAGTCGATCGCAAAAATATTCGAGGCTCGTAATTTCTGTCAGCCGGCCTGGTTTGTTAGAGTCGAGGCTCGGGCCGCTGATGCGCTCGATACGGGCTGAGAATCCACTCGCAGCCGGCGATGTACAGGCGGAGCCAACTTTTCCAGCCTCGATATAACTTCGAGACTTGATAACTCTCGCTCCAGCGAAAACGTCGAAAAATTCGCTTACTTTCGGCTGCTTTGGAAATTGTTTCGCGAGACCGGGATCGGAATCGAGAACGCCGCTGCTCGAGGAGGGCTCTTTTGGGCGCTTGCCTGCTTCTGACGAGGAAAAATTGTGGATCGAACGATTCTGTACTTTTGTCTCTTTGTTGTTTCGTGACAAATTCGGTTTCAACGACGGACAATGAGATACAAACGTGACAGGATACTTTGGATACTTTCTACTCAAATGTCTCGACGATGCGACAAATGCGAAAGAACAGTGTATTGGCTTTATGCGATGAGAGTGCGAGTGTGGTCTGTGGTATAGATGTGTGACATATATACGTGTGTGTCGTGTATGGCATGGGAAGAGTGAAGGAGAAACCGCGGTGTGAGGAACTGAGAGAAAAAAACAGCGAGTCGAGACTAGCGAAAAGAGTGAGGAATTTAGAGAACTAAAGAATTTAAAGACCCTGGGATGCTGCTGGGAAGGAGAGGAGTGTGTGAGAGAGTGAGAAGAAAGGCGATGCGTTTCGTCTCGGAGTCACTGTCTAGACTCATCCAGTGGGGCTCTGATGGCAGCGACTCTTTACCCCAGACGCTTGTTGTTATAACTACCTGCTAAGGCTGGGCCCGGACACCCCTCCTAGCGCGGTTCCGCATGCTGCTTGTTCAACATCGGAGAGATCGGTAGGACCTCGACGCTAAGCGCGCAGGGTCGCTACAAGGAATCTAAAGCTTTACCGTTTATCGTGCTTGTTAAATATATATTTTTGACATCACGTCGTCCCTTCTAAACAGTTTCTAAATTTTCTAAACTTTGAATTTACCAATCTCGAAATGATTGAATTCTACTCTCTCGTAATTCGCTCGGTGAAAACTGACAATTACGTTTGACGAGCAAATACATTTACAACGCTACTAGAGCCAAGAAAAAAATTGCCAAATCGGAAAATATCGCCGCGGCAAAGCAAAAAAATTTCATTTGTCCGGTGATTTCAAACGGAATCTAATTTTCGTTGTATCGGTTTCCGGTGTTTCTATTTTTATACTCTCGGACGGTGTAAATTGCGTTGGTACGCAACGCATCAAATCGCGCGATTATTTCGGAACAACGTAATCGAGGTAACGTAATTGAGTTTGCAGTGCAAGCAAACTGACACGCGTTGCTGGGTGCTGGCGGGGGAAAAAAAAAAAAGCCGGTATCGAAACCTGGAAAACGAAATTCGATGTTTTCCCATGGTCGGGACCCGGTGAATTTCAAATAATTCGGAAGCCCGAAACCGGAGGGTTTCCGCAGATCCGAAAAAAAAAGCACGGGATCCTTTACCCCGCGTCGTCCCGATTCAATTCATTTAAATGCAAATGTAAACTTCAAGGGTGATAAAACAACTGTCGCGCGTTATAGCAGAGAAAGAAGCCCTCTCTCCCTCTCTCTCTCTCTCTGTCTTCGTTTTATTTTCCATCGTAAAACATCTCGAATACGGAGTCTCCAGGAAATGGAGGACCGTAACAACGAGTCTACAATGGCCATTATCTTGCTACACATTCAGATCGAAGACGCACGCCTTTCGACCGTGCGTGCGTCTACCTGGCCTGATCGATGCGATAAACTTTCAACGAACAAAGTTACCGATGTAACGCGCGAAATTAAATTCCTGTCTCGCAAGAGTGAGCCGAGTTCCCCGAAGAACGGAAGAGAATTATAGGTTACGAGGATTAGGGGAACGTGGGACGCGAAAGTATGGGAGGGGGGGGGGGATTGTCTCTTAGGAGGGGGCGTATAAATTGTGGCAGAATGAAACCAGCGAGACTTTGCGCGAATTTTTGAAAACTTCGAGTTGAATTGTCAAATTGAGAAAATTAATTTCGAGACATCGACAATATCCGTAGGATTGACTTTGAATTCGCGATATGTTGTCCTCGTCGAGCTTTTAATTATCCGTACGATATTCTACCAAATTTCGAATTTTTGCTGTGGCTTGGTAGAATCTTCATTTTTGAGCTCTTTGAAATTGAAAGTGCGTAAACGTTTTTTTGTTTTGAGACGCCGAGGTTTTCCAGATTCTGAGAACTTGACATTTAACGAAATTTTTATTAACTGTTAAAATTTTTATCCCATTTTTATCACCCGAAAAATTATTAACCGCAGTCGTTCGCAAAGATGAAACAATAACAATTGAAATCGAAGGATTTGCTTGAAAACCCAGTGCGTTCGATTTACTCGATATGAAAATAATAAATAAAATTCGCCCGGTTGTTTGGAACAAAAACGGGTCGCAAAGTTCGGTGGAAGCTCGACAAAGGAGATTCGAAAAATGAATTCGCCTGTCGGCTTAACCAAGAGAAACTCGCGAGAAAGCAGTCGCCGATATAGGAGAACTTGAAAAATTCTCAGTTTCATTAGACCGAGGGGGAGAAGTTTCGGAGCCGGAAGTCGAGTTAAATTCATCGTACACAAGCATCGTTCATCTTCATCCTCCCAACTTCGCGCGTCTGCTTAACTTTCTCTCCCTTTTTCTCCCTTCGAGCTGAAATTTTGCCAACTTACAAATTTGTCGCACTTTTCTATACCTCTGTTCTATTCCCGTTTCAAGGATCGGAGACGAAGGGAACAGGGCGATTTTCCCTACTACATCATCGGGTGCACTTTTGCAGAAACGATGTAAATGGCCAGCAGCTGCGAGTATTGATCGAAACCTATCAGACGAGGTAATTTCGCGGTCAGTCTGCTCGAAATTTATTCGTAGTTCTGGCCCATTCGCGGCATAATAACGGCAGAATTTTCACTTCTACCGGCTCCCGTCGTCGAATATCCAGTTCGAGCGTGTCGTGCAAATGTAGCTTACCTTCTGGTAGTCGATGGCCAGCAGCAGGTATTTCCGGTCGGCTGAGAGTTGATGGTCGAAACTCGACATCAGCGCCTGCAAGTTCCGAGCGAAATTGTTATTAATTTAACCTGTCGATGCTAGATAGTATTACCATTGCGTCTCGCTGATTTCGCGGTATATTCTCCACATTTTACACAATGTACATTTTATTCCACAACAGAGATATATCGCGGAATAAAAATGAAGTCGGTCCGCGTACCGTATTATTCGTGTATTATTTAAAACAGAGAAAGAGTGATTTTGGACATTTCGACGATTTTCAAAATCCGATCAAATCAGTTTTTAGTCAAACGTTCGAATAAACTGCTTTATATAAATTATAAATTATAAAATAAGTCGTAAAACCCTCTCGTTTAAATATCACGAACGCGGTATTTTATCAACTATCTCGACTCGACAGTGTCTGTCAAATTCGCGCGACACGAGAAGAAGCGAATCGTTTTGTTTCATTTTTTTTCTTTCTTTTTTCGCCCCCCCCCCCCTCCGCGTAAGTGGAGATATTTCCTCTCCGCAGCGGGAAAGAAGAGTAGAAGACAAACACGTTGTACTCACGTTATTACTCGACTCTAGGATTCTCCTCGGCTTCCTCGATGTGACATTATAGATCAGGAGATTTCCAGTTTCATCGCGATACAGTATCTCGTTTCCTGCAACAGAAACGGTCACGTGTAGTTCTCCGCCGAGAGATACTCGAGCTTTTGTTGCCGGCGGAGGAGGGGAGAAAGAGAAGGAGGAGAGGAGGGGAAAAAAAGAACAAGAAACTCCGCCGATAAAATGAAATTACTTTGATATCGCTCCCGATGGAATCGCGTCGGCGACTGATTGAAGAAACAGTGCTTTCGACAAATTTCATACCGAATTATCGGCTCTGCTCCCTTCGTTCCTCCGAGTACAATCGACGCTGCAACGGACGTTTCGAACGAATTAAAGAGGCGTTTAAACTGCCGTTTAATCGGACAGATTTACAAGTCTCTCGTAACGCTAGGATATCGAGATTCGAAACCGATCGGGAAACCTACTTTATGTAGAAAGTGCCGGACATTTATTATTAAGACGCACTTAGTGAAAAGAAAATTAATTTACAGTGAACGGCACACAAATGCTAAAGATGATAAAACTAGCGTCAGAGGAAAGAAACGGGGAAGTTTATCAAAAACAAAATTTTTAAAAAACTGAAGGCTTTGTTCGAACGTTTTACGAAAGATTATTCGAATTTATTGTTGAAGATGAATCTCGAATTTACGTGTCCTTGACCACACTTGGATTTGGGAATCGAAAGCAGAAATTTCTCAAGAATACCTCGAATTCTAATGAAAGACACGCGATGCATCTCGATGCAGAGCGTTACACGAACGACGATGCTTCGGTCAAAGCGTATCGCGAGCGATATTGCGACGTAACGAGATATCTCGTCCGTAAACGCGGAGTAGTAAACGAAACACCGACGACCACAGAAGGTTAAAATATAAAATATAAAAGAGAAGCGGATGGGTTCAAATATAAAATAGAGTTCGAGGTGAACTGAAGCTGTGGAAACCGGAGAAAAGGTTAAAATGCTTCGCAGAAGTTTGGTCCAGGTCCAGTATCATCAATCTTCGGCCGATCGGGCCGCTATCAATCCTCGGTTTAACCCTATTAATACACCTGATCCCTACCCACGGGCTTTCTAATTAACCCGAATTGACGAAGTTTTGCCCTCCGCGTAAACGAAAATCAAACCGCAATAATCCACGGGGCCCTCCTTTAACCATTAACCACCTCTATTCCCAATTAGTCTGGATTAACAAGGTTTCACGAGGTGAGACGGCACACCTGTAACCGATATCCAGTTTCCACAGGCTCCCCGTTCCGATATATCGACAGGCCGATATAAACGTCAGGCCAGCAACCCCTTTAAAACGCCCGCGGATATTTCTCCCGATGTTTCCTCGCCGCGTCATTGCGTTGTGTACCGTCGCGTGAAACGACGTCGCGAGTGAAACGCAGCAAGCCTTTAATATCCGGGCAAAGAACCGAGGTAAAATTTGTTTTGAATTTAGGAAACGAGATGCGATTTCTTTCTTTAAATTTGCATCCGTTTTTCTTTTCTTTCTTACGTTATTTCATTCATTGTTGTTGTTATAAATTTTTCAGTCATCTTTCATAACGAGATTGTCATAGCTCGTCATAGGACGTTATTTCGTTCATTATTATAAAATATTTGTTGTCTTTTTAAACTGCAAGACTGTACGTTTTTCATTTATTACTGGTATGAAATTTTTGTATTATCTTTCGTTGTAAATTTCTATGAAATATATCATCAAGAGATTTTGAATCATTATTCTAAAATTTTATGTAACCCAGAAAATCGGGCCTGTTCAGGTGCAACGCTAATGCAACGAAAATTAACGATTGGTTGATTTGGGTCACGTGATTCGCGAGGGGGCGTGGCGTTGTCTGGTAGATCTACCGAGCGATCGCGCCTGTAATTTGTTTCGCATCGATTCAAATGTTTGCATATCGATAAAATTTTATGGCAAAAAAGTCGTCTTCATTTTCTAGTCGGAACTAGTTGGTTCTGGGCGTTTCAGTGAGACGAATCGTACCGGGGTACAAGTAATTAGTATTAATTCTAAAATTTTTTCATCGTCATTATTGCAAATTTCCACGAGACATTTGATTTACCGTGTATTATCGTAAGATCTGGCAAGATTTTCTTCACTTTCTATGTCTCTAGTTGCACAGCTTTGTCCTTGTTCACGCAGGTTCATTAAATTTTATCCTACAGAATTCTCTATATTAAGCTACGTACTCTGTTTCACGCTCTCTGTTCTCCAAATCCGCGCTGGCGCTCATTTTCCCTTTGACATTCACTATCTTTCTCCGTGGCAGCTCCATCCTAACAAACATTATTCTAAGAAAAGACAAGGGACACGGTTCTGCGTGACGTCGCCGTGTAACGCCTGCGATTCATTGTTCTCTAACTGGTCCAGTCGTAAATTAGCTTAGGTTTATTTCCGCGAGTCTTGCCCTTCTCCCGCGGTAATATAACAGAAGGTTGCTACTTTGAATGAAATTTCGTTGAAACGAGTACAAAAGAGCCAAACACAATGAGAATTCGATCATTCTCTTCTCGCTTTTCTAATTTCGAATTTCCCGTCGCGCTTAATTTTTAGTTCATTTTAAACGCAATCGCACGAGACTCCAAGAAATAATAAGAAAAACCGCACGACTTGTACCCCAGTACGATTCGTCTCACCGAAATGCCCAGAAGCAACTGTTCTGGCTAGCAAACGAAGACGATTTTTTTGTCATAAAATTTTATCGATACGTAAACACTCGAATCGATAGGAAACAAACGCCACTCCTGCTCAAGGTCTACGCCCCTACGCGAATCACGTGACCCAAATCAGCCAATCGCTAATTTTCGTTGCATCAGCGTTGCACCTGCTAAAATCACTTTCAGTGATAAAAGAATGTATAGTTCTTGTAGTGTCGTACGTATGTTTTTAATTGCAATAAAATTCACATCGCACCTGGTTCAAAATATCAATCCTTTCTCTGTCCTGCTACATATTTCACATTGGAATATTTATTATCCGTTCTCTTTTCTGAGCAGTTCGTTTCATCGCAGCATGCTGGCATAACGAACGCTTATTAAAAATACATTTACCATGCTACATTTTCTCTTCGTTGCTATAATATTGAGTAATTTCTCATCGGAACACACTAAACATCTGTCGCGGTCGTATTAATGTCCATTGCACAATTAAAACTCAATTTTCAATCACGTGAAATAATATAACACAGCTCGATAAATGACGAATCTATTAATTTATTTAATGTATCGCGATCGATAATTGCGACGCAACGGTATTACGAAAGGACCGTTTATGAAAGCCAATAATTCTATCCTTCGAGGACAAGGAACAACATTCTCCGTTTGGAAAGCATTGTTCGTTCGTCAACATGGCCTCTTTCGCGTTTCTGGCGTAATTACAGTTTGAAGAGCGCGTACAAAAATACTTCCAGAAAGAAAACGCGAAGTTGGAACTCGGCAAGAAGTGCAGAAGCGTTGAAATCTATTTAAAGAGGAAAATCGAAGTAGAATAGCTCGGTCATATCTCCCCCTCGTTACCAATACCACATATACACGTGCACAGCGACGAACAGAAGGAAATTTAAAGCGCGAGATAATTCACAATCTTACGAAACGAAGTTTATATTTAACTTCAGAGCAACGAACAGATGCAACACAGAGTAGAATTTTACAATGAAAGAAATAAGGCGATGCTCTTGGAACAAAATATAATAGTGAAATATATAAAAAAATATGACAAATAACAAAACAATAACAACAATAAAATATATAATTTAAAAAAAGTGTCTGGTTAATGCATGAATAATAAAGTTACATTTAACGAGAACAATGAACGAACTTTAATAAAACTTAGAGTGAAACGGTATAATAAAAATTATGCAGAATGTTGTAACGAAGGAGCAGAATATTATAACAGGCATTCAGAATTTCATAAAATTAAGTTGTATTTAACGAGAGCAATGTTCTACAACAGAATAAAATATCGCAACAACAAAAAGATGAGAGATAATATTTTTAGAACGAAATATTAATAAAAATATTAATAAAAAAAAATGTCTGGCTAATGATTGACATTAACGTGCTACTGTCATCACTTATAGCGTTTGAATGCATGGTTATTTGCATGTACCTCGACACTTTTATTTTTATCTATGTTTTTTTATTAGTCGATCGGAGAGATTTTTAACGAAGAGGAACGTACGCGGCGGTAAAGAACGAGCCTTTACGAGGCCAGTGATCCGAGTATCCGATGATTACCATTGTTACTAGGTTGTTATCGTGCTTGCACGCGTAATAAAGCGCGATATACTTTACGCAGCGACGCGTGTAACGGGATTTCTATTGTTAAACATCTCGTAAACTACGCGGTCTGTAGAAACGTGCCGACATCGCGACGCGTCGAGATCTTTCTCAGTTTGAATTACGCCGCGTTTTCAACTTCCTTCCGCCATAAATTATTACCTTTGAAAGATTTCCTTTTTGAAAAGGCCGCAAAAACTGCATCAAACTCCCCTTTTGATCTTCCAATTCTTTCAAATACGCTGTAAATGATCTAACTTGTTAGAGGAACGACTTCAATTCTCCTCCAAAGTTTCCTGCTGTTGCGCGAATCACAAATTTAAAAGAAAAACAGAAACCAAATTCTACGCGATTTTTAATGAATTTCGACTTGGAAAGAATGGCGATCCGTTCAAAATCTGATCTTTAGACTCGAACGCCACGAATTGCCACTCGATTCTTCTTTAAAAGAAAAAGGAGATTAAGCGCACAGTGGAACTTTGAAGATTATTTGAAAGCGACGCAAGGTTCAAAAAAAGAAAAAAACAAGCGCGCTAAACTCCCATCTGTCGCGTAATTTCGCCACGAAACGCTGTTGCGAATGATCAACGAACCAACCGGGTGTCGAGAGGGGTGAGTTCACAGGTGAACGAACTGAACTGATTCGGCTGATTTGCATAGAAATCCGGCGTGGAGGATCGCTTTAGATTTCACGGGCTGCCGAGGTCTATCAACGTTTACGCGTGCATTGTTACAAGACGGCATCTGCCAAATATGCGAGCAACGCGCCTCGCGACGGTCCAAGGTGCACACCGGAAGACCGGGTCTCGCGCGTTCCTCTCGCGCGCACAGTCGCCCGGTAAAATCCACGTTGACGCGGGATTTGCCGGGGATAATGCCGCGCAGACTTGACTCGTTCAACCCGACACGTTGTTTTCCCCGCAATTTCTTACCAGACAATGACACCCAACAACCCCCGTCGTCGTCCCGCCTCGCCGCTGTTTCTTATCCGTACACACCTATCGAGACGCATTTCCGGCAGAAATTCTCGGAAGAGAGACTCGACGACGCTCTGCCCTGTGCTCGGCGTTCTTTCGACGTTAATTCTGCGAATGTTGCTGGATGACCGAGTCTTCGCTGAAGATAAATGGAAAGATTTTGGATTTTGCAAATCGAAATTGGTCGCGTCGGCGACCTGAATTTTCTCGACCGCAGAGTGTACATCGTGTCGAAGCAAAGGGTTTTTACTCGTCTATTGGAAAATTCAGTTTCTCGCGTTACATATATTTCTCCACTCGAATTTTGACTTTAAAATGCACGATGTACGTTTTAAAGAAAAGAATCTTGATATTAGTACGTGTGAAATTTATACATCAGAATTTCACTTAGATCTTGGAAAAATTCGGGTGTGACGCGGGAAATTTCTGAGGTCTAAATTTTTCACGCGATCGAATATATAAATTTTCGCGTGTACTAATATCGAGGATTGCGAGGAGATGGTTCAATCAAGAATGAGAAAAACTGAATTGTTCGACAAATAACGAAGGACAAAATCTTAAACACAGAAATGTATAATACGACAAATTTTGAAATTTAAATTTAAAATGTATAGAAAGTTAAGTTTTCAAATGTTCAAATATTAAGATAAATATGTAGATCTCATATGTACCAATGTTAGATTGCAAAGAGAAGATTCAAAGAGGAAAGAGAGAAATTAAATCCTTGAATGGATGACGAAGACTCAAGATCCTTTTCTTAAATGTATATATGTATATAGAGAAATATATATATGATGTGAGAAATTTTAGGGTGACAATTCTAAATCGGGTCGAAGAGTGAAAAATTATTTTTCACGAATTGGATCAGCGTATTGCCCTTTTATTTAAGCAATTGCAAAATTGAATTAAATTAATGTATTACTCTATTATTATTTAAGGAATAAATAAATTTTTGTTATTTCATACGATCCAAAGTTAAATTTATACGCGCGACGCGTGCTTTAATTTAATCGCGTATGTATAATTTAAGTAAAACAATTTTGGCTGTGTATTCATTAATGCGAATCAAGTGTGCATTAACGTAACGAATGAATCGTGTATCCTTCTATTATTCCGCATAATTGCACTCTCACTTTGCGGTGTCTTCTTCCTTTCGTAACATTCTCGCAAAAGAAATCTTACCTTGATTTGAAAAATCTTTTCGTTTCAAATTGCTGTTTCGGAGAATGTCCCCGTTTCTCTAACATTTTTCCGAATTTTTCTAACGTTTCGAGGACGATCGACGCAAAGGGACGGCCTTTTAATTAAAAACTTCATTAGCGTTCCACTGTAAAACTTCATTTGTCTCGACTTCGTTTATCGGAGTGAAATTTCAGCTGGATGGCATCTCGGTTTAATGAACTCGTGTCCATTGACTTCATTTTGTCTGAACGTGAATCCCTATTACATAAACGAAGACTCACGGGCAGCGGAGAGAATCGGTGATTTATACGACAGGGAACTACAACGGGTTGGAATAACTGCAGTTTCCACCGTGTGTTTTGCCCGCGTTAAAAAACCAAATTACGTTGTACGTGCAATTTTCATTTTCAAATATTTCCACGGAGAAAGTGTTGAGGAACGAACAACTTTTTACGTATTAAAATCCAGAATTGGAGAAATTGATACATTCATCAGAGAATGCACTTTGATGACACTTGACAAATTTCGACGACGATAATGTGAAATTGTTTCAAGATTAACTGGAATGGGACAACGTGCTAACTTTTTAGATTTTTAGAACCAAGTAGTTAAAAGTTAATTCGAGAAACCAAAGAGAGTTGAAAGACAAAGGTAAAAGATTTTAATTGTAATTCCAACTTCGTAAGAAAAAGTCACAGTCTGATCAATACTTTCATAGGAACCAGAAAGAAAGTAATTTTGGAATATGATAGTTTTAAATTTTTTGTAAGTACGAATTCTTTCAGAAACGCACAAACGATGAATAGTTTCTGATATTTAATAGAAAATGAGGATCATGAGCATGGACGCACGCTTTTATACCATTGAATCGGCACTCCTTCCCTATCCTTCGTCCCCTCTCCCTTTGTACCCCTTGATTTCAGCTCTGTCGCAGAAAGAGGGAGAGATTTTCCGCGTGGAGAAACGTTACATCGATACATTTAGGGTATCTGCTTTTGACTGGTTTTTAGTCGCGGGGTTCGAAACCGGATGTCCCCTCCTCCCCCACGCCCAATTTTGCGTAGAAATGTTTGGTAGGCAACAGAAGAAGATATTATTTAATTTTACAACTACGCTATGACACCACGCTCTACGCTCTTTACTCAACGCTGTCCTCTTTTTCTCTGAACGACGTTCCTGCTCGATGCTACGCTCTTTTTATTTTTCTGATGCTACGCTGTTCTATTCTCCACTCGCACGCACTCCTCACGCAACCGTCTTCGAGACACACGCACGCCATTTTATCATCTAGACAGTGACCTCTCCTCCTACGTTCAACCATCCTGAACGGACATTCGCCCCCGAATGTCACCCAAATCATCACTCGAATCATCATTTGAAGCATCACTTACGTCACTTGTATCAGGTATCCAGAATTTCATGAAATCTGATGCTGTGGACGTTTGAAACGGTCCCTCGTGTTCACCGACTTTTTCGACAAGGTATCGGTCATTTCGCATTACTTTTATTATTTTATACGGCCCAAGAAATTTATTCGCTAGTTTCAGTCCTGGTCCTTGCTGCGTTCGTTTAATAGCTACTAAATCTCCTTCTCTATATTTCTTTGATTCTTCCTCTTCTTATTAAAAGTACGTCGATTTTGATTTTGTATTTTTGCATCCCGGTCGTTTTTCAATGCGATAACCATTCCTCTTCAATCATTCCATTAGCAGCTCCCTTATATGAGGATCATCCTTCAAACGAGCACTTGTTCGAAACAGCAACTGAAATGGTGTTGTTCCAATACTTTTTGGGGTATCTGTAAAGATATTTAAAGACCCAGGATGCTGCTGGAAGGACTGAAGGAGTGTGTGAAAGGAGTGAGAAGAAAGGCGATTGCGTGCGTTTCGTCTCGGAGTCACTGCCTAGACTCATCAGTGGGACTTGATGGCAGCGACTCCTTACCCCAGACGCTTGTTGTTATAACAACAGGCTGGGCCCGGACACCCTCCTAGCGGAGGTTCCGCATGCTGCTTGCTTAACATCGGAGATCGGTAGGACCTCGACGCTAGGCGCGCAGCCACTTGCGGTTTGTGCAAGTCGAGTGTTCGAAACTCGTAGTCGAGGAATCGTAGGGCCGCTACAGCTTCGATGAAATGAGGTGTTTAAGTATTGTTGCGCTTTCTCTAAATATTTGTACCAATTTTCTTTTTTTGGATTTGACATTTTGGTTATTAATGGTATAAGTGTTCGGTTTACACGTTCTACTTGTCCATTTGCGCGAGGCACTCCCGTAGTTATTAAAGAGTGTTGAATGTCTTCTTGCTGACAATATTCATCAAATTCTCTAGATGTGAACGCTGTATCTCTATCGGAAATAATACGCTTCGGATTTCCGAATGTTACTGATTGTTCCCGTAGTCTTTCTATAACTTCAGCCGAGTTTGTAGTTTTAGTAGCATATAACCAGATAAACCTTGTAAACGCGTCTATTACCACAAATATATACTTGTAATTCTTTTTTGTACCGAATAATGGCCCTAAATGATCAATATGGAAAGTCTCCAGAGGTACTTCACCTTTCTCAAGTGGGATAGTGGGTTACTTCGAGGCATAGACAAAAGCCCGCGCGAGAGATTCAACAGCGACGCTAATCCGTCATTATCATAATTTAAATATAGCACATGTTCCGCGTGCCGTCAAGTCAGCCGAGAGGAATGTATAATATCTCCGACTGGAAAATTTAAATTCCCCATTATATGTTCGAGCTTCGAAACTTTGCGCTGATATCTGGAGAATCCAGAAGGAGCAGAAAGGTTGGGTAACCTTTTGGTAAATGAGAAAGAGCCAGCCGTAGCTTCCTTTCTTAGAAACGTTTCTTAGCGCACGTTCGGGGATCGTTTGGCACGTTGAAAGCGTGAAATGCATGAATTTCAACAGTACGATGTTTGACCAAAGAGACGACTATCCAAACAGGACGCATGAGATAGAATTTCTCGGCGGATAATTCGAGGGGTCGAATAGACGAGAAGATTCTTTTCTTAAAATCGAAATCTTTGATTTTTTTCTTTTATTATGAATTAATAATTAAGTAACGAAGAGCCAAGAAGATTTTTTTTTTCTCAAAACGAAGATCGAAATTTACTTTTGTATTTTCTTTTTTTAATTTTTATTATTAATTCCAGAATAAATATTTAAATACGCGTTAAATTCTAAAGTCTGGATATCTACATTTCGCGTTAATGTTCGAACACGAAGGAAAAGTTCCTTTTTCTTTTCGTAAACGAAGAAGAGTCAACAGGTTTCTTTTCAAATCCATAATAGTCTGAATTTAGAATTTAAAATAAAAAATCTAAATCTATAATAAAAATTCTGAACTTGTGTTCAAATACCAAAATTTCTTCTCGTGCTAATTAACTCTTTTTTCTTCGATATAACACACACTGCGGGTTCCAAACAGTTTGATCCAAAACTCTGAAATCTACTGAAACGTTTAAATTTCGCGCCAAGACGAATGTTTACGAATTTAATGATAACTTATATAATCTGTATTCGTGAGATTCAAATCTTTATTTCTTCGATCTCTGCTGTTTCGATGTTCTGAAACACTCACAAGAATTCACGTTTGAGTCTCTGCATTCGAACAGTATTTCGAGTTAGTGTAATCATCGTTGACCAACGTCGTTTCGCGCCTTTAAAGAGACGATCAAACGTTCGCCAACTACAAAGTGTTGTTAATTTTCCCACCTTTCGCCGACCGGTTTATTTCTCGTTCCCTTTTTTCTGTTCCTCTCGATATCGAGCTATCAATTTTCAAGGGAAAAATGCAACGGGCAATTTTTCACGCCATCGCGCCTACCATTTTCCTAACGAATCGCTCGGAAAAATTGACAAACCGGATGGAACGCGGAGGCCGAACCCCTTTTCTCCCCGAGGAACAGGTGTCGCAAATGAGCACGCAACGTTTAAACTTTCATCTCCCAATCTGCCACGTGTGCAGGGAAGAACAGACGGTCCAAAAAAAGAAAGAAAGAGAAAAAGGAAGAAATAATAAAACGAACGTATGGGCTACACAATATACCAACGTATAAGCACGTTATTAATATTGAGATGGAATTTGCGAATTTCCCGGGCCCTAGGGGGTCGCACGCGGGATTGTAGCGTGCCAGCGAGATAATTTCCTCCGACGGCTGGCTCTTCTTTAAAAAGCGGCCCGCTCTCTCTCTCTCTCTGCGCACGCGCGGCGCACCGTTTGCATACATCACGGACAAAATTACCCGGGAAATCTTCCGAGATGGCGCATTCTTTCCTGTGGAAGAGGCCAAAGAGTCGATAAAGACTCTAAGTTCGGTCGAGCCGTGAAACTGCCGATGTGTAAATAATTGAACGAACGAATTATCGCGACGAACGTCAAATTTAAGCGTGCCACGAAACTAGAGAGGAATCGTTTGAAAAAGTTCGTCTGAACAGTTTGTAATTAAAAGAGTCGTCAGACTATCTGCGAGGTGGGATCGTTTCAAACGAATAAATCGTAAATAGATCACACGGCGCTCAAAGTATTCCAAAGGCGATTCTGGATTCTGGCAGAGTTTTACCATTTTTATTTCACGGGCTCGTGAGTTACGAGTGATAAAAAATTCTCTGGCACGCCAGCGTACGAGAGGTGGCTCGAAATAATATCAGAGCTTCCATCCTCGTGAATTATCCACGAATCCCATCCGAAGATCTTGTTTAATTATTAGCGACACCTCGCCGAGGACACTTTCTCGCAAAGTCGAAAAAGACGCGCAGCGAGGCTTGAAAGAAGTTTCGAGGAACTCGAGGAATCTTGAAAGCTTGCACAGGAATATTCATTTCGATCGTAAGAACGTGTTTTCTAGATCGAAATCTCTCTCGCAGATCGCGAAAGATCAAAGCTGAGTTCAAGTTAGACGAAGATAAAATGCAAGACGCAAAATGTTTTCTAAACAGTTGCTGGCAATTATTTCAGACCACTTTACGCAAAAAAGTTCAACTTTACGGATTCCTCTGTAAAATTGCAAAATCACCGACAAAACTGAGAAATTTAAGTCGAATTTTTTATGGAATAAATCTTTTTTATGTAAAAACATTTGTAGCGGCTGCGCGCCTAGCGTCAAGGTCCTACCGATCTCCGATGTTAAGCAAGCAGCAAGCGGAATCCCGCTAGGAGGGGGCCCAGCCTTAGCGGGGGTAGAGTTTATAACAACAAGCGTCTGGGGTAAGGAGTCTCTCGCTGCCGTCAGCCCCACTGATGATGAGTCTAGGCAGTGACTCCGGGACGAAACGCATCGCCTTTCTTCTCCTTCTCTCCTTCCCAGCAGCATCCAGGGTCTTTAAATTCTTTAAATTCTTTACCCTAAACATTTATACAAAAAAGAAATTTGTATTATACTCGATAATCGAGTCAAAGATATTATGAAGAATGCAAGGAATACGACAATGAACACAAACCATCATTCGTATGTACATTTGCAAAAATCAAACTCGAGTCTCTGAAAAACGCAACGTTATGAGGCCAAAGGAATCGCTCTAAAAAGTTATAAATTGGTCATTTTCGACCACTTTGGTAGTGTTAAAAAAAAAAAAGGAAACGTAAAATCGCATAAATATTCGCAGTTTAATTATCACGGTACAAGTTCAACGGTACGCGTGCAACGTTCCAAAATTAATCGGCCCTGTTAATTAACCCCGCGAAGAAAACACGGTCGATTTACTTGGACGAACGATTTCCCTTCCCGCCTCTGAAATATTCATCGATAACAGGCAGCCGATTTACTCAAAACGAGAGAAAAAAGAGAAAGGGAAGGAGGAAAAGAAAGAAACTCCGCCCTGAACAGGGTCAGATGGAAAAAAGGGGGGGGTGTAATTATTCGCGCGGTGCCATTTATAAAACGACACCCCCGCCTATAATCGATCGAGAAAACACACAGTAGAAAACCCCGAATTCGGGGGTAAATTAAAGTGTCGAACAGCGACGTCGATCGATCCAACCAACGGGAAACCAATGTAAATTTTTATCTTTGCACACATTTCCCCATTATTTCCCACCCGTTGTCCCCTCTGCCCCCCTCTGGCCCCCGATAGCTTTTTGAGAGCCGACAGAATCAATTTCATTCGAGCCTGCGAGTGCTGGTGCGTCATCCGTGGTATTCAGCGGTAGCTGAAATGAGATCAATCGATACCCACCCAGTCGCCAGATATTCCAGCCATTTATTTTCTTTGAGATTTTGCAACGTGCAGTTGCACCCCAGTGCTGGTTGCTCCAACGTTTGTAAGAATCTTTCATGAATATATCATACCTATACATATATGTGTGTGTGTGTGTGTGTGTGTGTGTGTGAATGTTACACGAAACATTTTGGAATTTCACCAACATTGTAATGAGACCGGACTGACTATCGCGACTACGTCGGTACATATTGTTCGAAACAAATTCAAAAATTGTGATGTTTAATACGAGTACGATTAATCCAGAAAAGGTGCAACGCTAATGCAACGAAAATTAGCGATTGGTTGATTTGGGTCACGTGACCTCGAGTAGGAGTGGCGTAGTCTGGTACTGAGCGATCGCGCCTGTTATTTTATTTTCTATCGATTGAAATGTTTGCGCGTCAATAAAATTTTATGGCAAAAAAGTCGTCTTCGTTTCCTTGTCAGAACAGTTTTCTGTTATATATGTATATATTCCAAAATTTCCAAAATTATCTTCGTAGGATTACGCACACTGTATGAAACATTTTACGTTACAAATTTCGTTGACATCGACACTTGACTGTCGCATTGTATAGAAGTAATAAATAATATACAAAATATTCGACGGGAAATCAAACGATGTAAAATAGATGCGAGTTTGTTTGCATCGAAGCAAATTATTTCTTTTTCAAATCTACTCTGGGGAATTTCAAACAGGGCAAAGATTCTTCGACGCTAAACGTTGCCGTCGCTGTGCGTGGATATTTCGAACGAAAAAGGGAAAGAAGAGACCGACGTACCGGCGGAGAGCAAATTCTGTCGAGTCACGAACTCGCTACATGCATTTCGCGTTATCTGGACCGAAATTTCAAAAGCGTGTTATATTTCTTGCGAATCGACGCGCGCTCGCGCGCACTTTATAACCGAGGTACGAACAAACCCGATTAATATGCGACGCTGACGGGGAACGATATGCACAGAGGAAGCACACAGAGGGAAATAGATGCACAGAAAGAGAGGACAAGAGGCGACGAGTTCGTCGAGTCGGCGAGCGTTGATCACGCAAATTAGAAGCTAACACGGCTATCGGTATGTCAGCGTTTTTTGAACGGCATCCCACTGGCTATTATACCGCGCGCGGAGGCTTCGTTAAAATCGAGGTTGCCGACGATCCTCGAAAAAGCGCCGCCGCTGACGCGCACCCGTGCAGAGAAAAAAAAAAGAAACTTCCCGCCTCTTTGTCGTTTATCCGAGGGAGGGAGGTGGATCGAGCTCCTCTCCTGTCCCGATGCTCACCTACGTTCGTTTAGAGCTCGAGGTATTTTTTTAGCCACGCTCCGGTGTGCAAATTGTGCCGACCGAAAGTACCAAAGATAAGAAAGTATCAGATAAAATAATTAAACACGAATAATTTTACAATCAATATTGTTACTGATCATTTCCATTATTGATCCATTTTGTAATAACCACAAAACTTTCGGAAAAGATAAAATATTACAATATCATCAATAAATAAATAAATGCGCGTATCGAGAGTGTACGCTTAAAGATGAATGCATTCTTCTCAATTTGTCACATGTCCCGCGTTCAACATCTGTCTGAAATTTTGACACTTTTGCCAATTTGTTATTATACCATTGAACAGATATGTCGATAACAATGTATGATTAACAAAAATGAACCAATTTTTACTTCGTTGTGTGTTGTTGTTTAAAATTTTGCTAATTCCTTGTTAATTATCGGAGGCTCGAGCGCCGTTTCGTTGGTCGACATTAACCGAAAATTTCAGCGTTTTAAGGGATAGAGGTTGGATTTTAGAATTTGGTACATTATAATATCTCTTGACCCGAATATGAACGAAATGATGGAGAGAATTCACGCATCAAACCCAGCGCAAACAGTCAGATCTATAAAATATCCAAATTATTCAACGATCATCCTGCTCATCTGCAAAATGTTCTCACGCCATTAAATCGGATAACATTCATCGCGGAGAGGGATCGTTGCGGAATAATTTTGTTCCACGATAGAGAAAAATACAGTGCCAATTTGGTCGAAATAATTCAACGAGCGAAAAATGCCATTTTTCAGAGCACGATGGTTTGGAGCACTGCGTGTTTTGCGCGAAGACGATGAAGCAAAATTTTAGTGCGTGGTCGTTGATAAAATTTCGAATTCACGTTCTCGTCGACGACGTAGGAAACATTAAACTCATCGAGAGCCTCGTCAGACGTGCTAATTGCTAAACCGGATATCCCGGCCTGCTACTGGATCTAGACTTTCCTTAAAGATCCTAAGAACCGTAAAAAGTTTATACTCTTATTACGATATTGATAGCTGTAACGAACCTCAGAAGAAGAAACTTTTCGTCAAAAAGTTAAAAATAAAAATCTTCATTTCCTTTCAGAAATGTATCCTCGATACTCGCGAGAGTACGGTATCAAACAGCAAATTCCCTGTAACTGTAAAGAATAATCGGGGGGAAGAATTACTCGCTCGTTTCGAGCTCTCATCGCGGAGAAACAGCCGCGCGGTCATTTTTCACGCTTTCAGAGGCATTTTCGCGCGAGTCTCGTGGTCCGTTATCAGGGGACGTTACCCCTAAGCAGTTCCCCCTTCAGTTTACAGCGACGTCGTTGAGAGCTTCTTATAAAGGCATGCACACGCAGCAACGGGCTCGGGGATGTCCCCGTTCCTCTTTGCAAACGGCGTCGTTACGTCTGAACGTCCTGGCCGTAAGCTGGACACGCTCGCCTAACGTCCTCTTTCGCCGAGCTTCGCGCGAGTTTCCTCTTGGTGCGAGGCTCGCGAAACGACGCGTCGAATCGACGAAAATTAAACGAGGCTACGTGAAAATCAAAGGTGTCGATCGTTTCCGCTTCTGTTTGTCGTGGCGAGCTCAAAGTGGTTTGCTTCCAACAATTTCAGTGACTTTATCAGGCTGACGGAGGGACGCTCTATTGATTCTCAATCCCGGGGACTCAAACTTTCCTCGAAATAAATTATGTTCGAGTTGAGAAACTCCTTGTTACTGCCTCTGCTCGTTTGACGCGACTCGGAAAATGAAATCTTGTAAGGGATGAGGAATGATCACGTCGAAATGACTTCCCTCTGAATATTTCCTAAAAAAATATCCTCAGTTGAATAAATTCTCACGCGTACACGTACATATCACGACGACCGATCGAGATTGGTTCAATCTGGGACTCCAACACTCGAAAGAGCGTAAACTCGTCTGCCGTGAGACACACGAAACACACAATGTACACATATTTATGAGTTAAGAAACTCCGCCGTCTGTGTCAATATCTCGTAATATAACGAAACCATGTGATCGTCGGGAGTCCCGTGCGAGAGCTCACGGCCCTAATAACAACCCCATCAAAATTTCGCTGCACGCCCCGCAGCCCCTGTAATTGTGCCGCCGCGTAAACAAGCGAGACAAGCCAAACCCACTACGATAGCTCGTTTTCTACAAATGGAACTCCCTTGTATCCGGTCGTTACTCGTATATCATCATCCGCGAAACGTATCCGTATAAACGAGCGAGCACCCAACGTGACTCTAAAAAAAGGGTACGACCCTCTCGGATGGTTGACAGAGGGTGGAAAAAAAGGGGGAGGAGAAAGGACCAAGGTTCGCGGATGAAGATAAAAAAAAAAAAAAGAAGAGAACGAAGAAAGTTACCGACGGATAGCGCCGCCCCTGTGGGACCTGTTACCGAAAGATAACGACGACCCTCGCGCGGAACCGTTCATCCTTGTTCCTCGACATCTGCGCGAATCGTTCAGATGAATTTTTCTACGTAACAGGTCCATTTCTTACAGGTCCTTCCCTGTAATTATGCGTATGGTGGAAGACTGCTACTTTGTTATTGCCACGAAAGCAAATTTAGGGAGGTTCTACGAAGATAATTTTGGAAATTTTGGAATATATACATATATAACAGAAAACTGTTCTGACAAGGAAACGAAGACGACTTTTTTGCCATAAAATTTTATTGACGCGCAAACATTTCAATAGAAATCGATAGAAAATAAAATAACAGGCGCGATCGCTCAGTACCAGACAACGCCACTCCTACTCGAGGTCACGTGACCCAAATCAACCAATCGCTAATTTTCGTTGCATTAGCGTTGCACCTTTTCTGGATTACCCCCGCTAAAATCACTTTCAGCGATAATATTCGTACGTGATGAAAGTAGATTTTGCGATTGTGCTCGAAAAAGCAGTCGAACATTCGAAAATTCGAATGTAATTTGATACTTTCGCTTTCGCTTCGTTCTCTCCGTATGCGACGTTTGCGAAACTCTCAAAATTTCCCCAAATCTCTCGAAATCACTTCGTCGGACTCGCGTCTCTAGAGAGGGCAAATTAAAAATTGAAAATAATCTCTATAAAAATAAAAGCCGAAGACCGAGAGTTCTGAGAGTATGCAAAATAGATGATAACGCCGGCCCTAATTTCGCTCGTATCGTGAATTTAGGTCCACGGTGTATATAATAACCAGCCCCGAAGCGCGGGCTAGGAACGGCCTGGAAGTAATGGACGCAACACGGTTTTACGTGCGCCCGTTAAATCCACCGGCTGGATCGTGTTTATGTATTCGGACCTCGATCGTCTGGATCCCACGAATACGATTATTAATTCTGGGAATAACCGACGAGAGGGTGAATAAATTTCCGTTCGGCTTCTCGGCCATTGAGAAAGAATCGGGACTAAAACGGTGAAGGGGAGAGAAAGTTTGCGCAAGAAAGATCCATCTTATCGGAGATGTTGGGAGAATAGTTACGATACATCGTTCGGGTCTTTTTTTTTTTTTATTCTTTTCCTCTTTCGGGAATTTGTTGCGCGCGAGATGTTAGAGTTAAGTAGTGGTGGAGTTGTAAAATTGTAAAAGAACGGGGTTGGGAAATGGTTGGGAAAAATTCAAGTTGCAATTTTATATAATATTAAAATAATAATTGAAACAATAATATTAAAATTCCAGTTGGACAGAGCAGAAGATAGAAAAAAAGTATTATTTGGTGAGGCGAGACAAAATCGTTCATCGTTCGGTACGAATATCAACTTTCGGCGAAAAGACATTTCAGGCATTTCAGCATTATCGCTCGTTGATTCCACGTGATATTTTACACGTCGCAGTGTGGTACGATTTCTCTGCTCGGAAGCTATTTAAACGCAACGTCGGTGAGTTAATTTTAATGAACGACGCGAGTCCTCAATCGCCAATGAAATTTCAAAATGTTCTATTTTGACACGGGTAACGATAGGTTTCTGCGAGCTGAATGAACAATAGAACCTGTCGAAGGACGAGTAACACTCTTCATAATTGAAATCCATTCATTCCCCCCGTTACTCGTTATTCCTCCATATCCACGTAACAGCAGTTCACGTCCACTGGACAAACGGGTTCAACAAGTGCAAATTCACTCGACCGACCGCCAATTGAAATTTCGTTTGAATAAACGGAGTCAGCTCCGTCACGCTCGAGTATCTTAGTCACGATGATGAAACGTCTCCTCTTGTCTCGTCGATGAAGACGAGTGATATCAGCGATTTATCGTCTCGCGATCTCCGAAGAGGAGACGTCCGTGGAATCGGAGCTAAGAACAGTAAGAAGTTGAGGAAATAATCTATCGTGCGGTCCTTCGAAATGGACCCTTCGAAGGGGAAAGAGATCTCCTCCCGAGTGTTTTCCTCGTTCGCGAAGCATCGTGGACAATTCGTCGGTTCGGAAAGGCTCGTTAAGAGTATCGAGTCCACGCGAGATTAGACACGAGGACGTTTTATTGGACTGGCCGTCGTCGGCTGAAAACAGTTTCCCACGAGATATTCCCGGAGATATTAAAGATCAAGGTGATTTAATGGATGCAGGACGATGGAGAGAAAGAGAGAGAGAGAGAGAGAGAGAGAGAGAGAGAGAGAGACTCAGAGGAATCTCACGTGTCGGCGATAAAAATATCGTTAATCGTTATCACCGGCTTTCCCATTTTTCTGGTGGAACACTTTGGAACATTCCTCGGTAATTCTCGCGATGACAAAGTGGACCTCGATAACTGGCCGGTTCAAAGACCGGTTGAAAATTCAATTTGCGGGAGTATCGTTTTTAGCATCGATTTCTAAACTATTTAACTTTGAATTTCGATACGAACGTGCTAATTGCTTTTTGGTAAAAACGGTGAAGAAACGAAGAAACCGATGAAATTAAATCTTGTTATCAATCAAAAATAAAGAACGAGTTTTTAAATCAACGATTAAAACGATAATTTTGTATATTTTCGATTTTATACAAAAATTAATGAAATTGAAGAAGAAATTTTTTTCTTCGGTTTATGAAATTAACCCGATCGTCGAAAGATTCGTTGCAACACGAATTATGAACGTTACATTGCATTCCATTTTCAATTACGCATGTATTATATATTAAATTCTCAGTTACGTATGTATCATATTCATAATTCGTATATATTCATAACTACGTTGCATCCAATTTCCCGAAGAATTAACGAACAACCTGTTTCAATTACAAATCTAAAAACTCCTTCGTCCCTGTTTCGTCTCGGCCTCTTTCAACTTGTGAAAGTTCATCACGGTGCCCCTCGACTAACTCGATTACACCCCGGTGCTTCCACCTTTATCAAAGTAGTGTCCAACAGTGATATTCGACCGTGATATTCCTTCCAACGCGACATTAAAAAAGGAAAAAAACGAGAACGAAAGAAATTGCCCCGCGCAGCGTTTGACGTTTCACTTTACATTTTAATTAGGACGATGTTACGTCCTTGAGTGAAATATCGCGTTCGCGTTTCGCCGCGTGTGGAAAAATATGCGCGTAAACACGCGCGCTTGCGGCTTTTACGTCAACGGACGGCGAGTATTTTCCTCTCGAAAAATGTCGGAACGAGCGACAATAATTATATGATAACGCGATGATAAATCAGCGAGCGAAATAGAATAGCTCGCGCGTAAAAAAAAAACGAAACCAAGAAAACGCGGAAGGAAGATGTGAAACAAGAGAGAATACCATCGCAGTTTTTGCAACGAAAACGGGAACACCGGTGCAGCCGCGCATATATATTGCGAAACCTAACGCTCGTTAAAAATTATCCGAAAAATTATCGGGAATATGGCGATACGATGGTTTCCCGGGCAGCTGGCAGTGCGCGAGATACGATTTCGATTTTCTATTATCGGGATCCGATCAATTAGCAAAGTATTCACGGTCGGTCGTCCTAATAATTATAACGCGAACATTATGCCATTTTCCTGTAATTTCCCGTCCAATTTCTAACGGCAGTTCGCACGATTATCCGCGCAGATTGATTTCGACGTGGCTCCAATCGGCGAAATCGTCATCGCGCGCGAGCGATAGAGAAGAAATTTATCGGCCCCTGATTCGGTGAAAAAAAAAAAAAACTGCACGACTTGTATTCCAGGCCCAGAAGCAACTGTTCCGACTAGGAAACGAAGACGACCTTTTTGCCATAAAATTTTATTGATACGCAAACATTTGAATCGATACAAGACAAATTACGGGCGGAGTCCTACTCGAGGTCTAGCCCACGCCCCTTAACGAATCACGTGACCCAAATCAACCAATCGCTAATTTTCGTTGCAATAATGGCGGCGAGTCCGCGCGTTAACCAGCAGTCGCGTGTTTCATCAGGGAAGTGGAGGGCGCGTACCAGCGAAAAAATGAAAAAAATGAATTTCCGTCGCAGCTTCAATATTTGAACGGTTAAACGAATATTTAAAAAATCTCGTTCGGGCTTTCTGAAATTTTTAAGTCGATCGCTGATGGGCTGCCGGAGATTTTTATTCCGAGTATAACTTTTCAGCGCGAGATGAGAGACGAATCGTTGCCTGCGCGCTGTGACGAGAGAAAAATCTTTAAACGAAAGGATTTTTTTTTAATACCGCGATAATATCGTTTCGATGTTACCGATCTCCCCGTTTTTCCTCGTTTATCCCCTGGATCGATATTTCAATCAATTTTGATATTTGCATGCGTTGCTTTGTCAACAATTGGCTTTGCCGGCAATTCAAAATGAGACTTTGAACGAACGTTGTTTCTATTTAGCGCACGATTGAATTCGAAATATAAAATAAAATTCGAAAAAGTGGAGCAAACTTTCGAAAAGCAACACGAAACTTTTCAGTTACGTTGATTAATATGTGCAACGAATGATCTGCGAGCAAGTTTGAAATATAAATTTGTTACATAACGTTGCAACGCGATGGCACGATTCGAATGATTGTTGGTTTGAATTATAGTAAAATTAGATTGTACGAGAAATAACAGGAATTTGTAATTTCTAATTTTTTCTAAATCTAATGCACGTCGTTGTACTCAACTTTGCAACGATTAATTACTCGGCACGCGTTTCCAAGTTAGTCAACATTTCCCTCGATCAACGACGCGATCGAACGTGCACAGCCGTCACATAGAAAAACTTCTTTTCGAATTTAAATCTCCCCGGCTCGATCATATTATTCCACCGTTAATTCAGCTTATTTCTAACAGCCTTTTACCGCAGCGAAAGCGAAACCCTTTCTTTCTCTCCCTCGCGGTTCGATAAATTCAATGAAACCATTTTATTACACATCCAATCCCATTGACGAAGGAATTTTCAATTATCGCCGAGACTTCATTTCGTTTCTCATTTACAAATACCCTTTTGCAGATTCTTTCGCCACCACTTTTTTCCACCGCCGGCGTGGAAAAAGGAAGCCCTCGATCGGCCCGGATTAAAATAATGGCATATCTCGTGGTCACTTTTGCCACGCTCTTTGAACCGATGTATCTGGTCTCTCTTAGCGGTCGAATCGTTTCGCAATCGATGGGAAACAACGTTCGACGCGCGATGTTGTTAATTTGAATTCACCCCGTTCGCGTTAAACGCGCAACATTCGATTAATTAAAAACATCGGGGAACGTCGAAAAGTGATTGCGGCGAATATTAAGTTGTCAGAACGTTGTCGTCGTAAATCGTTGACTGATTAATTAAAAATTGACTGCGAATCGCTAGCTCGTCGAGAGGAAATATATAAACTATCAAAGAGTTTAGATTTAGTCGGCTTGATTGATTTGTTAGTTTAAAAATTTTGGAGATTTTCACTGTCGACTCTCTTTAAAAGTTTCGTGCCTCTGATTTCATAATTTCGACGATTCAGTTACACCTTTATTCCCTTATTTTAGTGGCTAAAGTTGTTCAACTATCGTCACTTTGCTGTATTTTTTTATTTTCTCCTTATTACTTTGTTACACATTCCTGCATGAGATGATTAATAAAAAGGAAGAGAAATGATAAAGAAATATTAATTGACAACGTAATTCGATCCGCAGAAAGTTGACTTTACCGACAAGTTCCGAGATTAAAAGGTTCCCGATGAATTATTGCCGCGAGTGTCTGGCCAGTGACAGCCGAATCCCCTTAAGCTTGATTAACTCTACGTTATATCCCTGAATTCCACTACATACACCGATGAAATACTGTATCACCTCAAATACCTACCATACGCGTTGTTTGCGAATTTCCCCAGAATGCGAAGAAACCAAAATTTTCTTCGTTTGAAGAAATTCGCGTCGAGACAATTGACTGGAATCGAAGCAAACAGCTAACTCTCGCCGGTTTCCACCGAAAAGAACAAAGTTTCGTGCGAAGCATCGTCTCCGATTCGCTGGGTTATGCTCGTTTTCCACTCCGAGCGACAATATCAAATATATCAAATATTTTTAGCTCTTTAACTCTCTTGCGAAGTTCTTTGCGAAACTCTGATTTTTTGATTAATTTGGTAAATAATTGATAACTGATAATAACTGTAAAACATTCCTTTGACTCGTAGTATCGTGTACTCAAGTCAAGATCTCCACTCGAAAGAAAAAATTGCGGACCTGCTTTGAAATTTCAATTTAATTTCGCTAAACTGGACGTTTGTCCATACTTTAAATACTCGAGATTAATGGTATGATTGTGTAGCGGCCCTACGATTCCTCGATTACGAGTTTCGAACACTCGACTTGCACAAGCGGCAAGTGGCTGCGCGCCTAGCGTCGAGGTCCTACCGATCTCCGATGTTAAGCAAGCAGCATGCGGAACCCCGCTAGGAGGGTGATCCGGGCCCAGCCTAGCGGGTAGTTATAACAACAAGCGTTCTGGGGTAAGGAGTCGCTACCATCAGCCCCACTGATGAGTCTAGGCAGTGACTCCGAGACGAAACGCAATCTCCTTCTCTCTCTCATTCCTTCAGTCCTTCCAGCAGCATCCTGGGACTTTAAAATTCTTTACAGATAACCCTAAAATTGACAACGAGTGATCACTTGTCCCTTGAAAATTGAAAAGATAATCAGAAAGCAAGAACTAAACGATAAAGTAAATTAATTCAAATCTGAACAATTGAAAATTATTTTCAATAGTTCGAACTTCCACAGACACTCGTAGTCTACGTAACCGAGAAAGATGTTTGATTCGAAATATATCTCTGCGATTCGAACGTATCTCGCGTGTATTTCGATTTCAATTTCTCGTTTCAATTTCAATTTAATCGACTCTTGCGTGGAGTCTCCAAGTGGAGTCACAAGAAAAGGAGGGGAAGTATCGGTGTGAAAAGAAAGTCGTTGTAGAATTCAGTAACGACGCGGAGACAAGAGTGGGCCCTGGAAGAAAGTGAAAATCGTCCGTTTCCGAGTTGTCGAGCCCCTCTCTCTCTCTCTCTCTCTCTCTCTCGAAGGCATCCGGTGTCGTTAATTAAGACACGATAGAAAGATGGTTAAGGGAAAAAAAGAGGAAGAAGAAGAAGAAGAAGAAGAGGAAGAAGAAAAAGGAAAACGAAGCGCGCAGAGGTTCGCGGAATAAGTTTCCAGGTGGTAATTGGTAACCCGGCAGCGTGGATAGCTCTTCTTTCAGAGCCGTCGGCGCGAAAAGTCCCGAAGAAACTCGAACAAAACTGTATCATTCCAGCGAGAGCGCGCATAATGGGCGTTGATTAAATCCGCTTCTAGCCGGGACACCCACTCTTGGATTAAAATAGCGCGAAGCTTTTCTTTTTCCAGCCTCCCGCCGTTTTCGCCACTCTCGCGCTGGCTTTTCCGCCATCTCCCGATCCATCCACCGTTTCTTTCACTCTCTCCCCACCGTGTTTACGCTCTCCTCTCTGCGTCGCCTCGAAACTGTCCTCTTCGCCGATCTTCCGTTCCGCTTTTCCGACAACTGCCCACACCCTTTTCGCCCCTAATTCCGCCTCTTCTTTCTTCTCGTTCTTCCTCGCGCGCTATTAGGGACAATCTTTCTTGGGGGCAGAGGACCGAAAAAAAGCGATAGTTTTCTACCTACCTTTTTCAAAGCTGGATGTGACATTTTAATTCAACGTACAGTACATACAGTCGAAGAGTATCACGAAAAGTTTCTTCCCTTTGTGTCAGAAACAAAGTTATTTTTTTTATCAATACGTTGGTCATTCTTGTCTTTCAGGCAACTTTTCGATATCCTCGAAATTTAGTAAACCAATTCTAACACTATCGTATTTTACACTAGATATACGCACTTTAGTGGTACAGCAAACGTTCCTTTTCACCAAACAAACAATCATCAACGAATAACGCTGCTAGTGCATTTTTGTCTTTTTAAGACAAGCTTGAACAATCAACGGGTATCAGGGAAAAAAAGAAAAAAGAAAAGCAATTACTTTTTAAACCAAAGACTTTTGCACGATGCAGTGTGCAAATCAATTTCTGCAGTTTATACACACTGTCAAGCAGAACTCCACGATCCAGTTATAAATTTCACGTAAACGCAAAAATTTGAGTCATAAGAATTTGCATGAGCGTCCGCCAAACCAACGAGCATCTCGTCGTCTCGGAAGCCGACAATTTTCGACTTTCCCCTCTTTGTCCACCCATCATTATTGAATTCCGCAACGGCAACTTCTTCCATTCTCGTCTCTCATCGTGCCCCCCCCCCCTCTCTCTCTGTGTTCCCCTCTTTTCATTCGGGGATCCACGAATAGGTTTTGTTATGGATGTAACGGATCCGCCGTAAGGAGGACACGGCTTCCAGGGGAAAAAGCGAGGAAAACTCGCCGCGGATACGTGACCGACTTGCGTAACAAGCTTGCGAATCTATGGCCTCGGATTACCACGATTAAACCATTTTTTCTAATTACCGCGAAAGCATCGATGCCTCGATGCGATCGTGCTTACAATTACAAGTGGACATCGATGGAATCACGAGCGGTGCGCTGCTCGTCGAAACCTGAAAAAATCTGCGAAATCGCGTTCGAAAGCTTTCGAACAAATAACCAGCGAGAAAATTAGATTTGCGCGACTGAGAAACAATCCTGAAATTATACCATTGTAAAATATACACGCGCAACTTAGAAATTTTATTATCTGCTAAAAATACGTTTCTTGGACTGTTGGAATTTGGATTAAAAAGTGAGCGAGTCTGTGTCAATTAGCTTTTACGAAATCCCAATTTGAGGCTTACTTTTTTTTTTATCAAGAAATCGCGTGATTTCATTTTATACGTAAAATGTTGAAATTATATTATTGCAAAATACACGCGTGCAATTTACAACATTTTATTACTAAAGCGAGTTTGTGTCAATTAGCTTTTGCAGAATCCCAATTTGAAGTTTATTTTTGTTTCTCTTTTTTTTAGTCAAAAAGTCACGTTGCTTAATTCTTTTCTGACAAACAATGTACATGTATTTGGAAAAGCAGGCAGAGAACTTTAGGCGTGATTAAAATCATGCAAAGGGCGAGGAGAATTTGTCGCCGCAGGTAGCGCTGATTCGCGATTGACGCACGAACTTGGAATTTGAAATAAACCAGCCAACCAGAGGGACAGTCAAAAACGCGAGACGTGGAGCGACTACGCCGAGATTCGTCGCGGAATGTGAAGTCGTTGAATTGGAATGCAGCAGTATTGGAAAGAGTGTTACAAAGTGTTGTTTGTCACATCATACGGTAAAGTTGATAAATTAAAATTTATAAAGTACTAAATTATCGAGCCTCGCGTTCTTGCAAACGGAATTGCACCAAAACAGAAGAGATACGTTATCAATTAAAAACTAAAAGAAGTCAAAAGTTCCTAAAAGAGAAAAGAGAAACTCCAAAAGAAAATCGACCAACAACAAACACAAGAGGAAACGCTGACCGTGGGGAAATGGCGGATTGCTTTCAAGATTGATCGTCCATAATTAGCGCGGTCCGCGAGACAATCGGATCAGCCGAACGGAAGTATTTACCGGGACTAGATCGATACAGACTAATTGTAGGATTATCCCTTAATCTGACAGTAACGTTCGATCGGGGAAACGGCAACAGGAATCGCGCGATGTTTACTTAATTACTGACCGCGCTATATCGCGCAATTACATCGGCAAATGGGCGGAACAGGAATCCTCCTCCGGCTGAGGCTAAAGCTGAAGCTGAAGCGTGATTTCGATGTTTCGAAAGGTTTCACAGGGAGGCATAAAAGTTTCAATCGGCGTGGCTCGGTAATTTCCTGTGTGGAGAAACTGCAGCGCGCCGCGACGCGCGAATCCGCCACAATGTAGGGGGGCAAGTAAAACGCCGCGTGAAATATGCAACGATTAATCACCAAGCGTGTTTAGAAACAGGCCTCGTTTAAACGCGCCTCTCTCTCTCTCTCTCTCTCGCCCAAATATAGGTCCAATAGGATTTTCCATTTAAGACGATTCAGCGATGCATCAAGCACCGCGAAAGGATGAACGTCGTAATTGATTGCATTCAGTTGCTGTTTACGTCCAGTCTGTTAGTAGTTATCACGTTGTTGGCGTTCGTTCGGAATAATTCTGATTAATTGTGCGTTTTTCTTTTTTTCTTTTTTTCTGTTTTCTCAAGGCATTTTTGTAATTTCTCCGGCAAGCCGCGTTTTGTGCACGCGATGACGCGCAAAAGTGCATACAAAATACAACCGAAGAGTGTCTAACTATTACATCATTAACAGTGGCCAAAGTAACACTCCGTGCTCCTTTTTTCTCTTTTTGCCGAGACTTTGTTCGCAATGTCGGTAGAAACTTGATAAGAAAAAAAGTACGATGTAAAATATTCTTTGCCACGAGCTGGAAAACAAAATTACGAGGTAAAACGTCTCTCGACTTTCCGAAACTACCGATTCGCTACTGTCGAACGTCGTTAATCACCCGGTTCGATTTTTACCTCGCGCATTGGTGCTTATTTATGGTATTTCAAACGGAGCGACGGTGGCTCCTCGAGGAAGAGAAATGAAACTTTACGAACGAAACTCGCGCAGTCGAGTGAAAAACTTGGCTCTCCTCTTTCAAACGTACGAACGCAGAAGCACGGTCCGGCACGCGCGAAACGCTCATAAACAGCACGACGGCCCCTCTTCACGTCGTCGAAACAGCGAAAAACATTCTGCCTTTCGCGGCGTGATCGATCATTTTACGCGGACGGATTCCCCGCGCCCTGCCCCGCGTTTTGTTCCTACGCTCGCGCAACGACCGAAACAGGCGAATTTTTAAATCCGGCTGGTGCTCGACAACGGCGCGCGGTCGAAAAATATGAAAAATATGAAAAATCCTCAAGCTCTTGGCGCCGCGAGGGGACGAAATTTCCACGTCCACGCGCCACTTGTACACGAAATTACACGTGCGTAATTCGTTGCGAAGGATGGAAAGAACCGTTTGTCAGTCTACACGATCGATTCGACGGAAACGCATGTGAAAAATCTGCCGCAAAAATGAAAATTTTTCTTTTTACATGTTCCACTCGTCGTGACTCTAGACACGTGGATGTCTAGATTTTATGTAATTTTCACTGACATTCGACTTGTCGTGGTTGTAGTGAACGGTTTAGGTTCGGGATGCTTGATGGAAGGACGAATGGACTTGAGGTATTGAGCGGGAGAAGAAAGTGGTGTCACTGCCTAGACTCATTCATCATCAGTGGGGCTGCTGATGGTAGTAGCGGCGACTCCTTACCCCAAACCGCTTGTTGTTATAAACTACCCACCCGCTAGGCTGTCCCCGACACCCATCCTAGCGGGGTTCCGGCACACTGCTTGCTTAACGTCGGAGATCGGTCGGACCTCGACGCAGCCACTTGCGGCTTGTGCTAGTCAGTGTTCGAAAATCCTAGGCCGCTGCAGTAACGTCAGTGTGAATCTACTTGTAGTAATACAAAAATCACTTCCTGTGAAAATAAATCCGCAATTTTTTGACCAAAATGATTTCTAAAACGTAATGAAAAAAAATGATGCTCGAACTTGAATTCAATTTAAAATTAACAAAATTAATGTTTCCTTAAATATTTATTTAATTGGTATTTTGTTAAAAAAATACCAGAGATAGGAAGAAACCTTTGGCCCACTTTCTGTACTAAGAATATTACAAAACACAAGAATTATTGCAAATCATTAGAACGAAATAATATGTTTAAAAAATTACGCGTGATAATGTCACGTTGCAGTATAATAACACGGATTCGAGATATTTCGTATTTCATTTCGTATTTCAGACAGAGATTAGTAACGGCGAAAAGTTCAACAGCGGCAGTCGCGACGTCCAGTGACACCGGGATTGGAAACTGTTTCGCCGTCGTGACTTTTACTATCGCGCGATAGAAAATGTGGAAAATGGGGGAGGGGGTGGAAAAATAGAGAAAGAGGTTAGGGGGTACACGATCCTTGGTAACAATGAAAAATAGCCGGGCGAACCGAGCCATCTTTCGCGATCAGACCGAACAGAGGAAATATATCTCTATGTCTGTACGGCCGGCAGAAGAAACGGCTCGGGTGGTGCAATTACAGAGAGAACGGACGCGAAATTAATGCCAATCGATTTCGCGAAAGCCGTACATTTCCCGACGCCACACCGTGGTCCGGTTACTTTCTCTCTCTCACACACACACACACACACACACTCTCTTTCATTCCTTTTCAAAAATTAACGACGACAAGTCCATTCGAGTCTTACTTGTTGGTTTTTCTCAAGAACTTTGGTTGGCCGATGGAGATCGTGTAACGGATAAAAACTGACTCCAATGTATCACGGCACTAATCTTTCACAGTTAATTCTGCGATAAGTGTAAGTGATGTCGCTTCGAGGAATGGCGCCATTTTGAAAAATAGATTTTTCTTCGAGAGCGAGAGAGAGAGAGAGAGAGAGAGAAAATTGATTCTACCACCTTGACTTTTAAACTCCTGTCTCAAACTTGTGTGTAATATGTTGTAACGTGTTACCTTCCTCGAATCTCTAATGAGTAAAAGGAAAATTATATCAAATCGGCACGAACTTTCCGGACAGCCCAATACGATACTTTAATACCGTACATATTCGAAGGTACTTGCTCTCTACTAAACTTTCTCCAGCTACAGCGAAATATTCGAAATTGATAAAAGCCGCGAAACCACGTAACTACGATTCTACCTCGCGCTCTTCTTTTCCAAAAGGCTCTTCAATTAAAGGTGAAAGAAAGAAAAAGACAAAAGGAAGGAAAAAAAAAAAAGAAAGGAAACGGAATGAAAGAAGACGAGCAGTTGCACCAGCGATCGGTTAGTGGCTAGAAGAGAGGAAGAAAGGCGCGCGCTCTATGGTGGTAATTATGGAGGTTGATGAGAGTTTCACGGTAGGTGAAACCGCAGCTACCATCGTGCCTGTCTTCCACGAAATTGTGGCCACTGCCGCTCTCCCTCCCTCTCCCTCCCTCTTTCTCTCTCTCTCTCTCTCTCTCTCTGTATTTAGCCGTGCCTGTTCCCGCTGGATATATCGCAGACAACGCGGGCCAATTCGCCGTGTGTCGACGACACACGGTTGCTAATGTCCGCGAACCGTTTCGAGGAAAAAATCGATCGAGTATCGGACATCGATTTCTTGCTGCAACGGCCAACGTTTACGACGAATAGCCCCTCGGATATTTGTCTTTTCGAGAAATTCGGCTTTTCACTCTCGCTCATGCGCCAGAGAGAAAAGCCTCCCCCGCCGGGATAACAAAGGGGAGAAATTAGGAAATTCGGTGGATCGACCTCTCTCGAATATTATTTCGACAGCTGCGGATTCATTTTGGCAAAACTAGGTGTACAATCCTTTCTTAGGAAGAAATAATGACTTCTTTAGTAAGTAGAGTTATTTCTGAAATCAATTACGAGTCAAAGTTGTAATTGTTTTATTTAAAAAAACGTATGAAGAAATTCTTTTCGAGGGTCCAAATTTCTGAGGTTTATTTCTCTTTTCTTTCTACCTTTCGCGATTATTATAGCTGCGTGTATGTTATAGATTACTCGTCTGTTAATTCTGCTTTTCAATTTATGGGGGCAGATCAATAACGAAATACGATCAAAATCAGAAGACAAAATTATATTCATATCCCCGCCTATGCGATCTTCGCGTTGATGGAATAATTATGCTAATTAACGCGGTAATTTTATGTATATAATAATTATAACGATTCTATGAACCAATAGCGAAACTTTAATTAGAACGCATCAGGTTTCACCGTCCATTCCGCGAAATTCTGAATTACAAATTAGAGCAACGCGATTACAAATAATGTTGTCATAGGCGCGGCGCGCGCTTCCTCTTTCACATAAATACGTTTCCAAATCGCCGTTTCTTCTCCCTCATCTTTCAACATTCAGCCTCTGTTAATCATTCAAATGCTTCGTAATATTTTTATAATATACAAGTACTTGCATCACGAATCGTCACTATTATAATCATATACGGTACATTTTATACGCACGATGCCGATAAAGTTCGGAACGCGGCGAAGAAAGTGGAATAATTAATTTCATGAATACACAAGCGGAAAATTCACTTAATTTCCTCTATGAAATACAATACATCGTACAATTGCTATACGTTGTTGCATAATTAATATCATGAAATATCCATTTTAAAATATCATTATCGCGTTATTTATAACTCTTGCGAGCCAACTCGTAATCAGTTTCGACAACTCCTCTCTATTACGAATATTCTGACTGCACGTGATAACAGCGATAGCCAGATTTCGACGAGATCTCAAATCTCATTTCTTGCAACGCACGTTAAAACCTTGCTCTAACAATTTTTTAATTTACCTCGCGTTGCCAAAATTATCTGCACGTTTCACTTTAGTTCACGCAACGCTGAAAATTGTTGAGCAATTTGAGATCCATCTCGTCATCCTATTCTCCTTGTTTATCAAACCAACAGAGATATTAAAATATCCCACGTAAGTATCTTAATAATCATTCGTTTAGCTCGCCATCTTAGTAACTCTTAGAAGAGTTACGTCTTTGAAATGTACGTACTTATGTACGACCATGTTCGTATTTACAAAAGGGACCCAGAGAACCGTTCGAATGCTTTGTTACGAGCCTTGCAATTATTCCAACTTCTTTTCTCCGAGTGTTTTCCGAATGATGGAAATCGAAGGAAAAGAAAGAGGAAGGTTCGACGAAAGGAGAAAGGGAAGAGGCAGTGGATAAACGAGGCAACGTTCCCGTTTCGTATTTACATTCGTTTTCAGGGATTCTCGGCCGAACAATGGAGAAGCATCGACCGGAGGAAAATAAGGGAGGAAACTCTGAAACAACGATGTGACATATTTTTTCGAAATTGCAAAAATCGCTGCTCGTTAAGAAACTTTAACGTTGGATAATGTGTCTTATCGAAGAAGTTAAAGTGCACGAAATACAACAAAGGCAACAAATGGCACAGACTCTTGCTTAAATCTTGCTTAAATCGCGAGAAATCGTTGAAGTTTCTAAAAATGTACCGACGCGAAATTTGGAAATCTGGGAAATTTCTACGAAAAATTAAACTGACAATTTTGATCATTTCTGCTATTAGAGATTTACTCCTTTTAATAAATATATCAAGAGAATTAACACCACAACAATTACTCTTGGATCGAGTAACTCCATTCTTGTTTCAATTCTAAATAAATTTTAAATAAATAAATTATTACTGATATATTAACTGTACTCTAGTGTAAAATTATGGAGTAATTGTAATTGTTGGCCAGCATAGATAATGACTCGTCAACTAATTAACAAGATAACTGTAAGCCGGTCTTGACATACTGCGTTGAAGCTCATCGTTCGGATAAATCAGAAGTTTTCGATGAATGAACGGTTTTAACGAGCGTAATCCGATGTTCGTCAACACTCGCGTATTGTTTTACGAAGCTTCGTTACAGGTCTAATTACAATGAGGTAATATTGAGAAATTTGAATTACGCTGAAAGTTTCGAATGAAACAACATGTTACGTTAGAATAATTGAAGAAGCTAAAATACTCAATGAGAGAAGAATCTAACATAATTTGCTTTCGTTGAATGAAAATTTCATTTTATTTTGTTTACACTTATTGCTTCGTCAATTTGTCGATACGTCGTTGGAATTTTCCTCTAAATAAACAAAATTCTAATTACAGGGCAAGTACTAAAAACGGTACTTGTATAAACCTAACCTAAATATGACCAATTTAAATAAGATGCTCGAGCAATCCCTACTACCTGAAACACCCTCTACAAAGAGATGAAAAATAAAAATAAGTAAGAAATTCCAATTACAGAGGGTTACGGTACTTGTGTATACTTAAAAATGACCAATTTAAATTTCCCATTTATCTGAAACACCCTCTACAAAGAGATTAAAAAAAAAAAAAAAAATTCCAGCGACAAACTGGAGTTATCAAGGTGATTCTGTTAAACGTAACGAGAACTTAATAGGTAACCTAACCTAAACGCGCGAAGAGCTACTGAAGCTGATTCGACGGACGCGCGCGACCATTTTGCAAAGTTGTTTCCGGCAAAATTTCATTTCAAATTACACTTTCGATTTATTTCATTCGGGATAGCGACTCATTCCTCTTTGTTCTCCGCGCTTACCCTGATCCCCTGCGTCCGCCGACAAATTGCACCCTATTGATCCAAAAAAACGAAGGATCAACTACCGTAACGATTTATGTGGTGTTATTGAAAAAAAAGAAAAACGCGCTCGTTTGTCAAATTTTGTTCCGTATATACTGTGTTATAAAAGTTTTAGACACGTTGTACGTGATAAAATTAATTAGATCTAGTAATCTTTTTAGTATTAAATTCCTTGCTAAATAGTATTAAGGAATTCCTAATATTAAATTCCTGGTATTTCTAGTATTAAGCTCTTATTACAAGTAAAATCGCAGTGTTTCCGACACTGATCAAACTAAAAATTCCTTTGTATCTCATCGGGGTTGTGAACGAATCGAATCTAGTCCTCTTTAAACTACTTTGAAATGATATTTAACAATTTCCCTAACGTTGTCGCGAGAAATTCTCGTTTCTATCTAAACGTTCCAACACTTACACGTCTTCGTCATTGTTACGTCTATTCTTTCCTCGCGGCAGGCCCTCTTGTTCCCGCGTCCCGCGTTCTCCCCCGTTGCCTCCCTCCGGGTTCTGTGAATTTCGCGAAATTCTGAAAGGAGTGCCCTGACGCGCAGCATTCACGTTCCCGTTGTATCCTGCCGGTTCTATGCGGTTCACCGGCATTGAAACAGTCGCAATTGTCGCAAGATTTATTCGGGATACTCGACCGCCAGCGAAACGCGAATCATTTTTCCTCCCCTCCCCCTTATACAAAGGGACAGACTTCTTTCCTCCGCCTCCGCTCCCTCCCCCTCCCTCTCTCTCTCTCTCCAGCGGGAGAGATACCGTTTTGAAAACGTTTGAAAAACTTTGGTAAATCCGAGCAGACGGTCACCGAGCGGTTTCACTACTTTGTCGAACCGATTGGGAAAGATCCGTCTCTCTCATACTTGGAATTTTATTTCGAGGATTCTACGACGTTCAAAAATTCTACGACGAAATCAGGGCAAGCGAAGTTGGGACACTGGATCGATTTTTTACTCCGCTTATTCACAATTTTTCTAAAAGCGTAAAATATCTACCTTCGTCGAGGAAAGTTTGATACATTTTCATCGAGGGAACAACTGTTTGGGTTTGTTGAATACCAAAATTATTAGAACCAAGAACGTAACTTCTTCCTCGACGAACGAAATCCAATTGCCAATCTTCCCCTATGATCTTCGCGTATGTAATCTTGCAAATGTAATCTTGCAAATCGGTCGCCGTAATTGCCAAGAGATTGACCTTTCGCGAGATAATTCAACGTCAAACGCTCAAAGTCTGACCGCATTTTCCGGAAAGAAAACACGGAGGCTGGCTGCTCGAGGAAGCCGGTGTAATCGTGTTCGAAAGCCACGCGGAGAACGACAAGTTGCTCAAACAGCTTCCAACTAACTTGGCTCTCGGTCGCTATCCGGCCGGCACGTTTTTACGGATACTTCAGCCCCGGCGATAAGATCAAAGAAATAGCTCGCAAATGTCTTCTTTGTGTCGGAGGGGCAAAGTGGGCGCGCTACGTGGGGAGGTTTACACGCGACACTGTGACGAACAGTTCGCAAACTACCGCCGAGAACTGTTTACGAAACTTGCCTGTTTTCCTTTTTTGCGCGTATCGCCGGCGAAACTTGGCGCAGAGGCTCGTCTCCTTTAACTTATGCCGCATTACAACGCCCCAACCCCTTCACGTGTACAGGTTGTCGCAAAACGAGCGTCTCAAACGTAATAACCTTCTTTCAGAACGTGAATTTCCTTCGATCGTCTGAAATTAATTCTATAGACGAACCTCGTTGAGAGACTGTATCGATCAATTTTACGAATAAAAGTAATTTTAACCTCTTGCGCTAGTAACTGGTTTGCGGACCGTAACGAGTGACCAAACCGCGTACAATAATTCGACTTCTTTTCTTTTAATTCATCGATATATCGCTGGATAGAAATTACGGAGAAGTAATAAATTTATTATTGGTTTTGCCTCGGTTATATTTCAATATACTTAAGTCTGAGAAAATATTGCAAATATTCTCGACGTGCGTGGCGCGTCATTCCAGCGCAAGAGGTTAATCTTTCAAGATCCACCTCCGTAATATACGTTACGAGACAGTGAAATAAAGAAAGAATGTTTGTGAAAATTTTCATTCTTTTGAGTTAAATATTATATTTTATATCAAATACAAATGTAACTTCAATTTCCAATGGTAAAAAATTAAAATTCACTCTCACACTTGTGATGTCACGGTTATGATGTAATAAAAACTTTTTGAAAACGTTAAATTTCGTACTCGGACAAAACGTGTCGCGTATTTTGCAACGTCCTGTACTTCGTCACGTCGCGAACCCAACGAACCAGTGTTCTTTCGTCGTTTAAGCGGCGAATCTATCATCTTCATCGCGACAGCGAATTCTTGTTGTTAGAGTAGAACACGCGCGGAGGGGAGGGGTTGGTCTTTTTGTTCGTTTGACTATTTGGCCTATTCATTGAAGCTCTAGTTTATCGCAGAGGTTTTACAAGCGCATAAAGGGAAGAACTGCGCCGAGAGATTCATTGTTCGCGCGGAAATACCAAAGCTCATGGTAAAACTGCCGGTTCCATTATCACAGTCGGGGAATTAAATTAAACGAATATCTCGTCGCGTAGAATGGGCAGGGTCGTTGCCTTTTTCTTCATGGTGCAGAGTCAACTTGCCGCGTCTACGCGCGTTTCGCGAAACTTACCTAAAAAGTTAACTTTATCGAGAAATTTTCCATTAGCTCGCGAGTCGAAAATCTACAGCGCCCAAGTAACATTGTTCTTTTGCTTTGGACTGACGATAAAATTAGCAGGGAACATTCCGGTTTGTTCTCGAGTTCTTAACGGGGAGACTCGTTCTCGGTCTCTCCTCGCGGAACAAGAGAAATCTTTTTGAACATCTCCCCGTCCGCATCAACGAAAGTTTGCTTATTTACCTTTACGAAACAAAGGAGGACTTTCAAATTTAGCGCTTGCTCGGTAAAAGTCGGATCTCTCGGCAAAATTGAGAGAACAGAGATTTCTCAAGTTCCAGCCGATCCCTTGTCCCTCGGTAATAAAATAATCGCTGAATGCAAGAGAAACAGTAAAAATCGAGGAAAATTACCAAATCAAAGTCAAGAAACGAGCGAACAAAGAGTTAAAACTCGATTTTCGATTGGCAATTGAGGAAAGATTTCGCTCAAATTCTTTCACTGACGAAAAGACGTAAAAGTCGATAAAAGTCGATAAAAGTCGGGGGTAACACTTGATAAACACGAGCTAAATTTCGAGTAACTGCCAAGGAACCTCGTTACCGAAGGCTTCCGAATCAATCCTAACAAAGAAATTTCGGCAGCTTTGTGGAATAATGGGGTTCTTTACGCGACAATAGGCGAAAGGAGGAGCTGTATTCCCAGGAAAACGCGCAGCATCGTTATCAATGCACGGAATCAAAGAGTCTCGTAGAAACTTGCCTCGAACTTCTTCGAAAGAATCTGAATTCTTAATTAACTGATAATCTCCCGTGGAACAGAAGATGCACGGGGCAGCATCCTCGGGGGAATGTTTATATCGTCAATATTTATCCGGCGATAGCTACTCGGGACATACTTGGTTAAATACTACCTAGTTCGTGACGTAATTAGAACTTGGAGGACAACAATTACGGAAGATAATAAACAAGGATTTCTTTCCGCTAAATGTTACAAAGTGCTTCTCTCCATTCCACTGCACTCGACTCAATAATTTTGTAACAAGCGAGTAATTATGGCACGTCCATCGTTGATAAACGTCATCCATGAAATTGAATCGATTTTTACAACCAACGATTCTCTTAGCAAAATATGTTTCAAGAGCACAAAAGTGGCATGAAATTTTTCAGATATTGATACTCGTCAAATCACTCGCGGGGGGAATCACTCGTCGAAACGTTGGGAAAAAGTTGAAACGTTCAATGATAAAAGGCAGAGACTCGGATAAGGAAACGGTTCAAGAGGGAGAATCGAAATCAATCTTAACGGGGCGAGTTTCTCTTCTTCGCGCAATCGAGACGAAAGACGGATAGTGTCGAGCGTTGCATAATCGATCCGCAAGGGTTGCTGCATCCTGTGGAGAGATGCAGCAGTGGCGGCGGCGGCGGTACGTCACGTGGTGGTGCGGGGTCCGCATGCCAGCACGTAACAAGTGATACGAATCGTTCCGGACAGAATTTTCTGGCTGGAGAGCAGAGACAAGCGAAAGGGGACGAGGCCAGGTTCTCCTGGCAAGTTGCCTGAGAGAACTCGAGGGGCAATCATGACAAGGCAGTGAGGGCATCAGCTACTGGCCAAAGGCAGGGCTGATCATTTTAGAGAGCAGGCGACTACTTCTTGAAAGTTAAGTGTCAGCCGAAGATATTTTCTTGGCGAATTCCCTCTTCCTGGCATCTTCCTTTCTTTTTTTTTTTTTTCTTCTTTTCTTTCGTTCTTTCCCTTCCTCGAGAAGAATTCCCTTATCAGATTACGTTCGATCAGCCTAGCCTGTAGTTTCAGGTAGCTCTCGGTCGACTCAGTGAACCGATGAAGTCGATACTTTGGAAGCTTTCGACGAGATTAGCGACCGTTGCATTCTTTAAAGCCCTCCGGTTCTTGTTTCCCTCCCTTGTTCTCGTCGCGTCAGCGTTCGCCCTCCTTCCAGGTTCGTTTTCTTCTTGCTCGCGAATTCGCGCCGAAAAGGGAAAACAGCAGCGGTGGCTCGCGTGTTTTTTCCTCTTTGCTCCTCCTTCTCTCTCGTCGGTCGAAATATTTTCTCCGCGAACATGTGTGATTTATGCAATATCCCCGGGCCCGGGAGTTCACCATATTTCACGCTGTTGAAGCGTATTGTGCGTCGCGGGAGGCTTTCGAAACGCGAGCCTCTCGCCACCGCGTCGAGATCCAGCCGGCCTCTCCCGGTTGAAATTTCACGCGAACTCTCCACTTGGATAAACTTTTCTTCCCGCGTTATCAAGTACCGTGTTCCTCCCGTCGAACGTTATTTCTCTCCTGGGGAAATTGCGCGTTTACGAGTTTATGAGAGATTTACCGTTGCCGGGAGGAAATATTTAATCTCATCTGTGCGTTTCTCGATCGAGCGCTCTTTTTTCTTCGTTATCAAATTTTTATATGTACCGCCGCGCGAAAACATCGGAATATGACTGAGTCAAAAGATACCTCGACGTTAATTTTATTTAAAAAAGAAAAAAAAACGCGAAGCGCTACGTATATATTTACGTTAAATTGAAATACATATTTCTCGATCGAGATTAAGAACCAACGTATCGTAGTGAAAGAAAGTGATTGAAAGAAAGATCAGAATAATATTAACACAAGAACGATTAAGCGTGCAATTTTCCATCAGAAACATCAAAGACATTCGTAATTATTTTACGTTTGTAAAATTTGAAATAGCAAAAATTATCAATCGATCATTTTGGTAGTTTCAGCGTTAATTTTCAATTTCATCGCGGAAATTTAACGAAATTAACAAAATTAACACACCCGGAAGTCAGTCACGGTACTTTGAGGATCGATGTTTCTCTCGTCACTCGAATGACACGGCTTTTACGAAGCTCGAAGAATGGTTGAGATTAAAGCAAAAACGATTTGCTTGAACGTCGAGAGGAAACACTCCGACAGTCTCCGATGGATAAAGTCATTTACCGATAATTACCGTGACTCGCGAAACAAGTGGGGGAGGGGGAGGGGGGGGGACGACTCGTAAGTAGATAATACCCGCGCGCGAACCACCTGATTACCCTCTTCCACGCAACGTTTTCACCGAGCGTGGCTAATCGCGAACCTTTCGGTCTACCGCGGAAAATTGCTAATGAAAGCGTGATTAATATCCTTGTAATGCCACCCTCGATAAAACGACTCGAATGAAAAATGCGACAACCTCTCGTTTCTCCTTTTCTTCCTCAATTACCGCGTCCGTTCTTACCAGACGTCTCACGGATAAACGTTTTAATTCATTCGCAAAAGACAAGAGTTCATCTCAGACTTTGAACACTGCGATCATTTCCTCGAAGGCGAGAAACGTCTTGCCAAAGAATATTTTTTAACTCTACGTTCTTTATTGATTTTCCTCGCGTGGAATAATGTTGATTATTCTCGTTCGGGATCGGTTATATCCAGCACAGCATCGATTTTCTGGAAAATCGAAGGCTTTAAGGAAAGAAGAAGGTCGGAATCATCTCACACTGGATTACACTACTCGAGACGATCCCAACACTTTCTAAAAGTGTTTCGAAACGTTTTAACATTTGTTGCGTGAAATACTTGATGATTGAACACACGTGTTCGCGAGATCCCTCGTTGAACTTTGTTCTCGGTAATTCTGCTGCTCCTCGAGGGGCTTTCTCGTTCGGTTTTTGGCCATTCCTCCGTCGTGGAACGGCCGAAAACCAAAGGGGAGAAAGGGAGAATTGATGCGTCTCGCTGGCACAATCGCCACGAGTCGAGGCGAGGATTCAAAAGAGGGTGGAGGGAAACTTCAAAGTTTGGCAACACAGAGCCACCGCTCTGGAATTAATTCGGCGAATGGAATCTTTGTGCCCGTGGAACAAGCCACGAGAGTCTGAGGCCAGCGAAGAAAGCGAAGTTTCTTCGCGAGAACGCACGGAACAATGGTTCGGACAACGATTCTAGTTGAACGACGCTAATCCCCAAAATAAATCAAGATGGTCGATTTTCCATCGTTGCGAACGTTCACGAGGTTGACGAAGTGGCAGTCTGTTTGCAATTTTGTCCCTTCGAGAGACAAACGGCCGGGACGTGCGTCGAGTATTGAAAATTGAGACGGTCGAAGATACATCTCGGTTGCGCGGTTGAAGGATGTCCCGGTTGAAAGATTGGGAGGGATCGGGGTTGCCTCGACGAATCAATCTGTTAACCAAATTATGGTACGCGGAGCCGTCCAAGTATAAGGTTTCGGAACTTGCTTGTAACGCAGGCAACGAGAGAAAATTTATCTTCGTAAAAACGGAAATTTTTTATCTAGACTTTTGCAGAGTCTAAGTCGAATCGCTGCAAAAGTCTAGACGAACGAAACTGAAACTGAGAACGAGGCATTATTTCGCGCGGGACCCGTTGGACTTGCTCTGCGTCTTCTTTTTAGAATGAAATGACGACCTGATCCTAAACTTTCAAAAATAATAAATACACATTTATGCAACAAATCGATTGAATAGATCGAGTTGCAACTCGTGTTTAACCTTTTCACTCCGCTTTCGAGTATCTTTGAAAGAAAACGTGTAAAAGTTTCGACGAACTCGTACTCGCTCAGAAACTCGATTTCGTTTTTTTTCCCGCGAAAAACATCGAGAACGATACAATGCAAGACGGTTCTGCCAAAAGGAAACGTTGTTTCCGCAAAAGAAAAGCGCCAGTCGCCGCACGGACGAAACAGAATTTTCATTTCTTGTCCATCGATGAACCACTGACCCGTTTTTTTTTTTTTTTTTTGCTTCATTCTTCGAGAACAATGCACTCCGTTCCGTTGCTTTATCATTGAAAAATCGTAGGTTTCTACCCGATCGATCGAAAACCACCCCCTCCTTGTCGAAATTCCCCACCTCTTTCGAGCGACCAAAGATTCTCTTTGTTGCAAAAAGAAAAGAAAAGAAAAAACAAAAGGAAGAGACAAGAGAAATATCCTTTGGCTCGTTTTTCATTCACCGGCTCGTTCCGATTTCCAAGCCGAATCGGCACGAATCGAAGGTAAAAAGTAGAGCAGCGATTAATTCCGCTACGTGACCGGCCCCGCTCGTCAAGATGTAATTCAGTGATTGTTGAAAATGATGTTTGCCATACGTAATGGCGCAAAATCGATAGTCTCGTATAAGCAGAGGGAAATTAACGTCGTGCCATCCGGTACACAGGACGTGTACCAACGGGGCTAGATACAGCCGGCATCGAAACCCTCAATTTGCGGCGATAGCCAGAGCCTCTCTCCCTCGGCAAGGGACGACTCGTCGCGCCAGATCCATGATCCCTCGCTCGCTAATTACTACCTACGTCAAATTCCCCACCGATTGCGAACTGCTGCGTCGGACAACCGCAATAAAGATTTCATCCGATTAATCGGGATTTCCACCCGTTGAAATCTTCGCCCGAGACACGTCCCATCTGCTCTCGCCTCGCTCGGTCAGAGAAACTTTACGCTTTGCGTTACCATCGCGAACAACAGTCCTACACGCGTCGTCGACTGCGCGTAGCGTCCTCGAACCTGCGTACTTTGCGAAAATTGAAGCGACTATCACGCAAAAAAAAAATAGGAAACTTCTTTCCTCTCTTTTCGCCACTTACTTTCGTTTCTTACCTCTCTCCTACTCTTCCTTCGTCGAGTAAACTTTTCCGTCGAGAAAATTTTACGACTATCGAGGATCGTTTCCTTAAATTTCCAATCATTTGAGATTCCCTTCCAAAAATTTCCACGATGAAAGTCGAAGAACGTTCGAAGCGAAAGGACCGAAAGAGAAAATATCTCGCTCGTGTTCTTCTCGGTCGCGATAAAAATGAAAGATTAAAGTTGGAACGCCAGCAACACTACTAAATGGCCCATAGAAAGTTTAGGTTAGCGGCGCATACGCGACAGCGTCGTATCCCCCCACGACGTCAACTCCACGGACAAGCGTTTCGCATCTACGGAACGAGACTATTCGAAACAGTCTCATTTCAGCCACTATATTCCGAGCATTTCTCCGTCGTTTCTCAAGATCCGTCGTCTCTGTTCTCTTTTATTCTGTTTTACCTCTTTATCCGCTCGTTTATTTCATCGGAATTTCGTTGAAATTCAAATGTAAAGTGCCAGTTTAGAGTGGCAGTTCAACGAAATGTTACTTCTGACACCCGAGAGAGTCTTCCTAATTCTATCTTTCTTTCGAAGAATTTCCATCTCTGTCCAAAACTAAAATTAACTCTTTCTTTATTCCAATTTGACCCAATTCACGTCTGAAATTCGTTTCAAATCGTTTTTCATTCAGAAATTCTAACCTCAATATCATTTGCTAACATGTAGCGGCCTAGGATTCCTCAACTACGAGGTCCTGCCGATCTCCGACGTTAAGCAAAGCAGTGTGCGGAACCCCGCTAGGATGGGTGGTGTTCCGGGCTCAGCCTAGTGGCGGGGTAGTTACAACAAGCGTTCTGGGGTAAAAGGAATCTCGCTGCCATCAACCCTCACTGACGAGTCTAGGCAATGACTTCGAGACGAAACGCAATCAACCAGCTCTCTCTCAACTACCTAAAATCCTCTCCATGCATCCTTCTCATACATATTCCATTCCCCTTCAAACACCTGTCTAGAACTCATCGACTGGGAAATAATCACAGCAACGGATCGAGTTTCCAAAATTTTAAAGCGCAACAATATCCAAATATCGACATGTTTCGTGTCATTTTTCATAAAAATTCCAACCAACTGATATCTAAAAATCTACCTACTGAAAATAGTAGTCGCAGTGACGGATCGAGTCCCCAAAATTTAAATTCCCAAACGTCCTTTGCAACAAATGAAAAAAACCACTGCAACCGTTTCGAATTCTCGCTTGAAAGCGCATATATCCCGTATGATATATTCCCGCGAGAAATTAATCTCCCGACGGGGTCCAATTCACAATAGCCCGGCGCGGAAAAGGAATAAACCGAGCGACACACCGGGTGGAGTCGGAAGTCGCGCCTTCTTTTGCGATTCTTCCGCGATAGCGAGCAACCTACTAAATAACATCGCGCAAGATATTTACCGCTGATCCACGTGCCGTTGAAGCTCTTCGGAGATAACGAGCCGGCCAGCCATTCTTCGAGAGAAATACCAGGTGCGGCTGGCGTCCCCGTGCCGGTGAAATCCGGGCTTCCGGTCAGAAGAATCGCCGCCGCGATGACCAAACCGAGGACGACCACGGCGACCAAGCAGCCGGCCAGCAACCGCCGCCAATTCCGCTGCTTGTTCTTCGTCATCAGGTCCTGGAACAATTACCGGAAGATCGGGGGATTAAACCTTGTCCACTCCGCTCGCAACGAGTTGTACGTGTCCCCGCGAGCTGGACGACGTTTTGCCTCGGATAGGGAAGTTAGCAAGTCGACAGATGCTCAGGATGGAGAGGCAACCGGACGTTCCTCCAGAGGTTTATGACGAGAATAAGGATGGTTTAATCGACACGATTTGGAATCGAACTGTGGATGAAATGAAGCTTGAATGTTCTTTTGGTGGCGAGTTCTTTCGCTATATATACCGGTATATAAAATCTGACAGAACCTGAATATTTGAATATTTTTACAAATACAGAGAGGTTCGCCCCTCGAATTATATTTTGTTAGACAAGGAAAACTTTCGGGGAAAAAGACAAAATGCGACACTGGAAATATTTCCCTTCAATCATCGTTTGTTTTTATATTGTATATCTTCTCTTTTTTTTTTTGCGATTAATCTATAGCAGTGAAAAGTACTGGCACAGTGAAAAAAGATAAAGTCTGTGTGAGGTAATTTAACGTATTGAGTAAACTGGGAAGCAAGAGCCTAAGAAGAACTTCATAATTATACACCTGCATTTTTATCTCGTATCTATTTCGTGCTGTTTCGTGCAAACATTTTTTATTTAAACAATCTTACAGATTTGCTTCTTCGTGCCTGTCACTGTTAGTTCACTCTAATTCCTAGATTACAACGTGAAGAATTGTTAGAATTTCTTCTCACGCGTAAAAGATTATTATACGAAATCAACGGAGACCGATCAAACGATTTTTTTTTGGCAGAGAAAAAAATTGTTAAAAATATTTCTCTCGGAGCAAGAAGCAGCAGCTCGTTCCGCTATTTATCGCCGACACGAGCAATTTTTTCCTCGACCCTAGCCTGGAAGAAGGTCCATCTGGAACAATTCTTCCGTACTCTTTTGTGTTTACCTTCGGAATCTTTTCAACACGACGTTTAACTTCCCTGATGAGAAATTCATTCGTGTATTTCCCCGGCTATAGAAAGCGCTGAGCGCTTTAAGCCTCCTTCACGTCAATCTTAATCGCGAGATTTTGCGAACGCGACTAAGAATTGCATTTCTTTGCTCCTCTCATCCATCCCACGTAAACAGAATTGAAGTGATTCGACGAAAAAGGGAAAAATAATAATACGTGTACAATTATATTTCTCTCTCTCGATAAATTTCACTAAAAAACACACGCGCAATGGCACAAACAAAAATATAAAGCATTCGTTGTTTTTGCGAAATTCCTTTTTTTTTTTTTTTTTTTTTTTAACAAACAAGAAGAAACGACTGCATTTAATACCGAACCACGAGTATACAGAATATATCCACGCTGTCGAAATCTCTAATATTTAGATTTATTTATTTTACTCGCACCAAACACTTTGTGCTTCCCTCCTTTCTCTGACATTACGTAACAGTTGAACGTCGCTATATAAAATTCTGTTAATTTAACAATATTCGTAATCCTGTAATATTCGGAAATGAATTTAAAAGATAAATCGATTTAACTGTAACTCTTTTACGTAAAAAAAAAAAAACAAATTTCCCGTCTCTTTGTACTAATCTGAACGCAACAGTTTTAAAAATTTCTCCTACGTATGAAATATAGTTCAAATTTCTCCACCCCTGTTTTTTCAACAATTTTGCCCGCGAAAGAATAAAAATGAATACCGTGTAATTGAAAATCTTGTCACTACTTGGAAAAATTTTTAAAATCCTCCTCCGTGTGAAAAAAAAATATAGTTGAAATTTCTCGTTTTCCCAATTTTCCTGACAACGACAAAATAGGAATGGCCACCCTATAATTTGAACATTAATCTCGTCATTACGCAAAAGGAAAAACTTTTTAAAATCCTCTGTGCGAAAAATAAATAATTGAAAAAAATTTCTACTCTTCCATTTTCCACCCAAACTCTGTCCAGGAAAAAATAGAAATGACCATAATTTAAAAGCCAATCTTATCATTACACGGAAAGAAAGAAATTGTTTAAATCTCCCTTTGCGTGAAATACAATTAAAATTTCAGCTCTTCCATTTTCCTGACAAGTCCACCTACGAAAAACCGGGGATGGCCACCTCACGATTTAAAAACCAATCCCGTCATTAGACGGAAAGAGAAAAATTTTTAAACGCTCCCCTCTACATAGAAAATAATTAAAATTTCCGTTCCTACATTTTCAACTGACAGCTTCGTCTACGAAAAATTTAAAAAAAGGTTGGCCCACCCCACGACCTAAAAACTACAAAAAATCTTATCATTGAGCGAAAGCCAATCTTATCGTTGCGCGAAAAAATTTTAAAAATTCCCCGCCGCGTGAAAAAACAATTAAAATTCTCCATTTGCCTGACGATAGAACGGCCATCCCGCAATCTAAAAACCAATTTCGCGTCATTACGTAAAAAAGTTTGCCCCTGCGTGCAAACAGCAATTAAAATTTCTGCTCTTTCATTTTCCACCAGAGGGCAAGCGGAGACGACGTACCTCGCAATTAAAAACCAAACCGGTCCACGTCTTCGTCCCGGATCGAACCAAGTAAAAGCCGAAACCCTCCGCGTTCCAATTTTCTACGGCGACTGCACCTGTCCTCGATCGCAATTCCGTCCAACTTCGACGACAGGATCGAATGACACGCGTGCGGTGAACCACGATCGCTTCGTTCCATTCATCCGACTCGACTCTCTGTGTGACGGTGGCCTTAGGGTCGCGGCGGCACGCGCCATCAACTTTGATTGTGAGGGTGGAAATTCAAAGAATGAACGAGATTCGCCGGGACGGAATAATCGTCCCTCTGAGCGCGTCCCCCCTCCTTTTCCAAAACTTAAACAAATATCGATTAAAAGTCGGACGATCCTCGAGCCCCCCCTCCTCGTCAAACAACAAACAAAGACCCCGCCCCTTCGACTGAGCTTTTCAATTATCGCTGAGAACGGTATCACACAGTCGTGCCTCGTTTAAACAGCCTTTCTCTCTTTCGGTGATTACTCGATAATTGTTAAAAGATAATTGAACGTCGCTCGTTCGCGGATCGCAGCGCTGCAGAAAATATTACATTTCGTGGCAAGTAACTCGCGGCATTTTCACGGCTAAATCGCACGGTCTTTGTGGTCTCCTGCTTGTTGAATTTATTAGAAAAATCGAGCACCTCGACTGGAAATTGATTTCTATTAAAATTAATTTACAGGTCAGATCGTTAATTCCCACGCAAGCAACATGAAGCAACGATTTTTGTTCATTCCACAATCCGAGCTGGAAATTTTATGAAAATTTGCGTTCCTACGCTCTCGTGCAAATTTATATTTTTAACGAATGAAACGAGATAAGAATCACTTTGCGCGCTGAACGCAATTTATATATATATATATATATATATTCAGCATATTTTAAAACATAGATTAGATCGTTTGCAACAACACGGCAACAACGCTCGTTTAAATCGAGGCTCAACGTTTCTTTTTTCTTTTTTTCTCTTTCTTTTCTTTTCTTTTTTTTTTTTTGCATCACGATTCGCAGGCTGCGCGAATTTTTATGCAAATTCCCGCACGTCTGAGAGAATGCAATTAAAATAATAGAACCACGTTTTGGAAGTTGTTCTACCTACTGAAAGTTCGTGAAAAAAGCGGCGCACTTGGAATATATATTATAAATCGCGTTACCTCGCAAGTAACACATTCGCGTCTCGTTTAAGTGAGAGCAAACGTTTTTCTACTCGGTGATAACTGGACTGCAGACTTTTATGCAAATTCATAATTTTACGAATGTGATTAAAAAAAGAAGGAGAGGGAGAAAAAAGGTGAAACTGCACGCTGGAAAACTGCTCCGCGCCACAAAACGCTTCTACGTTTCGTGCTGTTATTTTTATACGAGGAAACATTCGTTCCTACAGGGCAAAAGCTCTCGAGTCGATTAAGTCGAGATTCCACCCCCATCCCCACCCCACCCCCCCCTCTCGCAGAAGAATTAAAATTATAAAATTCGCCCAAGACGAAAATTGCGTCCAAATTGAATTTTCCTCGAACGGGTAAACGCGCGTCTGTTAGTTTGTCCGGATGTTCTTGCCCTATAGAGATCTAGATATCCGTGAATTCCGCGAGAGAGAAATCGCGGCGGAATCGTCCGCATCGACGGGGCCGACGTAAACGACTCGCTCGGATTCTTCCGATTCTGTTCGAATTCGCCTCTCTGCATAGCTAGATCGTTTAATCCCTCGAATTCTTACGGCTGTCGCGATCAATGAGAACGGTTCATCCACCCCTATAAATCACGCGGACTATCCCCTTCTATCTCGCGGGTGGGGGATTATAGTATTTTTTTAATCGGTCGGAGGATCGTTGCAGAATTTACGGCCGGCGAGAGGAAATAAAATTCCCGCGTGGGGCTCGTTTTAATAAAACGACCGAGATCCTTGGAAATCTCACGATGGCGCCGTAGTAGTTTGCCTCTGGAGTGTCTACCCGCGAAATTCGACATCGTCGCGTTTGAGAACACGGATGATACTTTCGACTGTCGTTTCGACGTCACTGGTAATTATTTATTCGACGTATCATCAAGTGGAGTGGACCAAAGTCGCTTCCTGCTAAAATAAATCCGTAATTTTTCTACTTTTCACGAACGTTAAAGTCAATTTAAAATTAATAACTTTCGGTCCATCCGTGTTATATCCGATTTTTACATCTTCCAAAAAACTGTAGATATTTTGAACGTATAAAATAGACACGTTTAAAAAGAAATATAAGAAACAATTATATTACGCTTCATTGGTGACTCTTTTCTTCTGGTTCTTTTGGCAGCCAGTTAGAATCGGAACGATTCAACGAGAGAAGTTAAAACATTAAAAATATTCTCATTTAAGAAAGCGAAGCTTCGTTAAAGTGAAATTTCTACGCGAACGGATTAATTCAGCGAGGGAAATTACTAAAGTTATTACTTAAAACGAGCGAATCTTCGTTGTGTACATGTATATATTCAAAGATATACAATTTAAAGAAAGAAATTCATTCAGTTTTTATTGTTGTCCTATTTATTAATCTTGGAAAATATTACAAGAAATGAACCAAGTTTCGCTGTACATTAAATTTCGCGGTCAGCGAAACACGTTTCGATTCGATTTGCAGATCTCATCGTTCGTATTTTCACAAAGAAAAGGAAAGAACCTTCGAATTCGAGAAAGAGAGGGAGAGAGAAAAAACTGCATAACTTGTACCCCAGTACGATTCGTCTCACTGACTAGGAAATGAAGATGACTTTTTTTACCGTGAAATTTTATCGATACGCAAACATTTGAATCGATACAAAACAAATTACAGGCGCGACTCGAGGTCTACGTCACGCCCCCTCACGAATCACGCGACTCAAATCAACCAATCGGTAATTTTCGTTGCATCGGCGTTGCACCTGAAGGGGCCCGATTTTCTGGGTTACCCCCGCTAAAATCACTTTCAGTGATAAAAAGAATCTTCGTGGCAAAGAAGCAGAGAGAGAGAGAGAGAGAGAGAAATTTCCAAATTATCGGGGACGCAACATTGTGGGTGAGAGCGATTTCCGTCCAGTCCGATACACATCCTCCACATTGACTTGTCGCAAGAAGCTACGACTCACTCGCAGAACAGAATGGAAAAACACGCAGAGTGTCACGCTGGTAGAAGCTCGAGCGCTGGCTTCTGGATGAAAAACCGCCGGCTTGGCTCTATCGTCCTACAAACCGCTTAATTTCATCCGACTGACGTATACTTCTGAGGTAATTAACCCGAGGAAGGTTATACAATAAAATGAAAATCGCGGAGAGCGCGACACGCTCCAATTAATTTCTCGAAAAAAAAAAAAAAGAATAAAATTCACGCTCTACGACGATCGTCCGCGAGTTTCCACCGTAACGTCGGACTTGTCGTTTCGCGTTCGTGTTTCGTATCCCACCCGGTGTGCGGGATAATTAGAAATTGTCTTTCATCCTCGGACGTGATAAAGAGGTACAAATGCTTGGAACGTTCATTTTTGAGATTGCACGTGTTCACATTTCCTCCGCGTCTGGGAAAATGATTTTTGTAGCCCGAGTTTCGCGCAGTGACAAAGGGCGCGGAGCGGACAAAGAGCAGCGGAGTCTGTTTAACTGGGAAAGCGATTTTTCAAAACGAATCGTCCTTTGTGCGACGAATAACAACGAAAAATACAGAATGTCGCGACACCTTCGGCAGCAAGAACAAAAGTAAAACAATTTCAGCTACGTGTTTCTACTTCTGCCAATGATTTTCACCGCAGCTAAAATTAAATGCAATCGCTTTCGTTAAATTAATTGCAACTAATTCCGAGTACCCGTAGAGAACGACGCAATTATTCTACGAAAATGCGAATTAGTAACATCGAGCAGTGAGAAATAACCAGCGAGGAAGTAATGCCAGTCGTAAAAATATTAGCTCGCGTCACAATTGCCAGGTTAAAAAATTAGTTTGTCGGCGTTGTCGGCGACGATCGTTTATGGCAAACGCGAGTACGGGCAGGTACGAAGCCTTTACGAGCGTAATTGAGAATTCGCAGCCACTTCGCAGATGCGATAAAGAGCATACTGGCTGAAATTGGCGAGATAATGTCCAGTTAGTCTTAATACCGGGTCCTTAATACTTGGATTACCATCCAAGGATCCTTCGGGCAGAAGACAAGTGAAAAAAGTACGGCGTACGTACGTTGTTAACGGCACGCGAATTAAACGATCCTCAACACTCCGTTTATAAACCTCTTTTATCAAAATGAAATTTGCCTCCCTGCGGATTCATCCATTCTCGGGGAAGCCCATTACCGGCGTGCGTGCGCGAACCCCCCTCCCCCTCCCCCTTCCTCTCCCCCTCTCTCATTAAACAGAATTTCATTTAACGAAATAATTATTTTTCCACGGGAACTTTATCTTCGCTGCGCGAACCGGGGAGATCGGCTGCTCGCGGTTTTATGACCCGACGTTCGATAATTCGTTTGCACTGTTTCATACATTGTAAATAATTTCGTTGTCCATTGTTGGTAGTTTTTTCTTTTTCGTTTTTATCGGAGAAGATCCTCCATCTCCAAGTTCCCTTAATTCTTTCGTTTTTGTTAACTTTGTTAGTCTTTTCGACGAGAGGCCAAATGACTCACTCTCACGCAATTCGTTGAATTAATATCTCAATGGAGATATCTCCAGGATTTTTTTTTCAAACATTTCAAACGTTTCTCGAATTCAACTTTTCTACACAACGTGCGATCGTTCGTTTTATCATACAGCTCCAGTGATGTGTAATATTTTTATTTAACATCTCACAATTTAATTCTTCGACGAGCGATGTAAGACGTATCTCTTCGTAGATAGGTATCTATCTATCTCGTATTTTCTCGCAATCTCTACGTTCGATGATTACGAAACAGCAATATCATTTTTTTTTTCTTCTTACCGTTCTATCGAAGTAGCTGTTTCGAAACAATCAAACTTTTCCAGAATAAAAACCGCTGCCCCTTCGTCCAAAGTTCGATCACAATTTCAAAAGGTACTCTTCGAGTACGTCGGAAGATTAATACGCTAGGGATCGGGCGAAGTTTCTCGAGGAGAAATAAAGGGGTATAAACCGAATTTCGGTCGACGGATCGCGAGGAAGGATTTGATTTCGCGAGAATAAAACGGGGTACGCGAAAAGCACACAGCCAAGGACCGACGTCCGAACGTAATTTCATTTATCTAAAATCGGCGAAACGATACCGTGCCAGTGGGCTGGGAGAGATCCAACCGGTTAACGATCGATACAAGTACCGCTGGATCCATTCTGTCGCCGCTTTTAAAGTGTTGCCGACCATTTTTTCCGATTTACGTGAGCACTCGTCGAGATTTATCGCGCCAGCCGCGTTAAAAGGGGATTCGAATACGTAAGAAAAGAGAGGTAACCTCTTCCCGTGCAATTACTTTCTTGCGAGAAAATACAGTCGATCGATTGCGAACGTTTGATCATTTTTCTTTCTTTTTTTTTTTTTTTTTTTTTTGCTGTTCCATAGAAGTAGCTATTTCAAAACAACGCGCTTTCCGACAAAACTTTTCCATAGAATTTTTGTCTTTCTTTTTTTCAATAGATTGTTCAGACTTTCACCGATCAATCATCCGTTCGTTGTTATTTACGAGCCGTAATACCTACAGATGTAAAAGAGATACATTTGCTCCATGGGTGTCGAGCTATTTTTATTCAGTCAGATATTTCCCTTTTTTCTTTTTCGACGAGAAATTGTTTCAAAAAATCTGAAAATCTCGCGTGACATTTCATGAAATTCTGAAAATCCTCGTATCGACGGAGCATCGTCCAAATTATCCCGGAATTTACAATTTACAACTGAAATAAACATGTAGTATTCGTCTCTGGTATCTAACGCGGGGAATTCCAAGGAAAACGACAATCGAGATCTAACGAGATGCAGGAGATAATACTCGTCGAATTGTCAAATCGTCGTGCGCAGTTATTACTTTTAATTGCCAAGAGCAATTAAACGTCGAAACGAGGAAATCTTCGAATTACGTAACAACGCGACAGCCATTCATTCCCATTGTTCTTCCGATATCTTCGCAAGGAAAACGTTTCCAATGACAATATGGCGAGAGATTTTTCTCGCGTTTCATCGTTTAGTGCCACGCAACGCGATCGCGCTGTATTCAGTATTTCGTGTCGAGGGCGGAAAGAAAAGTTTGGCTATCACAGACGAATTCGATGTAAAGAACCTGCCATTAAAATTAATCTTGACCTTGAATTTCAAGATCAAAATTTTTTTTTCTTTTGCATTGTATTATTCTATTCATCGCGAAGGTGAAACTTTTCCAAGGAGCACAGGCTAATAATGGTTCTTTTGAAAAATGGCAGAAAAGTTTCTTAATCCACACTGTGGACGCGTGTATATGTCATTTGATATTTGGTAATTAGATTTTAATAATTTTGTCATAAACACATGTTTGATTGTTTAGACTCACACACTGACGCTGCAACTATGACAAATCGAATGTTGGTGAAACCTCGTACGAAAAATGTACCATTGAACCTAAAACCACGTATATGAACGCACGAACAGGCAACTTTTACTTTAGAGAACTGTAAAGAATTTAAAAACCCTGGGATGCTGTTGGGAAGGAGAAAAGGAGTGTGTGGAAGAAAGTGAGAGAAAAGAAAGGCAATGGCGTTTCGTCTCGGAGTCACTCTACTGCCTAGACTCATCCAGTGGGGCTGATGGCAGCGACTCCTTAACCCCAGAACGTTTGTTGTTATAAACTTAGGCTGGTCCCGGACACCCCTCCTAGGGGGGTTCCGCATGCTGCTTGCTTAACATCGGAGATCGGTAGGGGACCTAGACGCGCAGCCACTTGCGGGCGTCGAGCCAGTCGAGGAATCGTGCGGCTTTATTTGTTTTATCGCGTTGCATTTTTCGCAGTTACATCCAGATCCACTATCGGTGTTTTAAATAGCCCGCATGGCTATTCAAACACACATTCCGCCAATAATGTCCAATTGAAATATTGCTTCAAACCCGTGCCATCGTTGTATAATATAAACACAGTTTGTCAAAAATCGAGAAGCATCCGTCCGAACAGTGCTCGTCCATAGGCGACTCGCCGAGAAAATAATACATGTAATACATACAACAGGGTTTCTGAGGTTGATTAAGAGAAAAGAAGTATATAGGCGCAAAGGACCAGCCCGGGGGGAGAAAGTAAAGTAGCGGTGCCGGGCGCACGATACGCGCACATCATTATGAATGAAGACGGAGTTACTGTAATTACAGAATTTTAATTGGACTCTCTCGCAACTGCGAAACTCTGCAGCAGCCAGCCGCGCCGGGCGAAAACTCCGTCCGCGAATCAATTTCATTAAAATATTCCCAATTATATAAAAAATATTACGCGAGTAACGCGACTAGCGGAGCTTTAACGCGCGCGGCTCGTTCGACCTAAATAATTTCACCGTTCCCCTCCCCTTCGCAATTTCGAAAGGGTGGGCATCGCTCGAAATCAAAATAAAGCGGGGTCTCGTTTCGCGACGAAAGCAGTGGCTCCGGAGATCGGACGACGATTCGGAATATCGGTGGATTTGTTCAAACGCTCGATATTAAATCGAACGTTGAATTATATTTTTAAGTCGCGCGAGCTGAAAACAGCGGCGACGTTGACGAAAGAAGGAAACGAAACAGCGAAAACTATAACTGTACGTTAATTTCGATTGTTAAGAATCGAAGCAAGCGTCACGAAGATCTTGTTACACGTAAATTAACAGAAGATGAAAATACACATGGCAAAATTATTCTCTCCTAAAATATCATTTTACCACTTTTGTATGCATTGAAATCGTAACTGCAACTGAGTTAAAATATGGCGCACATTCGCGTTAATAACTCGTTGCGTACGTATGTATCCGTCAAAATACGAAAAAGAGGAATCATCGCGACGCGAAACCTTGCCGCATCTAGCTCGTAAAAGTGCAGGAAGTTGCGCGTGCAGTTTCACTTCCGCGTGAGGATCTCGAGTTGGAAAGGTGAGAGCGCGTGAGTTGAAGAATGGCACTGATACGAACGAGAGAAAGAGAGAGAGAGAGAGGAAGAAGGCGCGCGGATCGTCACGGACAGAGGCAGCCGCATTAGGAACAGGTAAGTAGGTGCTTCGATATTCATCGTCGCAAAGAGAAAGGACGGGATTAAGCACCTATGCCTATCTGGCAGTGAAAGCCAGCCGAGCGCGAACGAAGACGCGCGAGGGGAGATGCGCTCACCCTTCGGGGAGATTAATGCCTCTTTCACAGCGGCGCGAGCCCGGGCAACCATTGAACCGGCAGCATTGTGAAAGTTCCCCGGTGCAAATGTTCACAGTGCTCGATTAGTAATTGGTTTTGAATCCAGCCCACAGTCGCACGGTGAATCGATCATTTATTCCGACGGAAGCGCGTCGAAATTTTTAAATTGACATACACATTTCAACGGATGAAAAAGAAGAGAGAGAGAGGGGAGGGGGAGGAAAAAAGCAACTCGATTTTCCTTTCAGGCAAAACCGTTTCATCGTTCGATCATTTTGCTTCCCCGAGAGCGTTCCGGCTCGCGAAAAATCACGGCGCAATTGATTGCTCCACGGACAGGTACACGACACCGACAGATGCGTGACAATTAAACGCGATTTTATCTTCCGATATACACCGTATATCGTTATATTAATTACTCGTTAAACAGATAATAACGAACACGGATCTCCCGCTTCGCAATCCGATGACTGCGAATAATTAGAACACTAATCATTCCTGGATTACCTGCACGGTGATGAGCGATTATTCGATCCAGTGACATTACGTTAGAAATGGTTTTACATGTTATTAAATGGTGTGCCGGCGATCTGGTAATCTTGTAAACGAGATTCGACGCTAATCGTACGCGAAATTCGTGACGCACGGTAAACGTTAAACGGGATGATGACGATTACAAATGAAAATCTAGCGTGCAACGATATAAAGTATATAAAATAGGCGTGTATATAAATAGTAGTAAATATACGTAAAAATAAAAAACTGCACGACTTGTACCCCAGTACGATTCGTCTCACTGAAAAACCCAGAAGCAACTGTTTTTTGCCATAAAATTTTATTCACACGCAAACATTTGAATCGATACAAGATAAATTACAGTAGCAGACAACGCCACACCCCCTCGCGAATCACGTGACCCAAATCAAACAATCGCTAATTTTCGTTGCATCAGCGTTGCACCTGAAGAGGCCCGATTTTCTGGCTTACCCCCGCTAAAATCATTTTCAATGATAAAAAGAAAACAGAAAAAATACTCAACTCTCGCGCGTCTCGTTTGCACGTAAAAAACCTTGTACCTCGCGGAACAACGACAGATCTCACGGGGAAAAATTTCCCCGGTTTCGACGTTTCCGGATTTTGAAATTGGCCCCGTTGGTTTACGAAATCCGCGCGATTACATCCGCGTCGGATGGCCGTGCTGGTTTCGGCCAAATTCGGGGGAGCTTCGAGCCGCTGCCTCGATTGCCCGAAATTAGAGTACAACAAAGAAGCCGGATAGCTAATTACGCGGAATAATGCGATACACAAAGCGAGTTAACGATACTGGCATACGTGCAACAGTACGCTAGATCGTGTTCGGTTAATTAGGTGCAAGTCGAACTAGGTCGAGATATTTATAATGTTTCGATTCGGGAGATAAATTCTCGAAAAGAGAGGATATCACACGTGTACGTGTGTGTTGTTTGGCCGAGTAGCGAAGTCAAGTTCAATATGTATTCATGAATTCAAAGTTATGTCCGAATACGAAAGTTTCGTTTCGTCGTGATCTCGTCGTTCGGTAACATCGGTAAGAAATTACGTCGCGATCTCGTTGTTTCATTTATTTTCGAAACGGGTGCTTCTTACGGATTCTTCAATCCGAAATAAAAAGATATTGCAAGGTGGAAATATTGGTTAAAATACCTGTCTGTTTGATTTTCTCTCGTCTTTGAATTTACGATCGGCAAATTGAACTTTACTGAAATTACTACGTTTCATTAATTTGTAGTGTGTATTTTATATATCAGAAATAAACAGAACTAACATATAAAATATACAATAGAAATTAATGAAACGTAAATTTCAATAAAGTTCGATATGAGAAAGTATGTATATTAGAATGAATTTACTGTTAATTCTGCTTATTTCGTACAAACATGTTGTTTTATAATTTTATCAAATTACACAAACATGACACATTCAATATATATTACAAATAGATACACTTGTATTTAAACCTACTTACAATGTACTTCGTACTACTCATGCTTGAATTTTTATTCCTCGATCTTATTTTCGTTTCAATTCAGAAAAAAAAGTACCCAGTGTTTAAAAGAAATCTTCATAAAATCATAAAGGAGAAAAAATTTCCTCAAAGATTTTCCACCTAATAAAAGAGTAACAATTCGTAATTATTCGACGCAAACAAGAATAGCATTTAATCGCGAACAGGAGCAACGATTGCGCAACGGCATTGAAGAACGAGTTTCGCAGTTGCATCTGGAACCGGTCGTATGCGTCAGGGTCGAATTTACGGATTGGGCAATATGTACAATACGCACGTGCATGTGAAAGTCGTCAAGGTTGCACGAAGAGATGCATGAAGTGCTCTTAGACGGATGCAAGTCTGTCGCAATCTATTCTTCCATTGTTCCTCGATGTAATCTCAACAGGGGGGAAGAAAAAAAAAGAAAGAAAGATCTGATAGAGGAAGATCACGCTGACATTCAAATCTATGCCAATCACGTACCGATCTCGCGCCTTTAACCTATTTGCATCGTAGACTTATTGTTGGAATTCATGATTCAAATTGCACGTGTCTACGTGTATTGTAATTTATCAGATCTCGCCATTCTCTGCTAATACTTAGTAATTGAACGATGAAATGTCATAATACGAGAGAGTTCGTAATACTACAAGGAGAGTTGATAATCGATCAAGAACAATTTGAAAATATCCCTTATATATATATATATATGTTTATTTTTATGTAATTTTTTATACACTGCATTATACACTATTATATTATCACTGGAAGTGATTTTAGGAGTAACCCAGAAAATCGAGTCTCTTCCAGTGCAACGCTAATGCAACGAAAATTAGCGACTGGTTGATTTGGGTCACGCGATTCGCGAGGGGGCGTGGGGTAGACCTCGAGTGGGAGTGGCGTTGTCTGCGACCGAGCGATCGCGCCTGTAATTTGTTTTCTATCGATTCAAATGTTTGCGTGTCAATAAAATTTTCTGGCAAAAATGTCGTCTTCGTTTCCTAGTCAGAACAGTTGCTTCTGGTCCTTTTCGGTGAGACGAATCGTACTGGGGTACAAGTCGTGCAGTCTTTCTTTCTTTCTTTCTTTTACTCCGCGAAAAATGCAAAATCGAATTGCGAACAGAACAGATACATACGGATGCATATGCATGCACGATAGCGTCATTATCAATTGAGTTTACAACGCGGTCTCGCAGGAATGCGAATGTTTCACGTGACACGTATTTTCTCCCTCATTCACATTTACGGCTTGTTCCCGTGTAATCGTTTTATCGAATTCGGTGTCAAGGGTATGAAAAGCACTCGGTGGTCGAGCAATCATTTATTAACCCGAACGCATACACTTATCACGGGTTACTTTCGTGTCAAAAGGTGTGTATGTGTGTGTGTTACACTCGCGCGTTATGCAAAGCTTTTCGAAGTTTCACTGACGGTACAACGTCGAGATTCGACGAAATTGGCGAATTTTGAAATGCAAATATCAACGTATTAAAATTGGGTACAGTAGTGCCCGCTGTAAGCGTCCACGGTCGGGATCGGAAATGGATGCTCAAGAGGGGTGATGTATTCTGCGAATTGGCAGGGATAGTCCCAATTCCAAGAATTTATGGGGATAAGCGACGAGACTAAAAAGCTCGGTCACTCACGAGGGCCAACCACTATGTAAAAATCACGAGATATTTGAAGTTCGCGATTGTTAGCATCGTCTATCCGCTTCTGCGAAATATTCATCTGTTAATGTTGCAAGAAATGAACGAATGAACAAAAAATGTCCGAATACTTCGAGCTTCTCGAGCCTACCTGCTAAGGGACTCGATCGTTAATCGTCAGAGGCGGGCAATCGTTTCAAAAGCGAGACAAAAGTCTCCTCAAAAGGTAAAAGAACGATACGATTGAAAACGATCCTAACAAGCTAGGTAAAATCCTCAGACAGGAAACTTAAGCTCCCGGTTATTTCGAAGGATTTTAAAATCCGCCGGCCGGTTCAACTTTCGAATAACTCGCGCAATTGGACGAGATTCCACGTGAAGTGAAAAATTAAGCTTCCTAATTAATCCAAGAGGTTGAATCCGCACTGTTCGGCGGCTTTTCGCGTCGCTTAAAGCACGCACGGCAGTTACAGAGTGGTAACTGTTAAAAAATAATAAAATTCATAAGCGAATCTTAGACGGAGGGGGGGAATAAACGCGCGCGAGATAGAAAATCCCAGGGACGTTATCGAAAACTGAACCAGCCCGTAACGTAGACAACAAAAAGCATTTTCATTCTCCCAAAAAGGGAAAAAAATTACTATGGCAAATTTAATTTCTGTGAAAGTGATAAAAGTCCATTTTTGAAAAAAAACAAGTTGAGGCTAGTTTTAGTTAGACACGCACGTTTTTCTTTCATATTTATAGTAGCGAAGTTAATGCAATTTATTTGTCAAAAAAAAAAGTTAAATGTTATTGCAAGAATCTTTTTTTTCATTTGCAGTAATCAACAATTCAAACAACTTTTCAATCGTGTTAATTATTAATTATATACAGTACCACTACGTGACAAAGAATTGTCGAAAAATAGATTTTGTCTCGGGGAAATCCCTGAAAGAGGCAATATCAAACAGAAAAAGAAACATACATTGGACAAAGACATTATATAATACATTGGCTGAAAACACGCTGTATATGAGGTTTAAAAGGGAAAACATCTGCAGAAGAAACTGCGTAATTTAAAGTTGTGGATTCGGTTGGAAAACGAGAAAAGCCGAAAAATTTTAGTAAAATTAACTCTGTTTACTGCTGTACGCAACCTCAAGAGTTACAACAAGAGATACTATGTTGTTTCAACATAAATTCTTTTATCGTGTAACTAAACATTATTTCTTAACAAACATTTCTGAATTTTACGTTTACGCATCGTCTTGCCATTTTAATTGCCATTTCTTATATTTAAAAAATACATTTCAGAAAAGCCATTACTTCGGTCAAAGTGTAAATTTAAAATTGGTGTGTTTTATCAAATGTGGTAGCTAAAAAAAAGACCACTGTTATTTCCTTTAACAATTTTATCAATTATCATTACATGATAAAACTTAACGTGATTATAGTTTTAAGAACATTTACGAACTGTACTAATTATATTATAAAAAGAAAACGTCTCGTTTGAATTTTTCTTAACGTAATTTCAACGAGAGCATCTAAATATAATTATAATTATACGGGAGAATTTTATCTCAATTAAATCGTGAAGTCGTGAACTTATCGATGGTTTTTATACGATTAATTTTCATCGTACGAGCACACACTAATTAATTAGGTCCAACATGACCGACATGTGGAAGAAACGTTTTTTCTCTCGCAATTACTACAATATTACTGTAAATGTAACTCTTCTAGACAATAAACTATCGTCTGGAGGATATTGAAAAGATATTCAACGAATCGCCAAATATTAATAAACAACAACGAGAAACGGAACGAAACGAAACGAAATGGGAAACTACGAGCGTGTTTGCGTTAGCTGAGAGTGGCTAAAGGTTCCGAGGAATCGATACTCAATAACGACGGTGCTCAACAAATTTGCAGTCATTCCAGGAACAAGGAAAAATTCAAACTCCGGGGGACTCGAAATCGTTGAATCGTCCAGCGAAACGCACTCGTACTCAAACAGAGCTCGAGCAAAATCAAAGTGAGTTTTTGTCCCGTGCAGCTTCGAATCTCACGACTATCTTCTCGAACGATTCGTCCGATGGTGTGCACGATTCTCGTCGTATTGCACGTAACCTCCAACGTATTTTCGTTCGTGATTCATCGTCGCGTTATCTTTTAACACGAGTGAAACGTGTCGCATAAGATTAATGTTTATGTATATTTTGAGAAGAAAGAAAGAAAACACGTTTGCTCGTGACGTTTAAAGTTCAATTCCTTCGGCCGATTCAACGCGCATGCGCGGCAGAGGCACCACGCGAAATCCCCAAAAATCGAGCACGAAAATTCGCAGAAGCTATCAATTTTTACAGCTTCGCGTATTGCTACGTTCGTGTAAAATAGCTTGTGAAATATTTACACAAGCCAGTTTATATTTAAGCTATTTATTCGCGTAACAATTCTCGTTTGCAAATTGCGCTTACGTGCCCCAAATAGCGACGATAAAAACGTCCGCCTTGCGAAATCACGCCGCGAGCGTAGACGCGCGTATATTTCTGCCTGCGAACGTCCGCAAAGTGGCAGGATTAAACCTGTTCTCGTGCGCGAAAGTGCACACACGGGACTGTCCCGTTGAATCAATCGTATCCACAGGATACAGGACGACGAACAAATCGACAGCTAGGATAACGTTGCGTTTTCGTAGAAAGTGAGAGAAGTGAATGCTCACGTGTCGGAGGTAGCGGACTGGAAACGGCATCCGAGCGGCTCAATATGTCTTCCGGTTGATCCAATTCGCGACTGGCAGTCGTTGACTCTCGTAACACCTCACTCAACAGGATCGTTCACTGGATCGTCGTCGATCGAGATCGAACGCGGTAGAAGAAAAGGAAAAAAGAAAGAGAAACACCTGGCTGCCGAGGACGCGCGTGCGATCGCACGTCCGTACGTCCGCGCAGTGTTTCGCACGCGAAACGTGCCAGCTCGGCAGCGCTCGGTTTTCTTCGGCGCGCCAAATCGTCGCGGTTAGGTTCCGTAGAAAGGAGAAGTTTTCACCGCGCGCGACGCGTCCAACAGCACGCGAATCTCCTGTCCGGTTTTCTCTTCTGCGCGAATTTTACGCGAATTTTACACCGCGACATCGAAAATCTCTGTTTAGGGAGACGTGAGTACGATTTGGGAATTCAGCATCCGAAGATCTTGGTATCGGTCGATTCAGTTTCGGCGAGGATTTTTATGTTTGAAAGTTCGACTAGACGAAAATCGAAACGTCTTGAGATCTCACGTTACTTGATAACTTTTGAAAGAATTTTGAGAGATTAGATTCGTGAAAGATTGGCTACCGAAGGACTCGAGTACCGTGAAGAGCATAACTGTACCAATGACAATGAAAAATTTTTAATTTCGACTGATATAACGATCTCTTACATTTTAAAATGTAAAGTTTTCACTTCGACAGTCGTTCGTTCTTCTCGAAGATAACTTTACGTCACGGAGAATATCTTTTTCTAAAAGAAAATTTGTGGAACTTGCAAAAATGGTAAAATTGTAAAACTCGGGGAAAACTCGAGGGTAGTTTTTTCTAAAAAATTACAAAACTTCAAACTTCAAACGCATAAGAACGTTAAAAAGTTTCTTTCTTGGCTAAATCCAGTTGTGGTCTTGAAGATTAAAATTTTTTCTTTACCACGAGCCCTTAAAACTCGCTCTACGATTTCTTTTTCGCCATTGTAACTTGGAATGTTGGGACAATTTCCGAGTATCAACCTTTTAAAATTAGAGACGTAGACGTGAAAATGTCGACTTTGCTGACGGATGATGAGCCAGTTTATCAAAGAGCTAAACGGCTGTCACCTGAGAGAGAACTTGTTAATAGCCAGATTCAAGAATGGATGGATGAGGAAATTGTACAGTCTTCTTTTCCTGAGTATGCTAGTCCCGTTGTTTCAGTTAAAAAGAAAAAGCATGCCTGGTTGTCGAGAAGTGCAGAGACGAACTTACGCCGCGGCTGAGGAAGGCCCAGCAGGAAGATGATCAGTTGAACAAAATGATACATTTGACAGAGCAAAATAAGCTGGAGAGATACGTCGTCAAGGGTGGCTTAATGTTTAAAAAGGGATGGTGATATACGTCTGGTGGTTCCGAAGTCAATGGCTTTTCAAATAGTTCGTGAAGCACATGAGAGAGGACACTTTTGTGTAACAAAGACCGAAAACCTGCTACGAAGAGATTATTGGATGCAAGGAATGAAACGTAAAATTGAGAAGGTCATACAAGAACTGTATTTCATGCATTCTGGCTAAGCGAAAGCGTGGTCAGCAAGAAGGATACCTACACCCACTTGAGAAAGGTGAAATGCCTCTAGAGACTTTCCGTATTGATCATTTAGGGCTATTATTCGGTACAAAAAAGAATTACAAGTATTTAGAGAAAGCGCAACAATACTCAAACACCTCATTTCATCGAAACATTGGAACAACACCATTTTAGTAGCTGTTTGGAACAAGTGCTCGTTTGAAGGATGATCCTCATATAAGGGAGCTAATAGAAGAGGAATGGGTTACCGCATTCAAAAACGACCGAGATGCAAAAATACAAAATGAAAATCGATGTACTTTTAATAAGAAGAGGAAGAAAGCAAAGAAATATAGAGAAGGAGATTTAGTAGCTATTAAACGAACGCAGCAAGGACCAGGACCAAAACTAGCGAATAAATTTCTTGGGCCGTATAAAATAATAAAAGTAATGCGAAATGACCGATACCTTGTCGAAAAAGTCGGTGAACACGAGGAACCGTTTCAAACGTCCACAGCATCAGATTTCATGTAATTCTGGATACCTGATACGAGTGACGTAAGTGATGCTTCAAATGATGATTCGAGTGATGATTTGGGTGACATTCGGGGGCGAATGTCCGTTCAGGATGGCCGAATGTAGGAGGAGAAGTCACTGTCTAGATGATAAAATGGCGTGCGTGTGTCTTGAGGACGGTCGCGTGAGGAGTGCGTGCGAGTGGAGAATAGAACAGCGTAGCATCAGAAAAATGAAAAGAGCGTAGCGTCGTTCAGCGAGAAAAAGAGGACAGTGTCATAGGGTAGTTGTAAAATTAAATAATACTTTTTATACTTAAATAATATCTTTTCTGTTGCCTACCAAATATTCCTACCACTTTATCATGTTCGGAAGGAAGGAAGGCTAATGAGGATGATGAGCATGGACGGATACCATTGAACCGGCACTCCTTCCCTATCCTTCATCCCCTCTCCCTTTGCACCCCTTGATTTCAGCTCTGTCGCAGAAAGAGGGAGAGATTTTCCGCGTGGAGAAACGTTACATCGATACATTTACGGTATCTGCTTTTGACTGGTTTTTACTCGCGGGATTCGGAACCGGGTGTCCCCTCTTCCCCCACGCCCAATTTTATGCAGGAATTTTATGTAAATTAAAATGTACAATGAAATGAACTGCGCGCGCAGCAGATGTAATTTTAATTTTGAACCTTGGATCAAGGAAATGTATGGACAAAAAAAAGAGAAAAGAGCAATTAGTAGCCGGCGTTGTAATTTTCTCTTTGAGGGGCAACGTTCGATCAGTGAAAACAATCTAACCTAACCTAAACCCTTTGCCTATCGGTTCTTTTGAGCAAAATTTCAACCTCGCAGTACCGTTACCAAACAACGTTCATACAACGTGAGTGCAGATTCTTGGTAATTCTGAGAAACCACTATGATACTAGTAGTTTCGCTGTTCCAAATTCATCGAGAGTTCATCGATTGGAAAATTCGAAAATGAAATATTTGAAACGAAGCTATCGCGCAATGATTTCTATTCGTTAATTTATTTTTAATCGATCTGCGTGTTGGAAAATTATCCTCGACCTTCTCCAAATGCTAGGGAGTAAATATTTCACGTTTCTAGGAATTTCGAATTAAACTCCCGATGAAATAAAGTAGGTTCTTCCGAACGACATACCTGATGGAAATATTCTTCTTGCGATCGATAATTGACAATGAATAAATCGAGACTTAAATAGTAAAATATCCGCACGTAAGTGTGCGTAGCTTCGATTTTATATTCTTATCACGTTGCGGCTGTCTGTTTGGGAGCACAATCTGCGACGTAATTAATATTCTCGAGTGGCCGAGAGACACTGCGCTGTTTACTCTTTCCCCGGCGAAGTTTTCTGTTTCGAGAGCATGAATTCAAACAACAAGGTAACGAAATTACTCTATCAGATGCTCCGACTTGGCAAATAGACTCTGCGCCGTTTTGCGCTTGACAAAACGCACCCCGCTCGCATTCGCGGAGGGGGAAAAAAAAAGAAAACGCAGTTTCGCGAATCAACACGACACCCAGCTTTTTCCTTTCTATTTGACGTATCGCGCATGTTTCAAACCAGAGGGGCCAAAGGGGAGAGGGAAAATTCGCGCGCTGCACGTGCGGCCAGGCCTTTCTCGCGAGACTTTTTATCATCAAGACGCCAACCCCTTTTTTTCGACCGAAAATTACGACCGCTAATATCAACGTAAAACGAAGAGAAGAGAAAAAGAAGGAAGGGGATAGGAACATAGGAACCTTTTACGAACTTACAGAAATATTTCAATAGGGTAAAAGGTCACGTGATTGGCCACTTTTCAGCCAGGAATAAATGTTGCAAGCGAATCTCGCTCCGCGAGATTTCGACGACGTTGCACACACAGAGTTATTTACAGTCGAACTGCTGCCCACTTTCGTCGCAACGGGAACCGTTTAAAACGTTCCGCGAAGGGTGAATCCGACAACTGTTTAACAACCGCTTTTTTCTATCGTTTCGCGAATATTTTGCGTATTATATATATTATATATATTTATTTACATATTATACGTATTATATATATACATTTCCATGCACATGTACGGTGCAACGTGTGCGTGTTAATAACTTGGTACTGAGTTGTAAGATAGATAACGTTTCGCGGCTGCGAAAATTTTATTAGACGGGGTGGTAATTGTCCATTTGTAATAAGTGAGGCCATCTAAATATCATTGTCACGATGCAAAAAAAAATGAATGGTGTCGAAAGGCCAATAACTGGTAAAAATATTTTTTTCAAGGATTTTTCATGGTCATTGACCACTTTTTCCATATAACTATGTATATTGTAGCTGGTAAAAGAATGCATGAGTTTGAAAATAATATAAGTTTCACGCACAATTTAAATTTAACTCTATCGGGATTACAGACATTGGCCAAGATGCGAGTCCAACAAATAAATGTAATAAATATAAATATTTATTATTTGTTATATCGTCAATGATGACCTCGTCTAGTAGCTTGAAATATTCTGTCTTTTTTTTATGATGAGCATAAAGTACGTAGTTCAATTTAAAAAAATAGAAACGACGTTGAAAATTTCGAAAAATTTTACGCCTCCGTTAAAACCATACAACTCTCGTGGTAAACAATTTTTCATTAGACGGATAATTTGAAATCATTTCAGTTACATGGATCACCCCGTCTCGAAAAATCCTTTTTCCCAAACTCACATTGTGTTTCGCGGCTCGAACGCTGAAAAGTAGCGCGCAACTGTTGAAACAATAAGGGAAATACGGGACTCGAGCGGTATTCTACAATAATTATGCGAGGAATGTTGAATTGTGCGACTCTCTGCGGACTTGAAACGAAGCCGACGTGAAAAGACGGGAACTTTTTAAATTCCTGGCGCGCGCGCGTTTCAACTCGCCTTGCCCGTTTCATTGTTTCGATGAAAAACGCGTGTGTGTTACGTGTTGCGTCGGACAGAGTTTCGTTGTTTCACAGAGATTTATAACAGAAACAATACGCGCGACTTTTGTTTCGTTTCGGGGGATATTTGTTAGTTACCGAATCGAATGATGGAACACAGAAGCGAAATACGGGGTGAGAAACGATCTTCTTCGGCTTTGTTTTTCCGTGCATTTGAATAACGAAGCGCCGATGTTTAATCAAATCGTATCGAATCGACGCGAAATGAAGCGAGGTAAAAAGAATCGGATGTTCTCCTAGGGGCAAATATTTTTATGAAGCGAGCACGTAGGTGTTCGCGCTCAACCGGGATCGAATAAATCGGATCGGAGCGGCGCCGTTTCCGCTTCAAAACGGGAATTTCTTTTTTTTTTCCCTTCTGAAAAGAGTTAACAACACGTTGTTAGAGTGTGTGTCCCGATGATCATCTCGTGGGATATAATTTCACGAAGAAGACACACTTAGAAACGTGGAGTAACATCTTTTCGTCTCTCGGAGAAATTTATCAAATTTTAAGTTAGTTAATTTCTGAGTAAACTAGAGCGAATGATCAACAAGAGGTTGCGTTCTACCTGAGAAAACGAGTTGAGAAAAATGTAGCGCGATAAAATTTGCTCCTTTTCCGCAAGAAAATGAAGTTAAAAAATTCCTTCTAGAGGAAACTTGAAAAAAGAAAAAAAAAAACATTCGATAATTAGCGAAATCCAATTCCACTCCAAATTTAAATTCGAAATTCAAATTTTTCTGAAAATGAGAACGCGACGCGAGAGAGAGAGAGAGAGAGAGAGTTTCATCCGACACGTCTTCGACGAATTTTTCCGTAATTACCCCGTTTCACCCCGTGATCATTGGAACGCGCTGTTTGCACGTACGCGGAAAAAGCTGTCCTTTAAACGCAGAAGCCATCTTGAACCAACGTTAATTTGACGCACGGTGTTTTTAAAACACGGGGGAAATTCACTAATTAACTTTATTATCGCGAATTTATTTCGCGTCCCTTCTCCGCCCGCTCTGCTAATTAAACCCGGTTATTGACGTTAAAAAATTCTGAACGAGGACGCGGTATACTCAGGCGTGAGAAAACATTCGAGGCTGGCTTTCCGTTTCATTTCGCTCGGGCTCGATTCGCGGCGACGTACTCTACACCGTGTGGCCAACGACTTCGACGTGATTCTCCGCGCGAATTTTTTTCCACAACCGCGGAAACGAGCGTGCGCGCGCTGTAGCCGACGAGAGATACCTCGCGGATAACGCGAAACGCGAAACGTTCGATTAGTTCGAACGAGCGAAATTTTCATTCGCCAACGAAAGAGAGAGAGAGAGAGACTACTAAATTTTAACGAACTTGTCGTTTAAATTTTAAATCCGAATTTTTGATCCCGAATTCCGATCCCGATGTTGCGTTTCTCCTTTTTCCTTTCAATTTAAATTTAAATTTTCCATTTTGAAATTTTTTTACCCAATTACTGGAATTTCGGCAGCCCCCCTCCCCCTCGCCCGTGCGCGGAAGGGAAAATATGATTAAAAGCGGAAGCGGTTCGTGATTCGTGAAAAAGAATTCGAAACGAACGGTCGATTCTCACGAAATTGTTTATGCCAAATTTGCTTCTATTCGCGACGAGTTACGGGTGTTGCTTCGAGCTCGCCGAGCTGTTTCAATTTGATTCGTTTACACGCGAGTCGTTCAATCAAAAAATGTCATCGCCTCCGGGTTCGATCCGGATTTAATGAAACCGATCTGCCCGAATCGAACGCGACGACGCGACGCGTAGGAAAAACATTCGAATAGAAAATGCGCGAAGTGGATTTCCTTTCGAACGGAGATAAAAGCGAAGAAACGCGGAAATTGTTCGACGAACAGAAAGCTAAAGATGGGCCAACCATAGCGAATCATTTCCACAGCTATATATATCTAAATATATATTTTTGAGTTTTTTTTTTTTTTTTTTTTTTTAAAGTCGATAATCCTACGTTCCCCTGATACATGCTGATACACGCATATTTGATGGGATTTAGACATCCGCTCGTAGCAAATAACGCGTTCGATCGAACTATCCACTGGTACTGCGTATAAAATCGATACCCAGCAAATGAAATCTCGCGAAAATTTATATGGAAACTTCGTGAACTCTCAACTTTTGAAACGTGTATGACGATCATCCATTAACGCGACAAATTGTTTCCCAAACTTTGGAAACTGAAATTGCGAACTTCCCCGAAGGATGGATCCGCGTGCGTCGAGTGTGTATTTTTAGAGTCAAGCGATAGAAAATGTAACTAAACGTTAATGAAAACTGGACTTTCCAACCGAAACTTTCTACGCGATTCGTTCGACCCCCTTTCTACAGAAATCTACATTATCGATCTATATCGATAACATTCACATGCCACGTTCGACGACAACACTGACAGTATTTCCACTATCGCGATCGCAGTAATACATTACCGTGCAAAAATATTTCTTCCCGTTTCGCGACGCAATAGCTGTTAAAAATCGATTCCGGCTCCAAACGTTGCAGCGAGATATATTTTATATATTTTAATCAAACGCACCACACGCCGCACGAAACGGAAACGAAGCGGAGAAAGATCTCTCTGACATTTTCGGCAAACATTTTGCCTGAAAAAGGAAAAAAGGGGAAAAAGTCACCTCTGCTAACGAAGAACCGCGCACGCTCCAATTCGGAACGAACGAAGAAGCAAAATAGATGAAAAATTAACTGTCTGAAAAATGCACGATGCGGATGATCAAAGGGCGGCCGAGGCAATTTTCGCCGTTCCATTTCGCCGTTGAATTTTCGGGATTTTTCATGAACAACCGGATCTCGCGTTTATTGGTAATCTGTCCGGGGGAGGTTTCATCGGCCGCTTCGCCCCCGCGAGGGGCCGCTAATTGCTTACAAGATTAATTCCCGGCCCGGGTTCGCCGCGGATATTACGAGATCAAGTTGCTCTTTTACGTCGTGTTACAGGTGGAAAGCCATTTTTCTTTTCCAGCCGCCAGCAGGTTGCCGCGGAGGAAAGAAGCGGCAACGAAACTCCCCGCCCCGCGAATTTATCGTGTCCTAGCATCTTGCAAACGACAATGCGACTTTACCAATGCGGCATGGCCGAAAGTTAAAATTGCCCTCCGCGTATTTCATCCCTCTGCTGCTGCCCCTGCAACCGTAAAGTTTCGCTCGAATTGCACCCTGCAACGATCAGCGATCTAGGTCGTTTGTACACCGATCTTTAACAGATTAATCAATCGACGAAAGCTGATCTTAGATCTTCGATGCTATCACTCTGTGAAACTTTCAAACTTGAAAATGTCCCGAGGGGAGTTGTGTAAGAAGGAAATTTTTCAAGATGCACACTTATACGAGTGCAGAGATTTGTTTTAGGTCTTACAATGGGCATCGTGCACATCCCGTGCATTTTCTGCGTTTTCTGTGTCTTTAAATTTCCATTCCATCAATCTATTGGGTTGCCGATTTCGAAGGAAAATTGAAACGCAGAACATTTAATAAATATTTTATATGAAATAGGGACGAACTTTGCGGACACGCGTCACTGCACAAACGACGATCGAAATAATTTTCAGACGAAATCAAAAAAAAAAAAAAAAAAAAAAAAAAGAAAAATGGAAAAAAGTTTCAAAGATGAACAGGATACTTTCGTCGACACAGGACGTCTTTGAGAAGCGGACAAGCGAAAAGAAGGGACCGCTATTTTTCTGAGGAGAAATCTTCTAAAGATTGAGGAGAGAGAGAGCACTATCCGTTTAATACGATTCTATCACGGATCTACCCTTTTACTCTCATCTTCTCCTCGTTGTTCCGACGTAACAATTCAGTTTCACTTTCGAGTCCGACTCGAAAGTTGTTGAATTTTATTAGGTCTGAATCGCTCGATTGGTCTATCAGAAGTTAAATACCGAGAGGTACCAAGGGTGAAGTGGACTCGGGATTTTACGACGCGGCGAGCGCTAGCTTGGAAAAATGCTGACCCGGTCCGAATCTTCCAAAGCGCGATGCATATCGCGCGCTTTCGTGGCTGACTACCTCGGTTACGATTTGAAAAAGAGGAAAAGAAAGCGAGAAAGATGCACGCGGTATCGATGGTTGACGATTGCGTAACTTTTCTTATTCGCACGATCCTACTCCGCTCTCTTCTCTTTTTTTTTTTTCAGAAAATATTTCAAATGTAACAAATATATTAAACGTACAATGTAAAATTATTTAATGTCAAATATATCAAACGCAATGAACATGAAATTTTCGAATCAATTACCAAGGATAATTAAAGTTGAAAAAAATATCCTGGACTTCTTCCCAATGAAAATTTCTGTATTCGCAAAATATCAAAATGCCGGTCCTACGTTGTAAAAGTTATCGTATCAATCGCCGAACGCTGGAAAAACCGAACGCTGAATTCTCTGTTTAAAACGTTCGAAATGTTTCCCCTTCGTTATAAAAATCTTTATATATAAATCACCGGAAAAGAATTGGATTTCGTTCGAGGTAGAAAATGTTCTGAACTCACATGTATCGTGCATTCGTAAAATCAACTCGTCACTCGTTGATTTAAAAAATTTTTTTTCCGCGCCAATCGTCGGGGAGGAACGGAATTCACTTTAAAACGGAGAACACGGCGAATTCGCGCTCGATCACGAAGGAGAATGTAGGTCGAAACGAGCGGCTGGTAAACTCGATAAAATAAAACCAAGACGGAGAGAGAAATAATCACACAGGGAGTATGAAAAATAACGTCGGGTGATTAGGTAGCGCAAACGGGAAGGCCGTCGTCAAAGGATAGACGCGGAAAATAGAAAGGATTCATTCTCGAGGAGGAGAAATAATCCTCGGTCGGTACACATCCAGCGCCAGTCAAGAGTGAACGAATAAGCAAGTATCGACGATCAGCTCTGTTGCAGCTCTATTCCCTCTCTCTCTTTCTCTCCTAGCATCGTGAACCGAACGTAGAATTAGGTCGGCCGTACAAAGAAACCGTGAAAATATATTTTTTTTCCCCCATCGGTTTCCGATATCCGCACGAATCGACTTAGCGCTGTGACACAACCGCCTTTTCAGCATTCGTACACGATCGTCGTGATCCAGCCCCGCGAATGCGTTTCCTCTTTATGCTTGCTCCTTCGGCTACAAAGGTGGATAGACCGTTGAGCTAGAACACACCGTGCGAGCTCAGATCCAGACCTAGGTAGTCGACGTTTGCAGAGAATTTGGAGACGAAAAAGTTTGTGGATGTGCAGTGTGCAACGCGATTCAAAATCATCGAACGCTGTTTACAAACTTTGTTCAGAGGATTTTACAGACAATACTGGACGTATTTTCGAAGATGAGTGTAAAGATGTAGTAAAAGTGGAGAGGCTACAGCGATCGTGCGAATTCTATCTTATATAGCCGAGTGATACAGCAATTTATATAAAAACACAGAGGCAGAGAAATATCTACGCGTTAAAAAGTAAAATCCCAACGAAACAACAGAGAAGATACTCTGTATTCTGTAGCGGATGATTCAAAAATACAACTTTAAAAAAAAGAACAAATCCAGTTTCAAAGAACATATCCCGTAAACTCGGATATTACGATTTCAAAATACAACCCCGCCGTGGCACTGGAAACCACCTAGGCAGCGAGTAAATAAAAATCCATGGAACTACAATAGAAAATCCCTGCTGTAAAAATATTCTGTAAAACCCCAATACTCCCTCAACAGATCGATCCGCGGGAGCACGATGATTCGGACTGTTCAAAGGTATCTCCGCGATAACAACCTCTTCATTCCGTGGACCTTCATCAACCGTCGTTCGCCCGTCCCTTCTTTCTTTCTCAACCCCCCGTCCGGTCCCTCCCAACGGCTCGTTCGTTCGAGAATTACTTGACCGTCGTTCCGGCAACAAAAGCGATTCGATCGGATTATTACAAGAAAGTGTAGCGAAGGCGTAATTCGATGGAATACACGGAATAAGTTGAAATTACTTTGTGGCCAGGCGGCGGAGATCACCGGCGAGGGGTGAGAAGAGAGCTACGAAAGCGAGCGAAGGGAGAAAGTGAACGCGAGAGAAGCGTTGGCGAGAAGAAAACAGCAGTATCCGCTATTCGTTCTCGCGGTTATTGCAGAGAAGGAAGAGTGCCCGGGATTCGCGATGTACGTACGATACGTACGCCCGTTATCTGCGTGTACGTGCACGCGCGTACCACCCACCGACTCCTTCTCGGAGCTCCACGGTCGTTTCGCTAAATACGCGGCATCCAATTTGGACGAATCCCAAAATTCGAAGAAATACAGCCACCGCGTTATACGTATGCGAACGCATATATGGATGTATAGCGTGGGTCGCGAGTAACGAGACGCCTGGCTGTCCGTTTTATTTATCGTTTTACAGGCGAAACTTCTTAAGGGCGAAGTTACGCTCTGCCTCGCAGAGCACGCGTAATGGAAAGAACTTTCTCGGTGCTTCTCTCAAGTGGCATATAAATAAGATACTGCGTGTCCTTTTTTTTTTCGTACGTTAGCCGATTAGCCTTTCGTCAAACATTCTACCGTTCCTTCTCCAGTCAGAGTATCAAGGTACTTGTGTTTGAAACTCTCTGGTTCAACTTCTCGTGTAAAATAGAGTTATTCGTCCTCCGTCTCAAATATTTACATCGTACTTGAAATTAAACGTAACAACAGGATTAAATTTCTTGAAAAGATCATGTCTGAATACGTTATAATGTCCATTTTACCAGAAAATCGGGCATCTTCAAGTGCAACGCTAATGCAACGAAAATTAGCGATTGGTTGATTTGGGTCACGTGATTCGCGAGGGGGCGTGGGGTAGACCTCGAGTAGGAGTGGCGTTGTCTGGTACTGAGCGATCGCGCCTGTAATTTGTTTTCTATCGATTCAAATGTTTGTACAACAATAAAATTTCATGGCAAAAAAGATCGTCTTCATTTCTTAGTCAGAACAGTTGCTTTTCAGTGAGACGAATCGTACTGGGGTACAAGTCGTGCAATTTTTTCTTTTTCTTTTCTACATTTGGAAATCATTTTTAGCTCTTTTCGTTTCTTCCTACGAAATTAAAGTTTATCTTCTTGTATAAAATGCAATTCTTACATAAAATTAAAGCCAACGTCACAGAAAATTACAGAGTCGATCTTCGATCGATCCCGACTAACGATAACATGACTGTAACGTCGAGACTGAACAGATCACCCTGTACATACAAAATACAAACGTGCACACGTATGTATGGTCACGCAGGCCTTTTACGTAAGACACATTCGGCAGCGAGACATTCAATTTCGACCTCCTGCAAGCGTTATTGGTAACTGGTGACTTTTGGTCCCCTATGAACTTTCATCCATCGGCGTTCCACGAGCTTCCTCCTTTCCGCTTCCGTCACTTTGTAATTGTCCTTGACGAGATTTCGCTACCCGTGGAACTCGTTTTCCGGAACAAAGCTGCTCTCTCTCGTCTCCCTTTGAATCCGTTACAGCGTGGAAACTATTACAGGTAACAAGCTGGAAGCAACTGCGAGCAACGTTTCTTAAGTTTCTCCTAATCATTCCCCAGCCCCCGGAAATTCAACGATGGGGACCGGATATTTCGGATATTTCTTCGTCGTTGGATGGTAAATAGGCTGTGCCTCTCTCTCTCTCTCTCTCTCTCTCTCTCTCTCTCTCTCTCTCTCTCTCTAGTTCAACTCCGAATAGAGTAATAGTCAGATGCATAGGCAAAGAGCATGAGGAGAGTCAGCCGTTGTAACTACACAAGATGTTAAACTCGAGGAAGATGAAAGTACAAAGTCTGCTTGTGACGCGAGTTAACTTCAAACGCTCGAAACGCCCAAGATTTCAACTTGCCCCGCGCGTTGATGACAGCTTTGTTGAACCGACTGTTCCCTGCACCCTTCTCCGCAAGCAAAAACACTTGATACTTCTTGCATCCCCGCCGAAAATTTGACCTCAGAAATTCGTTCCCTGCGTTCAACTTGTCCGAGACGGAAATTTCCCAACGATTTGACTCTCCCATTTGACGCTTGAAATCTCTTCTATCTTTTCTAGCTCCTCTTGCTCCTCTCGGCTCGCGCTGTTCAAAGCGATTCGCCCGGAATTCTCGAAGTAGAATCGGATTTCTTCGCGTTGACGTTGCTGAAAAAATTTCGTTTAAGTTAAGCTTAATATTTCGTGTCTTAGGTGTCGTTCGTTGCTCTAATTTCAATTTGAGTAACCTCGAGATGACGCGATCGATCAAAAATTGAGCTTCTTTTTCGAAAAGTTTCTAAACAGAGTGATCGCGGAATGACAGGATGAAGAAAGGTGTAAGAAGAAAGTGGAACGACAAAAACTGCCGGGAAAAGTCTAATTTGAATTTGATTAAAAAGGAGATCAGAGGAGAGTCAAGATCGAGAGATCAAAGAACTTGTAATTTCCACGCGTATTTATTACCGTGACGTGGGACGTGAGGAGCGCGAAAAAAAGAAGTTACAAAGAGAACGAAACAAACAGAAGGTGGAGGAGTAACCGGAGGTGGGTGGGAGAGATAATCTCCGTAGTCGGTGTTCCCAAGGTAACGAGGGAGCGTAAGTGGAATAACTCGCAAGTTAAGATAAACAGAATTTACAATGGAAATTTCTTTTCATAATCAGTCGAGTTTTACGGAACTCCGTACATATTTTAATCCCGGATTCACCGGCCTCGGTTAACCGGTGACCCGGTTCCCACTCTTGCTGAATTAACCGAAAAGTAAGACGGAACGCGTCGGAATTCCACACGGGAGTTTTCAAAGCACGATCTCTGGTTAGTGTTGCCCGCTTTTGCAATTTCCCTGCCCATTATTCCGATGCACCCCCACTTTCAATTAAGTTTACCAGCGTTGCACAACTGCGGTACTTTGTCTTTCGATCTTCACAGGCTGAATCATCCTGCTACGTGGCTGACCGTGGTCGGATATTCTACTTTAAAACCGGCAAGTCCACCGAGTAGACTCGCTGACTCGACAGCCGAATCTATCTAAATAACGCTTATGAGCGAATTGATTTGTTAATTTTCTAATCTTTAATTTATTATTTTTTGTTTATGACTATCGACTGAAGAAGATACGCGAAAATGTATAGGAATGTTTTAGGTTAGGTTTAGGTTAGGTTTAGGTTAGGTTTAGGTAGAAGTAAACAATAAAAATATTAGTTTCATGTAGAAGCAACAATAAAAATATTACGAAAAGTAAAAGAAAATAATAATCGGGTAAAAAATTTAGTACAAAAATACAAAGTTTGTAGAAATTTAATAATATTTAATACAAATCTACCAAAGTCTGTCGAAATGATGGTATCTTATCTCCCGAGGTAATTTGCAAATATTCGACGTGAGAACAAAAGTTCTGTCACGTCTCGACAGAGATAAACGTCGCGTCGCCTCTTTGCTCCGACTTTTGTGTAAAAATGTAGAAACGACAATAAAAACAGGAAACAATTCAGCGCGAAGCTTCAGGAAGTCCAAGATCATCCGTAGAAACCGTCTGGCGTGTTTCTTCCTCGAAGACAATTTGCAAATATTCGACGCGAGCACGCGCGCTTAATTCGAGGAATTTCGACGTTGTAAGAATTTCCGACCGTGAGAATCTTGAGAATCCGCGTTCCAGAAAGGACAAAGAATATTTGCGTAGCGGTCGGAATTCAGCGGAGGGAAGACGGAATGATTAACGTTACCGTTAGAGAATCCGTTCTTCGACTTTTAACGCGTTCGCAGAGCTCCGCAACGGGGTTAAAAACGAGCCGACAAAGCGCCTCGACGTGGAAACGTCGAAAACGAGCCGGTGAACGCGTAATTATAATTACCAAGGGAACAGCGCGGTAACGGCCCAGTTTTCCAAACAACAGGAGTTTTCATTAGAGGACGACTACAGTATTCGGAGCCATTCATTATCGCTTTATCTAAACCTCGCTAACAGTTCGAGAGAGAGAGAGAGAGAGAGAGAGAGAGAGAGAGCACTTTGCGCTATGTGGCCCTCTTGCACAATAGAACTGGTACGCAATTAGCCAAGTGTCGCTCTAATAAGGATTTGTAGGATAGATTGGGTCAAGCTAAATCGGCCTGTTTACCGTTAAACAGCTGGACAGACCGTACGGATTCGTGTGTTTCGTCTGTTGACTGTCGCGGAGTTCGCATTATGATGAAGCGACTCGTTCGTAGTCCTCGAAATTAGTTCGTTCCAGATAACCGGTGGAAAAATTGCTCTCAATCCTCTCTGAACTCTCGTAACCAACCGCTTTTTTTTTTTTAATTCTTTTAGTTTTCGTTCCCCATTTTCTTTTTATCGTTTTTTTTCTTTTTTCTTTTTTTTTTTATGAATTCTTGGAGATTGAAAATTCGATCAACTTTGGGTTGTGCAGATATTTCAATGTTTACAGACTGTCTTTCGCTCTTTCACGGTTCACATTTTTGTCTTCTTCTCGAACGAAGATCGAGACTGAAATACTCGCTTTTTTTCTTCAAGATTCTCTCAACCGATACTTTTATTTTTGTAGAATATTTTACAGACGTAAAACAGTGTATGTTTATTTTATTCAACTGATTTTTCGTAAAATGTGTAGAAGCTTGCGTGTGCTTCATTGTATCATAAAGTATTTCATTTTTTCTTTTTTATACTTCAACATGTACTGTTTCGCGAACAATCATAAAAGACACTTTTAATTTCTGAAACGAGAGAAAAGAGAGAGAGGAGAGAGAAGAGAGAATTGGAGGTCCAAGAAGGAAGGAACGCAATGTTTTATCCACCTTCTATAATACTTTCTACGTCGAAAGTAGCGTCGTTGCGGGTGCACCATAACGCTTCGTAATGCCTTGATGGGAGGGCGCTGGCTATCGGTTATCAACTTTTTGAATTATCAGCGGGCCGAGTTGGACATGTTCGTAACGGATCGGCAGGAAGATACAAACTTACGATGCGCCGGTTTCGTGCTTCCGCCGTAAACTTTCCCACGGCACATTTATATAGTTTATGCGCGCGCGCTCACATTAGAATTAGATCCAATTTCTGCACGTACCGTCGCCGAAATGCATGCTTCTTAAACGGTTAAATTTCTCTTTCGTGTTTAAACTTTATCCGTCACAGCTACTGTCCTTTGATTTCTGATATCTCTCCACGAGATCGCAGGATATTCCAAAAACATTCACGTGTACATTTCTGCCAAGTTTTATCACTGAAAGTGGTAACCCAGAAAATCGGGCATCTTCGGGTGCAACGCTACTGCAACGAAAATTAGCAATTGGTTGATTTGGGTCACGTGACTCGTAAGGGGGCGTGGGGTAGGAGACCTCAGTAGTAGGAGTGGCATTGTCTGAGCGATCGCGCCTGTAATTTGTTTTCTATCGATTCAAATGTTTGCGTGTCAATAAAATTTTATGGCAAAAAAGTCGTCCAACAGTTGCTTCTGGGCCTTTTCTATATTCAATATTTTCACTGGCGTATCCTTTTTAAACAATTTATTCAAGTCTATACGATTCTACGTTTGTATTTTTATATCGCTGCAATTCCTTTCTCGACATCGTCTCGCGACATCGTGTCTTTCCTCGTCCTCATTCTTATTACTTTCACTTTCCGTTCACTTTGTACCGATTTCTTTCGCGATCGAAACACTCCCGCGTCCTTGTCGTTTCTTTCTGTCTCTTTTGCAAAAGTTCTTTTTTCATCGTCCCGCTATCATTGGAATTACCCCGCCCTTATTTCTCGCTGCCGTAATTCCTCTTCCCAGTGTCTCTGCATTCCTCCTTTTATCACTTTCTACGATTACGTCTTTCTACGTCTTTCTACGTCTTTGTAAAAGTGGACTATTGGTTTTTCTCATTCATCGGTTATTAAAAGCATTCCTCTGCAATTATATCGACGCTGTAATGAACGCTTTCCTCCAAGTACCTGCCAATCTCATCTCGTATACACCAAAAGTCTTATCTTGTTGGTTTATGATCTACAATAACTCAATTTCCTTGTCTATACTAATCTGATATTAATTTAATCTACAATAATACTAGTCTAATCTTGTATCAATCTAATGTTGAAAATTAATTTTGAAATACAATTTAATTATATAATTACAATACCAATTTCTTGGTAATGAAATTCTAATCTAATTTTAATCTACGTTGAATTTTTAATCTAACGTTGAAATTTAATTTCGAAATATAATTTAATCATATAATTATAATACCAATTACTTGCTAATAAAATTCTAATCTAATTTTCATCGAATTTTGACATTTAATTAAATTTTACTACCAATTTCTATCAAAAAGAAAAAAGCATGTACAAATAGAAAATTAAATGTCCAAAATTACCACCATTATCTTATCAGCCGAAGATTAAAAATAAAAAGCATCCCAAAGTATCCTAAAACTTTTAAATTCATCCTTTATTTCTTGCAATCGACGCGAAATGAACGATACCCGTAAAAATAGTCGCGAAACAAAAAAAGAACCACTCGCGAGTGGACAGTCGGGTTGAAACGATTTTGGGCAAAGTAACCACCAGTAATTACTGAGACTGACCACAAGGATGAACGTCTGGCCATGGCAGACAGTCGACCAAAGAGGAACTGATAACGCAGAGGGCAGATTTTGACGTTCTAACATTCGTAAAAGACAAAGTAGCAAATTCAAAACTTTCACAAATATTATCTGTGACAACTAATAACATCAGTTTAATCGAAATAATATACTGCTCTTTTATCTCCATTATCAGACGCTCGAGACAGTTTTACGCTCGAGCTTAATGTTCTTTAACGAAGCAGGTGTATAAAAATTATTATATCAAATGGTGATACGCGAGGATTTTTTAGGATTAAGAAACGAAGTTTAATGGATACAAATAATACGAGCGATGGTTTACATGCTCGGTAATTTTTACCAGCGAATTGGCAAAACGTTGAAGAGATAAGGACTTGAACGCTCAATTAGAGAGTCACGTGGAAGATAACGATGATAATTGCACGATACTACGATGCGAGTGTAGGTCTTACAATGTCAATTAAAGTGTCGCTGTACACTTTCGAAACTTTTCCCGCTGTACCTTTTACTCTTTCCCAAACAAATCATTGTCATTCGTTTATCGTTTATCGTTACATCATATGAATGTTTTGTCACGTCGTTTATAGAAGAGATTTAAAAATGTGAAAACACCAGCAGCGAGATGATTGCGATTTGCAATGCTTAATGCACATCGAGTACTCTTTATGCAGTCATTTTTACTCCCTCGCTACTTTACTTCAAAAAAACCTACAAGGTTTAAAGTTAATTCTTCGGTAGAAGCAGCGAGTAATAAGTAGTTTCTTTCTAACAATATAAATGCAAATTGCCTTTGATAACAAACCGATCCTCTCAGCTACGTAATGATAAACGAATAAAAAATGTTAATGCCTCAAACTCGACTCAAGCTCAACCGTGTTAAACTCGCGAAAACAATTAACACGACGACCGCGGTTAATTAACGCGTTAATGAACACGAATCCAAAAAAGAAAAAGACACGTACTTGTCCAGCGGATTGAACAAAAATCCAGACAGATCGCTGGCCGGACAAACGAGCGGGGAATTTAAATTTAAATTTTCTGAATTTAACAACGCCGCAACTTCAGGCTGAAAAAGTGTGTACAACGATCTGCGTAAATATCATTGAAATTGTTGAGAGACACTTCAGCCTGCCCGTCCAAGATTAAAACGCCACCCACCGCCCCGCTCCCCCCCCCCCCATAAATTCTTAAATGAAAACGCCGAGCGGCTGCCGAGTTGCCGAGCAATAAGCGCGACATTATTCTTTTTTTTTTAGCCTCGTTAATTGAAACGTTGCGAAGATGCAAATTGCGAAAGGAGGATAAATGAAGCCCGATACTTTTCCATTATCTCGCGCCCGGTCTCCAATAAGACTTATTATAAGTGGGAGATGGCGGGGATAATGTCGCGAGATATTGAAACTACAGATCGCGTTACACGCACGCTGGGATAACGCGATATTGGAGCAAAGGAAGAGAATGTAATTGGGACACGCGTCGGTATTGCGAGTGTAAAATTTCAATTTCAATGGGTGGACACTGCGCGATTATCTCGAATCCGTTGTGTAGGGGACACAGTCCAGACTGCAGGAAGCATCCCACGACGTGGACCCAAGTTCGTAGTATCGGCAGGACCATGTGGTAATTGTCAAATAGCCTCACATGGGCCTGACCATAGACAATGTCCGCTTTCCAATCTCTTGAGGAAAAAGGACATACATAGACCCATAGTACAAAAGAACTGACTTTGACTGGTTAAGCTCTCAGTTCCCTGAAGGTCTAGTGCGTTAAATAGTCCACGTCGGGTCAGTGTGCAGTTGATTGCGTTTCCCACATAACTCAAGTCAAGAGTTACAATTACTGTAGTACACTTGTATATTCCAAGCGATCGCGGTATCATCGTGATTATCGATTTACTTTTATTGTTACTACTTTGTTGGCCTGTAATTATTTTATTAGTGAAATAAAGATCTTTTAACACTAAACGTTGTAAAAAAAAAAAGAAGTTAAAAGAAGAAATAACGAGAACAGGGTGTGCGGGATGTTTTTCCGCCTGGAAAATAACAATTTGCAAACGTTGACTATCTTCGACGTCTGCCGAAGTTAATTTTCGCGAATGATGAATTGCTATATTTTTCCGAGATACTTGATTCCACGTAGTGGAAGTGGGACGGCGCGTCGTTCAAAGTAATCCAACCCCTTTGTCGCTAATTCCGCCAGCGACGTGAAGAATGAACCGGCGCGCGCGCACGTCGCTTCATTTTTTAATTATTCAATTTGGAGCCTTGTGTGAGTCGCGAGAAGGAAGAGGAGGAGCAGCCCGGTACGAGCCAAGCTTTTAAAACAGGCGACTTCAAGGGAGAAAGAGAAATGTACGCGGACCCGGGAGAAGATAGAGAGGCTACTGAGAAACGAGAGCGTACTGATAAGGGCCGAGCTGGAATTTAGGGAAAAAAGAAACACCGCGGGAAGAAAGGAAGATTCGACAAAAGCAAGAGGAAAACGCACAAAAGGGAAAAGCCAGAAAAAGAACGACCTTACCTAGGCGGAACCCATAAGCGAAGACTTAGCGAAAGAGTAGACGCGAAGAAAGGAAAGATTTCAGGGGAATTGGAGTTCAGATAGGAAAATAAAGGCAGAGAACGATGCCCTGTTTGTTTCGTCAGCGGGTTCCTCTTTTATCACTTGCTGTGATAAATTTTAAAATACTGCTACCGTTGAATTACCATTCGTTGTTGTATTACATTAAATTACATTAAATTAATATGCAATAAATTGCAATAAAGAATCGTACGAAATGATGTATTGCGAGGAGGAAACAAGTCAGAAGTTATAAATTGTGCAATGCCTTTAACAACGACTAGGGATTAAACATTAACCAGTTTAGCCGCAACCGAAAATTCTTGCATGTACATACTAAAGTAGACGCTACATTGGCTTATTCAGCGATTTCCAACGGAACCGAGCGATTAAATTAACGATGATAACGTGATAACGATGTACAACGAAGGTTTAAACTACACGCTAGTGATTTGATTCTTGACTCGTTCGTCAACTATAATAATGAAAAAAAAAAAGAAATAGATTCGCTAGATCGTGTAACTCAAACTCTGCCTCACGCGCGTGTACTCGAAGGGACGTCGAAAATTATTAAACTTTGCAACAGTTGTCAGTTACGAAATCGTTGCGAAAGTCAAACGCAGGGGCAATCAACGTCGAAAATGAAAGAGAAGGTGGATACGGCAACAGAGGATATTGGTAATCTTCGGCAATTGCGTTTGAAATCGTCGCGGTCCGCAGCAGCGTGTGAAATTAAGCGAAGTCAAGTGAAATGATGTATCTGTTACTCACGCTTATGTTCGGCCCGCCTTCCGTCATCGTTGCCGTGTTTCTCTTGCGTTCTTCTTACTGACAGCAGCACGCTCACTTTTTTTCTTGCACATTGCAGTTTCGCACTTTCGTTTTTTTCTTTTTTTTTTTTCTCACTTTCCTGCTTCCTTCACCGTTCGCCCCGCGACTATTATCGGATCGCACGTGCCGGCAACTTCCTCGGGAATGGTACTTTTATTTCGTAATCTAGAAACCCACGAAACTCTGCCTTCGTTATCGAAACGTACGAAATTACCGAATGGTCACAAGAGACACAATTTGATAACAGTTTCTTTCTTCTCTTTTTAATCGCCTAGCACGAGTGCCTAGTGCTCGAGATTCGAATTATAAATATTTCGCCCCGTTTAGATCTCTTTATCGCCACGCGAAAAGAAAGAATTGAACTCGCTCGCTGTAATGCTGCGTAACGCGAAGCCCGTGTGCCCGTTCTATTTTCATTTTTATTTCACTTGCTCGGCGGCAAAAATATTTCGAAAAGAATCGCGCCAGTCTGAAAGAACTGATCTCGCTCGCGATAATCGTTGCTGGCTGAATTTCGTGTTGAAAAAAAGTTCTACCCTCGCGAAAGAAGATAAAGAATTTCATCCAAACTTGTGTATTTGCTTCTTTGGACTTTATTGACTATCGTTCCATTAATACGTCGCGTTGTCATTAACACGTTGTCATTATCGTTTGAATCTCGAATTAAAGAAAAAGAAAATGAATTTAATCCTCTCCTTTAACTCGTTTTTCTGTCGAAATCTCTGTAGAAAAACTCTGCACCGCGTGAAGTTAACACGAATGTTTTTAAATGGCCTCTTCTTAACCGTGCGAGCTAATCCTCTTTACGCGGTTTCCGTTAGATTTTGACATTTCTCTGAGAATCGTCCCCCTGCCCGGATTTCCATAATTCTCCGTTTCCTCGGGGAGATTATTTCAAAAGAGCGAAAGTCAGGCGAAATGAAATACAACTTCTTACTCGGAACGAATTACTTCATTAATCACGGAACTTTTGAATTACTACGTTTTTTCCCTCCCTCCCTCCCTCCCTCTCTCTCTCTCTCTCTCTCTCTCTCTCTTCTCCGCGGAGTCTCTCCGCGCCCGTCCTTTAAACTCCGCGATAATTAACGAGAATCAGTTCTCGAGGTATCGCTGCGAATGCTACGTGTACAAGAAACTGCCGCGTTTAAAATACCGATTCTTTTTGCAAACAACTGCCCAATCCTTTTCGCGAAATATATCTTATAGTATCGCTGAGAAAAAAAAGCATGCAAAGAATTGTTGATTTTAAAAACAATAACTGTGCATTCTTTTTTTATTTTGTCTTATCTCGTTCGGGTTTTAAAAAACCACTCGACTACCAACGACAAGATCAAATATAAAATTTGATAATACGGAATTGACAAATCGACGAATTGAGGAGACAAAATCGAAAATGCCAAAAAAATAGCTCGACTAAGCGTACGCTAACATCTGTGCAATATCTATATTTGTTCGTTCGTAAATATAAAAATAACTTACACACTTATAGCCCGTACGTCTTTTGGAGAAACGCTCGAATTACACGACAAACCGCGGTGTCGACCAATCAGTTTCTTTTTAACTTTCAAACCGTTTTTTCGTGCGCATGCGTAAACCTGTCTGCACTTGACGGAAGTGACGCCAAGAGGGAGAAGAGACAACTTAATAACCGATTCACCCCGGGGAGTGCTGCTGCTGTAAACGCGGGAACCGAAACAGGTTAAGCAAAAGAAAAATGGCGAAAGAAACATACCTGTACGTCTAGTAGTACGCGTTACCGATGCAACTTTTAAACATCGCGAAAGGTCACTCTCGCTTGGCAAACTTCGTTGCTCCTCGATAAATTTGTGTACACACACGCTCGGTCGAGTCGCGATGCGATTTCTCTTCCAAGAAGTGTCTCTATCGTTTCTACATGACGCGTACCATTCCCGATGCGTAGAACTCACTGTGTACCGAATCACCGAAAAACATGTCCCGAATAACGAATGCACTTTCTCCGTCACATGACTCTTACTTCGCTGTTAGCTTTCACGATGTTGAATACGACAAGCTATAATTCGCGAGGTGATCGACGAACGCGACCGACACTTTTTCAAACTAATAGTTCGAGCACGATCCTGACGCGAACCGTCAAACTCCCAAAATCCGCACGTTCTGACTGACGGTTTAACGAATCTATCGAATCGTATCGATAGCTATCGAACTGCGGGCAAGATCGAGAATTCCGCGAGCCGCTCGTCGCCAATCTCACGCACGATATACACGCGCAAGCAAGAGCAGTACGCGTCGCTCGCTTGATTTCAAGTCGAGTTTCATAGAAAAAACCGGTCGCGTAAACAAAAATAACACGATTCGACTGGTGAAACGACGAGTGAAAAGATCGTACACGTTCGACGGCCGGCGGCGTACTAATAACGCACAGCCACGGAACGCGGAGAGAGTCTGCTTTACCGGCGCAAGCGTCTCTTCGAAGGAAGCGCAGATCACTGATACCAACACAACGCCGCCATGGGGAATACCACGGAACACAAACACACATCGATTGTATAGATACCTGTTGAATGCTAGGAGTCACTGGCACGTTGGCGGTCAACTAGATCGAAAGGGAACAAACGAACCGGCATCGAGTGCAACAACGTTCGGTAATACCCGAAAGTTATGACCTTTCCACGTCGATGTTGGTCGTTTTTGTTAATTATTCGACGGCTGGGATTACTAGTAATAAGTAAAAGAAAAGTTTGAAGTGCAGTTTGCAACTTGGAATTGTTTTCAAAATGGCAAGTATATGGAAAAGTACACGTACAATACGAAGAGAAAAATCAGTTTCTAACTAAACACGTTTCGTCAAAAATCATTCGAATCCTTGAGAACAAACTATCAACGAACACTTGAAATTTTTACAAAAAGTTAAGAATCAGTCACTACAATTACTAACCTAATTAATTAACCCTAACCCCTGACCTTATTAATTAACTCTGTTTAAAAAGTAAAGAAAAACAGGTTAAAAAAATTAAAAATTCCTATTGAATTTTCAGATATATCTTTCATCTTCGATCAGTGTATAGGATATTCTAACGAAGGTACGGAAAAAATATAAGGATAAAAGGATATAAATCGATGAAGATCGATTATGCGAAAAGCAGGCAGATAAGTATGTAAAACTGATGCGCTTCGATTGTAGTGGTTGAATGTATGTACATATCTAAAAAGTAAAAAACATAAAATAAATTTTTTTTTCTCTTTCAAGGATCGAATATAAGAGTAGACCTTGTATACGAACCGGATACTGTTGCGACGTATGTATTTTATTTGTTCTTTTATACTTTCAAAGGCCTTCGGATATTATTCGTAAGCGTAAGCGTAAGCGTAAGCTGGATTGTAGAAATATATTGTAGAAATATAGTGTGTAAAACTGCTAAAAAAATCATATAAATTGAAATTTGGAATTGCCTGATGCACAAATCCTATCGATTTGTGCGATTTCTACCAACACGTACTAGTGCAAAAGAAACAAAACTGCAACAACAGGTCTTAGTACAACGTTGAAGATGCCATGTAACTGCAGTTGATAACGCGCTAGTTATGATCCGTCTCCAGTTTTAAAGTCTTGCTGCGAAAAACGAGTTTTACTCGCAAAGCAAAAAATTTCCGGAATTACGGATGGATTTCAGAAATTATGATTGAAAGAAAGAGGTTGTCCCATTGTTTCATTATAATGATTTATTTATTATAAAATTATGCTCCAACAAATTGTAAAGGAATATATGCATGCATAGAATCGAATCGATCGAACAGGCGATCATTAAAAAAATTTTGTTAATCGAACATTGATACACAGTTCTGTACGTGTTCCACGATAGGTTCATATCTCTAGGTTTGAAGCGAGTCACTGTACGTCTTTTCATTCTTTACCAATGTTTTTTCTTTCCTTTCTTTCTTTCCTTTTTTTTCTTTTTTTCTTATTCTTCGTCGAATAATAATTCTCTTGGAAAGATTCGTAGAACTTTACGTAAGGAAGAACAGAGACACTTCTACAAGACTTGAAAGCTGTCTACGGTGTGTGATACTCCATTCTCTAATTCTCAGAAAATCCTTGCTCCTCCTTACATAAAACATTTTTAAATCGGTTCTTTCGCATAATAAGTTGTTTCTCTTTCTATCTACAAAATACTCGATTGTTGGCTGACTTTCTTATCATAAAAAACGTATAAAACTGCTGAAAATGAACTTTTAAACTCACTCGAGGTAACTTCGCGCAAGAGTTACAAGAGAACGATCTACATCGAATGAAATCAAATTTCATTTTCTCTCTCTCTCTCTCTCTCTCTCTCATTCTTTTTCTTTCTCTCTCTCTCTCTTTCTCTCTCTCCTGTTTATATAATTTAAGCGTGGCACAATTGCGGAAACGGAAGTCAGAAGAATTCGATAATACTCGACCAACGATGAACCAGTAACAGTCTTCTTTCATATTTAAGCACGAGAAATCCGAATTATCTTCTGATTCTACTATAAAATCCGTAAACTTCAAAGATGTATCATAGATGATACGAGTGAAAGAATAGACACAGTAAGAGACGAAATCTCGAAACATGCATTATCAGAGAGATGCTTCTCCCAAATATTATTATCTATTTATTTTTGTTTTCGATTGACTTCAACGATAGAAAATGTATACAATGTAATCCCGATAATCCATGTTAGTTTACGGAATTAACGAGGAAAAGAAAGTTAATGAAAAAAAAAAAAAAAAAAAAGGAAAAAAAAGAAAGAAATCGAAACGATATCACATCGAACGAACGCGATTTGATTTATTTAAAGGAGTATCATTGAAAAAGCAAACCTATTCAAATGAAATTGTTTTACTAAAAATACTTTTATTATTAAATACGCAAGATACAGTGTATTTTCCAATGAGATTCATCGAGATTACACTGCACTTGATAATAAAAAGTATCGACGAAAATACTTATCATTTAATGCTTTTTCATAACAAAAACGGTCATTCTCCTCCTGAAGGGATGATTAAATAGTAAATAATTTTTTTTTTTATTTATATTCATCTCATTTGGTTTTAATTTTTGTTATTTAATAATAAGTGCTAATCGTATTTCTATTTTCAACAAGTTCATCCCTTACAATGTTTAAACACAACAGCCTGCCAGCAGCGCAAAGACTAAAGATATTATCGCTTGGATCGCTGTTTTGTTGCGTGATTTGCGTGGTATCGGAATCTCTATATCCAATAAGTTGGAGTAACACGAGGAATCGGCCGAAAAGCCTTAGCAGATACCGAGGGCATATCTCACCACGCCCCAGTTTTCTACCGATTCCTAAATTTGTTTCTATTCTTTTCATTTTTCATTTTCTTTGCTTCTCTTGCCAGCGACGAACTAGTATATAACGTTTTCTTTTTTTTTTTCTTTTTTCTTTTACCACAAAACTGACGATGCAACGACGTAACGTTCGTGTAAGCGTTCTTAAAAAAATTTGTGATGCAATTACACCAATAACGTTACGTATAATCGTTGCTTATTATTTCACTTTTTATTATTATTATTATTATTATTATTATTATTATTTCATTATTTTCTTTTGTTTAACGATTCTTAATTATAGGCCTCTGGCAGAGGCGATTCTTGCGAATGCATTCCACAGGCATCTAGGCACGACAGATATAAAAGTATTACATTCAGGAATACTCAGATTTATAACAATCGATATTCTAAAATAGTGCTATCACGTTCATCTAACTCTAAAACGACGTTTTCACTTCTTTTTTGCAATTTTTTACGTTTTTCCTTCTTTTTTTTTTTTAATTATTGTTATTATTTGCCGCTAAGTTACGAGCTGATAGCATTAAAGCAACTATATATCACTTGTGTATCATTAAATGTCTGTCGTTTGCGCGTCAGTGGAAACCTCGCTCAGAAGAGTAACGCCTCAAACTTGCATACTAAAATTTTCCTTTTTTTTTTATATATAGTTATTAATTATTACATCAAACACGCGGCCATCTTTTTCTGACCCTTTTGGATTTGTATAAAATTTTTCTGCTTATTTAGGGTATATATACAAGATGTATATCACCACAGGTGAACATAAATTTATCAATTAATTTAGGGAGCGATTTTAAATAAGATATCGTGCAAAAATATTATTAAAATCTGGACGTATTTCAATATAAACGAGTATTTAATCAGACACGATTATTTTCTCATTTTCTCATTTTCTCATTTAGGAAGATTTGCGTTTCATAAGTAACTTTTTTCTAAAAATATAAATAAAATATTTTATCTTTTAAACTACGATGTTTCGAGATAAAATCTATTCAAAATCATTCCCAGAATCAATTTGTACAATCTTGTCCACTCGTCGTGATTTACCCTGTATAAATGATGTTCGATAAACCATAAATTCCTATGATATGAAGAAAATCCCCCGCCAAAAGCAAGACAACACGTTTTAAAACAATTACAAACAGATCTTGATAAATAAATAATCGTTCGAGTTTGAAACTGGTGCATCATTAACTTCATGTACGATCTGACCTGTACGTCGTATATCTATTGAACATCGAGCACAGACAATTCAAAAATGTGAAAGCGTACTTATGAATTGTGAAAAAACTGTCTTATTGTCAGCGATAGATTTCTCCATACGCAAGAAATCTACAATTTATAAAATATTCCATGTATTACTTGATACACTTAGGACCCTTATTCGCTAGGTTTCTTCTACATCCCGTGATTCTTTTTCTATTCTTTTGGTAGCGAGTATGTAGTATTTTCATAATTCCCGCGATACCGTGTAAATGAGAAAACTCGAAGAGTATGTAGGAAGTTATCTTTTTCTCTCTTACAGATTACTACGGACATGGATACATCTTTAGAATGTGCTAGGTGCAATGAGAGAAAGCTTCTTTTTTTTCTTTTTTTGATTTACCGAGATACAAAGAAAAAGATATTACCATACATATCTCGATACTTTTTGATATAAGAGGGGCAGATAAGGAAAGAGGAAAGAGATAATTACGATTGCTGGCTTCTCTATACGATCAAACTCTGTCGCAGACGGTTGTTGTCGACTATGATGACAGCTCGATTAGTTATTAGTTAGATTCGACTCATCGCTGTTTCGTTTCTCTCTTCGAAAAAGCTAACTCCCAAAATCACTGCAGCAAAAGAGAGGATATATGGGAAGAGATTGTGGTAGAGACTAGCAATTGTTAGGATCCGGTGGCGTAACGAGATATTCGTCTGCGCGTTTGTGATCGGATAATGCCCGCATTGTATACGTGTCTTGGGGTAAGTCGCTTTTTCTTCGCAAAAGTGGCTTTGTTTTATTGGAGTTGGTCATTTTTTTTGCCTATTGCAAAGAAAGATTTATTTTAGACTCCTTAATGAACAAATGATCAAGGACGAGAGAAAAATCGATCCCAATCTATCATACCTCGTTCGCTTTCGCTTCTATTTTTTCCAGTGTAAGCGGAGTTTGATCTGTATCGCCGTCTTCGTCGGGTGGAGGGCTGTCTAATTGTTGCAATATCGTTCCAATTGTTGTATTCGTAACACCTTTTATAGTCGCGTTGTAATTCGGATGTCTCATCGCTAATGCTTCAACGCGCATCCAAGCTTCGTCTCTGTCTTTCATAAGCTTCCTTTCTCTCTGTCGATCCTACGTATATTTCAATCAACATTACTCGGCCTTATTTCGTGATAATGAAAAACGTACCTGATAATACTGTTGAGTACATTCATCGAATACTTTCTGATTCATCTCCATAAAGAGCTTCAACGCATTGTAAATCAAGCCATGAATAGTTTTGTTCCAATGATTTCGAGAATTTCTATAGAATGCTGGATACATGATTGGTAAAATAACTGCATAATTGTCTGATATAAGAGACATTATGTATTCGTTGTTCCAGTAATACAAAGCTCTTTCGGCCACCTGATAAAAACATGATAAAAAATATCTTAAAAAATTTTAATTCGTATAATCTGATACCAAGTGTAAAAAAGAAAAAGAAAATTGATAATACCTGAAAGTGTGGAGATGATACACATTTTGCTAATTGTCTAAATAATGGGTCCATGACTTTTTGAAATTCTGCGGGCTCGATCACATCGAGAATCTCTTCGAGCTCATTCAGAAACATCACCTCCTTAGGAGAATGTGTTTTCGGCCAAAATTTCAGCAGACTTCTAATAACGGGTTCAGTCAATGATGGATCTTTCTCCAGGAACTGAACTACGCAATATGCTAATTGCGGATGATACACAGAGAGCGATTTGGCTTTGTGTAAAGGTAAAAGTACCTTTAATAGAAAAATTTTATGTTCTTCTTTTAATGGTAGTGCAAAGCCATTAATTATACTGGAATAAGTAAGGGTAACCCATTAATTACATCACATTGAAAAAATAAGAAAGAGTAAACAAGTATCATTTACAACGAAAAGTTCAAAGTTACCTTCCCAAAATCTCAAGAAGTTCAGCAATACCATTATGGTGTTCGGTTTCATATATAAATCGATAAAAAACATTATTTATTTGCTTCCTGATGTATGCTCTGAGTCCCAAAAACTTCCCATAAATTCTATGAAGCGTCGTTTTTAGGAAATCTCTTTCCCGTGGATCCTCCGAGTCAAATAGCTCCAAAAGTTGCAACACGAACTTCTGGTCTATATAACGTCTAGCAATGGAGGGCTGGAAGTCCTGAGACTCGAGTAGTCGTAAGAAGAATTCATAAACTAGCTGCAAATGAGGCCATGCTGCTTCCAACGTTGGCTCATCCTCTTCCGGATCGAATTCTGCTCCGTTTGGATTCGATGATGGTGGAAGAGTGCGGAACAGATTCACTGCAAACTGGAAAATTTCGAATCTCGAATTAGAAACGTCTCATGCGACTAATATGTCTTGATAATACCTATCCTGAATACTACTAATAACACCTAAATACAATTAATAATGCCTATCCTACTATATATTTATTCTGTGTGCAATCGCTCATGAAACATTTTGTCAATGTTGGCACTCTTTCATTGGCAATGAGAGTAAGAAGTTTGAGTTAGGTCAGGTCATGCTCACCATGTTCACCGCTTCAGGATAAATGGCCTCCGTGATCACATTTTTGTTCTTCGTAACATATTCGACCATTTCGTTGAGAGCAGTACGCTTCACCTCTTTCCATTTCAGATCCGAAAGAGGATCGGCCTCGAAGTCGAACAACACGCAACATTGTCGTAGTTTCTGGATGAACAGTTCTTCTCTCTCGTTTCCTTGTTGCGTTTCTGAAGTAAAAAAAAAAAAAAAAATACGAATGTTAAATTATCTAGTGAATTTAAAGATTCAATAGAGATACAGATTGCTGTGACTTTACTTACTCACATGGACCTTACGTTTCCCCCCTTTGACGATATGTACACACATGCGTACACTCTACAGAATTTACATTACACGCATACCTCGAACAATTCTGCAGACTCTCTCTTGGACTCTTTATCTTTTCTCCCTATAAATTTCTCTCCCTCCTTTATATAAACAAATCCGTGAACACGTATGATTCACAACGTTCGTGAATTCTGTCTCACGGACTATTTCTTATCCTAGTTATACCTCCCTTTTACACTTTTGCTATCTTGAACTTTCCCTCGCAGTACATTCCCCTTTCTCTCGCATTCTTGCATAGATTTTCATTCTTCCGCTCAATGAACTCCCACCTTTTCTACCTATTCCCTCCCTCCCCAAATATTGTTTCTCTTATCCTCTTCAGCGCTTTTATGAAATTCCCTCTCGGATCGTTTGTTACTCGCCTCGAACTTTTCGCAAGTTCGTATACCCGCCTTGTCAATTTATTTATTGTGCTTTTCATTGATAATTTCCTTCTCCTTCCAGTTTCTTTCATAGATTCTATCCGTCTCTGTTGGACTCTTCCGTGAACTCTCTCTCTTCCTCTCTCTCTCTCTCTCTCTCCCTCTCTCTCCCAGTCTCTCTCTCTCTCTTTCTCTCTCTCTCTCTCATACATACATGCATCTCACCTCGTTTCATATAACCTATATCTTTTTCTATCTGTCAGGCATTTTCTCTAAATACTCGGTACATTCAAAAAATTATGAGAATCGAAACAAGAAGCAAACGTTTCATTACAAAGATGTTTCATTACCAATTAATAGGGGTCGTAACGGTTGATAATGCGAGGTGAAGTTGGTCGAGTAAGGTTTATTCGATTCTCGAGACAAAACAGTAGCCAAGGCGAGCCCTTGGTGAAAACTTGGGCTTTTCGGCAGGCCACCAGTTGAAAAAGGAATATATCCGTCCACGTGAACCATCTTATTGTCCGAGAATGGTCTAACAAGTCTGATATCCGTCGCCAGAACGTATCTCCTTCTTCCCGGGCTCAATTTACGGTAAATTACATCCCTGTACGCACCGGTTTCCTTATTCACATAACAATCTGTTGCTTCGACGTAACTGACCGTTCTTTCGTCCAAGAACAAGTCACATCTCAATCTCTAGAAGTCGATACTAATGCACGAGGATTTTGTAAAAACGTATCCGTCAACTAACTTCTCGGTTTCTAATAGACGCAGTGTGATCGGATGAGACGCGCGGTACAGATCCGAATGGAGAAAATGCTACTGGTATCAAAAGCCGTTTGAACGAGAAAGGACTGTTTACGTTAGAAAAGTAGGAATCACGAATGACGCGTGCGCGCATGCGTGAACCACCGCGCCTTACAATCGATACGTTCTGACGTAGCTGCTTTCGCAATCCCATGCGACCGGGATTAAAAAACAAAAGTAACTAATTAATTGTCTTTTTTTATACAAAACATATCAATTTCGGTTTGAAAGGTAAATGCAGGAATAGACTAATTTTCAAAACAGCCAATTGAAAAAATGTACAGCAGCATTTGATACTGTAATTTTTATTTCTATTACACAATAATGCATGATGTGCATATACGTTATTGATATGGTTTTTATGAATGAAAGTTTGAATTTAATTCCGAGGAGTGTTCACTGTTAAGATAGCATAAGATTAGTATTTGAATCTATATATCAAGTTTAAAATGCATCGAGTAAGCGGAAGCCTTTGTAGATTTCCGGTCGATGCATCGATCATTTAAATGCTGCCGTCTATAGACCAATTTCCCCACAGATTTCTGTTCCATGAATAAAACTCCCTGTTTATTTGATAGTAATCAAAAAGTTTGATACTTCACTTCTTAACATTTTATTTGTTTCTCTCGCAATTAAATTTCCCTCTCCTTTAAATTTTTCATCAAGATATGAAAATCTTTTTTGAACTGAAATTGGAGATGTAGGTCAACTCTACATTTCGCGATGTGTATTTCTAAATCAAAATCATCACCTTTCACAAAAAGTTTCAAAAAAACCTCCTCGCTCTTAAGTCCCATCAGGCGCATACAATACACTGTGAAATTTTAAATTGGAACGGCGATGTTAATCACTTTGACATCTTTTTTTTTTTACCAATTATTTTTCCATGTTTCAGCGAATGTTCAAGGATTGAATGCCAAAGACGACGAAACACTTCGATTTACTAAAACTAATTGCGTCGCGATTTAACTTGCATTAAAGCACAATTAGTTTTAGTTAACTACGTACAGTTCAATATACGCTCGATACGTTCATTAAGTATATTGCGGTTTATTCCTGGCAAGGATAATAATGATAAGGTTTATCGCTCCTACTTTGATGAACTATTATAGTAATCAATCATTATATGGCAATGATTACTGAAGAAAGCTGAAATTACTCGCTTAGAGAACATTGAAGACACTGACAGGTCTTGATGAATTTATCGCATGGTAAAATTTCTAGAGAAATTATTCCATCACAAGTCAAATGGAGAACTTTTACGATTAATGGAAGTCGTTCCAAAGATCAAGCACATTATGGTAATTATTAAAAAACTAATATTTTTACGATGTATCTAGAAGAAATTATTTTTATTATCACACTAAGGACAATAGTAGTTTTCTACAAATAGCTAGAAACTTTCTTACTGAAGGCTTTATCTTTTAGAACAATATTTATTTCAGAAACTTACCGGATAGGAGCGGCAACTTCTGAAGCTCGCGATTTTTCGATATGTTAAATCTTGAGCTACTTTGCCGTTTATCTTTTTTAATTACAGGGCCCCCAGGTTGGTATTTGATTTTGTTAATCAACGTTGGTGGTGGTGGTGCAGCGGTTGCCGGTGGTCCTCCTGCTATCTTATTCGCCTATGAAATACGAGAAACAAATTCTATAACAATAAATGCTTAAAGTTAGATTCTTTTATATAAATATTTATTAAGAGTCGTAAAGTACAACGTGAAATTGCTGATGCAATGTGTGCATAAAAATTACATATGTGAAACAACAAGTGGTTTAGACTATCAAAAAAAAAAAATTCCTTGTTTGAATGTACATTTGATCTATATCTCAACAATGAAGCAACTTCAAGTAGAAATAAATGCATTACATATCTTAATGTAGAAATAAATGACTTACATATCTTTTATAACATTTATCAGACAGTATTATGTTCTCTGAAAAGTTTTGACATTTTACAAAGAAATTGCTAACCAGAAAATAGTTTATTCATACTCCATTGTATATAATTCAGGAATGGTAAACAAAAATTATTCTCTAAAAGCAAATGTATATGTCAATCCGTGTGTAATCCTCATTACATTCAACAAAATTCTTCCAACGTTGCATTAATGCCTGGCTTCCTCGAAAGAAGTTTTGTGGTTGATCTTGAAACCATTTATGCACTATTGGGCTTGACTCTTCGCCTGAGTTGATGTCCATTTAGATTATCCTCTAGTGGCCAAAAAAGATGATAGTTACTTGTGAATGAGTTTTGGACAATTATATAGTACATAGTAACACTTTTATTAATGTTTCAGGTCTACTAATGTAAAATGAAAAAATTGAAATAGAGATGCAAGAATGACTTCAACACCAATCACAAAACTTCTTCTTGAGGAACCTAGTCGATGGTGGTAGTCCTTGAGGAAGTGTATCCCATAATAATTAGGCATGAATATATTCCCTCTTGGCTGTGTAAGATGAATTTTGATTTTTGTCACTTCTACAATTGCTGTCAACATGTTATAATAAATTTTTTTGTTCTCTTAAATATTTTTGTGATTGATTGAATATTCTTGAAAGTACATGCACATATAAATTTGAAAATTGCTATTTTGTTTTTAATCTTTGCTGTAAGGATAAAACTAAAAAATACACTAAAGTATGAAAATTTGAAAGAAATTTAATAACATCAAATAAATAATAGCATTACGGATACATATATAACAATTTATGTGCCTTAAATGATAAATAGTTATTGTTATTGCAACAAAGGTTATTAATCATGAGATAAATTGCGATATATTGTAATATAATAATCTAGTAAAATTATATTGAATACACAGTAAAATTATAAATTAAACAAGATATAATTGTTTGCGTTTTCATACGACCAATTAATAATCAATCGACTATAAATTTTTACGTTATGCGCAATCGATAATTAAATAGATACAGTATGACATACTATTTCTTAAGCAGTGCATTATGCAATGTTCACATAAATACTTTATTTTAATACGTAATATACGTATATACCGTGCTACTATCATTTATTACAAATAACATGAGCTCAATTTTGTCGTATTAACCGTAAATTTTATAATTTACATCTAATCACATCAAATTTTTGCAACTTTGCAAAAAGACCGATTGAATATGCCAACCCAGTAAATAAGATAAAAATTATGTAAATACAACGTTAAAAACTGCAAACTAGAAATGATTTGCTATACAACAATTAAGGCAATAGTCTCTACAGTTAATTAACATTTTTTAGCATTTTTTAATTAGTATTTAATTAGGCGTTAATTCCATTCTTGGAATTCGCTTTATTTATATCGCAATTACGTCTAGGAAGTACGTTAGAAAATAATTCGCTGACTATCTTTGAAATTGAATGAATTATTTGAGCGAGGAAAGCTGAACACGGTCGCGTGTAGCAGTGACAAAAAAACAAAGACCAAAAGAAGCATCGGTTAATTCGTAATGCATCTTCGTTTACACGATTTTCTATTTATCAACTAAGGTCTACGCTCAAGCGCCACCTGTGCCAGACAACATTTTTTACAATCAGAACTTTAAAACCAATTTAGAAACGGTATTCGTATAACGCAAGCCAAACCGGAAAAATAAAACCAAGTAATCACACCAGATAGAGGAGCGTGTATTTCGCAGTACATGCGCGTATACACGAGACTCGACGAAGGAAAACATTTCAAGTGGCACATGATGTCGAAAATGGATACTAGGTCTCTTTCGGGGGATAAATGTTGAATGAAGTCTGTCGGGGAACTGATACGACACACAAGACGTTCGACGACTTTGACAAACGAATCATTGACGTGTACAGAAATGAAAACAAAAAGAGTCCACGACGAGGGAAAATCGACACTGACAGAAGACGACTCGAGTCGGAACGAGTCGCATCAATAGGAAGGAACATAAAAGGACGATATAACCTCACCTCGTCACTGGTCTCGCCATCCTTGCCATTCTTTCCCTTGTCCTTGCCGAGCTTCGTCGCATCCTAAAACAAAACAAGTTAATTGCACCCCTTGTATCACCGTGCAAATGCCACGACAGCACCAATTCACATTCGAGACGCGGCCCGCAAACAGGCAAGAACTCGCACTTGCGATGTCATACGGAACGGAAACGAAAATCAGCTCGAAGTACCATTGTTAGGTTATTGGAACGTTCGCTCGGGGAAAATGTGGCAGCGAAACGGATATCGAGAAATCAGAATATCACGCTACACCCTTCGGTGTCTCGGCTACCGGGGTTGTTTCCCCGTACTCTCTTTACTCTCCCTTCTTTCTTTTCTCTCCTATCTCCGTCATCGTCGCCCTCTCTCCACCTCTCTCTGTCTATCTATCTGTCTGACCGTCCGTCTCTCTCTTACGCTCGTAAATACAGAAACTCCGACTCGTTCTTTCTACGAAGCGCGCGCGTGCCTGCGATCTCTCCTCGTCCAAGGAACACTGTTTTCACGTACGCTAGGTGTACCAATCGCGTAAGAGACCAACAGACGTGACCGCGACCGGAGAAGACAGGAGCGACATGCAACATAATGAACGCACCTTTTCCTTTTTCGACTGGCGAGTTGACATATCGTCGATCCGAAATTAGGAACGCACGTGATCGAGCCGAATGCGAGCTAGCACAGTTGAGAAATACGTAGTAATGCATCGATCAGCAGAAACCGAGCCGACACGATACGCTCATAAACGGCGGCCATTGGCTATGTATAGCCATTGTACTTTCAACCGGCGATTCGCGCCACTCACAACTGAGAATGCTTAAACTTCCAAATTTTTCCCTAGTCTTCGGCAACGCTTCAGCGACTTCTTTCTATGTACACGAATTCGAATTATCGTACGCCGCGTGCAAATTAAATACCGCGAGTACCACGACGACTCGTAACGTATCTCTGCAACATCTCGCGATAACACAGGTTACAATATTATTATTATTTTAACACGTATGCAATACTCGAGAGCACAAAGTGTTGCAATTTCGTACTTTATTTTGTTGTGAGCTAATGAACTCGAACGAGCAACATCAAAAGAAACTAGAAAGATTATTTGCATTGTCTTACATTGTCTTGATAAATTGTAAAATTGTTGCTCAAAGTGTCAAAGCCGCTATTTAATTGCACCATTTTAAATGCGTTCAAAATAATACACGTGAAGTTGCCGCTATTATTTATAAACTTAAAAGACATCCTTTGAATGTATTTTAAATAAAAAAATGATTTACTATCAAAAGTACTACAAGTAATATTGCTTAAAATTTGAAAAAGTAAAATATATTGAATCAGATATTTTCAGTAAAAATTGCATAATACTTTGTGTAGAGGACAATGATTTTCGTGCAATTTTAAATTATTGTGAATTTCGTACGTATTATCATTCGTGTAATTACTGCAATTTTAAGAACAATTTGTAAAATAACTTTATAATTACATACATTACTTTACGTACTCACGTACATTTCATTATTTTAGTGATTTTAGTGATTTTAGTGACTTTGAGTTGACTACATTTTTTCATTTGGTGGATCATTCTAGATCAAACTAAACACATAATTTACGTGTGTTAATTTGTTTTGAACACTATGTTTTCTACAGATTTAAGGAGTAGTAATTTGTGCTTACAAATTTATATTTAGCAGATAAAAATACGCACAATAAAAAAGAATGTAAGAACACTGACCATTATATACTAATAATCCAATTTAATTTTAACTAAAATAGATTTTTCATGTAAATCTAGTGTATAAATTCTATATAACCAAGAAATGGCAGAAGATCGGAATCAAACTACCGAAGAAAAAACGAAACCAATATTTCGTAATTTGACGGCCGACGATCCAGAGCCAGAAACTACAGAGATAGAGAGTCTCTGTATGAATTGTGAGAAAAATGTATGCTATTACGAGTTTATGCTATTACGAGTATGCTATCACTTGATGTAACCAACGTACTATTTTGTAAATACAGGGTGTTACTAGATTACTTCTAACAAAGATTCCACATTACAAAGATGTTGTGGTGATGTCCTTCGATTGTGAACACTGTGGATTCCAGAATAATGAGATACAAAATAGTGGAAAGATTACAGAGAAAGGAATTAGAATAAAGTTGCAAGTTAAAACTCCTAGGGATCTAAATCGTCAAGTAGTTAAATCGGATTACACCAGTGTAAAAATTCCATTCTTGGACTTTGAGATTCCATCTAGATCACAGAGAGGAGAGATTACAACAATTGAGGGAATTATAGACAGAACTATTAACGGGTTAGAGCAGGATCAATCTGAAAGGAGAGAAAAATATCCAGATGCTGCAACACAAATTGATCAGTTTCTCGAGAAACTAAGAAAGCTGAAATCTTTAGCAGAACCTTTTACTATGATATTCGAAGATATATCGGGCGAATGCCACGTAGAAAATCCAAAAGCACCATTGCAGGATGACGGATGTATTACAGTGCAATTTAGAAGAACGACAGAGCAAGATCATATTTTAGGAATTTACTCTGAGAATACAGATGATACTTTGTTGAAACCTATACAAGAGGGAGAATATACTCTAGAGCAAATTGAAGGAGAAGTACTTTCTTTCAGAACAAATTGTCCAGAATGTAATTGCCCATGTGAAACCAACATGAAATTAACCAGCATCCTTTCCATATTATTCTTAGTATCATAATATATTTTTTTTCCTTTTAGTAAAAAAGATTTGATCCTTAACTCAATATATAGAAATTCCACACTTTAAGGAAGTTCTAATTATGGCAACAGTTTGCGAGTCTTGTGGACATAGAACGAATGAAGTTAAGAGCGGAGGAGGTATCGAACCTATGGGAGTGAAGATAGAAGTAACAGTTGCAGGAAAAGAAGATTTCAGCCGGGATTTGTTGAAATCCGAAACTTGCCACATGAAAATACCCGAATTGGAGTTAGAAATTGGTCCCGCTGCTTTAGATGGACGTTTTACCACGGTAGAAGGCATTTTGGTAGCAATAAAAGAGCAATTGTCATCATCAACAGCTTTCACTGGCGATAGTAGCGATCCAGAAACTGTCAAACGTATGGTAGTCTTCATATCTCACTTAAATGAGGTTTTGGAAGGAAAACGAAAGATCACTCTTGTATTAGATGATCCAGCAGGCAACAGTTACATTCAAAGTTTTTCAGATGAAGGTTTAGATAGCGGTTTAAAAATCACTAAATATGAAAGAAACTTTGATCAAAATGAAGAACTCGGGTTGAACGATATGAAAGTCCAAGACTACTAATCGTTCATTGCCAATGTCGATAATGTCAATATAATGTATTATATCCGTGGAAAGAAAATGTATTATAAATGTACACTACACTGTGTAAATATATATTTTGCAATTTTATTGCAAAATTTTTTATCGAAATTCAAATTTCTATTGTCATTCCATGTAATAGATAAAAAGATGAAATAGTTATACGACCGGTATAGCATCGAGTTTCTTTAATTTTGGAAGTCTTCTAGTTACTTGACTGCGCCAAGATTCTACGTCCATATTTTCACAAATAGGATTATTAATAAACAATAAATCTTCGAGAAGCGGTATTTCTTGTAAACGATTAAACTCTGCCCAGTCTTTTACCAAATTGTTCGACATGTAAAGCACTTTCAGTGCCTTTAATACATTCACGCCTTTAATTTTTTCAATCTGATTATACGATATCCATAACTGTTCCAAATGTTCTCCAACTGCTTCCAATCCGGAAAAAGTTTTAATATTATTACGACCCAAAGATAGAATTTTTAAATTTTTTAATGAATTGATACCACTGATCTTCTCTATCATATTTGTTGAGAGAGATAACTTCCTAGAAAATAATAAAAATTATTGCTTACAATATTTTTATAAAAAAAATATTTAACTGACTCGACAGCGGTAAGTGCCGCTAAATTATTATCCATTTTCTCAATTGGAGGCCACTGAAAAGACAAAATGATTTCTTTCTGTCCACTAGCAGTTAAACCTGTTCTCTCTTCCCATCGCTGAATAGCTTCTTTACAAGTCGTTGCTTTGGCCTATGTAAAACGCACACTATAAATTTTTAGAAAAAATAAAAAGTGCAATAAAAAAGCGTAAAAAAGCAAGTACCATAATTTATAGTTCCATTCCAATTCTATCAAGCGGAAGAAATTTCTGTTAATATTTTTATGTTATTAAAATATTAACAATATATAAACGCAATTATTTCCAGTTAACTTCACTCACTGTACAAGAATAATAATTTCATTAATTTTATAGTATTCATTTTCTTCATACAACATTCTTTACATTTATCATATTTTTATGATCCAAATAAAAATTGATCCTAATAAAAATTCAAGTACAAAACAAAATGAATAATAATAAGAAAAATATGAAACGTGAACAGAAATTATAGTTAATAACCAATTAACAAATGTGAATTTATGATTAATAATGTAAAAAAATCGACTGAAGAATATATTTAAATTTGTAATATAGCAATGAACATCGATGAAAAATTTGACATTGATAAGCCATTATGGGATCAATCTACGTATACTGGTAGATTAAAACATTTTGCTTTTATTACTGATTATCGTATGATTTTTGTAAACGACCAAAAATTGAGAGAAGCTAAACAATTCTGTGATAATTATAAGTAGGTAAATTCTAATTGCTCAATTACTCTAATATTTCAAGTAACTAACTTTTATCAGAAGAGGCTTTGTACCTCCTGGAGTGCAACTGTCTCATGTTATTCGTGCAAAACAACTCAGAGATGGTGCATTTGAGTCAGAGACTGGTGAATTAATACACCGATTTTCTAGATTGTCTTTTCAATTACCTATTTCAGTCATGCTTACAGCGTCGATGTTAGCATTTCAAAAGTATGTATAAAAGAATTTCCATCTTAAAAATATCTTTTAGACAAACAATTTTTCTAATAATTATTATATATACTATTATTAGAAATTTTCCTGCTATAATGGCATTTCAAATATTACATCAAGTGCATAGTGCTATTATAAATGACATATACAGAAGTACACGAAATAATGATGATACAAGAATGGAAAACGCTCTTTTATGTGCCGTTATGACAGGCTCCATTGTGACCTTCTGTTGTAAGAAAATACTCTCCGGAAAAGCACTTATTTTTAATGTTAGTTTCTCATTGATTTTTTATACTTTTTACAATGTTTTACATTATACTTCGTCTCATACTTTTCTGCTATCAGAGGTGTTTGCCGTTTTGCGCAGTGGCTACAGGTCATATGATAAATTTACCAGTTATGCGTTATAAAGAAATCACAACAGGAATTCCGATATATATCAAGGATGAAACACATTCTTTTATGAAATCCAAAGTAGCAGCTATAAAGGGCATTTGCGAATGTTTAATTTCAAGAATAGCTATGTCTATACCATGCTTACTTTGCATTCCTATAATAACTCATAAATTCATGCCTTATTGCTTGCGTCAACGTCGACCATGGATATTAATTCCATTCGAAACTTGTTTATGTGCTATAGGGTAATTTTTCAATTTTGATTTCATTGTTCTTCCATTCGAATCGTTTCTTATTAAATGCAATTCAATTTTATAGCTGCATGATTGCAATTCCATCTGCTTTTGCAATTTTTCCCGAACAAAAGTAAGCAATTTTATATTTTATTCTTATGCAAAAATATACAATAATGCATTTTAATTGTTAAGCTCCATGAATCCGAAATTGCTGAAGTTGCATCCATCTGAGTATGAAGAGTTTAAGAAATATGTGAAAGAATATATAGATAAAGTATACTATAATAAAGGATTGTAACATGGAACATCGTTCATATTTTTTTTCTTTTTAGTAAATAAAATGTAATTTATGTGATAAAAAAATAGATATATTTAAGTAAAAAATCATCTCTACATACAATTAATGTACTATATCTATATTCTTTTTCTTTTTTTTCATTTTTATAGGAATAGGTCCTGGCATTTTGAATACTGTGCTGTAAGAAAGAAACAAAAGAAATGAAAAATATGAATTAAAACAATTGCGCCAAGTTAAAACATTACTATAATACTTACTGACAAGTTGTGCATATTGGACTAAATTTACAAAATACTGAAAAAATATATTCACTTATTATTTTACACAGATTTATATAAAAATAATAGAATAAATTTTATTTCTTAATTTGTCTTACTTGACAAGCATATGGAGCATACATAGCCAATATCAATCAATTCTTGATGACAAAAGCATGCTGCTCTATAATCTACTTTCACAGGTGGCGGGAGTACTAACTTTGATCTAACATTTGGATCTGGTAAAAATATCCACTAAAAAGTAATTATAAATAAATAAAATATTTACCAAGGAATAATTAAATTATTCTTTATCTTTTTACCAATAGATACTGCAATAATCCACTAAGTTGGGGTACTTTTAAATAATTTCCACCAGTAATATCACAGCCTTGTTGGAGTAAAGTTAATTCTTGATCTAAACTGCATACATCCAATATTATTCCCTATTTGTTAAAAAAAATAAAGTTTAAATTTAAATCATATAAATATTAAAACACAAAAGTATACCAAACCATTTTTTGGGCAGTGAAGAATATGTTCATGTAATTCATATATTGTGTTGCTGAATCATTACTTGCTGTGATCACAAGGATTCTTGAATATATTTTTTCACCAGCAATCTTTTCTCTTTCCAACCTAGCAACATAACACAACGCCATGGTCAATGCTCCTGATATAAGACTTTCTCCATTTAATGGTTTGTCCAAGGAAATTTCATTGATAACTTGTTGCAGTTGTTGCCTTACAGTACGTTCCACCATTGTAAACTTTTCATATTGTCCATCAATTTGTCTAATTTCTACTGGTTTTTCACAAGGATATAAGAACTTCGCCCCATGACTGTGACATGCTATGACAGCAAGTTGATTGTTTGAAGATTGCATTAAATGTGCATTGGCAAAAACGATAGTAGAATCCAAGCATTGAGTCAATATTCTTGTTTCCTGTTTTATAATCCTTTGCACTGGATTTACGTCTAATACGATTATTAATAGACTTGTTTCTATTTCTGAAATGAATAAAATAATTTCATTTACAGAAAATAAAATTTTGGGAATAATTTGTTAACTTAAATAAAGTAGTTTTGATGGGTTTAAAAGATTTTCATAGGTTAAATAACCTCAACATACCATTTGACATTTTGAATTAACATAAATTGTAATGTAATTATTTGGTATAAACATAAATTTAGTCTCTTAAAAACATCTTTCCATCTATTTATCACGTTTTTCTTTTATCATTAAACTTAGGAACTGAAATTTCTAAATAATAATTGCTTAACTGATGCGTACAGCCAGATTCACGAAAATCAAACTACTACTACTAACAAATAACAAATATTCCAGAGGATGCAAGTATGTTCAATTATTCAAGTGTATTTGGGCGTGAAATATGAATAAAACAAATTGATTCTTAATTAATTTTATTTCCTAACTGATCAGTGTTTCTAAATTAATTTATTAATTTATTTTTCGTCTTTCTAACAATGAATTTCTAAGAGTTTAAGATACGCGAAAATAATAAATCAATATTTTGATATTGATACGTGTATAACAAAACAAAAGATCACAAATACCTTATTTCAGAAAATAAGACACTGATCACCAATTGTTTAAAAAGACATAAAAATTCATAATCACACGTTCAAAAATTTGCGCGCAAATATTCGCAGATGGTCACAGACTTGCGTAAATTGTCTGCCCAAAAGACGCATGCTCGTATGCATGTTACGACACTGGTGAGAGAGAAACAAGTATGAAGTATTATTAAGGTCATTGGGGTGTCTTTGAAAGGTTATCGAGCGTTGGTGTGAAAGTTGGAATCAGTCACATTCGTAATCACGGAACCGTAAGGAACATGCTGCCACAATATCTGAAACCTGTGTTAAGTGTCGCTCAACAAGGAGCGAAGCGATTATCCACCAGCACAAGAGTAAGTTTTGTCAAATATGTTTCCATTAAATATCGTATCTGCCAACTAGTCTACTCTGTTTTGTATCTCTATCATTCGTTTAATTTCTTATCGAACTTAGGATTATAAAGAGGCTTATCGATCATATTGAAGTATTCTGTATGGCATATTTGAAATACACGTGAAGCATAGTTATGCAATTGTGACAAGCGATCTAAACTCGATCGAATATCGCTTCATTTTTAATATGTCTTTGACAGTGTGCAGATTCTAGTATGAAATTTCAGTCACAAAAGAATTCCACGAATGTGTGTGGAAATATATAAATATACTTTATATATTTGTCTTCCTAATTTTTTCCGGGATATTTCGTTTCAGTGCAACCGCAAGGTCGCCGTTCTGGGAGCAAGCGGAGGCATAGGACAACCATTATCGTTGCTTCTGAAAGATTCGCCTCTTATAACCGAGTTATCATTATACGATATTGTAAACACACCAGGTGTCGCTGCTGATTTATCGCACATAAATACAGCAGCAAAAGTAAAAGGATATACCGGTCCAGATGAACTGAAAGATTCTGTCAAAGGGGCGGAGGTATTTAAGTTATTAAGTTTGTTTAAAATATATGATACAAAGAGAATTAAAAAATTCATTTGTGTAATGTTTTTGTAGTTAGTAATCATTCCTGCTGGTGTTCCACGTAAACCAGGAATGACCAGAGATGACCTTTTTGATACGAATGCCTCCATAGTGAGAGATCTCACCAAGGCCATAGCCGAAGTAGCCCCAAAAGCTATCATTGCCATTATTTCTAATCCAGTGAACAGCACTGTGCCTATTGCCAGTGAAGTATTGAAAAAAGCCTGCGTTTATGATCCCAAGAGAGTATTTGGTGTAACAACTCTTGATGTTGTCAGAGCAAACGCCTTTATAGCAGAAGCCAAAGTTTGTAAAATATATAATAGTAAATAATTTTTGAATTAATAGTTGAACTGTAAATTTAAAATAGAATATTTATTCATTATATTTAATAGGTCAAATATATCAATTATGTTTTCAAATAAATTTGCATAAACATCCGCGGCTTAATGTATAATGTCAATTATTGTTTTCAGGGCCTTGATCCACAAAAAGTCAGTGTACCAGTTATTGGTGGACACAGTGGCGTGACGATTATTCCATTAATTTCACAAAGCAAACCTGCTGTTTCTTTCCCAGAGGACAAATTAAAGGCTCTGACCACTAGAATTCAGGAAGCTGGTACAGAGGTCGTTAAAGCCAAAGCTGGCACGGGTTCTGCAACGCTTTCAATGGCCTATGCTGGCGCTCGATTTGGCATATCTGTACTGAGAGCGCTTAACGGAGAACAGGGTATCGTAGAATGTACTTTTGTCAAATCAGACGTTTGCGAGACCAAATACTTTGCAACACCGTGTGTCCTTGGTGTAAGTATAATCATTAAATGCTAATACATTTAAATATTTAGTGTGTTCAATATTTCGATTTCAATATTATATTCTATCAAATTTCAGAAAAACGGACTCGAGAAGAATCTTGGTATCAGCAAACTTAGCGAATATGAAAAGAAACTGTTGGATGCGGCAATTCCAGAACTCAAGAAGAACATACAAAAGGGTGAAGACTTTGCGAACAAGAAGTGAGCGTTGTCAATATTACACAAATAAAGTAAAATGAATTCGACATTGTAAATGAAATTCGATTGTCTCCAGTAATAATTGATGAATGAAACTATATTATTAATTGATCGCGTTGTACGCGAAAAAGGAACATTTGAACGAAAAAAAAAGGTGGATCCTTTGCCAATCAGTAGATGTATGTATTGTAGACAATAAAACTCGTTTACAACTGATACAATAAAGTAACAGTAAATACAAGACGATGAAGATTTTACTATTTAGAAGGAAATATTGGCCTCGTTTTGAATGAAGTTGAATTTCAAAATACGAAATTTGGAAATAAATTTTCTTTAAACAAAAAACAATTATACTCGTTTTACTTTTTCCTATTTTGTGAAATCAATACCATGAATCATAATAATTTAGAAAAGTATATTGTTAGGAAAATTTCCCTAGTCTATTATTCTCTCTATTAGAATTCTATTAGAATCAAAACAAATATTAATAGACAACCTTTAGTACAATGTCATCTGTATATCGAATAAATAGAACAGTTTCGTTTGTACCATACGACAGGTTCGACAGATTGATGAATCTCGTTTAAAAACACGTGACTCTAATTGTGCAAGCTCTAACTATTGTTGAAAAGTGTCTTCGAAGAATTTATTTTGTTGATACCTCCTTGACTAAACGCGCATGAACATCAAGTAGAAATTTAAAGGGAAATCACGATGGTGAAGAGAAAAATTTACAAACGATCTCGACTCAAGCAGTCCCTAGATCAATCCCAAGAAAATTTATTACAAAAATCAGATACTTCTGACGAGGTCGATTGCGTGGGAATTAAATGTACTCCACTTAAAAAAATGTCGAGATCCACTGAACAACTTTTGCATCAAAGATCTCCGGAATCTGTACTCTTTGAACTTCAGGAACCTGATTTGTCATGCTACGACGATCTAAGTCCAGAAATCGTACCCAAACTTCGCCGAATGAGATTAGATCTAAATGAATCGGACAAGAAAAAGGAAGAGAGTATCAAAGAAAAGGAACCAGAATTAATCGAAATAAAACAAACGAAAAATTTGTTCAAGCAAAATATCGATAAGCCTGCGGAAAAATGCTTTTCATTAGAGAAGACTTTGTCGATGAACGACGAAATAAAATTAGAAATGAATGACTGTCAGTTTTTGCAGAAAGGGAGATCTTTCTCAAAGACTAGACTCGATGATTATACTTGCGATACTGAGTTTCGTTATGGCTACACTTTAGAACCAGCAACGCAATTTGCTACTTGCAATTCAAAATTAAAGCCTCGGAATAATGTCCATAATTTTCTGGACAAATTTCAAATGACTGCTTGCGAGTCTATCGATCAATATGAAGAAAAATGTAGCGGTCAAGACCTGCTGAACGGTACGAGGTTTGAAATAGTAAACGAGAAAAATCTGCAGAATTCAGGAACTGGAAATCAATTTACTAGCAACTGGATCGAATGTAGGCGAATTCTTTCAAATTTTCAACGACAATTGAACAGCCTCAAGATTCGGACGGGAAATCAGGAATTCTTTAAGAATCTTTTATCTAGATACAAAAAATGCGACGAAACAAGAATGCTGCAAGCAAATTCGCTTTCTTGTAACACATTATCTTCGTTGACTCCAGAGAAAAATTCGAATGAGCTAACGAGCAGGCGTCATTTCGTAGATGAAACGGACAAGATCGATAATAATATCAATAATATACGAGATTACGGGGAAATAAAGAATAAGATGACGAGGATTAGAACTCGTTCGATAACTTCCTTTGGCAGTGGTTCTCCACCACCTGCCAAAAAATGCCGGACTATGCTCAAATTTGATGATGAAGAGGACGTAGAGGGGCCACAGGAATCTGTTGCTTCCTTTACAACTGTTGATTTATTACCAGCAGAAGAGAAAAATGTTCGAAATTACTTTTGTCCAAATACGATGATAACAAAAACGTCTTGGAGTGCAGGCAGCTCTGAATCTAACACTTCGACTCTGAATTTTCCAGCTGTATCAAATTCTGATAGTTACAGCGCATGTCTGAAAGAAGTAATTTTTTTTTTTTTAAGTAGATTATGGATTTCTATATTTTAGTAATCGCATAATATACGTAATATTTATATAAAAATGTATCAATTAAATATCGATGATACTTGTTATTTGGAACATTTTTACGAATTATGTATTATTTATATATATGAAAATGATAAGAATATGATTGTAACGTAAATTATTACTTACAGTCCATAGGTAATAGCTTTCAAATGAACAAAAGCTTCCGAAGACTTCAATTTGTCAAGAAACCTGTTGCTAAAATCGTTCTGTTCTGTGTCTGGATAATAAAAAAAGTGACGGCTGTACTAAAAGAAGTAGGTACTTATCTGAGGAACGATCCACGTTTGCTATCAAAGCAACGATTGTTTCAGAGTTGTGGAAACTTTGGGCGAACTGCTTCAACGTCAATGAATCGGCAAATGGAGGAGCTCAGTCAAGTCGTGATAACGTTACGCTCAGAGAACGAACAGATGATTAACACATTGCTGGAAAAAGTCACTCGTTTATCTGAGCAAATTACTCAGGTAGTACGTTGTCTACTATATTATGAAAACAATTTATATTTCAAATTTACGTCGATGCAGGGGAAAAAAAACGTTATCGTCATAAAAGATCAAAAGCAACAAACAAGAGAGGAACGTTCATACGTTTATAAAAAAAAGAAAAGAATCTGTATATATGTGCATGATCGTGACATAAATATCTTTCCTTCATTTGCAATTCTCCGCATTCCACGTCAGCCGTGTATTAAACAAGCCTAATTAACAACTGTTTTTATCACAGGTGCGTGTAAGCAACACAACCGCTATCGATGCTTTAACAGCAGAGATCAGCGGCATGCGAGACGTCACGAAGAAGCTGACCGAAAATAACGAGACGTTGATGCAGGAACTGCAAAGGTTACAACAGTCGTTGGAAAATATGCGATCGAAATCTCCAAAGAAATTGTCACCCCCTTCACTACCAATTTCACTATCATCTAATTCATCGGCTGTTCCTCCTTCACCTCCGCCTCCACCTCCGCCGCCGCCTCCTCCTCCTCCTTTGCCACCGCTATTTCCATTAGCTCCTCCACTTCTGTCAATGCAGCTGATTACACCAACCACACCGAACAGCAGCGGCAGAAACGTCAGGACGCCCTCGAGAAAGTGCTCGACACCACTGTTTAATAGGCCGGCTATAACCGTCGAGGATTTGCTGAAGGTGACCCTAAAAAAAGCACCGCGGAACGTTAAGGTAAATCCGAGGATTGTTACGCGCCGCTCCGTTAATTGGAGTATATGAACAAGTGGCGTGGAGAACTCTGTCCTTTCGAAGTTAAACCTTGCTATAGTTCGAGGGATTGGTCGGCTTTTAGTTGGAAGCTTCGCTTAAGTTGTCGGTGAAAAAAAATTGCTGCTCCTCTTCATCTTTCGTCATTTGTATCATACGTTTAACTTCGTGGCTTCTTGTTGCTTGAATTTCAAGAGAAGTAAGTTTGCTGAAGTGTTTCAAATACTCCAGCAGTCAGCCAGGCGTTAAAGCGGCGCAATTTTCAGTCTGGTTAATTGGTTCTTTGATCCTCATTGCCATTCAACCAGACACTTGGGGAGAGGGGAAGTGTTATTTAAAAATCCCGAGATTGATGATTTTTCCATGTCTGAAAAATAAATCAAGAATCTTTTTTTCGAGAAACTCTCTCGCAATTATATTCCCCAGAAATTATGCGAAGACATCCAATTAAACGAGATACATTTAGCAAAATTAAAATATAACACAAATGAATTTCAATTTCAGGAGAATAGAAGAAACACTATACCAGGACCGAAGGGACCAATGGTTTCCTTAGACATGCTACGTAGTGTAAAATTGAAGTCTGCCAGGCGCAGAACGACCGATCAAATCACCAGGTCTCCGAGGAGCGGACGAATACTCAAAACACGAACAGCACCGAGCCTCAGCTTGTCGCCGATCATGAAGAGCACGGATAATTCACTGGGACGAATCCTGAAGCAGGCCGATGTTAATAAACGGCCACGATGTCTGCTGTCCAATTCAAGTTTTCGCGAGAACATTATCGGAAGAGACAATCAATCGCAGAACATAGAAGATAATGGATCACAATCGATGATTGCATAAGCGTATTACAATTGTAAATGATCGCAGATTTAAGAAATTTTATACAATCAATATATAGAAGATGTGTGTACAATTTTAACGAATCAAGTTATTCTGTAATCGATACAAGACAGATCGGGTCATCAAAGATATAATTTTTTTTTTAATAGAATTTTAAATACGACGAATGTTCTTTTGCAGAATTGTAACTTAATGTATAGAAACAAAACACTTGTATTGTACAGAGTACAATGAAGATAATCGTATCTCACACCCTGAAATAATACATGTTCTCTAATTAATAAAGCTATCGGCATTTGTTTTTTTTCTAATAAATTAAATTCTGTGACAACAGGTTCATTAAAATTGCTATTCTAATGAACCTGAGATTCTAGTGACTCACTGCGAACCGATGACGGCGCAATACGAACAATATTTTATTTTATTTTATTATAATCGCTATGTATGTAGATGTTTAATAATATATACTAATAAAGATCCGAGAAGAAACGATTAGAGAGTTGTAATTACTTTATTTGTAGCTTTCACGTGTGTGTGTGTGTCTGTGTGTAGTTTTACAGAAAAAGGTCGTATCCGGTGTAATCGCATTGATTGTAGTAATAGTTAGTAGTAGTAATAGTACAGAGCGTGAGAACGCATACGAATCCGAAAAAAGAAACGACAGATTTTTTTTTGTCTCCTCCAAATGACGATAAATTTCGATATCCAGGTCTAATTATTCGCTCTCGTGAATTGGGTTAGCGACAAGATGGAACGATCCGAGGATAATTGTAAGAAATAGAAAGATATACACAATGTTTAAAATACAGAGACAAGAGCAAATATATTACATCTAGAGAGATGGAACAACAGATGTGTAATGATGGTGTGTGTTATTTCTTTTTACCTTCTTTCTTTCGTGTTCCTTTTTTTTTTTTTTTTTTTTTTTTATAAAAATCGACTAAGCACGCACAACGATAGTGAATAAAGGATAAAAGCGGTCTCAATACACCGATCACCTATTATACTTCCTTAATAATCTTACAGTGAAACCCAGGTGGTATCGATGTCTACCTACAATTTTACTTTATTTTAACCGAGAACACTCTACATTTATGTTTTGTTTTTTCTTTTTTTATCCACTTCATTATGAATCACACGCTATATCGTCACTATATCGACGATAATAATAATGTTATCGTTGGGCTACTTCGTCTTGTTTTCAATCCATCGTGTAAGCAAGTAATTGGATGAGGTATCTCACAGTTTATCGTCGTTTGGAATTCAATTTATGCCACATTCGTTGCCACTGAGAAGCTTTCTTTATTGTACCTTAAAATTTTGTTTCTCTTTTTTTGTTCTTTCCTTATTTTCCTTTTTTCTTTTTTACTTTTCATTCAAAGATTTGTCGCTCGTACGCATGGTATGTTATGCACATATTACGTATATTTTACGTAAACTATATAATATATATTATATGCAATTCTTATCCGATGATACCAATGTTTTCTCTGTTCCTCCACTGTTCTTCATTCTTCCCTTCTTACGACGTTGCCTTCTACGGCGTGTCTTTCACGCGATTATCAAAATTGCTTCCGGGGATGATGTTTTCTTTTCTTTTTTTTTTTTTACTTTTTATTCCACGATACGCCCTAGACTTTCCGTTTCTCTCCACATTATCGCTTGAACAATTCACGTCGATTAAATTCTTGATTTTTTTTTTTATTTCCTTCCCGATACCCTAATTTTACGACCTTAAGATTACTCGCATATACTTACTTACGGTGCCGTTGATATTACTTTGAATTATTCTTTGTAACGTTATTTTATAACATGATTATCAATTTGTATCGTGTAATTAATACCTAAATACAGGGGCACGATGTACACCAAAAAATTTCTAGGCAGAGCTCTCGATTTCTTTTTCATTTTGCGCGTTTCTGCTTCACGGTTTGTTTCTCCTGTATTCTTTCTCAAGCATACACCTCGCTTTTTTGCTGCACGCTTATACGGTTTTACCGAATGTTCTCGACAAGTTGCAATTACGAGAGAAAACTGCATGAATTCGAAATTTTTCTTTCTACGTGTAATACAGTGATGGAAACTTATTTGTTACGATTTATTTGTTGCAACTTTACACATGTTTTAATCATCAGGCAAAACATTAGTATCCTTGAACACAGAAACATTGTACTTAAAGGATCGTTTTACGACATAAATTTTCAACCAACACTATCTGCCTTAACAAACAAATAATTCTACTAATCACTAAGCTTACTTCGATTAAGATGCGCAAACGAATTTTTCGCGTAAAGACTAATGAACCAAGTCTATCTAACGTGTCTCATTGGAATGTTTTTCGAGTGATGTTTTCCTTTATATATATATAAAAGGATTATATATATATATTTTTTTTTTATTCTTGTAAGCGAAAATCGACGGAATGGTTCATCGATAAAAAGGTTAAGATCAACTAAGATACAGTGGAATCGAGGACAGTGATAATAGCAAAAGTGAGCGCGAGTGAAGAACGAGTCGGGATACAATCGTTTATTCTGTAATTCGTTATACCACAGCGATCGTTATAGTTTACAGAGGGGGCGTATGAAAAAGTACAACCACGATTACAGACTAACTAGATAGCTACTTGTTTTCTGCTATTTTCTGTCTGTGAAACGTAATTTGCCCTTTTTTTCTTCTTTTTTGTTGAAAACGCACCTATTACGATTTCTTTCTTTTTTCGACTCTCCTCTCAATAAAAGTGCTTCTTTTGTCATGGAGGAGTACGATTGATTGAGGAGTATGAAAGAATATATGTCACGTCGAGAATAATGTGTATTTTTTTTTTTTTTGTTTTTCACTCACAGTTAAAAGAATTTCTCGTCTTCGATTTTAACATAAAATTTGATACTGCGAAAGCCAGACTTAAGACAGACTGATGTTATTGCATTTCGTTTGTTAAGTACGTCGCTTTCGCGGTAAGCGTGTGTTCTTGAATCATGTTTACAAGTGACTACACGAGAGAACCCATGCTCGAAACCTATATGGTGTATGAAATTACTTGCTTTGTAAATCGGGACACTTCGCCGGAAGTACATTCATAATATCTTATACAGAAAGCAGAGATGAAGGCACGTGGTTGTATCTTGACTGTTTTTTAGCCAACCGTCGATCAACCACGTAACTCCAACTCTGGAGGAGACGCGTTTATCCCTTTAGATAAACAGATGATTTACATTCGATTTACACGCATACATTAATAATATCGTTATTTATCATAGTATGCGAGAGTAATGATGCGCGCAGTAAAAAAGCGGGGAAGAGGACGAGGAGGAGATTGGGGGTGGGTGAAAACAAACGAACACAATATGCACTTCAATCGACGTCGAGCCACTAACGTATTTCGTTATTAATGAAACGTTATGGGTTGAGGATAATGGTATTCGTTCTCACTCACTAAACCAACAAAAACGAGAGTTTACTCCGACTGGGTTTAGCGCATATTCTTTTTGCTTCTTATTCCTTTCATTTCGTGTTCTTGTTCTTTGTGATTTTTTAGTAATATGGATGAATATACATACATACATACATACATACATACATACATACATACATACATACATACATACATACATACATACATACATACATACATATACGCGCTTTGCCAGTCGGCGCCAACTCAACGCTCTCGACATCGTCCACTGAAAAAGACAGCATTTTTTAAACTTTTCGATACGCAAAAAAGGCAAAGAATAGTGCCTCTCTAAATGCTCTTGCAGTCTTTCTATTTACCGCAGAGTGTATGTCCTTTTTTTTTACTTTGTTACTTTTCTGCGCGCTTCTTAATTCAATATGTATGTTAATTCAAATGATTTTTTTCGTTTCTGTTTTTTTTTTTTTTTTTTTTTTTTTTTTTGGAGTAACCGTACGTGCTTAGGGCCACGCAATCGCTAAAGATCTCCCCTTCCCACCCCGAACTGCCACCTGCTGAATTGTTTTCTTTTGCTTACAAGTTATTAAGAGTTTTTTGTTTTCTTGTGTTTTCAGTTTTATATGCGCAAGATAACACTCACTACAGTTAGAGTTACGATACGTCCTGATCTTCCACATCTTGCAACTGCTCCTTTTGTTCGCCCTCCCCTGTTCAACATAAAAAAAAAATTCATTAATAAAACGTTTTATTTTTCGGCCACGAATAAAATACTGCTTGTACAATAGGTAAAATACAATCAATTCAATTCGTAATCAAAAACTGGGTGAAAATTTTGACCCTACTAAATCATGGATTTAAATGCTTCAGGGAAAAAGGGTAGAAAAAAGGAGAAGGATTGGTCAAATTGCTCACCAGGTGACTTTACAATGCAAGGGCGTATTGGATAGGGTGTGTCTGAGTTCAAACATTGGTGGAAACGGCTGCAGCCTCGTTTTCGCGATCAGCCTCGAACTCTAAATCACAGACTGATCATTCCATTTATAATCGAGTGATTTCAATAATTAAATTAAATAACATAAGATTTGGTGCTTAAAGATTATCGTTTCGTATCTTTCTTCATCTCAAATAATGGAAACTTCCAATTACATTACTTTTATATCATTCTGCATAAAATATGAATCCTATTGAATAATAAATGACCCTATTCTTCCCACGCAAGTCTGTTCCTTTTATGAAAAAAATCTAATATAACAAGAAGATGTTATCGCGCTGCTGCGATACATATTATTGATCGTGCGACGATGCATCTACAGTTGTGGTAATAGCGGTGAACATTTTAAACACAACGAGGGATGTTTTTCACGAAAAAAGTATACTAACCGTCTCCTTGCATATCCGACGTCCAAAGAGTAAGATTGTCCCTGAGAAGTTGCATGATGAGGGTAGAATCTTTGTAACTCTCCTCGGACAAGGTGTCTAATTCCGCGATCGCGTCGTCAAAGGCTGCCTTCGCAAGACGGCATGCTCTGTCGGGGCTATTGAGGATCTCATAATAGAATACGGAGAAGTTGAGCGCCAATCCTAAACGGATGGGATGAGTCGGTGGTAAGTCTGTCATAGCGGTGTCGCTCGCTGCTTTGTAAGCAACCAGAGAGTTTTCCGCAGCTTCCTTCCTATCGTTGCCGACGGCGAACTCAGCAAGATAGCGGTGATAATCACCTTTCCTATAATTACAAATCAGAATTTGTTATTGAACTTAGTCAATAGATTCAATGAAAACCACAGGGAATCATTTTTTTTTTATTTGTTACGGTTATAACATTCAGTGTATTGGCAATTAATGTACCCATTGTACTTAATAAGTTTATCTCTTGTAATTTTTCTATGTGTAAAATATAAATTTATAAATATAAATGTATGTTACGCTAATCTTCAATTAAAATTTGACACTAATAATAGGAATTTCTTAGAAAATTATGACTTCATAGAAATGTCTCAGCCTCAATATATTAAGAATTTCTCTTGCTAGACTTTCATTCACGTCTGGCATAAATACATGGTATTAATATTCATTGTAACATCAAATCTAATAAGTTGCGATATAAATGCATAAAACATACTGATTATTTGTGTGAATCACACATATACAAGAATCATGAAATTCTCGAGCTAATTTCAAATAATAAAATGAAAGATTTTCAAGAGAACACTGCACAAATATTTTTTGTTATTAAGATAGTAAAATGGAATCGTCAGCTCATTAATAAATCATATTTGAGGAACAAGTATCGAGTCATAACTTAATTATCAAAATAGACTAATAAAACCTCAAAAATTAGTGACCGAAACGAAACGTTCTTCCGTATTGCTTGTTAGCTTTCAGTTTAAACTACCTCGCTCTCTAGAAACTTGTACGCTATCTTAAAAACTATCTTACAACTCTTTCCTTGATTTTACGAACTTATAATTTTACAATTTGTAACTTTAAATATGTAAAATAATTCGGGTATTCAGCCGCCTTACTTAATGCGTCCTATCTATCTTTTCTTCCATTCAATTTGAAATTTTATTTGAATGTTATTTAAAAGTAGAAAGCATGAGAAATTTCAAATGTTTCAATATATCCTGGAAAATAAGAAAAAAGTACTAGATAGAATATTCTTTTATAAGAATAAAAAAAAATAAAGTATAGAAAAAATAGAGCTACTAGTCGCAGGTCGTAAGTTTTCTTACATTTTGTAATAGAAGACTTTCGACTCGCCAGTAGACGCGCATGGAAGCAGGTGTTTGTCCAAAACTCCAAGAATATCAGCGCAGATGTCTTTCAGCTCCTTTTCGACTTGAGATCGGTACTGACGGATCATCTCCAGCTTTCTCTCGGCGCCTTTATTCTCCTCCTTTTGTTCAATACTAGAAATTATTCTCCAAGACGCCCTTCTCGCGCCGATAACATTTTTGTAGGCGACAGAAAGGAGATTCCTCTCTTCGACGGTCAGCTCCACATCCAGCGAGGCGACCTTCTTCATCGCCTCGACCATTTCTGCAAAATCACGGCCGGCGAGAGCATCGCCGTTAACGAAGGTGTCATTAAATTGAGAATTTTCAAAGTTTTCAATGATAATAAACATAGAGAATAAATCAACAAGACAAGCAATGGATAGGATGAAATATTTAAATATGGATGTTCGTAATTGTTTCGTAAACAAATTTTTTTTTCAAGGTCTTTTAAAAATGTCAAAATTTTGCTCAGGGGATAAAGTGATAAAAATTGAGATAAAAGAGAACAAACACTCGATGTTTTGATAGAGGTATCGAACTTACCGAGGTATATTACATGCAATCATGGCAAAGTAATGAATCGGAAATGATCTATTGATTATTAATACGTGGCTACCCCGTGTGCGGATATATTATTAGTTTCATCTGGGATGTTAGAGAGGCTTTGCGCGAGGTAGACTGGCGCAATAACATACATATATTAACCTGCTGCCCCTTGAACTTTGCGAAGAAGTTGGTTAGTATTATGTATTTATTATCTATAGATATATACAATGTTCGAAAATAATGATATCGTTTTAGATACACGTGCTTCGTCTGTATCTTATTATTATTCGTCTGTATATTGCTTGCAAAAAAAAAAAAAAAACAAATCCATTTAATGGTACATCTTTCTGTATTACAATTTATCATTGAAACCGGATATTAACGCCGTTACACGAACATATTGTTGCATCTTATGCGACATTAAAATCTGTGGTTCTGCGATAGGATCGATAGCTGACTGTAAAAGTTGTTACGGGGGCGTGCAATAAGCGAGAAACTGATTAAAGACGATAACGGATACATCTTGCTTCCGGAATACTATTTTCAAAATAAGTACAATTCCAAACTATAACGATAAGTCTGAACTATCGACGATAAGCCTTACTTATTGAAAAAGATTAACACATCGAAAGATTGCTCACACGAAAGGAAAGACTGCTCTTATAATGATTAATGACCATTAATGAACATCACTGAAGTACCATGAGTTCTCATGAAAAATAACTCATCGACCATTCAGCATAGAGAAAATTAATGTACATCTTCTGTTACTATTCGGTTAAAGTCAATAGAGTTCTTGTAATGACATTTGTGAGAGGAAATCAGGCTCAAGTTCATGATGGTTCCGGCAGCAAGAATTATTATGAACACGGTATACCCGGTGACGGAGGTGTACAGAACGTAGGATAGCTAGTACAGATCAATACTTTCCTTCTGCTATGGCCCCTCTTTTCCCCCACTCTGTCTGTACATCTCACCCCTTCCCGTTCTCACCCACCCCTGGTAATCTCGCCCATCGTCCTTCCCCCCCCCCCCCGCCCTTCCCCTTTCCCCTCTCGTGTCTTGCTCTCGCACAACCCTCAAATTTGCCCACCGCCCTTCCTTCTCCTCATCCCGGGAGAGTCGCAACAGCTCCTCTCCCTTCTATCCTGTCATTCTTCGCGCTTAGCGGCCGTTTCAACCGGGGATCTTCTATATGCCAGTATTTCCACCCTTTAATATGCCTGTCTCGATTAACGTGTTCACGCGGCGACGAAAACGACAAAATTATGAAAAGCAACTTCACAGAATGAATGAAAAAATGCGCTACTTCCTTTGTCTGCGTCATTGCTCCGTCCTTTCATCATTTTTGAGCGTATGAAATGTAATTGTAAAAGTAAATTTTAGTTTCGTAGAATGAAATGTATGAAATGAGTTCAGGATAGAACTTAGAATATGTATATATATGAAGAAAGGATTTATTGGAACGATTTCCTTTAGCGAGGGACTTCTAACAAAAAAATGTTGCAACGCTCCACGAGCAGAGGTACATTCGGACACATTTGTCTCTAAATGTGAAACTAGTTGGCAAGGAATGAAATGTTCGCAAAAAATTTGCATGAAGATACATCGCATTTCCGCAAAATGTCAAACGCATATACTTGATTTGCAGGCTTGATAACATCCCACGAGACAAAGCGGTGCTGCGTAAAATATATCTAGGGAGAAATGCAAAACGAGAGAAGTTTATAAAACGAAGAGATTTTACGGTTCCCCCTACTACTACACGAACGTGACCCCACTACGAGTTGCTTTCGCCAGAAGCAAGATGTAAAAATTTCTATAACCGAAATTACTAACGGGCGTGTACTGCGTAATAAGGAATGATATGCACGAGCGTATTGTATAGGGAAATAGTTGTACGTGAGGAAATGCGAGACAATTTTCCATGAGTGTTATCCTCGATCCCATAGATCGGTCAGTCAATCGGCCAAATGATTTCTCTCTGCTTTCAAGGCCAAATGCCACGAGCAGAGCACGCGTTACTACGTGTCTAAAGAGTAACCCGGCAGCGATTGGTAAGTATCGTGCCTTGTCTATGCGTCATACACGTCGGTGAAGGACCGACTTGTCTGGTTATCTGCCGAGGGACCCCGTAAAGTAACGAACTCAGCACGCCTAACAACGCTGTCTTCGTGTTAGCTGGTTTGTTTCGACGAAATGATATAACCCAAAAGTGAAACATTTTTTTTATGTATTCTCAACCAATCCCCTCGAAGGGGCTCTGGATCGTTCTCGCGTTATACGTTGACAGGCTCCGATGAACCAGAAAGAACCTGACAGAGAATCTAAGAGCAAACCTACCCTTTAATAAAAAAATACCGGTTACAAACCGGCGATCTGGTCAACACCGTGTGTGGATTAATCATATTTGACGTTTCACGAGGTTTTTGACAGATCCAATGAGACACGATCCCAGTTCGAGGTTCTCGGTTCTCAGAGAAGGCTCGTTACACATCCGATGAAATCGTACGACGAGCATGTCACGAGGGCGGTGCTACCTCCTTTCTCTTTGTGGCAGTGCTTTGTGGTCGATTTCGTGGATTTCATTTTGGCGCAGGCCGGGTCCTTTTCCCGGAAAATATGTACTTACCGTCGTAGCGCTCCGCTTGCTCAGCCAATTTCGCTTTATAAACGTTGTCCTCCCGTTCCGACATCTTGGATGCTTGTGGATTTCACGGGTAGACGAAAGGTTTCAGGGAAATCGCACCAAATACTCGTTTCACCGAAATACGTACACCTCGTCGTACAGCCACTCGCAAGCTCACTGACCAAGATGGCGGCGCCCGCCAACAATCGAAAGCAGTTCCCACTTCGCGCAGCCTCTGCAGACGCTCCACTCGCCATGCGCTCTCGGCGTGTATTACTACGCGTGACGTCATCCGGTTGCCGACGCCGCGCGCATGTCGGTTAAATTCATCGAATATCCGGTAAAACTGTAGAAACGAAAATATCGGCGTATCTATCCGGTCTGTTCTCTTCTTAATTACGATAAACAACGAATTCTTAGTATATATTTCATTCATACGTCATAAAATCGATGACACTTTGTTTTATCGGAATGACGGAACTAGATGAGAGAAACGCGGAACGAAAGAAAAATTTTTTAACAAATAACTCGTTTTTGATCAAACGATCTTGTATTTTAATTTGAAGTAATTTTAGTTAGCTACTGTCATGCTTTGTAAAAATTGATATTTCCTTTTTGTTTTTTGCGAAAGTTACATGGATGTTAATGACTTGGCGCGTATAATAAAAAGTAAACTGAAACGACGGAGAGTAATATTCCAGTGTATTCCGTAGTAGCGCGAGATATCAAATGATTTTTAATAACGATAGGTAAATGGACCAATCACTGGATAATAATAAAATATATTCAATGATAGGTATTACCCGTTCAAGATCGTTTTTAATTTGTTACAATAAATCAATACAATTTGTTTGATAGAACAAAAGACTACAGTTATTTATCGTATAAATAATTGCACCATTTGTGCGACCAACGGGTGTTACGTAGGAGATGCCAAAAGGCAATTATGTGAATGCTACGAAGATATTTTTTCGATTTTTGTAGCGAAGCATTTTGTATTTATCGTTCCACACGAATAGCTAATGTACAAGCACTACATAATTCAAACATCTGTTCTATTCGTCTTATGATATTTTCTTTAAATTATATATTTTTATAGTTACTTTTTATTTATATGTATACAGATATATCCGATTATAATCAACTATTAAAATTATAATACAGCCAAATACTTAATTGTAACAATCATTGTAGACATTGGTTGCAAGCTAGATGTTCCGTTTAATACCGTCCTATACAGACTGAAATATATAGTTGTCAATATACAAATACTATGAACGGAACAACTGTATGATGTGCTCATAAGAGGGATATACAATGGGTTTTATTAATTATTATGTACATGCGAGCATACATACATACATTACATACATACATACATACATACATACATACATACATACATACATACATACATACATACAAACATACAACATACAAACATACAAACATACAAACATACAAACATACATACATACATACATACATACATACATACATACATACATACATACATACATACATACATACATACATACATACATACATACATACATACATACATACATACATACATACATACATACATACATACATACATACATACATACATACATACATACATACATACATACATACATACATACATACATACGTACGCAATCATTCGCGCAGTTTGTACCTGTGTATGAATGTGTGCGTGTCTACATAGCTTGGAAAAAAGGACTTCGGCTTTAATGAGTGTTAATGCTCTGAGTTGAAGCGTTCCCTTAAAAGAAAAAAGGAATGAGGAAAAAAGAACAACTTGCTACAACTTATGAGCCGTTCGGTGTGATTTCATATTCTCCTTCCCGTAATAATATTACACTCTTCCCGTAATAATATTGATTATGTTTTGTAACATTAGCTCGACGGAGTGTATAGTAATTAGGCTGGTTAGGTAACCAGACAATATTTTGTGGAACATTCAAGAGTCTACGTCTGCATGGAAAAATGCAGAAATTTGGAAGCATACCCATTTATACTATCTGCTTCTTCTTTGTTATCTGCCGTATGTCAAATAGTATAAATACGGCTTTCGCACGTTATGAAATCTCAACGTACTGATTTTCTCGTTGTTACGAACACTTTATCCGCAGGAACATTTCTTTCGTAGCGGTTACAGATTGTCGTATCAACGTAAACGAATGCCGCTTCTTATCCAATTTTTGTGCAAAGGTTAAGACGTGGCAGTCGAATGAACAGTCTGGCCGCATCACACATGTAAATAACCAATATTGTAAAAATGTGTTCACCTATCAATATCTTTAAATAATTCAATAAGGCTTTAGTTCAACGCGATTATTTTTTATGATTTACTCAGCAATACTATTAAAAATTTCTTTTCAATTCAATTTTTTTAAACATCCTTAACATCGCGTCAAGCATCAAAAATACATTTTACAGTCTATGTAAGTACTTTCCGCGATGAATACATGATAATCCTGTATCAGAATGTTGTGGTAATTTTCCAAAATTGCTGTTATGATCGGTTTCTTGGAACTTACAAAATTCAGTTTCATTTCTAAAAAAGGAGAGATTTAAATATATCTAAATTTGTTTAAAACAAATTATGAATACTGTAATTGTATTAAGTGGGTTTTTGTATTCAAACTTAAACTCCCAGTAACTATGTTAAATTTCTAATATATTAATGTTCTCGTAATAAAAATTATCAATCTTATTGCTATATCAGTTATGAACTGAATTAACAAAATTTTCGCAAATTATTTGCTTTATCATATCTGGATTTTTCATAAATGTATTATGATACATTTAGCTTAGCATTGGAACCTAATAACAATACAGAAAATTTTTATATCTATACAAACATTGTATGCAAAGCGTTAATTGGGCCATGTGGATTATATACGATAATATTCTTGGTTGTTTAGAAAAGTGGACAAAAGAGAGGGATGCAATAGTAATATAAACAGAGAGAAGGATGTATAGGAAAATCGAGAAAATGACATATTAAAAAAATGCTCATGTGTAACAATGCCAACTTCGACCAGTCCATTGGAAGAAATAAGACTTAAACCATGTCCTCTAACAGCCCCACTATCATGTCAGCATTTTTTTTCTTTTTTTTTTTAGAAGCAGTGATTTCTAAAATTGGCTATTTTCATTTAAAACAAATCCAAACATTTCTGCATTGTATATTGGCGGTCACAATATTGATATAATTATATAGTAAGTTAAAATATGTTTGGACATCGTGACCAATCACCTTTACTTTTACACTCCCAATATTCACCACCATATACGTAACACAGACTGTCCGTGTATGGATCCTGCTCTTTCTTAAACCATAAAGGTTCGTAAGTTTCATATGGTAAACCTAATATAAATCAAATCTCCAATTATAAAAATATTCCAAAACATTAAACAATTTTTCCTTAAATTATCTTTAAAAATATTTTTTAATAATACCTTGAGTGGCAGCTTTTTCAGCTTCGTGTTCCCGTGCACGCCGAGCAGCTCTTTGTTTTTCTTCTAATCGAAGTTTTTCTGCATTCGCCTTGTCCCATTCACCACTTTCCATTAACTTTTGATCAGGCCTAAATCTAGAATCTGTAGGAGCTATAGCTTCTTCAGGCTCATTCAATTGACATGCTAATTCCGTGAAATTGTAATACTTCTCGCTATCTTCACTATGGAAATGGATAAAATATAATAAACTTAATATAAACTTAATATAATAAACTTAATATAAAATGTACTTCAATTAAATACTTACGGTGGCATACGGCGCTTCCAAGCGAGTATGTAAGGCCCTGTCTTATATACTGGATTGTCTGGCGTGCCAGATGTACTGATAACAGGAGCAATCTCTATCTTTGAATCCCATGTACCTTGTACTACCCATTTAACTTCATTGTTTGAATTCATGACTACTCCTTTTACTTTACGCTGACTATCTCTCGAAAAGTATGAATAGGGCGTGTATTTCAAATGGCACTTGATACCTTGTTTATGATTCACAATATCTGTATCACCACTTTGATCAACCCATAATTTCCCTACTATAATATTGTGTACAGTGGTAGTAACTTTTCGCCACGTGTAGTGATGTGTACCACCTTCCATTTCAAGGTGAGCAGTTCCTAATGGTATTACCTATTGAGTCATAATAGGATTAAATATTGCATGTTTGTTTATAATATTGCAAGAGATTGTTTCACAAATGACTTATAAAGCCTACCTGTAGATATTTTCCACGGAATTTAGATGCCATGGTAAATTCTTGCCAACAACGCCATTTTCGCCCTTCACAATGTTGCGCTAACATTGGAGGATGATGAGATACTTGTTCTGAAATCGCTCGCCATCCTAAATCATCCACGCGATCACATTCATACGTTTCACCTAATAAAGGATTAAAAGGCTTGCCAGTTCTGGAAGCAGTTGTGGAATAACTAGATATAGTAAATGCAGCAACATAAGCCATTTGTTCATAGCCATCTGTACATTCTGCTGCTCTGTGAAAAATCAAAATGAACATTTTTTTTTTTTTTATTTAACAATTTAATAAGAACTGAGATAAAATATACCTGTCAAGAATATCTGCATATTCATAATCTTCTGTAAGCCGTTGAAGCATACTAAGCGGCTCAGAAAAATTGACAGGCATTGGAATTTTTGACAAATCTTTGCCAATGCAATTCTTCATAATACTCCATAAATTTAATGGATAATTTGGTTTTTCAGGTACCCTAGTTCTCCGTTTTCGTTTAGAATCTGTTACCCCGGTGCTGCCACTGCTGCCATTATTAGATTGCCAATTTGTCTGATACAGAATATGAGATTAGATAAAAAAAAAACGAAATGATAAGTTGATGTAGTTAAAGCTTGATAATTACAATGTATTGATAAGAGCAATTTACTTACATTGTCCAGATTGTCAGTATTTGCAGCAGTGGTAGGAGTTACCACTGTAGAATCGGTCACAATACGAAAGGAGTTTGTGGTAGCTGTATCTGACAAAGGTAAAGGCGTTTGATCACCTTCTGAACTAGAGCCATCGTCACTACCTTGAGAATCAGTTCGATCTCTTGAATTATTCGCTGGGACACCAGGTATACTTAAAGTAAAAGTATCAGATTCTTGTGCATCATAAAACTCAGCATTATCTTCTTCGTCTTCTGATGGGGAAGTTGTGACTGTTGTATCTACAATGACAACCAAAATTTTGCTTAGTTGCACTGGACGAGTAATTAAAAATAAGTAAATACATAAATATATATATATATATATATATATATATATATATATATATATATATATATATAAGCTAAATGAGATTTAGTTGATCAATAAAACAGTTATTCAATTACAATTTTACAGCAAATTTTATAATTGAAAATGGAATGAAACCTTCGTTTATCATGACTCATATTCCTTGTTAAGATTAAAGATAAAACGCGAATAGATAAACACAAAATACAGTAAAAGCTATCATTACGATTACGCAATGAAACACGTATTTCTTGCCAACGAAAAATATAACACAAAGAATGAGAAATTTGTTGAACCTATATAACCGCACATGCCACTGCTCAAATTTACTTCACTTTACTTCTTTGCTTTGAAATAATCCGTCACCCCCTCCCCTGTTTTTATTACTTGCATCACTCCCCCTCCTAACCGATTGAATCGTGGTATAACAACTGCTTTTGTCATTAAGTTGTACCGTCCTCTACCCCCTCCAATTACGGTCCACACCTGCAGTATTGGTTAAAATAACGAATAAATGATTCACTAAAGATGCTCGTACACTGTGATTTTTTTTCACACTCATTAGGTTATGCTACATTCGACGACAGATTTGGCGCTCTCACGTATTTCGGCCCTTGCTATAAATTTGATTGAAGCTGCGGACCGTTATAAACCCACTGGTGACAAACTTCTCCCCTTCACCCCGTTTAATCAGTTTAGCATCTTTCCACTCATCAGCATCAAGCACAATCGCCGAGAATTTCGACGCTCGATTCAGTTTTATCACATCAAATTTAATGGTAGAGTTGCGAAAAGGAACTGTCAAAAAAAATATTCACACGAAACGGAAATTTGCAAGGCCATCTGAGTCTGATTAAGCACTAAACTTGGGAGAAATGAAAGCACACCCGTGCGTGTGTATACATAACATAACATATACATATACATATACATATGTATATGTATATATAAGCCCTATATACATTGCTCTAACATGCCATACAATATAGAATATATTGCACGTCATGCATGCATAGACTTTAAGCTACGTAAGTCGCGACACCATTCAAATCAAATTTCACAACTGCCATCTGGTTAGGAAACAATAAGGCATGCAAAGGCGCGAAAATTCAAATGTATGTGCTATACAATAAAGTAGTGTATCAACAAGCAGTGTATAAAATGAAGCAAAATTATGCGGCTGTGCACTATCACCTAATGAATACCGCATCCCTCGCTCGACAGACATACACATATGTATTTAGCATACATTTCTATTACAGGTCACTTACAGAGTTAAAACGTCTATAGCACAATTAGAGCATTGTGTTGCAAAGTATATGAAGGTAAAAAGCTCGGCACAGCGTAAATAATGAACGAACCCTCGAGTCCGTCTTTCTTAGTATCGTCATATACACAGCAATTACTCATAAACATAACAGTTGCATCAAAATTAATCACAGCATTACCAATTGCATTAATATAAAAAGAGGAATTATTACGCGAAGCTCTGTGTCCCCCTGCTGTAACTGCCGTGGGTAAGGCATGTTGTGCAGCCTCTTCCAAGTGAGAGTGCTGCCTGGCCAATTGTTCAACCATTTTTTCTATTCTTACTTTCTGGTCGCGCTCATGTTGCAGCATTTTCTTCCATTTCGGTTCTTGCTGCTCTGCTAATTGCAAATATTCGTTACTTGCCTGAAATCAGAATTAGGTATAGTAAGTATCTTCAAAATTAATATTTTTGCAATATGTTATTATATAATTTTACAAATTGAATAGAAATAAAAATAAATATCTGACTGCGAGCTGTGAAAAATTGCTTAGAAATATTGTTTATTCCTAAAAAGGGGATTTTTAGAGTTAGCGATAAAATAACATTGTTGTGCAACGAATGAAGTAATTTTATACATCGTTGGTCACAAATTTTCATTTGTATATTAATCTTAACAATGGCCTTTCAACTTACATTAACCATGGCACCGGCCGCGATACGAAAGAGCGTGGCTCGTTCACTGACTGTCTTTATTTTTGCGGCTAGCTCCGGCGATGGTGGTTCCAATGCTTCGAGCTCGTTTAAAACTCGCTGAAGCATAGTCCCTTTTTTCATTAGCAAATCATTACAAGCCTGCAAGTTTTCTAAACGCTGGGACAAATCCTTCACAGTGACCTGTTCTGGCTTTTGACTGTCGTTATCCTGAAACTCTTCCTCCTCTTCTTCTGAAACAAATTTTACTTTATATAACGTAACTGCTTTCCTACAAACGATTTAACTCATATTTTAACTCATATTTTATCGGAGACCAGTAGTCTTGCATTGTCTACAATACTCTAACAAAGAATAGATAATGCTGATTCAATACTGTATCTTACAGTTACGTATGATTCAATATCAGTTTTTGCTTAAAATTGCTGAGTCAAAATTCTTTTGAATCACAGATCAAAGATAATGCAGACAAACAAACACGTTCATGAGAATAAATGTATAAATATTCGTGTGCGTTATTTATCAATGAAAATAATGTACACGAATAAAGATCGATAATAAAAGAAAACATGTAATAAATATAGATCAAAACGTATTTTTTTCGTCTTGTTTCACTTACTATTCCGACTTCCTCATGCGTTATCTTTTATTGATATGCTTCATTTACGAAAATGAAGTATTTAAGAAAACAAAATTATGAAATACAAAAAGTTTGAATACTCCACTGATAACGATGATAATAATTTTAGTACTGAAACCAATTGATATGCTCTTAAAATTGTTTGTATTAGTAAACTATTACATTATTAGTAAACTGAGAAAACTTATAGAAATTTATATTTTTATAGACACAATTAAAAAATTGAAATTTAACCAAAGTTTAATAGATTTATTTCATCTACTAAGTACTATACTGAATATTCGGCTTCGAATACTTGTGCGTTTTACGCATTTTGGATTTTTAAATTTTCCATAAATGCATAAAAATTTGCACTCTAACGTCGCAAATGCCACATTTTTTACGGGAAATGTTTCATCGTATCTCTAAATATTTTAGATAAAATCATATTAAAAAATATATATATAAAATCTAACTTTATATTAGAATCGATATTAACGTTGTTAAATAATTCTATCTCGTATCGTTTAAATCACCATTCATCTTCGTGAAAAATTGTAACGATCTGTCAATTGTGTAAGTGTTAGCAAAGTTACTATAGACAATTGCCTTTAATGCTATTTTATACGGCTCACGAACTGTTAACAGATTTATTGATCCTTTAGATAGCAATTGATTCCTGCTCGAAATCAGTTGCTTAGTGAGGGAAAGAATCAATCTCAGATAATGTTAAATCAAAATCGAGTACCATCCACTGAAAACATTATACTGTCTTACTTACTGACTCAGCTATGTATTATTAAGTTATTAGTATGATTTACGACTAACTAATACCGTCTGCAAATCTAATGTTCACAACAAGAGCCACCTACTGATCAATCAGTCTGACAAATACGACGTCTGAACGAAAATTAAAGATCCAATGAAATCTGAAAACGAAATACTTTCATCAATCAATTGACCTTCTCTTCTTCAAATCTCCTCTCTTCGTCAAATTTTGGAGAAACCTGGGTACAATGTTGCTAATGGAGATGAACCAGCACTCCTCCAACGAGACTTGATTATATCATGATTATATTGAATCATTATGTAATCAATAAGGATCAACGATTAATTTTTTCTTTCGGTGACGAACATGTGATAGAAAATGGATAATTGTTGGTTGATACAAACCAGATTCCATCGCCTGGATGGCCTTGGCCTTCGCCAACTCGAGAGCCGTGACCCATTGCTGACGTTCTACCTCTGTCGCTGCCTTGATATGGAAGGTTTGCGTGCCACCGTTGCTCACAACGAACGTGCAAGCGTCCACGGTGTGTATTAAGGCCCCGTGCAAGGATATCGTGCCGCGGCACGTGTGCGACATCTCCGCGGGATTTCTAAACAGAGAAGAGAAATAACGACAGTTCCGCGGACATATTCTTCAATCAATTGAGAACCGAATGGCACAGAGAAAGACAGACGTGAGTTTGCAAAGTTAATTCGCTTGCCACGTCTAATGTAAGCCTGAGGTTTATCCAAGCCAAAAATAAGTTACTTTTGGTTCGCCCAGAGATGATTATACACACGCACGAGATAATACATGTTACCGTGAAAGCAATTAATTCTTCCGATTCTTCTTTCCCATTCTCTATTTATTTCAGAGAACCTGATCCCCTTGGTAATTTACCAAATAATATTATTAGTAATTTTAGAGAGTACAGTTAATCACTAATCCATTAATAAGGAGTATCGTGTATAAAATTTTTATTGAACGCTATCATGTCAAATGTCTGAAATGAATTTTCATTCGCAATAATCTTTAAGAGTTGATATGGAAATTACTGCTAGAATTCTATTGTTCGTTATGTACAGAAATCTAGACACCTATCTGTCGAACAATTGCAAATACAACTACAAAATTCTATGACATCGTAAGAGATTTTTATATCGTGGAATTATCTGTTATATATAATTACTAAATTGGATACTTTCATCGTAACATGTACGCTGTAACAAACGAGATCATACGACAGTCTGTGTTAATCTGTGGCACTATAGTGTGTATGCATAAAGAACTTTGAAAACGAAGTTCGTGTGAACAAAATTAGGAGGATAGTCAATTAACTCTTTTCCCAAGCAATCCCATTACCATTACACGCCACAGTATTTTCTTACATACAATCTATAATCAAAAGAAGAGCCGAATGGTATAATTTAGCGAAAACAAAAAGGAGGGGAGAAAAAAAAAATAAAAAAGAGAGAAAAGAAAGGATATACAATGCTTAAGAGCCAACCTGATGATTGAAAGAAGGGGAACAGATAGCTCGCGGATCATGGCATGCACTTTAGGGTCAGTGGAATTAAATCTAACACGCAAAGGATCGAGACTTTGTACACTCATGCTAACGCGTTCAGAAATTATTATTGCATATTGTCCGCATAGATCACAGGCACAGTTCCCTTTTTTCTATTTTTTTTTTTTTTTTATTTTCTTTCTCCTTTGTCCTATTACGGCAAAAATCTGTAAAACTCGTCCTTGTGTTTTGAAACTACTTAATAGTAATAATATTTTTAACTACGTATTTCATTTTGTGTGAGGTACGTGTAAGTACGTGATAATACTGTGTTTCAAGTCTATCGATTATAGAGAAATTCGTGTATGTTATTCGATGGACTGGGAAGATGCGGGTATGTAAAACGTACAAACATAAACTGTGCGCATAAATAAGACATCGAAGGGACAGAACAATGAATAAAAAATATACATGTCCATAAAAAGTTACATTTCATAAGAAAATTTCTATTGTCGTTTTGTTTCAAGCGCAACGAATAAACGATTAAACAAAATGACTTGGCTAAATACAACCATGTAGTAGAAACTGAGAGAAGATTATAGTGCAGCGTGTCTTGATGAGTCTAATATACGCTTTTACTGACTTTAAATAATTGAACAATTATTATTATTATAAAATACTGACACTCAAATAAACTTATTTTTGAAAAAAAAGGAAAAACTTACTTTACTAATACTACAAGATATTCTTTTTATATCATTACCTAAATATTACGGTATCAAAAATAGCATAAAAGAATACATTTTGCATGCGTTATGTAAGATACAAAATAAATCGAAGAAATTTACGAAGAAATTCATGATAATTGTGGTAACAACAATTAATCGGTAAAATAAACTTTTATTTTTTTCCGTTTTAAACTATTCGACAAATTAAGATTATCGGTATTCATTGATACCAGCTCATTTATTCGTGCTATAATTATTTCTTGGAACATTCCCAACGAGCCAGTAAAAGCTTTACACGGTCTGTAAAGACCTTCGAAATATCTCCTGAACAGAACTGGAACTATCAAACAATATAAAGCAGGGTATGCATGTTTTATATTTGTGTATAATAAACACGTATATACGCACGTATATATGTACACATAGAACACAAAAAATATACAAATTTTACCACCTTTTTCAAGAGTAATTGAGATTTAATTAAGAAGAAAGGGATGGGTAGAATCGTTTGGCAAAATTAGATCTATGATAAAAGGGTAAGAAATGGACAGGAAGCAAGTAAAATTATTAGGAACATTAACAATATTGTATTAATTTAATATACAGCTCAAATATGTATATATATGCATATATATACATATACAGATACACATATATATATATATATATATATATATATATATATAATGTGGCAAGAACTGTATAATGAAATGAAAATGAAAACTCGAACATCGTCTTTGTCTGTTTTAATTAAAAAGTTTGCTTCATAGAAGAGTCAGGATATTTCGGCTTTTTCGATAATTTTACTTACTCGGAGGCTCTGCCAGCCTTCCGCTTGCGTCGTGTTGATATCTTTGGCCCCCCTGTTGGTTCAGCCCTAAACAGTCCATAAAACAAATAGACCCCGTTCACATTGTGTAATACTGTATCAAAGCGATAATTTTTTTTTTTAACTGTTTTGAGAAAAGATTGTATCTCTGTCGTTGTTTATCCTACTGCAAATTCTCGCGATATAGCCATGTTCCTTCTTTCTTTCATACATAATTCGTTTCGTTGGTTGCTTTCCTCTCTCTCTCTCTCTCTCTCTCTCTCTCTCTCTCTCTCTCTCTCACGCATACATTCTCTCGTTCTCTCTCTCTCTTTTTTTATACAGCAATAGTGCAACCATCACGTTCGTGCGTTGCGTGTACACACTTTGTGCGAGAAGCAGTTTCGACGGTCACGATGTTTGAAGTTCGTGTAAAAATAAAATTTGCAAGACATTTGCAATTTAGAAAGGCATTGCAAACTCAGATCACACAACTGTGCCAAGCGGAAAATTAAAAGATCTAAGCGTTGAATGTTAGGGAACGCGGATGATCTAAATATAAAGAAATTGAATAGTAGAATGAACGATACGTTATATTCCTTTAGAGCTTCATCTGTATCCACGATCGATAACTGAGATCGGATAGACCGAGTGGAAATAAAACGTTGCAACTTTGTTACATGACTAATGATGATTAAATAATATTTAACAATCTTCTAACTCTCCCACAAAATTATATACAAAAGTAAATCAACGTAAAATCTGACTGTATTGGAAAAAATAGAAGAACAATAGAAGGCAAATATGCAATAAATCTTCTCTGATGCGTGTGGTAAATATAAGCAAATATGTATGTGTGTGTGTGTGTGTGTGTGTGTGTGTGTGTGTGTGTGTGTGTGTGTGTGTGTGTGTGTGTGTGTGTGTGTGTGTGTGTGTGTGTGTGCATGTATTTATATATATACAAAATACGATCTTCACAATCAGTCAATCGTTCTGTCAATGCTTTCTAGTCGTTTTAACGTAGATGTCAACACATTCTGCGGCATGTACATGCTCAAGGATGTTACTCAAACTAAAATGGATAAGTAAATATGGAAATATGAGTTTTGGAGACGAAATCGTGATTAAATTCAGTTAAATATACTTGGATAAACCATATCAATAATATCCATAATCGAGCCTGCTTATATACATGCAAACTTTTAAATGTTTAATATTGTACTTATGTTCTTAAACACTAACAGCTGATACTCAAATACTATGTTAGATACTTAATCCAAAGCTGTTTCCTAAATTTTTTAGATCAATAATTCCAACATCTTTTTATTGTATTTGACGGAGAGACAACATTTGTACGTGGTATTATACAAAATATAAAATGCAAATGTATGTATACAGTTGTAAACACATATCTGTTTACATGTAATATATTATGCTTACATATGTCATATAAATAATAAAGCCACTTAAAAATTTACACTCTTCATTTAATTAGAAGTAAAACATTATAAACCAAACTTATTGTTATCCATCTAATATATGTATATATACATATATTATAATATATAACATATAAATATAATACCTGAGAAAAGTTGTAGAGCTATAGAAGTAATTATTACAATCCCTTCTCAAATTTTACTACATATCAAATTGAGCATGTCATTCTATTAGGAACTACATATAGCCAGTGTAAATGATTTGAAATGATGAAGAAGGGTTAGCTCCGTATTGTATCCAAACGAATTTTCTCTATCAATAATTATTATTATGCTGTCGGAAATGGACAACAAGATGACGAGACGAAAATCCGTGTTAAAATATTATTCGCTTTACAGGAGTATAAAATCAAATCGGTTTCTAACGTAATTTAACACGTGGCTAAAAGTGAAGGTAACTGAAACGAAAGTAACTGACACGTAGGAAACTACCTGTAGTACGACAGTAGGCCATTTGACAGGACAAACCATCTTCGTTGATAACCTTTTAAATAATTAGTCCATTTAAAAAGCCAGCCTTTCATCTCCTGTGTTCCGTGTTGAGCCTTCGGATCACCCATTTTACTATACGCTGCGTGCTCACACGTGTTTTTCCTGAAATTACAATGCACTCCAATATCTGCGTACACATCACCCGTATCGTACAGCCACCATTTTGATATTCTTCTAACCCACAGACTGTACGCTCTTAGATTGAAATTCTACTTATACACACTGTTTGCAAGTACGCAACACACCAGCAGCAATACCAACAGATTCGCGGACGTGCCTTAAAAGCACGTATTTGGATATAGTATGGGTCCCTTCTTTTGCACAGCGTGTAACCCGCCACGTTCCTTGGTGACGGTGCCTAACCTTTATTACCTAGTCACCTATATAACGTTCGTGTATACGTACACATACAAATTTGATTACGGGTAATCTGTGATTTTGCAAATTTTTTCGAATCGCATTTTTTCTCCTCCTTTCTTGTTTTTTTTTTCACTTTTCATGGAAAAAGATCGATAACATATTTCGATGTATCACGAACAAAAACAACAATTGATCGCTTGCACGACGATAAAAAGTTCTTACACCATAAATTTCAAGGGATAAATTGTAATGAATGTTTTCGAAATCTGTAGCATATGTTTTCTTTGTTGTCTTCGCATCGTTTAGAGTTCAGACTACATCAAAACTGGGGTGTAAATCAACGAAAAAAAATCACTAGTTCTCGTCGAAACGAAAGGGATTGTACAGGGCTACTGTCATTCTTCATGTTTTCTTATTTGATCTTCGAAGAAAAATTCTATACATGTCGCACGCGTCACAGTCGACGATGCCAATGACAAACAACGAAATGGATAGATTTATCACGCGACAGGAATTCAACAAAATTCTTTTTTACATACTTCTTAGAACGAATACGCCAACGAAAATACATTCGTTCTGTCATTTGGTGAAATATACGTATGGTCTGCTGAGGCGAGTAGTTCCAGTTACAAGAAATGTCATGAAGAAGAAGCACTCTGTACACTCTTCGATTAGATGTTTGATACTGACCATTATCTTCGAATGAAACCAAGCTCTTAATTTATCTGAGCAGATCACACAAGTAACAAGTACTCGAGTGCCTCTTCGTTTTACCGTACGAAGAGTGTATTACAATTTCGATGTATTAATAACTAGGTAATCACCTCACGTATTTGTAGCGTATATATATAAAACACAGAAATATGAAAACTTCGGTCAGCTACATGTATTAATTGTTTGATTTAGATATTTAAATGTTTCTTGTTTCGATAAGGTTTAATAAAGTAAAGTTATGAAAGATTGAGTTCAATGTTATTTTACTTTATCGATAATATGAAAACGAGAAACAACGTTACCAACTGGTAACAAAGTTTCGTTTGTCATTTAAAACTATGTTTAAAATAATTGCGTATAAATACATATAAAATATAAGCAATCTGTAAAAGTATATTGAGGCATGAATAAAAATATTGTTATATTTATAAATAGAATAGATGTATGTGCAGAATACATTGAAAGATGTAACATTAATAAAGTAAAGAACTTTCAAGTAACGTCACAAGCTGAAATCTGAAGTATTAATAATACTACAAAAAAAATCGTTAAAATTCACGTATAATTTTTAATTAGTACTAATAAGTGTGTGATGATAAAATTAAATTTATAAAATTTTACTAAATATACGACTTCAATTCTATACTATAATTTTGTTCCCTTCTACCATACACAAGATATAACATAGATTCAATGCTTAATGAATTTTTATGTTATAAAATTTGAAAGTGTAGATAAGTATATTTTTAAATTTATTAATTTTATCATTTATCAATTTTGGTATTTAATTTTTGGAATTTATATTTTAATATTATCAGTATTTTTAACTGTAGAGGGCGCAAAGACCACTAATTCGTTTCAGTCGATATTTCAGTTCGATACAAATTTTCTTAAAATATTACATCTATGCTATATCTAGTTTATGATCATAAGTTTCAACTTTATTGAATCATTTAAGATTTAGATTAAGATTTAAAATATTTAATCTTAATTAACAATAAAATTTGTTGACTTGCACGTGCCATTTCTTTATTTATACGTTAATTATTAGTATGTAAGTATGGTGCACATGAGCGTTAAATATAATAGCTTATATCTTCTAAAACACATGAACTCATTCTAAAATAAAGCAATTTTCAAACACTTGTATTAAATGTTTCACAATTTCAATATAAAAGTATAATCAACTTAATCAAGCATTTATTGAATAAAATCCCAAGTTAGATAGATAATTAGATAGTTTCCTTATGATTATTACCTTCAAGTAAAACGATTTATGTTAATATATTGACGTAATCTGAATTTTCTCGGGATTATCAAGGAAAAGTCCAAGTACAATACGCACATCAGAACGTATAATAAATGTTCCCTTTATAATTTAGTGTTTAAGAATTATAAATTATAAGTAGTGTGTAACTTCATAATATTTCCCTTGATATGAGTATACTGTGAAATTAAAAATCTGCAATTAATAAACGTAATGTATAACTATTACATAATGAAACATAGTTTTGTGCGCCGACTGTTGCATGTTTTAAAGCGAAATTCATTATTGATTTTAACTCGTAAAATTCGACAAAAATATTTCCGTACACTATTTTAAAAGAGAAAAAATATTGCTTAAAACAAGCGAAACGGATGCATATTACTATTTACTATTACTACGCGTATATTAGTTTGTTAATGTTGGTGCTTTTCGAACACCCAGTAGAAAAGGTTGACGCAGGTCTGCGCTTGTCACAAACAGTTGACCTGTGTAGTTGACTGTGATAGTTGACCGATCGCGCGCTAATATACTTTTCTCGCGTTTCCGTATTCTCTCGTGGTTTTGACTCATTATCGCAGAAATCAGTGCAGCATACATGAGGTGATGAGAGAACGTACAAAAGGGCCAGACTTCGGACCGCCCAGGTGAGATGGCTGAATTTCTAATATATCACGGTAAGACATAATCTGGGGTAAGGGAGTAGCAACCTCTTGGGGCCATAGCTAGTCACGTGACCCTTCTGTTTACCAAAATGGTGTACGTCTATGTTTTACAAATAATTTTCATTTTATTCTAATACATGTTCCATTCACCTATGATATGCTCAATGAAACGAAATTGGAGTTACAGTAAACTTACTGTTAGCGTTAAGGTCTCATAAAGGAACGATTGTAGCTGTACTGTTGCATTTGCACAGCGTTTGGTTGTCATAAATAATTGTAGCGAAAGTTTGAAAGTAGATGTACGAAAGTGTCTTCCGCGTCTAATCTCTTGATGGTTTTTACCAATAGACGTGAATTATCCTGATTTTTTACGAAAATTTGGAGTGCATTTTCTCACAATGTGATCACTGCCAAATTAATTATACAACATTTTGAAAACTAATAAAACTCACTGATCTATGTATCTCTATCATTTATCATTTTTTTTAATGTTCCCATTCTGGATGATTAGGCTTCGCATCTTTATGTAATAATCGTGATAGTAATTTTGGTTGTTTTATTTTTCATCATATAACATCATTGATATTACATTTTTGTTTTATGTTTTAAAGGGGGTGACCGAAGTTATACAAGGCCTAATTCCATTACTGACAATGTTGAATGCACAGCGTTGCAGGTATATAATAACTATGTATTATGTATATTTATTCTGGAGATTTTTATATTGTAGATATTAATATGTTATACTTGCAGTGATTACAGATGATCTCTGATATAGGTTAGTGCAAGCAGAAAGCACTTTCAAATAGGGCATCTAAATGTCAAAAGGTGTCCTAGCATAGTGTTTTATGCTTTGGCCAAGCATTTTTAAAGATGGCCACGTATCAAGTTGATTATCAGTGGTTAGTCTTACAATTAATATTAATTTTATGAGAAATGTTGTATCAAATAATTAATTAAATGGTCCTTTATTAAAATTAATACTGATGTTCAACAGTCGTTCATCATTTTAGGGCTTATACTATAATGGATTCATCTAGGATATCCACTTTCCTAATATCAATTTTATTGATAGTCTATGGCAGTTTCCGATCTCTAAACATGGAACAGGAAGCTAGAGAAAGAGAAAAAGAAAAAGAACGTAGTAATTTATTGACTGGAATTTTGAGTAACAGTGGCACAGCAAATGCAGACGGTGCTAATGGAAGAGTTCAAACCCTAAATACAATGCATGCTCTCTGTCTACCTCTTGGTGCTTCCATTTCTCTACTCGTCATGTTTTTCTTTTTTGACAGCATGCAAATGCTTGTAGCAATCTGCACAGCCAGTAAGTTTTATAGTATAGTAGATTTTGTGATTATTATCATGCATATAAAGAACACGTATCAAATTAAGAACATTTATTTTGCAGTTGTAGCTGCAGTTGCATTGGCATTTCTTCTTTTACCCATGTGTCAATATATCATTAGACCATGTTCAGATGGTAATAAAATATCTTTTGGTGTATGTGGAAGGTTTACTGGTGCAGAATTACTTTCATTTTCATTGAGTGTGAGTATAGTCTGTATTTGGGTACTGACTGGTCATTGGCTACTCATGGACGCAATGGGTATGGGACTTTGTGTAGCATTCATTGCATTCATTCGATTACCTAGTTTAAAGGTATCCACCATACTCTTAACTGGACTACTCATTTATGATGTCTTCTGGGTTTTTTTTTCATCTTATATATTCAGCACAAACGTAATGGTTAAGGTAAGTTTTAATAAATTTGTGATAAAGCAGTTTATATTAAATTGTTTTGTATACTATTATTTACAGGTAGCAACTAGACATGCAGATAATCCAGTGAATCTTGTGGCTAGAAGGTTGCACCTAGGTGGTGTAGCAAGAGAAGCACCGAAACTTCCTTTACCCGGAAAATTAGTGTTTCCATCAATGCATCAAGCAGGACATTTTTCAATGTTAGGTCTTGGCGATGTGGTTATGCCAGGACTACTGCTTTGCTTCGTTTTACGATATGACGCGTATAAAAAGACTCAATTGTTGCCCGGTGGTTGTGAAACAGGAGTTCCACCGCCACGACACATTAATCGCATCAGTTATTTTCATTGTTCGCTCATTGGTTATTTTCTTGGTTTACTTACTGCTACCGTAAGTTCTGAGGTGTTCAAAGCTGCGCAACCTGCCTTATTGTACCTTGTGCCCTTTACTTTGTTGCCATTACTCACAATGGCGTACTTGAAGGTACTTTAATTTAGTACTTTTAATTTTTTTTGCGTAGATGATGTAAATTGTGATGAATTTGTGTGCTATTTACAGGGTGATTTACGTCGGATGTGGAGCGAACCATTCATATCTCAGCAACCTTCCAAACACATGGAAGTTTGACAACAGTCATGGGTTTGTGTATATTACACATTGGGAGGAAAACTACTTGTAGAATCCCATTGTCACTTATCATAACGTCCTTATTTTTATCAATGTCATTTAATGTAAGTAACTTTTTTTTTTACACATGCGTCTTTTAATGCTACAATGCAAATTACGGTTTCATATACGGGAAATGTAAAGGTATACTGCAGTACGACATTGATTTAATACAATATTAAATACAAGTAATGACAAAATTTTTTATTAAATTGAAAGATGAAACAATTCTTGGAAAGCGTATTTAAAATACTATTATCGACATTAATATTCATTTTGTGTCTTAAATTCGGTGTTGAGTAAATGAATGAATTATGTGTAATAGATAAGATAACTACATACTGTTTATCAATTACTATTCATAGTTTAGTAAATGCGAAAAAACGTGTTCTGAGATTCACCTAAAAAAAATGGATAAGTATCTTTTTTTTTTAAGTTTTACAGTGACTTTACTATAAAAATTTATAATGTTTTCAAATTACACAATTTTTTATTCCTTCTTTTTTACACTAAACTAATAACATATATATATTAATAATTTCGCTATAACTCCGTTATAAATGCGTGTGATATTTTCTGTGCAGAAAGATTCTTTTTAATTTATTGTTCAATCGATATCAAACTAATTGTATGTAACGTGTAGTTATGGATAGAGTAATTTAATAATTATTCGACGATTTCCATGAAAATCTAGTGAACGTATGTGTGTAGGTTGTGACTTTCTTTTACTTGGAGCTAGCATTGAACAAAGCATTCTCTATGCAAACGTGTATATAAATTTTGGTTTTTATAAACTTAAGAAAAAAATTTACAGTTCGTTATTAGCATATATTGCAAGCATTTCAACTTGCCAAATATCTTGCTAACTTGTGTAGCATGATGGAAAATTGCAAACAATTTTTAGAGAAGTGAAAAGTGAAAGTTGTAGAATTTTATGTCAAAAAAAAAAAAAAAAAGAAATAAGTAAATTGCGTATTTGCGTCTTGATTTTCAAGAACTATCTCGTGATAAGAAAGAAGGACTTATGATTGAAATATAGAGTGTTTTAACTAAGCTCTTGCTATGGATAGGCATCAGAAAGATTTTATATGTTTATTTAAAAACAAGACTGAAAAAGAGAGTAATATTGTACGAAAGCCAACATATTTAGAGATCTCTCAGAAAGATATAATCAATCCTTTTTGTTCAATTTTTCTTGTATCTCAATTTATAAGATCGTACATTGATATGATACAATATAGTATGATATATACAATATTGCGCAATGTTTAAAGTAAAATAATTGCTTTCATAATTTGCTATAGATTACAAAGGAATCTAGAACTTGAAACGTGTTAGTTGTATACTGTTTGTTTTTATAATATTTTATTCGTCACATTCTAAAGATTACGAACAAATTATATGTATATTTGAATTTTGATCTGTAAATGTATTTTATGAATAAGAATATTTTAAGGAAAGCGATACATTTTTAATATAATCAGTTTTGCACCTAGAATGGTATATTATGGTATTAGGTGTGATAAATTATCGGATACAGAAATACAGTCTCGGTTTAAACTAATTATAACTTGTATACTTGTATATTGATATAGAAAGTAAACTCTAAACTGTAACATGGACGAAAGAAAAAAAGGATATTATACTTGCAATCTTGTTCATTAGAAAAATTTCGATATTTCACTTTTTTCTTAAACATTTTGCCCTTACTTTTATAATGTTAATAGATTAATGTTAAATAGTGTTATACAAAAACTAATAATTCTAAACTTTTTGAAAAAACGGTAAAAGATTATTTGTATATGTAATCGTTTTTATACATTTCTTTTTCCTTTTCTTTTTCTTTCTGCTTACGTTAACGTGAATGAAAGGAATTTAAGCAATTTATATGAGATATTACACTGATAAAAATACTCCTTTTTATACGATCTAATTAGTTTTTGTATAAAACTGTGATTCTTCCTATACTTTATTCGCTTACCTGTCCATAGCACAAGCAATTTATTCTTATTCATTACACGTCTTGAAGAAATAATCTTTAGACGAATCATACAGAAGAAATATCTATTTCTCTCATAAGATATAAGAATATACGTGACAAAATATATTTTAGCTACTTCCGTTGTAAACATAAAAAAAGAAGACTTGATATCATCCATAAAGTGGATGATCTTAACTGCATTCTATTAAAGTTCAGAAAGCTTAAAACTCATTTTATGGTTCGTTTTTCTTTTTCTTTTTTTTTTTTTAAGTAATTAAAATATGGGAATAATATTTTCATAATGTCCATTTTGAGTTTGTTGTTTTATTGAATGTACATACCATTAACATTAAGAATTAATTTTCTATCATCTGTTTTTCGTTTGCTTTGTAATTCAAGATTTAATTAATTGAATGAGAAAGATTTCAGTATATTTTGAAGTTTAGTAGAACATTTTAGTTAAAAAAGAAAAACACATGATATATATATATATATCATTATATAAAAATATTGTGCAATAATAAAATGTGTTTCAATGCTTTCATTATTAGGAATTAATCAATGAACTACTTTTTCATATAGGAAAATGATTGTATTATGTTCTTGCTTTAATTCATATTGCTTCTTTTTTTGTACAAACAGAATTTAATATGTAACAATGTAGAAAATATCGATTGATAAGATTATAACTTAGTTTATGGTGAAAATGAAAGGTGCGTAAAATTATATTTCCTTTTTTTTTTATAAATGTACGTAACGAGCCACGTTTTAATTAACGAGAGTCTTTAAGTCTGATGGATTATTTATTTTGACTAGGATAACAAGTTTCAGAATGAGAAGCATGTACATAAGTAACACACTTAACTGTCCTTCAGTTTTCCCACAAACTAAGTGACAAAAAATGACATATATATATATATATATACATACATATTAGCGATATGATGTATGAAATAAAAAGCAAAGTAAATGAGAAAAATACATTTAAAAGAAAAAATTGGAAATTAAGTCATAAATAGTATATAATTAAATGCTAAAATAATATAGCTAATATACTTATAAGAGCACTTTGCTTGTACTGTTGCAATTCTTGACTTGCATGTGTACAGCTATGTACATTTTTATATATAATAAAAAAGCACACGATCGTGCTTCGTGCGTGCTCGTGTTGAATAAGTAAAGTTATTGAATAAACTTACATGTGTTCATTTTCCATCATTGTTTACGTGTACTTGAATATAGCGTATATATATCATTAAGTACGATTACAATACCGCTACGGAATAAAACGCGAGTAATAACATACACTCTGGGACATATTTTAGGAGGCAAGGACACAACGATCGATAAACATGATGACAATCTTTTACAGAATCATCTCACACGCTGCTCTGTCTCATCGTCACGTTATCTAAATTTCTCTTGATGCTTTCCAACTCGTTTATATCAGTCACCGAGGATTCGCATTTGTATACAACCAATGAATGATAAAAGTGAACGGCGAAGGCAATGAACACTATGAGGACTGGAATTACTATAATTGTACTGGCAGTAGCGGCGGTGGACGAGTAATCCCAGAATTTCACCCAGCACAGTATAGCCACCTCCACTAGGAACAAGAACAATCCTAATACCGTGGAAAATGCCCAAGCCAGCTCGATGAAGCCGCGCATTCTTTCATGAGGAGATTCCGTGACAAGCCGAGATACGTGAAGTTTACTGACGGCCTCAATATTGGGCAATAAATACGTGCTTATCATTAAAGCAAAGATGTGTACTGATACTAGAACGGTTGTGCAAACAGCGAACATCACAAACAGCCACTCCGGCACTGCGGTTGGTTCGTTTATTTGCAGCTCAACCATAGCCACCTGAAAAAATAAAAAAAAAACAATGAAAATTGACTAACGATTTTAATACCGGCCAATTAAAACATGTATTTTCTGAGAAATATAATTCCAGCCTTCGGCTGGTTTACACGATTCATATGTACTTTCCACGGTTTTGGATGAGATCATGAACTTTTTCGACGTGATTCAACGGAGCGCATTGTAAAAGCAATTACAGCTACGTCAATCCGAGGTGTATTGTTAAAGAAAGTGATATTTGTCTTATGTAATCATAGACGAGACTGACGATTACACGGAATTGTTGTCCACGTCTGTTTAATGGTTTTCAGGAAATGTTGTGTAATCCACCGCGGGTTTTCTGATTATACAAACATAAATTTTCTTGGAAAATTAATTCGCCCGAAAGGAATGTTCAACAACAAGCATTTTGGAATTTATATACAACGGAATTCTCTCTTCCTGTCATAAGAATTCACCGATGACAAAGAATACATGTTCGTATTGTCGCATTGATGTTCAATACCTGTGCGCATTATTAAGGAAAACGTATGGACGGTTAATAGCGTAATCGATCATCATACAAGCAATCATCCAAGGAATTTTAATAGACGATTAAATATTATAATAAATCGTCATGGTCGCCTTCGTTTTCACACGATGACGAAACATAATGCTCACCATGGCGAAACCGCTCAATAACTCCGACGTTGTCGCAGTTGCTTTCAATTTAGCTCTGCTCATATGAAGTCTTCTCCATGAAAGACCTTCAGGACCATCTTGTTCCTCCGTCTGTTGTGAGGAAGGTGTTGGAGGTACAGGTGATCCCACACACGTACAACAACAAGTGTATGGCATGTTATTTATCGAGGTATGGCTATTCGAAAATGGAAGGCTACCCATTGATCTCATATCTAAAGCTACATAACGACTGTTCCTGTTTCTCGGCGATAGAATTAATTCACTCTGAGATGGGCATAAGGATGAGCTTCTCGAATTATAACAGGGATAACTGGATTCGCTCATTTGCGTCTGCTTTGGCAAATAGGCCAGAGAAGTCGGTCTAATTCTTTGTGTACCATAAGATAATTGGATAAAATCAATCTGAGTCGCTTTGCTCGATTTCTTGACAACTTCTTCCGGATTCTTTTGCGCGAAGATTGCATTGCCCTTGCTATACTTGTCACTCGCCGACTTTTCATCCTGTATCGCAATACTGTTTCTGTGCGAAGACTCCTTCTCAGATAGATTTTTATTCGACATAATTGCTTGTTTATTCTTTGCCACTCGTTTCACCAATATCTCTCATGTAACATCTGTTACAAAGGCTGTTTACTACCACCTCATTGATTACGCCTTAGTCACAAAATCGTTCCACGGTTTTCACGAACGTCCATGGTTATCATTTCCTTTCCAATGAGTTGAGTCACTGCAACATGCACAGGTTTACACAATCACTGTCCAATTATCATGTATTTCAGTTCTTCCACCGCATTTCATATCTGTTGCTTGATCAGCCGCTTCGAATTCAGGATTTTACTCATAATCAACGAATAAATAAAACGAAACCACATCAAATGGTTTATTCGTCAATACTGTACCATGTACTCTCACGACACTGAGCGGTTAATTACATCCGTTCCAGGTGGCCGTTGCATGCGTGCATTTCTCAAGACATTATTTAGAAAGCCATTTAAGCGTGAGTGGATCGGAGCGGAGCACGTTTCGCGGAACGGGTCGAACCGGGAACGAGTAGCCGCGAGTCTCTATTGTCGAATACTAACCGAAACGCGATGGTTGCATCGTTGTTCAAGCACACATGACGTATTCGCCTGAAATCATAACAATAGTATTAATTGCTTCGGAGCCATATCGGCTACATAATAACCGGCTACACGGTCTTAATGTACGTGTGCTTGCTCTGCCTGACCGTTCTGCGTTTCTCACGTATCTCCACCGAATGATGTGACCGCGGCCAATGACGCTTGTTTTTTTTGCATTTAGATAAGGAGATAAGGTATGCGCGAAGGTATCTGATTAAGTATCGAGACGCCACCGAGGCAACGGTGGAATTAATTACACCGCTAAAAGGGAAATTCCTCCGCGCGAGTCTCATAAATAGCTGCATATAGCTGACCATTCTTTTCATTCGTTTTCATAAATGGAAGGATTAGGGTATTTATAGGATATAAACAGGATATTTATTTGCTACGATTATCAGATTGATTTCTTCTTCTCATCATCCTTACCTTAACACGATCAAATATTATTTAATATAGAAGCGCGAATGTAAATAGCATTAGTGACGTGCAATTAGAAATATCTGTTCACTTGAGTGATAATTAACAGTGTGTTGGATATTTATATGTCGTTGCGATATAATTAAAAAATACTCAAGAAGAACTTGCAGTACTCGAGTTTACCGTTATTAGAATTTTCCTGTTAAAGAAAAAATATTCCAGGGGAATTTTAAAATTCATGGAATCGCTTGCACGAGATGATTCTACTTACAAATGACATATGCTTTTCGCGTGTTTGTACGCAGATAAGTGATGTATAGGAATTGATTTAGTGATGTACGAGCCTATCGGGAATCGCTTCGGGAAAAACCATCCTGACCACAGAAACGGAGAATGAGATGAAAAATGTTAGTTGCGAAAAAGCAATTCTCGGAGAACGGATTCGAATTGCATTATGTTGCGGGGTTCGACGATACCGACGGATCGTCGCCGAACCCAAAAAAACGAACGATATTCACCAGTTTACGACGCTTTCATCGCATTTCCAATTTCTATAGCGTTTAAACGGAGGTCATACCGAATGATCATTTTATACACATAAAAATTATTCCATGGTTACTATGTACTTCTTTATTTGTATTCTGTGCAGCAGGTGCACGACGATGCAAAACAGATTTCAAGGAGTCGTGCGTGAATGTGTGCCATCGACGATTTATAGGAAAATTTTTATTTACTCGCAGCCTTATTTGTATATTCAATTGTATGCTCAAAGTTAGAGAGAACTAGTCGAGTTGAAAAATCCTAGTTGAGTTATTTTCATTTTTTTTAAAGATTAATATATTTTTTAGTATTTACTTTTAAATACTTATCACTGAATTCTCTTATTTATAGATAATGAAACAAGGTCGTAAAGAAATAAGGTCGGAAAAATCTGATTGGATTATTTCTATCTTCTTGTTAAAATTTTAAACTTTTTTTCAAATAACGAAATGATGCTTGTAAGTAGGAGAAACAAGATTGGAGATTTATATTATCTTTTGAGTCAATTGTATTTCAAGGTAAGATTAGAGAATCGAAATTGAGATCTGAATAAAAGAAGAATGACGATAGAGAGAGCATCTTATTTTATGTACTGACTTTTCACAACAGATTTTACAGCACTACAACACATCAAATTAAGAAACGAGTAGGTAGATGCAGGTGGATGCAGGTAAATTTTCTGTGTGGAATAAGAATTTAAAATGTTTTATTTTATATTATAACACAGCATGTTTTAAAAGTTATTCAGGATGTTTATAGCGATATTTCTATTGTAATGTGACAGTGCAAAATTTTTCGATCGATACGCGTAATTTGTGAACAATACTGTTATTCCTCATTTTCTCTGATCTTGAGATAATGACACAAAACAATTCTAGGAAATTATGCAAATTTAAATTGTTCACGAAGTAAAACTACAATTGATTGAATAGAATGAATAATGTACATATATGATTTTTCTTTGCTTGAGCTTACAGCAAGGCAACATGTAATTCTTTTGCGTTCTTGAAAACCTGATTGCATATCTCAAGGCGCTAGTGATGAATATTATTGCGTACTTCACACGTGTCAGTTTCGCACGTGTACTTGTGTGCTTTATGCCAAATGATATTTATAAAGTTGTAAAAATACATTATGTGCAAACCAAAAATTTTATTTGAAGATTTCGTCAAAAGTTTACGAAACGTATTGTTCAAACAGTACATTGTATATACAGTGTTCCGTAACTAATGGCACAACCGAGTAGGAAGAAAAAAACGTGAAAAAATGAGACGAAAAGAAAGAACAAAATTTTTCATTAAAGCTTCTATTTTCAAGAAGATAAATTTGAAAATTTGTCAAAACGATAAATTATCGAAAACGAAATACGTTACATAAAAACTATATTTTACTTATTACGTAGAGTAACTTCCTGTTAATTATTCTTTTTCGTGTAGAATCATCTGCTATATTAATTACGGAACACCCTGTATAATATGTACACAGAAATGTTTTACGCTTAATGTTTAAATACTTTAGTGAGTTATTATATTTTAGATTTTACATGAATTTATTTCGTCTAAATACGAGAATATTCAAGATATTTGTAGAAACGTTTTTCGCCGCGATGAAAGTTTGCGCATGCGCAAACATTTTAACACAGTCGAGTTCGTAGTTTAAAGGCTAAGAATTCACAATCAGAATCCCGAGCGTACGGTCGAGCAGCGCGAGTTGTTGTCTCGCAATAAAGTTAAACTTGTGATTCAAAACTCTTAATAATACTAAATACTGTGTGTATTTGCACCAGTGAAGATACAGTCACGTGGAATATTTGTCAGACTATTCGCTGAAATCTGCTATACGTGTGATCATCTGATTTATTGTAAATCGTGACGCTTCGAGACGAAAACAAACAATTAGCTGTTCGCGATCTTTCTCGAACAGTGTAACACGCATTACACAGCGTGTATTGTAGACAAATATATCGTTGGAAAGTAATACTTCTACTATTCCTGGTTTAACACGCATTTACGTATCGTTATACAATAAACGCGATATATTATCCAATTAAACAAGAGCGAATAGGCGATAGAGGTTAGCGTCTGGCAAACAGTTCAAGGATTTGTATTGTGTGACGAAGTGTTTTGAAACGTTTCTGTCATACATACTTTTTTTCACGGGATTTGTGCCAAAAACGTATATGTTACACAACCGATGCTTTTGTGAAATTCTTTGAAAGCATTTTCCATCACAACGTACGCTCGAAGACTCAAGCACGTTTTCTCGAGTCTTCTCTGGTTCCAAATGACAGTAGGCAATTTACTATTTTGCATGTTGATTTAATAAAAGATCAAAATAAAATATCCTACGGAGGGAACGTATCACTTTTATTCAGAATATTCTTGAATTTCGTTATATTTACGATCTGACAACGCTCTAAGTTATTATTCGTCACGAATATTTTTAACAAACGATAAAACTGAATATTCAAAAATTTATAATAAATCGTTATAAATTTTTAAGAACAAATTGTTAAATTTGAAATTGTCGATTATTGTCAATATTTAAAAATATGGCAGCATTGTCTATGCAGTATCAAATCTATTCTCCTACTCCGGTTCAGAATGCAATGGGAGGAGCAAATCTCCATACACCTCCATCCATATTTCAACATATGATGGGCCAGCAAAATACCTCACAACAATCAGGGACATGGATGCAAATGCCACAAGTGCCTCCAATGTCTATACCATGGAGTGTGTCATCCTTTCAACAATCAGAATTAGTCAGATTTACTGGGGGACCAGGTTTTGAACCAGTTCTTCATCAGAAAAGGAAACTTGAGGCCTGTAATCTACTAGATATGTAAGTAGTTGAAGTAAATGTTGCAAAAGGACTTTTTTTCATTTTTTCAGCACTCTATATTTATTGAACGATAATACAATATTACAGAAGGCAAACAAAGCAGTTCATAACAGAAGAAAAGATGGCTGCACATTTTAAAGGCTTACATATTAGTCCCAATTATCAACAACAATCCTCAGTACCATCGACTTCAACAGTCAACTTGCAACCAGTTAATCCTAGGGAGTTAAATATGGAACTGGAAATGGATGCAACTAATGTAATAGATGCAGATCAAATCAAAACTGGACCCAGATTAATTCTGTCAGAAGAACTAAAAAGGATCCAGCAGGAACCTATTCTTCCAAATTCTTTGTTATCCAAACTGTAAGCGTTCATAGTTTTTAATGTGAACTTCATTTTAGATTATCAGACCAACTTAAATCAAATTTTCTATGTTTGTTTTATCATATTACTATTTTTGTTAGTAGAGATGATAAAGCTTTACAGTTTTTCTCTTTCAGGGAGAAGCCCTCCATGGCTTTAGTCCTTTGGGAACCACCAAGCAAACATCTTCGTATGTTACCAACGAGGGATACACCAACACCAATTCCTAATGCGACTGACAACAATAATAACAGCAGTGACAACAATAACAACAGTGATAACAATAATAATGCAGCTATTACTGATTTGAATCAAACGATATCGAGTAGTTCATCAATTTTTGAGCCAATGGAATTATGAAGGTAATTCGTTAGTAAATTACTTTTACATTTTCGTATATGGTTAACAAACGAAGAATGCGATTTCGTGTTTTATTATGTATGAAAATTGGAATAAAAATCATATTTTTTATCACTCTATATTTTTAATCTACACGTTTGTCTAAAGTAAATGAGTATAAAGTTCTTAAATGAAAATAGGTAATTATATAGTTATTGAAAATATACTTACCGATTATAGTAGGAAGATAAATATGAAAATGCCAAGTTCCTTTAATTTGTCTGCAAAACTTGATGAAAAGAGAAAATAGAAAAAAGGGAGTTTACAAGAAATACCTTCATGGGTTTAATGTGGAACTCAGTATTGTAGTTAGTATTAATACAGCATAATTGCATGGTTGTTTAATAACTACCGATATTTTACGTTATTATTTGTTCTTTTGTATGCGATATGTTTTGTTTGATTGCGATTAAAATCATAATTTGTAGTGTAATACAATATGCGATATTCATAAAAGAACAAAAAAGAAAAAAAAATATATAAGAGAATAGTAGAATGCGTAAGAGCAGCGAGAAAATGAGGAAAAGAAATTAAACAAAATAGTTTTATTTCTACACTATATATGACAATGTAATGATAAGACTATTGTACAACATTTTGCAATTTTGTTGTGTGAGTGATATATCGATCGTTTGTCATATGAATGAATTCGCTATGTTTCTGGATGTATGATGATTTTGCATAAAAATATGACAACATTTCATTAATATTGAGTTCTTTATTTATTTGTTATGAAAATACAGAATGATAAATACTGTGAAGTATGAACCATCCTTACTTTTCTTTTTTACGATATTGACGAACTCATGAAATTTTCGGACTATTCAATCAATTTATCTCCGTAGATACGAAATTTAGGTCGTCCTTGAAAGTTTCCGGGTCCTCCAAAGGTTCGTTATTAATGCTTGCCGCGATTCTCCAATCATCCAATATGGAAATATGATTTCCTTCGATCTTATGTACTGTCACATTTCCATGAGTTAACTAAATAAGACAAATAGTTTTATTATACATATTATACTATATTATACATATTAATTCATGAATCTGCTACTAGTACTAATTAATATTAACAGTTACCTTCTGCAAACCATATGCTGTATCTGGAAGTATCACAGCTGGGATTGTTGGTACCAATAACGTGATGGGCGTCCTAAGAGGTGGCAAGGAAGAGGGATCGTATTTGTCTAATACACAGATACGATTATAAATAAATGATATAATATTTTTTTGATCTTCTAAATCTAGCATGAAAATCTGCTGAATTTGGTCAATTGTGTATTTGACTATTACATCTAACTTTTCATTCCAATTAGTACACTTGTCCAGCTTTAATGCGCACTATAGAAACGAATTAATCATTAATTATTTAGAATCAAATATAGAATTTCATATATTGAGTATAGTCGACTGGTATTGAAAAGATAATTTACCTCTTTGACGCAGGATGGATTATTGAGATTCAGGATTTCAAGTAGGAATTTATTTTGATGTTCACTTTCTGAAAACGACGCAAAGTGTTTTGATATGATAGCTTTCATATAATCGGGAGATCCATCTATTAATATGAGTTGACCGACTAGAATATGAGATTCTAATCTTCTTGCTAATTCTATAGCTATCAATGATCCATATGAATAGCCAACTATTGTGAAGTTTCGATGATTTTTACTCCTTGCTAAAACATGCTAAAAGAGAAAAAAAATTACTTTTTTTTGCATTGTAACTGACTTGCCTTTCTTTTTTATTACAATTATTAAAACATACTGGTAAAAGAAATTCGGCCATCTTTTCCACCGATCGATTGTCGTCATATACTCCTAATTGTAAACAAGTGGCAGGTAATTTTAATTTTGATGCCAATGCAGCGAAAATTTCGGCAGATCCTTCGATACCCGGTATAAGAAATACTTCATTTTTCTTTTCACTACATTTAACTGGAAGCTCTATACAATATTGTTTGTTAAGTATAGAAGCGTTTAGAGACTTCATCAGTAATTTTATGCCAGTTAATTTTTCTGTTTTGGTTATTCTTTTCTTAACTTCTTTCGTTTTCTTCTTTGCACCTTTTGCGGACATTTCTACAAGTTTTGCAATGTTCAAAACTCTAATATCTTGTGGAGTTAAGAAAACCTCAAAGTTTCTTTCTAACGTCTGTTTTATCTCCACAGCCATCATAGAATCCATGCCCAATTCAGCCAAGGAACAATTATGACTCACAGTTTTTATATCCTTTATACCTGTAATAAAAGAACAATATTGTAAATCATGTAAGTTGAATTGTAAATGTATGAACGTACTCATAATATTCATCACTGCTTCCAGAGCATTGTTAACTTCATTAGTGTTAAGACGTTTTTCTGCAACCACCATACTGGCCACTATTGGTCTACTTTGGCACAAAAATTTGTCCATTTCTTCTAAGCATGAGAATACATTCTGAGGTAAAGTTCCACCGATTACTAGCTGCTGCTTGTTCTCTAACATTTCTGCAGCAAGACCAACATCTCCCACAGCTCCCCATTGAATGGCCATGCCAGGAAAACCTTCTTCTACTCTTCTTTCGCAAATTCTCTCTAATACTGCATTTCCCATGCCATAATTAGTCTGTCCAGGAGTTCCTCTTCCACATGACAAAGAAGAAAATACAACAAAGTGTCGAAGTTTTGGACAAATTTTCCTAGAAAGTTCGTCCAGTTTCTTGGTAATCATGGCCTTGGGTTTCATGCTTTCTTCAAATGATTCCACAGTTTGATTTACCATCAGACAGTCTTTTAATACAGCTGCTAGATTAAAGATACCATCCACAGCTGCCTGTTTCTCTGCCGATTTTAGGATAAACTCACAATCATCGGTTTTCGAAGCGTCTACGCCAGATATTATGAGGATTTTCGTTCCATAGGATTTCCAGATCTCTGTCCTTAGTTTTTGATAGCCTGTTTGGATTCCATTTCGAGAAACCATTACTAAGTTTTTAGCACCACGTAAGACTAACCAATCTGCAAGTTCTAGGCCTAATCCTCCAAGACCACCAATGATTACATAGCTCTTGTTACTTATAGCATTGAAGCGAGGATAAGCGAAAATTGGTGTATTCAAAGGCGTATTTTCATCTGTTACTTTAATCAGAATCTGTGAACAGTTGAGTAACATTTATTTACGAGATATCAATCATAGAGACGAATAATGTTTTTACCTTTCCAATGTGCTTTCCTGCCGCCATATACCTAAAAGCTTCCTCCAACTGGTTCCTCTCAAAGCACTTTCTGTTTAAAGGTTTGATACATTTTCTGTTCATTTGAGCATTAAGGAAGTGATATGTCTCTTTACTTATTTGAGTTGATCTGTTATTAATTATGGCATCGAGTACGATTCCATGAAAGCTAATTTCTTTCAAAAACACTTCCATTCCAATTTGATTATTAACAGACATATCGAATTTACCAATTTCCAAGAAACGTCCGCGATAACCCAAGCAACGAATCGATGCCTGGAGCTTGTCTTCAGCTAGAGAATTTAAAACTATATCTACACCTTCTCCACGTGTCTGTTTCATTACCATTTGCTCGAAGTTGGTATCCCGAGAATTCCCAATGTGATCATCGTCTATACTGGGAAATGTTTCTCTGATATATTTACGTTTTTCAGGCGTGCCTACTGTCGTAAACACTTCACAGCCTTCAGAAAGAGCTACGTTAATGGCAGCTTGCCCTACTGCACCACTTCCACTATGGATCAATACCTTTTCGCCCTTTTTTAATTTTCCAAAACAATAGAAGGCGTAAAAGACAGTAAAATAGGCAGATGGAACGGTTGCTGCATCTTCCAGAGACCATTCGTCTGGCACTGGCCATAAACAATATTTATTTGGAATGATCATATTTGATATACCCCTAAAGATGTAAGTAATCTATGAAATTAACAGAAAACCTGTATTACTGACTATTACTTGAGACATATCTTACCTATTCTGGACGAATCCCATTACACGTTTTCCATTAGAATCGACTCCACTGAACTCAAAACCAATAAGATACTCGTGTAGTTGTCTTTTCTTCTCTATTGTGTCTATAATCAATTTTCCAGTAGCCAACATCACGTCTTTGAAGTTCAATGAAGAGTACACCACTTTGACGATATTATGGTCTTTCTCATTTGGTTGGATGCAACCTTCCATCCATCGAATGGAACTTAAATCTCCTTTTACCTATAGCACAACTTTTGTAAATTGTGGGAAATTTGTACTAAATTTTCTTTTTAAATAACGATAGATACTAAGATACCTTTAAATCAGCGTAGGCATGAGGAGTCAAAACTGGCTTTAATTCTGGATAAGGAACGTGTCTATAAGTTCCCCAGATATTTCTTGGTCTCAAAACATTATAGCCAATGTCTATATCAAGTTGCTTCGAGTAGAATGGATTTTCCAATGAAAACTTGGGTGCATTTTCGTCTTGAATTATCACAGTTTTTACAATTTCACAGTTGGGCTCTCTTCTTAAACACTTGACCAAACCTAGAACACCATTCTCCATATCTCCTTCTGCGACTAATATCAATCTTACTGTTTCACCACTATTTTTATCTTTCTCATTGTTTAAGATTTTCTTTATATTCTCTAACCAACTGAAATCATTGTTGTTCACGTATACTACTTCTGTTTTCTGAGGTGGTTTTTCTGCTTTTTTTAGAAGCAACAGAATCTGCTCTTTAAAAGACTTTTCTAGTACAACATTCAGATTATAAGTATGAAGATAAGACAAAGTATCCCTACTGACAACACTTTCTCGAAGAAGGATAAATCCGTGGTCCACTGTTGCAACCAGAAGTTGTTTCAAAATGTCAACTCTCTTGTTAGATAAAATATTGTGAGCAGCTGCCATAAAAATACTGCCATCCTCTGGCAATTTTTGTGGTTCTATCATTGTAACAGTTTCAGGAAGTGATAATTTTTCGCCTCGTTCTGATTCTGCGGCAAGAATCAAATTTGCTCGAATCATGGGTAAATCGCTTAATACCTTCATAAACATCGGAGTGAGAGTTTCCTCGATTGATACTTTGTTTTCTTGATCGATCACTTCGAGAATCTTTGGGCTAGTTATAATGTGACACTCTAACGCAAGTTGTGTGGACAAGGTGATCATTTCTTCTAACGATGTTTGTGCTTTGTCACGATGAGCTACGAATTTGTATTCTTCCAAGATAGGGACAGACATTGGTTTTCGAGATTGAATCGCGTTGGCCCTTATTCCGCGGATTTCGATTCCGCCAGATATTACAGCGTCATAATCATTATACAGCGAGACTGGAATTTCTATAAAACAATGTTTTATTACAATATCTTATTACGATTACGATATTTATGCAATTTTATATTTTTAAGGACATAAATAGATTTAAAATTACCATTATTATCTTCCGTAAGGCATCGAATTATTTTATTATGAGTCTTCACATCAATTGTTAGTTTCTGAATCACTGTTGGTACATATAGCGCTCTAGTATCGAGAGTCAATATCTTCATCTGTAACATGTTGTCCATAAATGCAGCCCAATTTTTCATCCAAGCGATACGTCCTTTCGTTCCCTTAAGCGATGCGCTCCTCAGCGCACGGAATAGTCCCGTATATTGGTAACCACGGAGTTTTAATTCTTTATAAATATCCTTGCTGGTCAGAATTTCTTCGTCTTCGATTTCAGTCAAAAATTTAACTGGAATCATCTGATCTACATTCGTTTGTTCGCGAATTGTTCCTGTCACTACTGTCGTGAATCCCTCCGATATTTCGAATTTTCCAGATCCTAAAAAGGTATCAAATTAACTATAATATATTAAATAAATCTAAAGAAGTATAAATAAAAAGTTTAATTAATTTACAATACAATTTTCAATGTTTTAGAACTGAAACGAGAATAAAAAGATACAGACCTCTGTGAACCATGACAGTCAATACAACGGAACTAGATGCGGACACAGTTGTTGCACGTTCGAATTTCACATTCTCAAAAACCACCGACAGTTCATCATAAAGTTTGCCTTGTAAGAAACTAATCGTCTCCCAAACCATAATCAGGTAACCCGTGGCCGGTATTAGAGTCCTTCCATCGATCACATGATGCATCATATACTCGTAGTTATCATCTTTAAGAGTTACTTCAATCGTTCGCTCTGCCGTATTAATCTTCTGAGATTGACGATACAGTGGCACGTACCAATCTTCAGAATGCTCCCATCTGAAAATTTAACATTGACATTTTTTGATAAAGTATCAATCGAAAGAAGAATCGTTATTAGCATTTCTAGTTTTGAATATAATATTTCAGAGACTTGATATTACACATTGTTACATTCACCTGATATAAGGAGAAATCATGGGAGTGCCACGACTAACAGGGAACTCTACATGTGGATAAATATTCGCGAGTTGTGGTTGTAGACCAACATTATATAATTTCCCAAGGGCTTGCAAGAAGCATGTAGCGTTGTCTTTATGACCTCTTTGAGTCAGTGCAATGTTTGTTACATTCTGATCTAAGGATCTCTTTAGGATTGCCTGTAGTAGACCATGAGGCGCAATTTCTATGGTTATAGCATCAGATGGTATCAGCGTCGCTGTTTCCGCGAACAGGACAGAGTTTAACAGGTTATTAGTGTGATATTCCGCGGAGGAGTACTTGGCAATTTCCGTGTACCACTGACTGCGAGGCACAGAAGTGCTCACCCACTTGGAACTTCTTGCTTTTGGCTGGGGAATCACTTTTTTTAAGTATGACAATAATCTTGGTCCTGCCTCTGCTATGTAACGACTGTGATACGCTATGTTGCTGCATGCTACTTCCTTTGCGAAGATTTTATTTGCCTGAAACAATTGGAAAATTATGAACAAAATTTTAAAAGATTAAAATGAATCGACTTAACGTTAAAGAAGAAAACGTTGCATTTTGATTATTTTTTAGAAAATTATCATTAAATTTTGCAGAATTATATTTTTTTAAAACCAACCTGTAATTTGGCAACAAATTGCTTCACAGATTCAGTTGGACCACTTATGGTAGAACTGTCGGAACTATTATGACAAGCAACCTCTATATCTGGCGAGCATAAGTTTTTGATCTCTTCGTATCCTAGACCAATTGCAGCCATGGATCCTTGAATCATTGACGTTTCGATAGACGCCAGACCTCTAGAGTATGCTGCAAGTATCATCTGCTCGGCAGTGAAGCATCCATCCGCGTAGGCACAACCGAGTTCTCCGACAGAATGACCAATTATATTATCCGGCTCGATATCCATGGATGTTAATAGATCAACAAGACCAATCTGAATAAACATCTCTTGTTACTATTATACAAATGTTGAAAATCATCTTTTGAGAATTTACAATCATTTTACCTGAATAGCGGCAATTCCAACGAAGGAATTCAGAATATTATCGAAAGTCTTCTTATCCTTGTTGGTGATGATATCAACGATATCGATACCGTGTGGCTTTAAGACCGCGTCGCACTTCTGGATGGCCTTGGCAAAGATGGGGAACTTCATCAATGATTCACCTATTAGATAAGATCAATAGAATTTATTATTTTTAAAATTATTTTCTAGTAAATTGCTTTTGAATCATGGTGCTAAAATTTCTAGACGTACCCATGCCAGGCCACTGTGATCCCATTCCAGAAAACACGAACCAAATTGGTCTCTTCATTCCAGAATACTCTTTAATATCTTTTGGTGGTTTCTCCGACGTCTTTGATCCGATCACTGTGTATCCTCTATATAAATGACCAGTTATATCTTTGGAGTGAATATCATGAAAGAGACGAATGTATTCGACGTCCACTGGTATACTTTGAATCTAGAAAATAATTAATTATTCTTATAATCTTCTTATAATTTATTTTACAGTTTAATTTACTTACATGATTGAGAAGAGTTTCTACCGCTTCTAGCGTACGTCCAGATACTACCACTAATCTTGGCAAATCGTCAGAAGGTGCTCCATTGTTCACTTTCTCCTTCGTATAGGATTTTAATAAAACATGAGCATTGACGCCACCAAAACCAAATGAATTTATTCCTACGTAACCACCCTTCCATGGGGTTGGTTCTGTGACCACTTCGATTCTTCCTTCTTCGAAGCATTTTATGCCTTTCATGGGACTTTCGAAATTGATGTTTGGAGGAATCAGACCACTTTCCATCGCAATGATGATCTTAAAATATTTATTTATCATTATTGAACTTATATTATTTAACCTGGAAAAAAGAATTCTAAAGATTCCATACTTTAGCTACCGAACAAAGACCACTGGCAGGTTCAGCATGACCCATGTTCGATTTAATCGAACCAATCTTAAGAGGAATGCTCCTTTTCTGACAGATGGCTTTATCAATAGCGTTTAATTCTTCAGGATCACCGACGCTAGTTCCGGTACCATGAGCCTCCAAGAAGGCTAATTCGTTAGGAGATATTTTGCATTCCTTGTAGAATTCCGTCAGAAGCATTTTCTGGATTTCACTAGCAGGGAATGTGATCCCCTGTTCCTTGTATCCGTCGCAGTTGCTTTTTGTGTGGACAACCTGTGCGTAAATTCTTTTTGCGTCTTTTGCCTTCTGCAAGAGGATCACGCAGACCGCCTCACTGCGGACGTAGCCGTTTGCTTTTGCATCGAAGGATTTGCAGTGACAGTCAGGAGCTAGTAAGCCTGATATTAAATATCAACTTATTAACATGAAACTTGCGTCTTCATTCATGTAGGAACATTCTCATTATGGAGAATATTCTAATTGAAACATTAATGAGCACTAATAGAACAGAAGTTGATTACTGTTATTAATTAAAATACATTTGATTAAAGCAAGTAAAGATTTATGAATTTAATAAAATTATTGTGGATTACCGAGACGAGCGAACTGAAGAGATACGTAGGGATGAAGACAAACATTGCTCCCTCCGACGATCACCTTGTCGCAGATTCCAGTTTGAATCATTTTGCAAGCTTGATCCAGTCCAATTAAACTAGAACTGCAAGCTGTATCAATCGCGTAAGATGGACCGTGTAAACCAAGGAAATAGGAGATCCTATTGGCTAACATGGCTCTGCTGCATCCAGTAATACCGAAACCATTTGCCTAAAATATATTCGAAATAGTAGTAGGTACTTACAAATTAATTTTAAATAATGTTTACTTGTAGCTTTTCGTAGAACCAAATCTTCTCCGCCTCGCTGATGCAAGATCCTATAACAACTCCGGTATTGGTTCCTTTGAGTTGTCTAGGATTCAATCCTGCGTCAACGATAGCTTCGTACGCGTGTTCCAACAACATCCGACACATAGGGTCCATTGTATGAGCTTGTTTGTAATGAACGCCAAAGAAGATTGCGTCGAATTTAGATAAGTTGGACAGCTTACCACCAGCCTTTGGAATTTCCGAATGATCTGTCGATGTACGACGAAGTCAAGTTTCATTCTCATTCTAAATGATTCAAAATTAAACCTCAATTACCTAGTTTCCATCTTGAGTAGTTGTCCGTGATAAGATCCATTTTCTTCATTAAATTGTCCTTTAGTTTCATTACATTCCTACTTTCTGGAAACCTTCCAGAGATACCAGTAATTACCACTTCTTCTCCTGGTTCCACCGCCGCGTAGTTTATCTTCATCGGATCTATTTTTACGTTACAAGACATTTTTGTTTTTTCTTGGCCTTACTTACAATTTTTTATCTTCTCGATTATCTTGATATTAAAAGAAGGATATTTTAGTTGAGTGTCTTTGATTAATCAAATCACCGTGATTGCTGTCAAGACTATCAACACGATTGAAGATCTGGAGAAACGAAAAAAGGGTTCTTATACTATAATTTTTCCCCTCCACATGTTGATTTTATTCTCTTTTGAATATTCCTTAAAGTTAATCTGCATGACGATTTCCGATCGAAATGACCTCTGGAAATTGATTGAATTTCATTGTCTAAAAAATTCAAGAAATTATCATTCGTCAGGTAGTTATTTCAATTTGGTTGAAAAATAAAATAATATATATATTTATCTAGTAGAGATATATGACGTTTGTCCTTCTAATAAAATTGACAAGGTAGGAAAATAGTGATAATAAGACATGTATAAAATAACAGTACAAGCTGGACAGTTTTCTTTTAATTTAGAGTTTATTCATTTCGTTATTCATTTGACATAAATAATTTGAGAATATTGAATTAAATTTATTGTGAATTGTCGTAATTAATCAATACGTGATATTTAAGATCGTTTCTTAAAACTTTTTTTTTCATAAAATTAGAGATTTGTTTATTATTAAAATTGCAATATCATGTCGCATGATAGAAAATTTAAATATTTCTTAATGAATATTCGTTGATTCAATATTAAAAATGTCAAAGGTAGCCGGATGTTGCATTATTTTGCATAAATACGTGTTCCTTCGACCCCTGATTACAAAGCGTGTAAACAAAATTTCTATCTGAAAGTCAAGTTTAAGCTGGGTCTATCCGACCTGTAAATAATTATTAAAAAATTATCATAAGTTATACTTAGGTTTACGCTTTTTTCATTTCAAATTTGCTATTTCTATCCTTAAAAACGGAAAAAAATATTTACATCGAAAGCAAAATTAAAAAATCAAATTTTTTTCCAAAAATATTCTTGTGTGAACAATGAATAATGAATCAAAATATTGTATAATATTCTTATTTAGAAACATGTAAACATAAATGAAGTAAAATCAGTTATGTAAGTATAATTATTTAAATCATTTTTTATGTTTTTCATATAAATCTTTATTCTGTTAATAATAGGATTTTATTTTAAACTACAAAATTACAAAGGTTTTTATATTAATACAGAAATTTGAAAATATATTATTTCATGTTTGTTCTTTTTAAATAAGTATTGTAGTCAATATAATTCTTAAATTTAATACGTAGTCACCAGTACTAGATATCAACTTCAGATCTCTTCATGAGAACTTTAACGAAACTCATAGAACGTAAAATATTATTTTTGTGATATATATAAATATAACAAATTTGGTTAACTAATACTGCTTTTATTATAATAATATTATAATAAATTTTTCTGCATAGTTAACATTTGAATTCTGACTCTATGTAATTGTTTAATTCAAAAAAAATTAAACACAAAGTAAATATAAAATAAAAAGTCTCTTGTTTGATAAAAAGATTTGAGTACATTCCTTTATTATGCATTAATTAACAGTTATTAGCAAGAATGTACTATTTAAATTAAATGTACAAACGCAACTTGCAACATATTGATCAAAACTTACTTTTCTTAATTGATATTAAACGTTTACAGTCTTGATCTCAATTTTTTTGCAATTCCTACAATTACATTAAGAATAGAATCTTATAAATTTTGTATCAAAATGTATTAATATTTGGAAACGCCAGTAAAATGTACTTTTTTCCCTTGACTATCTAAGGCTTCCATTAAACTCGACGTAAAACTGAACTCTGAACTGCTTTCGTCCTCTTGATCTCTGTAAATTACATCAATATAATTACGTGTATAATAATTTTAAATTATGCACCTGATATTTTAATATAACGTACAAAGTATCTAAACTAGTAAGACTTCCATTTAATTCTGGTATATTAGAAGAACCTTCAATCTTTAATACTTCCAAGAAAGAATTCATTGTTGCTATGTAAATTCCTTTTGATCCAGCTATTCCTAAATAACGTGGACTAGATAACTCGATTAAGATTCGTTCTGGATTCTTTGTTGATAAGGTATACGCATCTTGATCGAGTTTTACGATCTCCACGGATGAAAAATGAATGATAAACAAATATGGTTTTCGGAAAGCTATAAAAATATAAATAATCTTCTTTATGAATATATTATATATTGATATTGTATAAAATTATTATATTTTACCAAAAGCAAAAGGTAAATGATTCCATGTTGGATCAATATTTCGAGTTCTTTGGCCATTTTCATTCACAAACATTCCAAATTCATTATAGCAAAGCAAAAGCTCTATTTTTCCAGGTACAAGAGAAACGTTTAAAACACAAACTGGGAAAATGCCTAGTTTGGCTACTCCTGATAGTGCAGCTTTGACTGAGCTATCATCTTCTTCTGGAAATTCTGTAATAAACGATATAAACATCGAATTGTTAATTAAATGGTAGATTAATTCACGAAGCAATGTAAATAATTTTTATTATTTACCATCGACACAATAATTTTCAAGTTCGATTTGAAAAAATTTATTACATCCTACTATGAGAACATTTTGAGTAAATATGGCACAACTACATGGTTCAGACGTTTCAAGTTCACGAACTCCAACAAATTCTCCAGAATCTTCTTCAATGTACCATTTAAGCAATCTATATATATACAAGAAAATATTATTAAATATGTTGAAAATTGTGTAAAAGTAAATCAAATGAGAAATACCTACATTACATGGGATGTAGTTGCTGCACAAAGCATATCTCCTTGTAATTGATATAAATGGCAACTATCAGTGCTAGTTAAAATTGCCTTTGTATTAATTGCTGGTCTTGAGCATTCGGCAGCTACTGCGTTACTCTGTAATTGTCTTAGACTACAAGATACTAATTGTCTATTTTCACCAGCTATCATTAAAGCAATTCCTAAATGGGGATGTAAAGTTAATTGGTGCACTCTCTTCACTCCCCGAATCATAGTAAGTGTTCGTGATTTAGCACCGCTATAGGAAAAGAGACCCTCTTCGGCACCCAATAGGAGTACATTTCCTTCAGTTAAATTGACGGCACAATTTAAGTCCAACTAAAACCATTTACATATCATAGATGAATTTTCTAGCACAGGTACGATTTTTTTTACAAATAAACAGGATTGCTTACTTGATTTTTTTCTAGTCTTAATATAGTTTGATATTTTTTATTTTTATGAACATTATTTATATTTTGACTAGTAACAGATTTCAGGGACTTTAACCAATTCTTCTTGTCAGTTTGACTTAAAGCCATGATATCCAAACGTGATGTCGGCCAACAAGTGGTCGATGAATTGGATTCTATTCTGAAGATAAATGGTATGTCCGATTTTGCTGTTCCCATTACATCTGGATGAGTTACCATATCTAATACAGTAAATCCGCTTTTCTCGATTAAATCGATACGATTTACTGGTGCCATTCCGGGAGACGGCTGATGATCGTAAGTACATAAATGTGTTCCTTCCAACTTAAGATACTTTCTTTCCCAGCAAGTTTTGGAACGATCGGGTAGTTTCACCCAACTTTCCACTGACGTGTCGTTGTTCTTATATTGTACATCACAGGTATCCTATTATCAATAATAAATACATATTATTATAAAATATAGACTTACATGATTAAAATATTAAATATTATACCATATCGGGTTTATCCGGTTGATCTATAGCTAATGTTTGTACACTTGCAGTCATTGACGATAAGCTTTCTTCGCTATTTCTCCAACTTTTACCAAATTGTTTAGCAAAGCCTCCAGGTAAACCGCAAGTAGCAGGTACATTAATCGCGCACTTCAAATGTGTCATTACTTGACATTCGCTGCAAATGGCTGCGCGTTTTCCAAATTGAATAGAATCCAAACATGCGGAGCACTTTCCGGCTCGCATCGGTAAACTGACCTCAAATCGATGTGGAATGTGGTGCCCAATTCTTTGCGGAGACAAACGTTTAGATAACGAGGTTGTTGATGGTTCCATAATATAATTTACATTTTTAATATCCGGTGCTGAAGGAGACGAGGGAGCAGAAGTCGAAGCGTGCATAGCTTTCAACGTTAACAATTGTTCAGTTAATGTTTTAACTTTGGCGCGTTCTTTTGCTAATTGGTTTTCTAATTCACGATATCCAACTGGCATTCCGGTACCACTAGGAGGAATATTTTCTTTCTGTTTAGTACCAAGTATTTTATCACATACTGTTTTCTTCTTCTTACTGCACTCTTCTAATTTGAACTGCAAGTAATCTATCAGCTTCGTTTGTTGTTGCCTAGTACTCTCAGCTTTCACTTCTCTTTCTTGATAGAATTGTCGCATTTCCTCCAAAATACTTTCCAGTTCTGTGATTCGCATCCTAAGTTCCTGACCTTGGTCAATGCTATTTTGCAAATCGTTCATTAACACAAAATTCGTTTCCTTTAATTCGTGAACTCTGGTTAAGTGTTGACTACTTTCTTCTTTAACGACCCTTGTTTCGGCTTTAGTGACGTCCAAAGCTCGTTTCATTTCTGAAAGATCGCATTCCAATTCCCCGCATTTACTAGTTAAATTTTCGACCTGTTCGTTTAACTGTTGTACAAGTTTTTTATACTGATCCCTCTGGGCGATTAGACCATTTCTTTCGCTTTCTATATCGCTCGTTTCAGATTCGAGCCTTTCGATATTCCGCTCTGCTGCCAATCTCAATGATCTTTCTTCATTTTGTACAGTTTGTGCTTCACGAAGTTTCGCCTCAGTCGCTTCCAGATCCTTTTGTAATTTCATTTTATCTTGAATTAATATATTTTCTCGCGTTTCGTGATCGCTTGTTAATCTTTCGTAATCTGTAAGCTGTTCTTCAAGTACTGTGCATGTTTCTTTCAGAAGTTCAGTATTCAGTTCATAGCCATTAATTTCTTGTTCTAACTTTTCTATTTTGGATTCTAATTCACGTATTTCTTCAGTGTATTTTGTAATAATCTGTGTCAGACGCTTGTTTTCGGTACTCAAACTATCGACACGATCTTGATTCACTCTTGATTGTTTTCTTGCTGCGTCTAATTCCCTACGTAACGACGCACTTGAAGACTGAAGTTCTTCTATTTGATGATTGGATTGAGTTAAAGCTCTTTGAGCCGAATCAGCTTGCATTTTATTTCTAGAAGATTCTTTAGTAATGTCATTTAATGATGTTTTTGCACTGTCTAGCTCTTTAAGTAACTTTCTTGACTTCTCTTCTTTCTCTTTTATCGCGTGATCTAATTTTTCATTTAATTTTTGCTTTTCCTCTTGTAAGGTTTTAATTTTTTCTTCTGCTTTTTTAACTTCTCTTGTTGCAATTCGCTTATCTAAATTTGCATCTGATAGTTCTTTTTCCTTCTTCCATAAACTGATCTGCGCTTGCTTCGCGGTTTGACGCTCTACGTTTAAATTTTCTTTCATTGTTTGAAGTTCTTGTTCTAATTTCCCTGTTTGCTCTTCTAAATGTGTATCCGTTTTTATTGCAGATATTCTACTTGTACTTGGCTGTACAGTTTCCATCTTAAGAGTAGCATTTTCTGCTTCTAGTTTAGTAACGCTTTGTTCCAAGCGTCGTAATAATTCTTCTAAATTGCTAACTTTGCGTAAATGTTCTTCTATAAAATATAAATAAAATATTTCATTACGTATATTATTTTATACATATGTTGTATAAATATACCTTCTTTTTCAAGAGAATCCTGTAATCTCTTTTGTAAAGCAGCTTTATCTTGTGTAGCTTGTTCTAAATTTAAGGCAAGAGCTTCATTCTGTTCCAAGTTTATCATAGTTTCACTTAAGTCAGACTTTATCACCTAAGAAATATTTATACATATAAAAGAAAACAAAATTTTTATAAGCGAATAGATACATCGAATTAAATATTGATTGTATACCTGTAATTGTTGCTTTAGTTGTTCATTTTCAAGTTTTGACATTTCTAATTGTTCCTGCATTGTAGCAACTGCCTGTTCTGATGTTATAGCATTATCTAATTGCTTTGCTCTTTCTTGTAATTGTTTTTTTAAAGCTTCTATTTCTACATCCCTGGCTGGTATTGTAGCTTGTATGCTACGTAATTGTTCTTGACAATCTTTCAGTTCATTTTGAGCCAACTCTAAAGCAACATTCAGTCTTGATTCACGACAGTGATTGGAATCCTGTTCATTTCTTAATTTAGCCTCTAAATCTGTATTTTTGGCTATTTCTAAATCCAATTTTGCTCTAAGTTCAGCTAATTGATTATGTGCACGTGCAGCTATTTCTTCCAGTTTAGTTTCAACACCTTGTGCACTTTGCCGGTTAAGCTCTCTTGTTTTGGCTAGTGATTCTTTATATTGCATCTAATAAAATAATAATTATTCGATTCTTTTTTACAATACATATAGATGTAGTTAAATTTAAATTAAAGAAATTTTATTAAGATATCTTACTGGATTGAATATTTCACTCTAAATACATCATTATACATACACAAATATATATACATACATGTTACTAACCTGAAATACTCTAAGCTTGTGTAATTCTGCATTTGCTGTCTGAAGTTCACATTCTGTTCTTTGCAATCTTGAACTCATCTCATTGTTACTGGTACATAATTCTGTAATTCTTACAGTTTGTGTCTCAATATGTTTATTTAACTGTGCAATTTTTTCTTTTTCTGCATTTTCCCATTTACGCTTAGCATCTTTTATTAAACTTAAAGCTCTGGTTTCTAAATCTCTTCTTTCTTGGCGTTCTAACTCTGACATTATAAAACAATTGTTATATACAGTTTTGTATATATAATACATAAGATTTTACTAACTATAATTATTAGTATGTTTAAGTATATAATGGTTCCAATCCAATCCAATTCTTAATAGAATTACAAACTCCCAATTGAGATTTGAATTGCATATTAAACATTCAAAAATAATAATATAATGAATTATTAAAATAATTATGACTAAGGGCTATTTAAAAAAATTCCATGGTTTTTCTACTGATTACTGTAGTAGCATAATTTTGATAATGTTTAAATTACAAGATAATAAAAAAGGTACTACTTAATATTTCTATATATGAGTTACAAATGAGTTTACCTAATGTTCTTTTTATTCCACTCAACTCTGATTTTGTTGCAACTAATTCTCTTTCAAGAATATCTCTCTCCTTATTAAAAGCCTCTAATCTTTTTGATTTTTCTTGAAGTTGCGCTTCTAAATGCTTCACCTGACTGCATTTTTCCTGCAATTCAAATATCTTCTTTTGTTTCTCTTGAATTTCTTTTTTCTTGCTATCCAATTGCGCTTCCAATTCACTTTTCTCCTTGGAAAATTTTTCAGATTGTGAAGAATGATGCTTGTGAAACTTGAATTCAAAAATGGAAGAACAATCTTTCTCAATATCTTTGGACTGATCATTTGAACCTGATGCACGTGCACGTCTATCACCATCTACAAGTGTAAAATACATTAGGCTTGGATATGTAATAAATATGTAACAAATTGTTAAACACAGACATTATTAAAATATTTACCGAGACTTTTTCGAATCGCTTCTAGATCACACTTTGCTGTCCTTAATTCCTTCTCTAGTTGTTCTTTCTTTTTGTTAGACATTTCCACTTTTTTCGTTTTTTCTTCTTCTTCTTCGGTCTCATAGCTGACGGGTCGTTTATTTTTCCCACAAATTCTTTTGTAATGTGCTTCAAATTCCTTCTCTCTGTTTTGGAAATCCATCCTCTTTATCGTTCATTTGTAATTGAAGAATCTTGAATATCTTTCTCACATTTGATTGAGTAGATTGTCAGAGCATTCAGTCTGATCAAGAACTTTTCCAATCAGAATAAGAACCTTTTATTTCATAAGAATTGCTTGTCCATCTCAAACTAATCGAGAAAATTGAAACTGACATGTAAAAATGCAGTAATTTCAGTGTTCGAACTTTCGTATAAACACTATCTTTTGCAAGATTCCCGCGGTTTATAACCTGCCTAATTGAAATAACTCGGATAACCACGACTCTATCGTGCGCGTGATGTTCTTCTGTTGTGTAACAACGTTTTCGTACGACCGTTCATTATGGAAATCTTGTATTTAAAAATACACGTTTTGTTTCACACTATCCTGTCTATAACGGTTACGAATCAGACTCCATTTTTGTAATTCAAAATTCTGTTTGACGCCAAGGGATAGTTTTCCCAATAGGTGGCAGTAAAGTCAACGAATTGCACTGCCCTCTGGACCAGCGAACGAGTGAAGTTTGTACATTTGAAAATCTTCGGTTCAAGAATTTCTGTCGCAATTTAAACATAAATGTAAGTGTATACATTTCTTATTTACTAGATATTCTTACATATTTGACGATGGTACTGGTTTTAGAGAAAGATAAGGATACACGGATATTAAATAATTTTGTTCCGTTTAAAACGTAAATTACTCTGTGTACAAATTAACGCAACTTGTCCGTCGTTTTGTAAAATGCTAAGAATTTTTATTCGTTTCTCTTTTTCAGCAGTTAACTGAAGCAAGCTCAAATATAACGAGGTTATATAACATTAATTATATTTGTATAATTATTTCAGTACTCAAACCATCAAATATTGTACAATAAGTACAATTTAAAAGACCATTGTCAATTTCTAAAACATTACATGATATTGGTAATTTTCTTACAATGTTAATAGAAATTCTATTGAATGTGTAAATGCGTGAATATCATTGAAATATTTTTAACATTTCGTACAAACGAGAAAATAAGAGATTTCTTTCTTTTTTTGTTCTAGGTTAGGTAATGTATCTATGTGCAAATTGCGCGCGTAGAGATTACAGCGCCAACAAAACGGCAAGATTTCGCAATTATATCGATAATCGATATAATTGATATAATTTCTCATAATCGTTCGATAATATTAAACATGGACGCAGAAACACCAATTTTAGGTGGCAAGCACAGGAAGAAGAAACTGTCAGGTAAAAACTGCAATATTGTTAAATATATTAAAGATATCTAGCATTATTTGAGATATCTATCATTACATATTGAACTTAATTATTTGCTGATTAGATGTGAATATGTGTATTTCCATTTCAATGATTCAAGAAAATATTTGAACACCCATAGACAAATTTCATTTACATATTACTTATATTATTACAACGATATACGATTAATATAGTACAATTATATCAGTAAAATTATAAATTATACTAAAAGTTCATGGTTCCATATTTATTGACTAGATCCCTTGTTGGTTTTGAAATTATTGTTCAAATGAATGTTCTTGTACATTAAAATACTGTACGTTATAATTCATGTTAATAAATGTAAAATTTCAAAATGTTTCATATCAATGTGCGCAGATGTCCATAGAAGTCACAGGAAATCGATCTAATCCTATATCATATTCGAGCTCCTAGTTCACAATATGTAAGTACTTGTTGCAAATTGAATATTACTATTAAAATTTTATATTCAATAAAGATCAATTTTTCATTATTTCAAATAGAAATTTCTAAATAACATGTTTTATGCTTTGTTACAGATTTTAATTCTTAAGTTTTCATTTCTCTCATGGGATTCGACGATGATATCATGGATCCTAATTGTGAGTCGCATGCATTTTTGTTCCTCTGGTTACTCAATCACGTCGTAGGATGAAAGGTCCGAATCGACACGAGTAACTGGTTGTATTATGTAGAATTTTTGACGAGCACAGTGACCAGGGGTATTATATATACCCGTGAGTAGTAACGTTTTCTTGTCTGTGTTTTATTATTAGTTAGGCTAGGTTTTCTCGCACATTTCGCGTTGTCGAATATTAATAATAACGCAGTAATAATATGAATATGATATTGATATTAACATGAATAATATATTTGATATACGCGTTTATCTGAGAAGTGGGAATTTTTATTTGTAAAATAAAATTAAAGTTCAATTTTATTCGCTTAAAAATGTACGAAACTTCACGTGCGAGAAAACACTTCGCGACAGGCGACAGATTTCAGAATCAAAGCAAGCAGGTTTAAACATTACTTTTGCCTTTTCGAAGATGTGCTTTGATGAAGAAATCTCTTCAATTAATTTTTCTATTAATATCTCACATAGATAATTTATTATTACTTTGAATTTATTATTACTTTTAATGTTATTTGCTTTAATCTCTTTTTTCTTTGTAAATGTATTCATTGTTGACTTCTTTTGTTCACATAATTGCACTCAAGTAACATTTCATTTCATTTCATTATATAAGTAGAGTGAATTGTAGAATCATTGAAAATTGAAATAAAATTAAATGTAACATCAAGGAATGTTAGTCCGTGACGCAAAATAGACACGTTAATCATTTTTTTTAGCTCAGGATTTTCAGGTTCTTTCTATATTCGTAGCCCAGATGCTACTTGGATGGCAGAAAAGCAGTGAGTATGATGATTATAGCTTAATAATTTTTCAGCGAGTGACTATATCACTTTGTCATACGTGGAGTGTGTTGGTCCTTTGTCTGGTTCTATCTTTTGTCATTTTTTAGATATAATGGGAGGGGAGCTGGATAGGATAGGTAGTATATTTTCTGTCTCTATTAAATATAAGTAGGTTGATACAGTCTCTGGCCGAGTAGGTGCATTTTCGTATGTTCAGTCTCATGTTTCAGGAAATGCAATTTGAAAAATCGACGGTAAAGCTAGCACAATACTTGTTTTTAGTTTTATCTATTAATTTTTCGAATTTTCGCGGTCGTAATCGCGAGATGAAACATATATATCATGCGAGAATTTGCATTTATTGAACATTGCAATAATTGCTCGTATTTAAGTATGAAAATGGCAATTCTGTGACTTTTACGAATAGAGAATCTCGACTTCAGTTTTAAGTTTCAAGACTATTTCAAGAAAGTTTCAAGAAAGAAGAGGCTATAAGCCGAAGAGGCCCGACAAATTGTCACTCAAGAGGGCAACTACTAATGTCTCCTCATCCTCTGGACCATTTAGTTGATTCAGAGCATGGGAAGTCATTCTGTTACTACTTTGTCACTATGCTCGCTTTTAACGTTTGTAATAGTCGTTTTTCGTAGTAGTAGTAGTAGTAGTAGTTGTTGTTGTTGTTGTTGTTGTTTTTGTAGTAATAGAACCTTTCTGGCTCATTTTCACGTTCCATATTACTGCGAATTTTTATTAATGTTGTGATTTCGGTTGAATCTATCGGTTTGTGATATAGTCAAATTTTCGCGTTTCGAAATTAGAGTTAGAGTTAGAATTCATTTTGAATAATTAGAGTTGCGGAAAAGTGATAATTTTGGTTTGAATTAGCATTGCGCATAATGAGATACCGTGATTGCATTTAGAATTTTTCGTTATAAATTTCTTTAGAATTTCTTTAAAATTTATGACATCAAAATGAACTTAATTGCATTAGTTTCAATTAAATTGATTATAAATAAAGAAATAAATAATTCTTAAATTAATTATTATAAATTTTCACAGATAAATAAAAAGGAAAGTTTTAAGCTTGTACTGAAAATTTTATATCATATCATTAATATAAATGTTCAACTTATATAAACAAGGTACGTGGATATCAATACACCAGATATCCTCATCTTCTTTACTTACTTCCTCAAATCAGTAGCAACCTCGTGCGGCATTAATGCTACGTTTTAACATTGCGTCACATCGCGACTTTCTACATCCTCTTCACGGTACTGTTATAAAAATTCCCTCGACATTTAATCACGTGAAAGGAATCTTACAACTCTCGGATCCCGAGTTAATACTCGTACCGACGTACGATCATGCTCTCTCCAGAAAGAGAAGAAAAGAGAAAGACGGTGATTCCGTCTATCGTGTTTGAATCGCTGTGAAGTGTTACCACGTCTCGCGGTGGTCCAGAGTTGCTCGGAATAATGCTCGCTAAAATTAAATTTATTTCCATGGTAAACGGAGCTGGCTTCGTACGTCCGTTTCCGGATATTAGAACTTCAACCTCGGAGGAGGTTTATTCTTTGAATTTTTATTTCTCATACTCTCATCCTCGACTGTGCCTACGCGTATATTGCCGACGCGTATATTGGAATTTGAAAAATTTGGAGGTTAGCTACTTGAATTTTCATCCTTTTCCGGATTTGAAATTTCAAAATTTGAAATTTCATAAAACTTTCGCTTTAAATTACCTAGATTTTTTGTTTTTTACGATTGTTAATTGTTCGCAAATTTTTCATACAGACTCTTAATTTACCTGATTTTACCGATGTGCCTTCTGCGAGTTTTCGACTTTGTACAATATCAGAACATGCAGAACGTTGAGCGACAGATCTCCCGCGAAAGGAACATGCGTGTCATGTTTTCATGGTTGACTTTATGGTTGCATTTGCACCGGAACCATTTACTTTCTCAGCGGCGTTCTACCGTGACTGGGTGGGCACACGTGTCCTTTTCCTGTTTTCCCTATCTTTTCCCCTGAACATCGTTCCGCGATTAGGCGGTAGGGATCGTTACGTGAAATTACGCAAGCTCGTTTCCATGAGTTTCAGAGCGTATTGCCGGCGTAATCGTCGTAAGCCGTTATTTTGATGAGATTGAACTTCCTTCGACGACCACTTCGAGCACAATGCGAAACTTTGCCGTGTAACTTCACCGAGAAAGAAAAAGAAAATATTGTCTTTTCGTACAGTTCAATTGATTGGTTAATAGCTCGTAGAGAAGTAACTGTATTATATACAGTCGATCCGCCTGTGTTTCCTCATTGATATCAAAATCGCGATTATCGTACAGTTTTATTAGTACAGTAAATAGGTTGGACAACGTAACGGTACGAAATTAATGGCGTATACTGGAAATTGTAAGAAATCGATTAGTTAGAAACTGCAAGATGCTCTTGATGCCATGTTAAGATATCGAAATTCTTGCAACTATTCGAGTATTTACCGAAGAATTTATTTAAACACGTACTTAAATTCATACTTAAACGTTGAAACGGATATTACATACGAGTATATTATATTTGCACGAGTATTCGAATATTTCAAAGCAGAAAATATTTGTTACTCGAGTGTGCTTCATTTATACGGATAAATTATTAAGAAACGATCAAAATCTTTAAGAAATTATGTGTATAACTTTGTGTACGAGTGATTTTACAACGAAGATTCAAATTTTGAGGGCAGATTTCTTAAAGTTTCCTCCAAAGATGTAGGAGATGGAAAACAACGATGGAAACAACGCGTTTCTTCGGTTATCGTTTGATTAGATAATTTTATCCGGTATAAGTGAATTGTCAGGTTGTTTCCGCGCCAGTGAGCAAAACCTGACAACTCTTTTTCCTCTTTAAGGGCCTTCTTCCTTTTCGTTTTCCGCTTCTCCGCTCTGCTACAGATGTCAAATTCCCGTTGGATTTCGCTGGGAAAACATGTTTCGCATTCCATCGAACCGGAGAGAACGCGCATACCATTCGTTTGGATCTTGTTTCACTTAATCGTTCACAAAGGTGCGAACTATCTCTCATCCAGAGAGTGTCTACATTACAAAGTCTCATTTATACTCAATCTTTATACCAACGATTTCTTATTGGTACCTTTAGTTTACCTAGATTTTCATTTTGAACGTTAATTCTAATTTTCAAATTAGAATGGGGAGGATTCTTTTTCGATACTCGATACTTACGATTAGGGCAGTAATCCTTTTCTCCGTTTGTGACGACACACTATTCATCTGACGCCGTGAAACCAACATTCATGAAACCAACATTTTACATCGTGTGTCGGTCGATTGTTTCAACTCTGTCAAGTAGCTCTCAATCAAATTGAATCTCCCATGCTTCGATAATCAACCAAATCAAATTTTCTCGTTCGATAGTTCACTGTATCTCTTTTTTCCCCGTCTATCTACACGCTAGCTTCCAAATCTTCCATGCTTTGTGATTAATTAAATTTAGTTTTTCGATTAAAAAAACAAATATAACACGTTTCTTATGTTACTTTCCTTCAGAATTTCAATTTTTCTCCGTCAACGTGACCATAGAAAAACATTCGAATTACAACACCGGAGCGAAATTTCAATGTAAATTATCTTTCCAGTCTAAGAAAAGTGCAATCCAATCCAATATAAATTCGCACGAGCGTCTGTTCTGTCACTTTCCATCTTGAAGCGATCTTACCTGCGAATGGTTGAGCGCTCATGCTCTTCGTGAGTTCTCCAGCGATGCTTAATGCATCTGGTTAGGATTCGTAGCAGCGGAGGTGTGCACGCTCGTCGCGACTCGCTTTTGTGGGTGATCTCCTCGTATCGTATCGGGTGGCCCGTATAAATGTGTAATACGACTGATGATCTAGTCTCTAATTTCTGTTCCCTCGTTTTCGTCATCGCGCGATCAGATACGCACGATCGCACGTGCAAGTCGACACTCGTCGATTGGGCAATCCAGTGTCGAGAAACGTCGTAGATTTTCATTTTCAACTGACCTCTGTCTGTCTCCGTTCGTGCGATTGGATGTTTGCAATTTCGAAGGAGAAAGTAGTATCGCAAGTAGCGAGTTTTCTGCGCTCATGTGATATGACACATACACATACAGACTGATACAATGACGTTTTTCGTTCGTCTAGAAGTAACTTTAGATTCCAATATTTAAAGCACAAAAAATGTTTAAAAGTCGGCAGTGTTAATGTTCTTTGTCATAGATTTGTAGTCATACGTATTAATTGATCGCAATAATGATTAAAAATAATGGCTGAAAAGATAAATATGAAACGTATATATATATATATATATATATATTCTATTTGTCTTCTATCGATCTTTTTGCACGACTGTATACGACTGTATACGTATCTCGTGTAATTTCTAGCACGTGTCAATTTCGCTTTCAACGTTTTTTCAATTTCTCAATTAGTTCGAAGTTCCTTTATAGAAATTTATATTTATACAAGTCACAAATTGATCGTACAGTTTGAGAACCGTCTTTTTCTTCATTTATTTAAATATTACAAATCACAATCGTAAAAATGATTCTTTTTTTTATATTGGTCGTTTTATATACCGACCGATGCTCTACATGCAATCCGTCCTTGCAAATCGTCTCACGTATTAATTGACCTGAATAAATAATAAAGACAAATAGTCAGGTTTAGTTTTAAGCCTCGCCTTTCATTTATATTCGCCGATTAATTTAATTCGCGCGTGGGTTAATGCAATCTTCCATTATTAATGCTACCCTCACTCTTCAGTTTCACGAACCGAACAAACCTAATTTAAATTAATTAAATAAGCTTTAAATAAGAAAAATTAAATTATACGTTTGAAACGTATATCGGCCAAAATTAAAATACAAAACGCGGAGTTAATAAGAAAAAGATAAGGAACAGCAAATGTGTGTTAGTATTTTATATCCTCAGGTTTATTGTTTCTCAGAAGATCCGAAGAATCGATTTCAAAGGTGGTAACAACAAATAGCACGAGTAGATCGTACGAAACGCACACCTTTATGGTTTCAAATTATAGGCCGACGCGTTCTCTCGTAGCAAACCGCAACATAGTTTCATATACACGCCGTACAAAACGAAATATATCACGTATCGGCAATGATACATCCCGTGGCGCGCACGGGTGAAAATAAAATAGCACACTTATCCCTCAGCGGGGATTCCAGTCTCCGTGGCTCAAATGTCAGTGAAAGCTCTCCTCGTACCTCATACACATCGCGCCAAAATTCAAAATTCTGTCACGTAATCGTTCACAGAACACAGCACAATCAAATCTTTTACAACGATCGAAATTCTTTAGAAATCTCTCAGTTAGCATGATTTCGTTGCCATTTCAAGAATTTCTAAGGATTCTTCAGAGTTTCGAAGAATTTATTTTGTTTTTTTTTTTGGTTTTTTCTTGAAACTCGTACATCGAGAATCGATCAGTTGCAACTTTGCAAGATTGTAAATTGTAAATTGTTGTTGCAGGACCGCAAGAGGAACAATATTTTGCTCTTTATTTTTCTCTAGCCAGTTTTATGGGCTACGGTTTCGATAGTCCAGGCGATTTTTACGATCAGGCTAACCCTGAACTTCCAAGCTATGGTTCGAAGCGAGTCAAGATCGCAATCTTTCGCTTTCGAACCGTAAAATTCGTAATGGACGCAAAGTGTGACTCACACAGTCTCGGAGTTAGTTTGTCGCGAATTTAGAATCAGAAAAAGGAGTTTCATCTGAAAGGTTCAGAAATGAAAAAGAAATGCATTTGATGCATCGGTTCAATTATTTTGAACCACCGAAAGCATCTATTTACGTGGCGCGCGTGTGCAGAAGAAAGACAGAAATAAAAAAATTCACGCGTGGACGAAGAGATGAAGTCATTAGTACAAATGAAACCCGAACGTCCCTGAACGAAACGATCGTGTGACGCGGATGAATATGAATTCGTCCTTCGCCAGCCAAGAAATTGTAAAAGCCTCCGAGGGAGGCTTTCTACAAACGCGGGATTTTTACGATTGCTCGCGCAACGTTTATGGCATCTATGAATTATGAATGACGTTACGTCGTATGACAACGCGGTGAAATTGAGATAATTTGAGTTAGACAAACACTGTCGGACGGCCATTAAATCCCCATCTTTTATCAGATATCTTCCACGCTTCTTAATTTACATTCGTGTCCGATAAGTGGGACTAAAAATAGAGGATCGTGATTACTTTAAATATTCGTTCCGTTTGATGCTAATGCTCGCAAGTGTTTATATCAGTTCTCAGTCTTTCACAATCGAACATTTCTTGAATTGCGGAGAAATTGTTAACGACAAAATAATTGTCACGGTAATTAGACAGTCATTTTCGAAGCAGATATACTTTTCCTAGAAGAATTAACAATAGACGCGGCATTTACAAACTGTGAACTCTGTGAGGGAATTTTCCTCGAAGAATTCTTCAGTCAGCCAGCTCTCCTGATTTTCCAGCTTGTAAATCAGATACAGAAAGTCCTTAGAGATTATCATGATTGACTCTGGTATTAATATTCATTGGTTAAGTTTTCAAAATTCTTACTGCCGCGGCAAGTGATTATTTAATTACCACATCGATGAAAATAATACTTACGAGCGGTAGTGTAATTATCGTAGACGGACAAGCGAATCCGATTGGATAATCGGATTACGAGAGCTGGATAACATTATTATTCGTAGAATTGCTCGCGGTCCCGTACGCTCACGCATCCACCTTTGCAAAATCTTCTTCGACCCTCGGTTAATAAGACCACACAGGTCGGCGTCTTTCTGTGATGGTTAATTGCCTCGAACATGCACCAGCGCGCCGCCTTCGTTCACGCACTCTCGTCTGCACGCGACCGCCACGACACGCATGCGATTCTCTAAAATCGCGATTGTCTAATTAAAAAAAGAAAAGAAAAAAAAAAGAAAAAGAGATGGCTGCTTTGACGTTCCTTTGAGAACTTGCGACCACTCTCGTGCGGATCGTTCGTTAATCGCGTACACCCTGTAGAAGCACCTGGCATTCGCATTAAGCGAGTCAAAGAGCATCCATATGAACGCGTAGGTGGAAGGGGCACGGTCCCCGTTGGAGGCCTGGGTCGGTAGAAAATCGTATTGGGGAACCGTTTTCAAGTTGAACAAGGAAAAACCGACAGGCAGGAACGAGAAGGAAGGTAGTAATGGGTAGTAAGATGGCGCTAGCTGTGGTCAGAAGAAGAATCGCCCGCTTGTGGGCTTGTTGCTTGCATTAGCGCGGTAGTGATGGGACCGACTTGATACTCGATACTTATCTATCTGCCCTTCGAAACCCTACACGTTAATTTGAATATTCCGATTCTCCACTCTGCAGGAACGCGTCGAATCAAGATCGAAACGAAAAACGCACGCGCAACGCGCCAGGGAGAGACGCAGTCTTGTCCTCTTACATGGTAACATTTCTCATCTCCCCGAGCCGCATCTCCGATATTATCCTGCAAGAGAATTTCAGGTTTTAAGTTCAATGACTAATGTCCGCCATCAATTTCGCATGCGCGTTCGTGAAACGAGCGTGGCTCGGTTTCACGGGTACGTAACCAGACGGGTCCAACCAGTAACGCTTGAACCTGACACGCTAACATTTAATGGAGGGAAAGAGAGAGAAAGAGAGGGGAGGGGGGTTGAAAAAAATTGACAAGCAATCAACACCAGCCGCGTGTTGTTTCCATCGCTAATCAATGAGGCCTCTCTCTACCTGCCTGCCTGCCTGCCTGCCTGCCTGCCTGCCTGCCTGCCTGCCTGCCTGCCTGCCTGCCTGCCTCTTAACCTGCCATCCTCGGTGCAGGGGCAACGCTTACCGAGGAGACTAAAACGGCCAGGTAGGGGAGTCTTGAACGAGGAGAGAAAGAGAGAAAGAGAGAAAGGGGGAAGGGGCCTGGTTCTTCCACCACTTCCACACCGTCATGAGCGTTACACCGTCTCTTTCCCTTTCCCAGTGTCTTTCTCCTCGTCGCTCGATGAGGCCCCGGGACTAAAATTCAGGACAGAAAACCGTCCGGTTAGTTCGAGGCTGCTGGCAAGAGAACGCGTTTACCGGCGATCGCGAGCCGATCTCGAGGCGGCAAGGTGTGGCGGTTCGTCCGAAAGAGAGAGGAGAAAGACGAAGGAGAGGAGAGCGCAGAGAAGATCGGAGAGTCCCCGTCGAAACGGGCGAGAGAGGGCCCCCGCTAAAGGACAGACATAACCTCGACTCCGCTCCGGTTAAGCCTGTCTCTGTTGTGACCGCCATTGAAACCGTAGCTCGGCCTTTCTCGCTCGCTCTCACTCTCTCTTCGTCCGCGTTTCACTCGAAGCTCTTCGCGGAGGATCTCCGCCGTGGAGTCAGTATCCCGTGATGGTTAGGTACGCGCGAATCCACTCGCGCCGCGTCGTTGACAAGTGAACTCTGCGAAACAACAAGCGACGCCTTTCCACCGCAAATCGCGCAACAGTCGTGTTACGGAATTTTTCGGGGATATTTCTCGTAATATCAGAACTCTCGTGGTTCTTCTTCCTTTTTCCTTTTTTTTTCTTTCTTTCTTTTCTTTTAAACTTTGCGACTACTACTGAGCAGTTTTTCCGTTCCGTTTCGTTTGGCTCTTCGTCTTCCGTTCCAACCGAGTCTCCTTGGCCAAGGAGGAGGGTACGCGCAACAGTAAACAGAGAGACGCGAGCGTGTGCATATAAAGAAACTTGGTGGCTGGCGAGCGTGGAAAAGTGCTTTGGATTGGAGTCGCGCAGCTGTCAGATCGACCGAGGCGAGCTTCTTCTTCTTCTTGTTCTTCTTAGCTTTCTTCTTCGCCTTCGTCTTTGCCTTTGCCTTCGTCTTCGTCTTCTTCTTCTTCTTCTTCTTCTTCTTCTTCTTCTTCTTCTTCTTCTTCTTCTTCTTCTTCTTCTTCTTCTTCCTGCTCCTCCTCTTCTTCTTCCTCCGCTTCGACGAACTGGCGTGCTCCTTGGCAAGGATTTGTGTACACGTATAGAAGCACGACACCGTGCATGCTGCACGCACGTACGTGGGCCGTACGTACCGTACAACTTGTTCCTCTGCTCACCGAAACCAGCCGCCGCCGCTGTCTGCTTACCGAAGACCCGTTGACTCTTGGCCGCGGCTGCGTTGCTTAATTCCTGCGAAAATCGCCGCGAGCACTCAGCATCCCGGACCCGTTCCGCCGCCGGTCAGTTTGTTTTATCATTTCTTTTCTCATCTCGTTTCCTGCTGTTTCTACTCCACCGAAAATTAACGCGATCTTCTCCTTCTGTCTCGTCTCGAAGGCTTTCAAAGGAACGAATTTTCGTGATTCGCCTCTACTGAACCCTCTTGCATAATAAATAATTGTTACACGTCAGCGAGAGAATTTTTTGCATTTACATTTTTGCTACTCGCCATACAAAATGATTTTTACAAACTATAGATTATACTTTGTAAACTGTTCTTGCACGATTATTTACTGACTAGTAATTCATGCAAGTTACGAGTTGTAGGGTTGTGAACTTTTTCCAGTCTTACAAATCAGACATTGTCAAATTAGAAAATCCATAATTTTAAAAATTTTAAAAATTTGTGTTTGTAATTGGATAACTCGTGACTGGTGAAATTTCATAAATAACGTCGTGGACAATAAATGTGTGTTAACTTTCTGATCCGAGTATTGCTCGGGTAGATGGCAATTGACAGAGCGAAGCCAAGGCAGCCAGTGATATTGGCAAATACGATTTAAAATACACGCTACGCTGTACACTGTAAATGCGATTTTAAATTCAAACGCCCGGCACCGTAAATAAAATAATCGTTCGAACGCGAAGAGTCGAAGAAATTCGAGTTTAATCGCTTCCGGCGCGGTGATGAAAGCGGCAGATTCGAAAGTCGCGGTTCTTGCTATCGCGATTCTTACGATTAATTTCAACTGTTCGAGTAACCGAGTGGTTTTGTAACGTTTAGACGATCGTAATTTCCATTCATCGGGATGTTCCTGGCGTATCTGATAAAATAGCAGCAAATGACTCGTGCTTGTGGATCATTTCCTTTTCTTCTTTACGCGCACAAATTTATTCTCTAGGCAAATAGTTAGACATTCAAGTTTCTCCATTAACTTGGAGACGGATCGATCGGTTTTTGTACTTGCAAAGTAGGGATTGCACGCGTAACGTGTAAAAAGGAAATGTTGTTTCACGTTGATATATAGGGATCGGGGAGTAACGTAATCGTAACGTAGCTCAATATAGACGTCGAAAGGCTATTAATCAGGTTTTATACGCGTTGGGCTGCATATACCGGACAAACGAACGCGATTTATCGTTAAAAAGAAACATAACTCTTCTTGTAAACGGTGCCGTGTTCGTAGGTAAAGCGAGTCTATTACGTATTTACGGCTACACGCGAGCGTATAAGATTTCGAAACGCGTGTAATGCATAAATAAAGAGAACAAACGTACGTATATCGGTAAACGTGGACGGTATCGTGTACGGTTTCGCGTGCCTCGGCCACGTGAATATTGAGCGGATCAAGTTCGACCATTTCCAAAAGCGAGAGTTCAACGTTATATTTTGCGAGAGTTCGTTCCGTTACATAGCTTTTTAAAGTCAGCTTTTGTAAACTTTGATTCACGAGTACTTGATTGATTCGAGCGTAACACGTATTTTGTCTTGTTTATTTCTCGTTTAAGTTTGACCAGCACTTGGTTCCAAGTTGGTATTAAAAAGAGGTAAACTGAAAAGTTTTTGAAAATTTCAATTGGTTAATTAGTCCGAGTTTTCTCGGAATCTTGGAACATGTTCGAATAATCGAACGTACGGAATGGTATCGAACAGGTTATGAGTGAAAAATCGATGGATAATCGATCGTACGAGGGTCGACATTGATCCTGAACGTGTTTTTGTGCCGATTCCAGGGATATTTTCGCTTTAGATACGGCATCGGCGCGATGCAGATCGGTGGGAACCGATTCTTTGCGAGACGGTTAACGTAGAAAACGGGTTTAAGCGTGAAAGTAATTGAGGAAGCGGATGAACAGACAAGCCGTTCGTGTTCTTCGCCAACCAGCCAACGGTTGCAAGCTTGCCTCGTGGAAAATCGCCGTTTTTGCGCGAGGGAAACGTTACAAACGCACCGTACTCCGATAGCGAGAATTTCAATAATTGCCCTCCGGCGAGCTCAATTAACTCTTGAAAATTCCTCAATTTTGCTCGAAATATTATTTGACATATATGTTGTTTGGCTTATTCGAAGCTAACGTGAGCTCGATAAGACCTTGATGATTCTTTTTTCCTCAACGGGGACAATTTATGTATTTTTTGGAGATTTTAACTTTTACTAAAACAGTTTGGAATATATTGAACTTTGTAGTTTGGAGAATTAGAATTTAAAATCTAGAAATTTAAAAATTCGACTTCCAAGTCCAGAAATTCTTCAGGAATTATTTAGAAAGTCTTAAAACTTTGGTAGTAAGAATCTCAATAATTTTCTGGCTACGGTGAAAGATAATGTCCCGATTCCGGCTGTCGCTTGAGCAATGCCTTCGATTAACTGTGGAAAATTCTTGGAATCTATTCAAAGATCGCGAGGGTTCAGTAAGTCTTAAGACTGTAGATCTCTAAATTTTCGAGCCGTCAAATTCTCTGAAATCTCTCAAGTCCTAAAGTTCTATATTCCCAAGTTTCGACATTTAACTACACCTTTAACTTCTCAAGTTCTCCAAGAGCAAAAAATTTTAAAACATTCAAAGTCTCAAAGTCTCTCTCTCTCTCTCCAAATTCCCAAATTCCCAATCTCCGGAATCTCGAAAATTTTTCAAACCTTTCAGAATTTCCTTTCTAAAGTCTTTCTAAACCTCTTGATTTCCGAATACCCGAATATTTCTTTCTTGATTTTCGCCTGGATCCACCAGAACACCTCTCCCTCTCCAAGCACTCGATCGCTCAAAGATTTTCAGCCTCTCATTTTCGTCTGTGAAAGGGGCTAAAAGTCGAGCCGAATTAACGAACGACGCGTCTTTTCTTCGGTCGAACAGAGTGAGTGATGGCCCTGCGTTTGAGGAGCAGCAAGGATGTCAAGAAGAGCTCGTACTACGTTTGGTACCTGGGCGCGCGGGAGGCCAAGGGGGTGGACGCAATGCCCGGTGCCATAGCTTACCTTCTCGAGCGAGAACGACTTCAGGAGCCTTTCAAGGTCACGCTGCAGGTGAGCGGTACCATTTCGGAGATCCGGTTTCGTGGCCGAAAATATCGCGAAAAGGAGTATTAATCGCCGAGGTCAGAAAAGAAGAAGAAGAAGAAAAAAAAAGAACAAAAGAAAAGAAGAGACGCGAACACGCGGCATTTCTTCATTTAACTTCGTTTCATTTCGTTTAACACTCGCGCACGCGTGTCGTTCGGTCGGCCGCCAGTGAAAGCAGTCTGCAGGTCGAATAAAAATCACCGATTTATGACCTCAGCCTACATACCGGGATCGGCCAGTCCTCGACCTGTTCGAGACAGGTTATCAGTTTCCTCCGGGACGCTTTACGTTTTATTTATTTCTTTTTTCTTTTCTTTCGAGCGAAATACGCCTTCGAAACGAAACGAAGAAGAAGGCAATAACGAGTTAACATCTTTATTTTTGCCTTTGGCCGTTTAAGGAGATAAAAGCAACGTACGATCGTAAAATCGTTGATATGCAAATGAGCGTAAGATGGCCAACCTGAGTGTTGGCTAAATTTCACGAAGGATCTCGCGCTGTTGAAAAATTGATGGCGGCGAGTTTTCGAGGGTGGAACTGGATTGGTCGTTTACAATCGGTTGCAATCCACGTTTTTTTTAAATTCCTGCGTCGTAGAAACGTCTGGATTTTAGGAGCGGCTCTTTGTATGGAAAATATTTTGAAATCGAAATCGAGTGGATCGAGTCAATAGCGGGATTGTTAGAATTCTTTGGATTTTTGTCTCGCTACTTTGCAGATACGATGCAAGATGTACTTTTATTACTAATTTATCAAGCTGCAAATGAGATTGTCGTCGTCTATCATAAATCTTGCTCTATCTGCATGTTACACAGTGTCGGACGTGGTCTTTTAAAATTCGTTTTGTGTCGTTTCTAGGAAAGTTTCGCCGCTTTGATTCCCTCGAAACCTAGATTTCGTTGTTACGAAAACGTGCCGCGAGCAATTGTTGCGTCAGAAAGTTAGAAAAGTTCCTGGAACGATGTCAAGCGATTCTTCCTCGTCTCCGCTATAAATCATTCGACCGAACTTTCGTTGAACTTTCAACGAATCAATAGTTCTCCGACTTCCTTCTTTAACGAGCAATGCCCTCGACGTTCGATAGGGACCATTTTTTAACTCTTATTATAAAATGATTCTCATGCCTATTATGCGTACGAATCTTTTCTATTTGTCTCGTAACTTTTTGTAAATTTCCAGAAAGTATTATCAACAGACACGCGCGTATTAATAGACGTCTGAAAAATTTTCCGGGGTCAAAGGCGCAGCTAAGTGATTAACAAAGCAAATTTATCTGATTAACCTCGTTGAGCGAGGTTAATTAGATAAGCACAATGAAAAATTCGTTGACCCGAATGTTAACAGAAACGGGCACGACGCTAATACATCCGGCGCGTTCAATATGGGAAAGAGAAAATAAAACGGACGACACCGAAATTGTCCCGCGACCGTTAAGCTGTCTGTGTGTTGCTCGACATTCCCGTTGCATGTCAATTGAAATTTGCCGAAAGGGGTTGCATGCCAATTTAAAAATCGCCTCGTTATTCCCCGTTCCTTGCCAAATTGCTCTTTTCATCCTCGTCCGTACGAAATCCCCACGACGAACGGTCGTCTCTCTGCGGCTTGTTTCTTCATTTATCAAAAGATCCGCGGTTAACCGCAGTTTTTGAAACCCGAAGGAAAAAGAAAAAGAAGCGTAATTCGCGTTTCTTCATCGGACAAAGAATATCGATGAACTTTAGAAAAAATATAATTGTTGATAGATTTCGCGTATAATTGTTATCTCTTTCGCCTTTATTCTGAAAAGGAGAAAAATTCTAAAAACACAGATCGTTGTCATTAGCTTTTTTAGCTAAACACAGAAGAACGTAATAACAGAGATTTTCATCAAGATCTGAACCATTTAGGATTTAACCGGGCACTGTCACAAAACGCGAGCAACTAGACTTCACGTCTGACAAACTATCATTCAGATATGATTTATCGCTCGTTTAGAAAGCAGCGAGCTTCCCATCGAGCTTTATCGCCTGGAAAACAAAAGTGTTCTCCGTATCAACGCGTTCAATCTTAATGGACGTTCCTCCGCGTAGATTTAGGCGGCGTGTTAATTCACCGCGGGCGCGAAAGAGACCAAAAGATCGCGAGAAGAAAGAAGAGAAAGAACTAAAATTATTGCGAAATCGCACAAAGAGGCCCGTCTAATTGTTGTGCAAATGTAATCGCCAGTCTTGGAAGCGTTGGTTGCGAGAGGTCGCTTCGCCTTGAGAATATTTCAGCGCGCCGAATTTTCGCTTGCTGACAGCGAGCCTCTCGCGACAGCCGTAATGAACAACCCATCTGCGCTGCTGGCGAAAATTGCTCGCGTCATTCTCTTCTTGCCGATTTCGTCGCAAGACCGCAGTCTTCGGCGAGGACACCGCTGATTATTTCGTTCGTGCATCTGGTGCACGATGCTCGTCTCAGAATTGGATTTTGCAATTTTCTCGTCTGCAATTCCAGCTGCGAGCAGATTCCTCCTTTGCGTATGGGCAAAGACTCTTGAGAAAACTTTTCAGAAATCGTGTAGTAATGGTTTTTTTCTTTTTTTTTTTTTGAATATACGAGGTAGTTTAACAATACTTTTTAGAGGGAATTGTCAAGTTTTCCCAGATTTTAAGATTGAAACAGAGGACTGTGTTGGAGGAAATTTCGAGCTGATGAATCTATTTTTCTAACGATACAGTGTTATTTTGATGTCAAATAATTTTTTAAAGTCGATTGTTTTTGAATACTATACTATATAATATAATATATAAAATAATATGAAACTATAATATATGAAACAAATTAATAGAGTATGGCGTTGAAATTCTCTCGGCGTTTATAAACTATCGGATTTTATTTTTTTCTTCCATAGTCTTTCAAAAAACCTTCTCAACAAATTCCTGCATCTTTGGATACATCTTTTGAGAGGAAAGTTCAATCTTGGGGAGAATGAAAATTCCCAGAGATAATCCGTGTCGGAGAGGAAGCATCGCGTTCTGTCTTTTCTAACGCCGCATTATATTTACGATCGACCTGTGTCGAAAATCAGTTACGCGTCAGATTACTCATCAACTTTTTAATGGGTTCCCATGGCCACTAATGAAACAGCGTTGCCGGTAATTTCGATATTGCCTGGGGCGAGCAATAATCATCGATATGCTCGTACGCACGTTCCTACGAGCGTGATCGTAAAATAGAGAAAGTTTTATTTTTTCTTCTTTTTCTTCTTCTTCTTCTTGAAACACCGTCAACTTCGCTTTCGTCGTTACGCTGTTATTATTTGCTTTCCAAAAGGAAATTGCGTCTTTACGCAGCTACACGGAGAATATGATATTGTCACGGAGAAAGCATTGCTCGTTCGATGTCCAAAATAACTCTATTTATCGAACAAAGCTACGTATCACAGTGTGCTTCTTAACTATCGAGTTAAGATTCACCCACGATATATCGACAGCACGCTATTAGCAGCTAGTTGCATATTTGCGTATTTATGAAAGATTCGAGATTTCTATCTTTATGAATGCAGAAGTAACCGTACCCCTAAGTTGTAAACTCCATCGGATTTTGACAACGCGAACGTAGGAAAATATCATCGAAAAAACGAGCAATTGGAAGAACAACTTGACTCAAAGGCAAAAATAAAGTGAGAATCTCCAGAAAGACGAGTTAAAATTTCTCAGCCCGTCGATTGACGTGAATTTGAAGGCACAACGAAGGTTCCAAAGGATACAGAGAGATCCCTTAAAAAAAATTTTAAGTCGCTACACGAAACGTAACGAAGGCAAGAGAAAAAATCGCGAAAATCGCAACCACGAAAAGTGCTCCCTCAGTTTCTCGCGTTCGGTCTCCATCTAAGGCAGAAAATCGAGGCGACGTTAACGTCCATTAAAGTCCGTGCGGTTCGCCGATGCGTTACAGCCATCGATGTAGCACGATACCCCGCTAGCCCGATGCATCCATCGGTCGATTTGCATTTTAGTACGGGAACAATGCCGTAACGTGTTTCCGTGGCCAGGTATTTTCATCGTCGAGGCCGAGTCGAGGGCGCGTTAAACCACCGTTAAAACACTGCGGCTGCTGTTAGATCGGCGACCAACGGTTGATCGTTCACGTTTCACGATTGTCAGGTGAGCAACAAGGGCCTAAAAATTATACAGACGGTCCATCCAGGCGGCTCGACCAGGTCGGCTGTGAAACACTTGGTGCCAGGACACGCTGTGCTTGCGGCCGTGCAACGAGAGGACGTCGTCGCCGCCACCCTTCTGCTTCCAAATCCGGCCACCAACAATCCCGTCCACGTGCATGCCTACAGGTTACTATACTTTACGATACTTTTGAGAATTACACTTTGGATCAACTGAGGAGTAGGGGATGAGTTTGTACAATAAGTGTAATACGTAACGCGAAGAAATGCAACCCTCAACAGTAAAATAAATTCATTAAATATGTTTATATGCTTCAACTTGTCCGCAAATAATATTGTATAATTAGAAATTCAGCGTGGCATTCAACGCGTTAAGATTGAAATAATTAAGTTACGGTGGAATTTTATTTATCTGAGCTTGCGAGGTTTCAAATAGTTCGTATAACCACTGGAGTGAACATCGATTGAAGTAACATCAGATTAGAACTTGATTCGTGGATTGAACTTGATCGGGGTATGTAAGTAGTTCACGTAATAAGAGTTCATTAATTGAAAGAACACTGTAACAGAACACTCCATTTGCTTGAGTTCATTGGAGGATAAATAATTCACGTAATAGAAGTTCATTAATTCTCTCACCTATGATTGAGTTTGACTAGCAGCGAGTTTTCGTTCACGTAATGGGGGTTCATCATGTTCGGATAACTGGATATAATAGCCAGATGTTCGTTGAATCGCAGCACTAATTAAGATTTCGTTTGAGTAAATGACGTTCTGTGACTCTTTAATGAGTTTAATAACGAAACGAGCAAACTTTAGGAATCGCTATTGTAGTCATCTCGTTATCGGCGGAGCTTCTTCCCGGTCTTTGATCTTTGATTTCTATCATCATAAATTACCACGAATCTCTAATTGAATGGAACCGCGAGAAACAACCAGTTCGCATTTGTATCAATTAACGGATAATTATTCGGAGAACGGCCGCGTTGCCGATTCCAGCGTGAGATTGCCCGAAACGCGTTAACTTCTAACGTATTGTCATAAAGTAAATTCAGAGATGTTGCGTCGTACTTCTGACACACGAAACATGAAATAAGAAACTTTCAAAAATAAAATATTCTTTGATACACAACAGTGTAGGACTCCTTTAGTTTCTCAATGCTCTTTGACAGAAAATGCTCTCTTTGGATCAACCTGTGAATACTATGTGGCCATATTGTCCTGTTTCAAGCATTGTAAACTTGAAAAATTGACTCGTTAATTAACGAAAAATTGTAAAACTTGTAAAAAATTGACTCGTTAATTAACGATCTGCGCGATTCTAACGGGTCGCTAGCAACAAGTCGGCAGGTCGGTGTTCACACCCGCCAATCTCCATTGGTACCACGCGCGAAGAACCTTGGTATTGAAAGCCAAGATTGCCGTATTTTCATCCCGTGAGAAGAGCGGATTTCTTTCTTCTTTTCTTCTCCACCGTGTGATACAATGATCTCCTGACACGGATTATACAACGCGGATTATACAACGTCGCCATTGAATTCATGAATCGGCGATTCCGATCGAAACCAGGTAAATGGTTCATTCGGGAACGCGGGGCTCGTTCGCTGGCCGCGATTTCTTGCCGAGTTCATGGAAAATAATAAAAGGTCGTCGATCGCGGAGAATGTCGTTTCAACGGCGGCTGATTAGAAATTAAAAGGCGATCTCTGCTCCGGCGTATAGGAAATGGGAAATTAAGTCGAGCAAGTCTTTGATCACAAGGCTGGTCTTCCAGTTACGTCTGATCTTTGAACTCTTGTGAATTCTCGTGAAATCGACGACTCTTTCGATGTCGATACGATGCTTGAAATCGTTAAATTGGGATATCTGACAAAAACAGTTTCATTGTTCGAACTCATTAACATTGCCGGTTAAAGTTACAAGACACAATTTTACAAGTTGTTCTTAGAAATAGTTGTTTTGATTTTCTGCAACTGTAGATGCGACTCAGTCGAAACAGCTGAATTATTGGGCGGCCAGTTGAAAGCGCTGGCATCGCACACCGACAATTTGGCGAGGGTGAACTCGCTGGAAGGCAGAGGAGCCCGCAGCAACTTAGGCAGCGACGGTAGAAGCACCAGAGAGTCAGAGTCGTCGGAGGGCAGTGGCGAACTTAGACACGACAGTGTGCAAACCACCACGATATACGAGTCTCTGGCTGCGGAGTTGCGTGCCAAGCTGGGTAAATATTTCTTCCTCCATCGTCCATTAATTACTTAAATTACCCGAATCTATTCAAATTGCAACTCGTATTGGAAACTAAGCCCCGACTACACTCACGTGTTGCGAAATTAAAATTTCATCTTTCGTTCGTGCGATTGTAAGTCGAGAAATGAACAATAATTTGTTCATAAATTACAAAATGACAGACGTCTCTACTGCAAAGAATCGTACGAAGCGTAAAGGCAAATAGACACATGCAGACAAATGCAGAAAATGTAAATGGAAGAAAGAATTCAGACAACTTGCGGATAGTTTGGTTGCGAGAGGACGATGAACACGAGACGCGGCTCGTTCCTTTTTTAGGCAGAGGCAACTCAGGGGACAATGATGTGGGTCCGATTCTGCTGCCTCCGCGGGATTACGATACGGTGCACCGACACCGGGGCAATCTCGCTGGGATCGAGTTCAGACGCTGCTTGAATCAAACGATCGTAGGAGGCAGTACTACCGTTGACAGAGGTGGCACGAGAAGCGCAGCGAGCAGTGGAATAGGCTCAGATAGTGCTGCTACGCCCCCACCTTATCAGAGTCATCATCCTCTGGGCCCCAGACCCTCCAGACCGTCCAGAGATTCATCCTCCGGTAAGTCGAATGTACGCCAGCTTCCACACTTTCGTTTTTGCTCCTCCTGAATTTTTACATTTTTACATTTTTTTTATAGATAGAAGTTTCTACTACTTCAATTCTTTTCCTCTTCTTCGAATTTCTTATTTTTTCATCTTAATTTTTGCAGTTTATCTGCAGTGAGTCCATCGACTTGAGAGTTTCTTCCTCTTCGTGTCTTTCTTCCTTCTCCGAATTTCAGCCAATTTTAGTCTAAAGAAAATTTCACTTCGTATTGTCTCATTTGAAATTAATCGATCGTTGATTAATTATTAAATGGGTAAAAGTTCTTTGGTCATAGGTAGAATATAAAAGATTTGTACTAAGTCGCGATGATTCACTATAAAAACTAGTCAAAATTTTCTTCTTCTTCAAGTCATGTCATCCCACTGTCGTAACGTGAACTAGTTCCACGATTGTGTGAGTCACGTGTACCGTCGTGGATTTATCGCGTGATATTTGCCAGAGTGATGTCACGCGAGACGTCGGGACGGATTCCGTAACGGAACGCTATGCTAAACAACGACGCGAAAGAAGGGAAAATTACGATAACATGGAGGCGTCACGTTCGCGTGGTGATTCGATAGTCATGCTGAGCAAGTGTGAAATTTATCGTGAATGAAAAGCGCGAGTGAAATTCGTGTTCAGCGTGAATTCACGTTCTTTCAATTAACCATTTTCTAGTAATTGAAATGACGTTTCCTTCCGACTGAAAATGAATCACGATAAACGAAAATATTTCGCGAATTTTAGTAAAAATCTTCAAACTTGGAAAAATATGTTTCATTTTTCACGAATCAAGGCAAGTTTATTTCTTATTATTTTAAATAAGAAAAAGGATCGTCCTTCTTCCCGCGTGAAGAATATCGCGAATTATTCTCTTTGAATTTCAGTCGAAGAAATCTTCAATTGAGGAAACCCAGTAATTCAATATTTTTCTCGACATTCGTCAACGCGAAGCTTTCACAGCACGAGCAATCAGCATTTCTCATTCTTCTGAACAAACAGACGCATAGCGTGATAGATCGTGAAGCAATGAGAATACAAGTAGTAATCGCGCGTGATTGTCGTCTAATTGCCGAGTGGAAAGTAATTGAAGTGTTTCCCTAGGAAATTAGGCGATTCAACTGAAACGCACCATTACGTCCGTTAAACGATCGCGCCAACTGTCTGTCGGCTGTGTACGAAAGTGAAAGTCCTCTGTTTCTTCTTTCCCTGGTCTCGCTCGAGAAACGATTCTTCTCCCTCACGAAAACTGATGGACCGTGACGCAGTTGCGCTTCCGCGATATTAAATCTTGCAGCAAGTTCTTCGTACCTTCGGCTTGTTTTAATTACACGCTGGTGTGTCGGAAAATATATGGAGGACGTCGGTAGGCTTGATTTTAAACATTTAAACAAACGCGATGAGAAAGGTTTCTACAAAAAGATCATTTTTCTCTCTCTTACTCAAGTGAGACATATAAAGTGAGGATATAAAGATGATCATACTTTTGTAAGTGTTCTAAATCTGCAAGTATTACAAAATATTGTAAATTGTACAATCTGTCGCAATCTCTGGAAAAACTCGAAAAGATTTGCGTCAAACGAAGAGACACATTTCAACATTTAAAATGCATTTATTTGAAGAGAAATGTTCAAAGATACGAAAGCTTTTTACTACGAACATTAGTTGATTATAAATTTATAGCACGTTTGGAATTTGATTAATTTGATTTTGATTGGTTTCGAACTTTAGTGAGAGATGAAGGTAGTTTCTTCTTGGAACGCGGCCTCTTCATATAATAATGTTATACAATGACGTTACTCGAGGATCAGAGTGTGTTGTTGCACGAGTAGATGGTTATATGTAAGTAAATAGAGGCACTGAATCCAAGTGAAAGGAGATGAAATAGAATGAGTGTATGTAGGTATGAGGATGACAGTGACACTGTGTGAACTCTCGAGTTGTCGAGGAAGTTGAAGATTGATAATCGAGTTAACTACGACCGAAACAACCGGAGTGATTAGTTTGAAACCTTTCATAGATAGTATTTAAATTTATAGTGATATATCATCCATGTTATGTTACGTTTTAGCACCGTTACTAAATAAATTACATTTATGTATCTATATCAAAGTAAAATTTTACTATTTGATACCGTTTTTTTCTTAGCAATATCATGAATGACATTACAGAAATCCAGAATCAAAAGAAGCACATAAAATAGGCAAAAAATTACAATTAAACAAAGCAGAGTAGATACAATTGTCATTAGTATATTAATACTATCATCGTATTAATTAATATAGCAATAAATTAAAAACAAACGAATGAGCATTCCAACATTTTTATTATTTCTCTAAAAGAAAATCAAATTTATTGAAATTCTAGACGAGCAAACGAACTTTCTTCGGGCGAAATTTCCAGCGAAATGGAAAGAATGTGTTCGAATTCGGAATAAAAAGAAAAAAAGAAACGAAAGGAAAAGATTTATGGCGATGGTGACAAAAATTTGGACGCTTTCTACCGAGCTGAAACAGGTGGCCGTGCGCGTGTGTTCCGCCTCGAATCTTATCGGCGTTCGTAGAAAACCGGGCGGAAGGCGACCTGGTAACCCAATTTCTCGACGAGTTACGAAAAATCGTTTCTTCGCACGTCGCCGTCATCGTTTTCGTTGTCCCTCTTCGATTTTTCTCTCTCTGCGTCGCTGCTGCTCGCGACTGAATGCAAACGCGTCGATCTAACACCGCCGGTCCCTCGCCTGCTTTCACTTCGATCGCCCGACGGCGATTTATTCCTTTGGAATTTTATCCTGACGAATCGCTAAATGGTCGGTGAAAGTTACGATTTTGGGAATGTTTCTGTGAATTTGAATTATCTCGTATTTTTTTATCACTGTGATGAAAGTGATTTTAGCGGCGGTAATCCAGAAAATTGGGCCTCTTCAGGTGCAACGCTAATGCAACGAAAATTAGCGATTGATTGATTTGGGTCACGTGATTCGTGAGGGGGCGTGGGGTAGATCTTGAGTGTAGGAGTGGCGTTGTCTGGTACTGAGCGATCGCGCCTGTAATTTGTTTTGTATCGATTCAAATGTTTGCATATTACTGTACTGGGGTACAAGTCGTGCAGTTTTTTTCTTTTCTTTCACTTGAACGTTATTCACTTCTCGTTCAGTTTACAACGTTGCAGCGAGGTTATACGTTATTTCTTATTTTCGTTGTACTAACAGCCAGACTATCTAGTAGCAGAAATTATTAATTGTCGTGTTAATATTAAAACTATCAAACTTTAATTCTGAATTAGTATCGTATTCGACTATTGGGGAACCGCAATTCAGAGTTAAGCTTCTAATTACTTAGGCTTAAAAGGACAACTAAGAATTAATTTAAATTAATTTAATTATTAATCTCCGTCTCATGTCTCATAATCTTATCTTAAAATAATCGTACTTCCAAACGTATCAGTAAAAATCTAGATACCAAAGAAGGAGAAAAAAGGAGAAAAAAGGAAAACGAACGAGACGCAAGGAAGAAAAATCACCGAAACTCGTCTGACCAGATAGCGGTGCAATCTACTTAAGCCCGCGCTATTAACCGGCGGAACGGTGGCTCCAAAAGCGTGGCTCTTGAGGGAAAAAAAAAAAAACAACGTCCTCGCCGATTGAAGCCTGGCGAGTTTCCGCAGGTTGCCTTTAACCGGCGATAAAACAGGATCAAAGAGAGCCTTGCCACTCTTCAGGGATTGAAACTTCAAAGTCAGAGTCGGGCGCTGGCTCTTAAGGCGTGCCGCGTTCCCCATCTCCCCATCGTGGAACACGTTTTTAACGGACGACTGACCTATATAACGTACGAACGAATAAATTTCGCGAACGAAGGAAGACGAACGAAAGAGGAACAGAAAGAACACGAGAAAGGAAAAAAAGAAAACAGAAGAAGAAAAGACACGGGAGAAAGAAAAAGAGAAAAAGAGGGACTAAGGATTCTCCTCGTGATCGTATGTGTCTGTGTACGTGTGCTGACCGAGCTTCATGTTTCAAACTACGTGCACGAAGGGGACGTTGGTATTGGGCACCTGTTACAGTGGAAGGAATACCGTTAGGACGTCGTGTCAGCAGCAGGTACCAGCCAGCCTACGGGTACACGCATACATCTTCCCCGATGCGAGGCTCCGCGGGCAGTCGCAACCGAGCAAAAATCCAGCCGCTTCGACACACGGGGCCCGATGTCCACACGCCGCTACCGGAATCGCTACACGCGTTTTAGTCGCGGTATATCTGCTCCGCTAATTCGTCTATCGTCCGATTCAGACGATTATGCGCGGCTGTGGCTGATGTATTGCGAGTAAGGAAAGGGATTTCAGGAATTTCGAATTGATGTTTTTTCATTTTGATTTATGGATTTGTTGGGGTCTTAGGGACCCTATTTAAGTAATTAGGAGGTATGTGTAGGTCTTTTGGTTTGTTGCATTAGGTTGTTTTAATTGAAGCTTCGAAGTGGAGATTTATGGAGCGTATAGAGCGTGGAGAGAGATACTTAAGAGGCTTCTAATTGGTGTTTGTGTTAGATTCTGTAGGAATGAACAGGTAGATTACGGAAGGTAAATTACTTCAGCAGGTTTCTAAGTGGTATGTTTCAAATCAAGTAGAACGTACTCTTCAATTTGAATGAAAGGAATCGAACAAATATACGAATTTCAAATATACGAATTTTATTTGATTAAGGATTTGTAGATAAGGTGCGATACGTATTAGTACTTTTGGAAAGAAAAATTATATTTCTAAAATTAAATGGAGATTTAGTATGTACGTACTGTCACTAAAATAGGGGGATTTTAAACAGATTAATTTTTCAAATTAAATTACTTGGATTGAAGATTCTCTCATTCAAATTATTTTGAAAGATTTTATAACTGGTGTTTCTATGTCACCTATAAGACATCCCATCAATTGTGCTTTCTTTTCCAATTTGAATTAATTGAATTGATTTGAGCGTCGTATTAAATTAGCAAATATCCATAAATCCCAGGTTAGAAACTCAAGATACGACACGGTCGTTCGTTCTTTTCGCGTACGTCGAGGCTCGAACGAAATAAACTCCTCGTGTTATGGGTGAAAATTTGTTCATGGGTAGGTGTCGCGTAGTTAGTTTTTGTTGGCCGAGGCAATTAAATTGCGGATAGATCGAAAGTCATTTGACAGATTTATGACTTTAAGGCAAGCGTACATCAGCTGCTTAGGTAATTATGCGATTTTTCATCGGGCACCGATGTTTTCTAGCCGAACGTGCCACTGACCGACTAAAGCCACTTTTCACCGATGACGTCGCTTTTTACGGGCATTCGCTATTAATCCCCCCTGGATTTTCGGCTCGATTTAATCTTTTCACAACGACCTTAATAAGTGGTCGCATGATGCCTTTTAATACTTCCCCCATGTGAGCGCGAAATATTCACGAATTCTTCTCGAGAAGTTCGAGAACTCGTGTTTCGCGAAATAGAATCCAAATATTCGAGTAATTTCATCGTCATCATTGCATTATCATTATATCGACTAAAACATTGGATTACTTTCAATGCTGTTCTGTTGGACCTTATATTGGACTTTAATTGGAAATTATATTTCGGCGACGAGTGTGTTCCAATTAAAAGGCTTCTTCCATAAGGAGGAGAGTGTCGAAGCTCGTCCAGGAAAATTGGCATTCGTTATATCACTGGCGTTTTACGTGACACGGTGGAAACCCGTTTCGCAACAGGTGTCTCGGGGACACGACTCGATCACGATTTCCACGTTCGTATCTCCATATAAGCGGGGCCTCTGGCCTGTTCGCGATCTGGCACACTTTGCTCACGATCCGCGCTCTCTGTATCGCCGCCTCTCGCGCGCTGATGCTTCGCGTGAAACTATCCCGTGGTTGCCAGATTCCGGCCGCCGATTAGGACGATTAATTTATCGCCGCACTCTCTAGCTACTTCATCCGCGACTTGTTGCTTCGTCCTTTAAGCTTTTGCGGGTGATCAACTAAGTGAAAAAGTAGATTCTTTATCGAGTTAAAATGATCGTTAAAAGTTCTCGATTGGTTGGTTGCTTCCTTTTTTTTAGGAGGCTAAGTCGAGTAGAATACTTTTTTTTATAAAATTTTTAGTTAATTGTCTTTTTTTAAAAAAGTGTATATAAATCATTCTTCTAATGGTTCCTTCTAATTCCAATACTAATTGATTAGAATTTATATTGGATGTAGTTTGAGAATTGTTAATAATTAATTTTCATCCAATTGCTCAACATAAAGTCCTCAAAAACAATCAACTTTCTTATTCAAAATAACCAGCCTTTATCAGAAAATTATCAGACAAGTCGATGTTACGATAGGTAGAACAAGTTGCAATCTCCTCTCGGGAACCGAAGGATCGTCGATGATATTCAGAAGAATCTCAGGCTCTTTTGCCTTTTAACTTTTACCTGGCGCGGCATTCGCGTCCGCGCGGCACATTGCGCAAAGCGACAGCTCTCTCGAGAGGCTAGCTTTCGTGAACGTTCGCGTTCTCGCGTCTTTTCCTATTTAACAGACGTCACCGAGATATCACGCAGACGGAGAGATAACGACGGGAATCAATCTGAATGCGTATCTAGCCGGCCAGCTAGCTGATGAATTCGCGTGCAAATCGACCCTGTGGGAGGTCACACATATAACAGCGTACATAATAAAGTTCCGCATTCTCGGCCCACAGCCCGAGGCAGCTGTTAGCCTGCCTCCTCTTTCGGCCATCCTCGTCCCACCGTCACACGTCACGCGTTCGTGTCTTTTCCAGTTTCTTTTCAAATCTTCGTGACCTCCTCGAACAGATCTGAGAAAGAGACATCTTTGGCCCTCTTTTACTTTTTCTTCTTCTTCTTCTTTTCCTTCTTTCTTGCCAAGACGACAGGTTGCTTGGTAAAAGAGAAAACTGCGGCTCTTACCGAGGACTCTCTCGATTCTTCTTCTCTCCTCTGTGTCTGTATCTTTAGCTGGTCCATTGTTCGAACGTAGCTTTCTACCTCGCGGAGCGAAGGATTCGTTTCAATGACTGTTGACCACGTTTTACCTTTTGCCTGAAAGGAACGTAAACGAAGGTTGAAAACGTAGCCAAATAATTTGTCTTGAAAACAGACTATTCCATTCGATTATTAGACAGGCAAACATGTACTGAAATATATCGTGAATATTGACAATTTGACCTCAGTTCTGACAAATTTGGAATCAACGTAATCGGATCTTATTGCAGTGTCAATGAAATTCCAAAATGTTTCCTACAGCAAACATCACAAGAGAACTGCAACTGCGACTGATTGCAAACGATCAATTGCAAATGATAATCAGTTTGTGGTTTATTTTAGACGACGACTGGGGCGCGCCAGCAGAAGAGAACGATTATCTGCCAGAGGCAGACACGACTGGGACGAGCCTGACGCTGCCAAGATTACCGAGAAGTCCCGAAAGATTGCCCAGTCAGGTGAACAGAGGTGTTTCACCGAGTTGTAACAGAAGTCGTAGAGCACCGGAGTTTAGGCAGCGGTCGCCCAGCCCCCAGTATCAACCCCGAGTGAATCCTGGAGAAGTGACTAGCCCCAGAGAGAGATTTCAGGATGCTAAAGAGATGTTTCGAGCTATGGAGAGAGAGGCCATTGCCAGGCCTGTTCTTTCGAGGCAGAGAGACGCTGACAGTCATCCTGCTCACAGGTACGTTTTTCACTATGTTTTCCTCTATGTGCAATTAATAATTTTCAGTTGTAGAAGATGTGAAAGAAACACACGTCTACTTGAACACCTCTAACACCTTCTTCAAAGTCTTAAATAAACCTTCCTTTCAAAAGCTGTTCGCCGAAATTAGAAAGCTGTCGAAATTGACAGAAACGGAAAGATCTGTAGGCCGCAGATAAAAAGTAAAAAGTCATGGCGTACATTGATTAGAATCAATTAGAAACAACTTTCAGTACCGCGAGCGCTATCTACGGTGAACGTAGATCTCGACGAGTTCGACGTATTCGTTTTCTAATCCAGAGAATCTGTACCGATTAACCATTGTAACGTGCCGATTCGACCGGCCGCTTCTTTCTCATTTTCTCCCGCGTTCAGACCAGAAAGACTAGTTTTAAAAGGCCACGCGGGTTGTCTTTGCTCTTTCCCCTCCGGCTGGCATTCGTTTTGGACCAGCAATCACCGGTGTCAATCTCAAAGTAAAAGCTGTCCGACCAGTCAAAGAGCGATTCGAAAGCACGCGATAGTTGAAAAATTTCACGATTGTCTCGCAGATATACGCGAGTTCGGCTCCATTGATGCCGACTAGCTAACCGACTTCTCATTCAGAACGCGAGATCTCGTCACGAGGAATATATTTCAATGTTTGCTCGCTCGACTTCCTGCTAACTTCATTTCCATGAAAACGATCGTGTCACTCCGTAACTCGTCGAGTTACATAGAAAGCAAATAGATCAACTTTATCCAGGTTAATGGATTGGTTCTCGAAACGTTGGACATTCGTCGTTAGGCTAAGGAGCACTCGTTGTAACATTCTGTACGCGACGTGTAGCATAATTTAGCGTATAAAGAAAGTATACGTAAATAACGTAGTACATAAAATAATCAAAGTATTTTTACTTAGGCTTCCGTTTTTAATGGAAATATGGAATTGTAGTCGCAGTTTATCGTTTACACGCAGAAGGAACTAAGGTTTATTGACAGTTTGTCTCGTAACGCGACTTTATTCAGGATTCTATTTTTGTAGATCGTAGTCTACGCGCATTGTAGGATTGTACAGAGAAATTGATGGACGTCCCTGTCGATTTATCTCACGAGAAGCGGTTGCCAAAAGTGGCACGTGGCAAGTGGAACGAATTCGGAAGTGGCACATAGTCGTATAATTCTCCGAGTGTTTCCAAACATGTCTAGAAAATCCCAGAAAACTTGCCCAGTTTCACATTTGCTGAACAGAGTTCATAATCTAACGAACTCAATGGAATAAATTGAACATTACTGTTGAAATGATAAAATTCATACGAACGAGCATCCGTAAATGGTCGAAGAAATTTTTATGATAGAATACTGATTGTGAGAGTGAAGGTTTGAATATACTGTTACACAGAAGTTTGACTGCATGGTGGCAAGAATACATCTATTTTCTTGCCCCGTGTCAACATCATCGAGTTCCAGAAATTATAATTCTGATTCAACAAAGGAAAATTTTACTTGCAATAAAGTTTAATTTCAATTCTGAAATATATTCCTTAGGATGTTGTACAATTTGATTTATTTATAACACATTATTATTATTATTATATTTTCAGATTTCTCAAATTTAGCAATATAATTTTGGTAATCGAGCCTCGTTACAAGAATAATCGTATTCTGTATTAATTACCATTTACATGAATTAATTTTTGTATTTAATAGGGTTGAGTCATCGAGGCAGAACCACGAAGACCAACCTACTCGTCAACACTCGACGAGCAACAATTCAACGGCTGGCCACGAACACCTGATCAGACGGAATCATTCGGAGGCATCGGAACGAGAGAACGATATTTCTTACAGGGCTCGACCGCGGCCGCGAACCCATCATTATTCGATGGAACGCCCACTGGAGCAAGAGGTCTCGAGGCCTCGGCCGAGAAGTTTCTACGAAAACCCAACCGTTGGAAGAGATTTCCGAGATCAAAGGAACGTCGCTGATCCGAGAGAAGTAAGGGTCATTGATTCCATGTCCTTCTCTTTGATCGTTCCTCAAGCTCCTTGCAATGAAAAGATTCTAAAACTTATCCTTGACACCGTGTCATCAAAGATGCATCGTTCAGTCCTCTTTTCTTCTTTTTCGAAAAAGAGTCATAAAATGTATGCCTTGATTGTCTAGATTTCCATTTACAAGTGTGTTTGGAGATCTTTATTTTTGTGACCCCAAGATTGCTTGCCAACTTTCTTATTTGAATTTGCACTTTCTACGAGCAAGTAATAATCTTGCGCGGAAATGCTAATTATTTGTCGTCCGCATAAAGAGTCGTGTGGGTTCTTGCTTCTGCTACTATGTTATTTGCTTGCGAATTTTATTTCAAACAGTATTGCTCTCTAATACGAGTCTTCTTCGTCCACTATGTAAATTTTTATAGCGAAGAGTGTCATTGTTAATCTTTCACCGACGACTCGATTTTTTAAAACATTGCGTTCTACTTTTTCTGTTGAACTATTTACTGACTTCTTGTATTAAATTCCAACATTACATCTCACATTGTGTGTTGCAATTAGTATCACATTGTCAATTTTAGTTTCAACTTTGCATCGAGTTAAACTAAACTTGACTTCTTCTATAATATTTTCAATAAATTATCAATGTGTTCACCTTCTCTACCAATCGCATTTATGTATTCCACGTCGCATTTCCATACAGTAGAGGCTTAGTACTACTTCTAAACTATATGCAGTACACATTTACTATTATATTATGCATTTCTACGCAACTCGGCTCGATCACTACTTTTACAAGACCTTCATTAAGTTGGGAATATATGCAGGCATCTTCCACCAATTACGTCTGCTATATTTACGTGTCTGTTATTACTCTATACATTCCTTCGCAATTGATCGTTACACTGTCAAATTCCAAAACCTTATTGTCACTTCTACAATGGGCACCAACTGCTCAACTTTCACCAATTACTTATGCTACATTTATGTATGCGTGTCTATCATTCAATTGTACTTCTGCATGATCGTATGTTGCGTCATTGTATGAATTCTCCGCATGAATTCTCCATGTGAGCTTGGCTCGTGAGATACTTATAAAATCTTCGTTAAATTATTTAATAAAATTTTGTTTACAGGCTCGAGATTTCCGCGATCGTGCCCACGTGCGAGAAATACGCGAGAAAGTGCGTGCCAGGGCAATCACGTACCAAGAACTCTCCGAACACGAGAGATATCCAGGTTTGGATCGCGACAGCGCCAGGCCACCCTTGGAAATCGTGCCCACACCGGGTCGATATCGACACAGCTACGCGGAACCGCCTAGACTCGGTCTAGCAGCCCTTCATCCCTACTGAGCTGCCCGTTGTTAACTAATAAATTATTTAATTAATCGATCGTATCGTTATCGTATCGTTCACGCGTCTCCAAGCGGTTGTCCAGCGTCCGATCGATAATCTTTCGTGAAGACGTTAATCTTGGTAATCACAGGGAGCAAATAGAAACCTCACGACGATGATTCGCAGGGTTTTTTTGTTGAGAATTTCTTTTATAAATTATGGTTCAAAGATATAAGTTATATTTTTTACGCTTCTGTTTTTAAATAGCAATATTTTCTAGGTTTATTTTTATTTAATTAATTAATCTTTTCAGCATTGAATCTTTTTGCTTTGCAAGCTGATCTATACAGTAAATTGTACTCATAAATTTCACTCATTGAAATTTATTTCACTGGAAATACGCACACTCCCTAGGAGATTTCGCATTGGAAAAAAAAAGACATTGCATGGGAAATTAATTTTACTCAACACAAATAGATTTATCGTTAGTAATTTGTCAAAGTACATTGTTCGATGTTTCAGTATTCAGCGTGAAAGGATTGATTAAAATTCTAAACATGATCTATACCATACATATAAATCATAAGCTGTGATAATGTTCACTGCCATATTGTATCTCTTTCATTTTTAACTCCGTATTACGTCAGAAGAGAAGAGGAAATAAATTTCACTCTCCAGAGATTATATTATAATGGTGAAGCTACAAGTCTCGTGTCTTTTTCATTTCGATGGTTTCGTTTGCCCCACTTTTATACATAGATTCAACGGGGTCGTAGATTTATTTTTATCAGACAGCGTCGACATCTCTGAACAGTCGAGACGAACCGAGATCGAGCATTTATTATTCTCTTTTGCACCCGTGCTGTTCGTTGTGACAGGATCCTCGAAGTCGTGGGTCGTCTGTTGACCTTTGACTTCTTTCATGAGTTATATTGTTATCCGCGCCGGATGCCAGACTAACGATAATGATAGGAACAAGTAACAAGCAGTAACATTGACAATAACAGTAACAATAATAACGGTTAATAACAAATAAAGATTCTTTTTTTTTTTACCCCTTCTGTGCATCCTTTGTGTCAGTGTGTGGCCTCCATTTTGAAAAGATATTTCGCACATTTGCGACTTTTTAAAAGAAACTCAACAACAGTTTCTTCAATTCCTTAGATTTAAAAAGAATTATAAAAGAATTTCGTTTTGGGAAAATAACTTTTTAATTTACAGATGTTTTAAGAACAGGCTAGTTTCTGTGTTTTCCTTTCTGTTCGAAAGTAAACACAGGCATGTGAGTGTAACTCATAAAGATACGCATTCTCTAAATTAATTCGTAACATCCGCTATGATAATTGAAAATAACTATTTATTAGATTAATGACGTTTTAGAAAAAAGTCAAAGTTAAAGAAAAGTCTTTTAGTAAGAGTCTCTCTGTTAATAGGAGATTTTCGCGATTTCCTTTTGGTTTAAAAGTGAATGTGAATGTAGTTTACAAGAATGGCGGAGGAACGGTTTGTTAAATAATTCATGGGACAACGTATTCGAGAGAAAAATTTTCATAAATAAATCTCAGAAGATCGTGAAATAAATGTTTCATGGAGACTGGTCTCTGGATGGATTCATAATTTGCGACGGATTGACGTGAAATTTTCTAGATGCGGTAAAATGTTGCGATTTTTCTCGTTGTTTTTTGATTCGCTAGATTTTCATTCATAACTAGGCTGATCGTCGATTAAAAAGTATTTCCTGCTACGTGTTTTAATCTCGCAGCGCTCAATTTGCACGCGAAGTAGGTAATGTGTTTTATGACCTAGCGAATTATAAAAAGCGGTTTGGGTACAGAAAATGCAGGTGCAATTTTCTCCTCTGACGCTTCCGGTAATGCTCTTTCTTTTTTTCCCGCTATTTATACCATTCGCGTCTTAATGTTTGCTCTGAAACAACGATCCTCGAGGTGAATTCCTCGAATTTCTTTGCGAATACGGGTTTAACGCAATCGCTTAAAATCTTCGGCTGCTTAATAGATTCCACTTAAAATTCCTCTTCCTCTGGAATTACGCAATATTTCAAAAATAATTTCGATTTCTCTTTTTCTTACAGTTACATTTAATTCAAAAACCGACCGCGACTCTACTTTCGGTCAAATTATACGCAGAAATATAATCGCAATTCCTTTCCCGCCTAATTTAGACATTCCACGATCTCCGGATTGCATGAAAATTCCAAAAATAATTGCAATAAAACAAAGTATCCTATTTAAAATGGTCTGATGCCCCCCCATGTAACGAGATGCACCGAGATTCGCGTTTAACGATACGCCGTCATTAATTTACTCGTGTACACATTGGCTGTCGTTTTCTTCGTGTACGTTACACGTCAATTCATTAGCATCGTTTCGAGACGGCACGAAAATTTCTCTGATAAGCGGCTGGCACACGTCCACCGGTCGGATCACGTACTTACGGTGGCTCGTTAAATTGCTTTCATGGTTAACGGAGCAGGAAGTGGCCGGTTTGCATTGTTTCACTGTCTATAGTTATTGTACGAATAATAAACGAATAGAAAGTCTTTTGTGCTAGAGCCACGAGTAGATCTCTACTCTATTTTTTTTTTTTCAGCGACAATTCGATTGCCGACTCTCTTTCATGTCGCGTGGAAAAATTAGAAATTTTCCCGAAATTACAGTCCCGTTTCTCTCGGGAAAATTTCTTACTTTTTTTTTGGAGATCGAAAGAATTAGAATTTTTACCAGTTTTCACAACTATTGCGGACGACTATTGCTCAGTGATTTTGATGAAGTTTTAGTTTATGAGCCAAGAGTTTAGAAAGGTTTAGAGAGAAGTATAATAGACGAGAGTTGCACGGGAGCAGCCGTGCCCACCGCAGAAGCCCGATTTCTAATACATCGTGGTTTTCCTTGTTTCTCGATGGAATTTCGCAAGTTTCTACTAGCTGTTACATAAAATATACCGCAAACTCGAAGCAAAGTACGAGGGAGAGCTCAGCTCTGTCAAGTTTCTTCCTTGAGGTTCTTTACCTTCCGAGAAATGAGTAAATTAAAATCTCTATGAAAATAAAGAAAGAATCGGCAACTTGAAATCTTTATCATTTCAAACATAACCATGCATTGAATAGTACCGTTTACCTATTTTTTAATGTTCTATCTTCTAAAATCGAAGAAGATACAAAGATTAAAAATTCGTAAAATACGTTTCTTGGAAAGTATATTTCAGGCGTGTTTTCGACGACGAAGACCAGAAATCGAACAGAATGTTCGAGGGAATCGCGAGCCAAACCGTTAAAGCGGAGACGTGAAGAACGGTATCGTGCAGTAAGATCCGTAATTGGGCAATGAAATTCACGCGTCTGATGGAATTCAGAAATTTGATTACCGTTGCCAGAGAGCGGTGACGCGTCCTGAACGGAGTGACACCTTGGCCTTGAGAAACGAGCGTGGACAGCCGCGTGTTTGGATGGAATGCGAGAAAAGAAACGAAACCTTGACTCCGAGGGAGCTTGAGGGAAAAGTGATGAGTCAACTCCGCGGGCAAAAGGGAACAGCATCTTCGTTTACCTCGAAGCGCAAAGGGAAAATTCTCTGTATTTTAAAAGATCTGCGCCGTCTAAAAATGTAAACAAGTACCATTTTTGAACAACGAGGAAGAATCTGTAACCCCTTCGTCGTTAATCTTTCAAATTTATTTTGAATATCGATCAAAGATCGAGAGTTGATTTTAATAAATCCTGGAGAAATTAAATAAATGACACGAACGTATATCAAATGACACTTTACACAAGTCTCAGTGAAATTGCATTTACTTAAAAGTGATAAAATAACACTTGCAAATAACATCTATGAAGAACTTACTTGTAAAGTAACGCTGAATTCTTTACAAGAAACAAAGAAACGTTGATCGAATATCGTTTCTCACAGTTGGAGGATACTTTGACGTTTAAAGTTGCAACACGTATGTAGGTACGGCTCGTCGCGGACCGTGAGAGAAATAGATTTACGGATTAAAAGAAGTAACCTGGCGGAGATTGTCTGTGTATCATGGGCATGCACATGGAACAGAAGTGGAGTCCCCCTCTCCCATAAAGAGAGCTGGAACTTACGAACCTGCTCGCTTCTCTCGATGGCAGTGACCTGTTACGGGAGGTCTCTCTCACGGGATCGCCTCAAGCTTTATGCTCACGTGCGATCTTCTGGTTAAATGCCAGGCCATTGTGCAGCCAAGAAATTCGTCTGTCGATGTTATTGTTCGCCATTGCGCGAACTTTGGTGAGAAAACCGGGCGACGCCGGTCGATTCCATTCGAGCGAATCACTTTCTTATTTTTTACGACACTCTTGTCGTAGACTGGTCATTAATATACAAAATGATAAATATCAACGAATAAGTATTTTCTTAGTTTTATTTACATTGAAGAAATAAAGATGCGGAATGTTCCCAAAAATAAACAGCGCAACGAGGGAAATCAGGATGAAACATGTGTCGTTGCAAAAAATATAACAAGTCTCGTCTTGATTACCGTTCGAAGGGGATCCATGAGAAACAATTAATTACGTTTCCTCTAGACTTTAATTAGTGGCGACGCTTTAATTGCCTCGCAGTGGCCAAACGTAACGCGAACAAAGGTGGATTATATTCATAACTGCGGCGCGAATGCCTCAGGAGAAACTAGAAAAATTCTTTCAGGTACGCGCATCGGGAGCAACGGGAACTTCCGACACGGAATATCCGCTTTTCCGTCACGTAGACCTTGTGCCTTTAGATAGCCAACGGGTCGTAGCTTGCAATACAGCGACATGACTATTGATGGCAGAGGCCGACGCATGAAACTCATGCGAAAGCAGCGTTGAATGACGTGCACCTCGAACCCATGGTTGCTTCCAGGAATACCATTCGGATTCTTTCTGCGATTTCCTCGGTGCATCGAATAATTCGTGCTCGTTCCACGAGTTTGCTCCGAATCCTTCAGCCTTCATACACGGCAGTTTGGACATTTACTTTTGTGGATGTTAAATACCGTAGCCAGGATATTTCACACCAAAGTTCTTTATAAAATATACAGCGAGTGAGAGGTCTTGCTAATTTGCAGACAAATTGTTCAAGGATATTTAATTTACTAATTCTTCAAAAAATTCGGAAATTTCTTATTTAAAACGAAAGGGTAGTAAATCTCGAATTGCGTCTGGGAAGTTTCTTTTTCAAATACATTGTACGCTTTACTTCTGAGAATTGGCGTTCTCTTCTGCTCTTGTGCGCAGTTCTTGAAACATTCTTGAAAGACGATCAAGAATTTTCGGTGTAGGTATGCTGGTACATGTTAACGAAGGGTTAATTAGTAGGAGGAATGTTCGGTAGATCAACACCCGTTAGATTGGCAGGGCAACGGCGTCTTAAGTCGGTCGCATTAGTAAAAGTGAACCGCTATAGAGCAATACACAGCTCGTCTATCGCCTTCCGTTATTCTAATCGCGCTGGAGATTTCAATGCGCGCGTAAGCTATCGACGGCGCGGACCATAAACACGGTTGAGTCTTATGGCTGAGATATTGCATTGAAATAGAATATTCTTATCATACAAGTTGCGTTCTTCTTATCGTACATTTGTAAGAATTTTAAAAATACAAAAAAAAATATATATATATATATATCTGATATTCAAAATGTACTACTCGTTGTGACATTTGTTAACAACAAATCTCTGCGTCTCTGGTGAAAGTTTCTTTAGTCACAATCTAATTATCAGCGCTGAGAAAGTAAACAATTAAATGGAATTATAAAACAAGTCACAAAACGAAGGAATACTCAATTAGTAGAATGGACGTTCAATTTTTCAATTATCAACAGTTTAATTCCAGGAAAGCGTTGAATCTGCACTTTTTGAACTTTCGATTCATTTCTACGACTTTGTATTGGTTTTACGGACAAAGGAGAGAAAGTTTCGTAAGAATCGAACTGCGAATATTTTCCCAGACGAGACGCAAGACATTCCAGAGGTAATTGCATTTGTTAACGGAAATGATTCGCTGTTTCTCGAGCGGCGCTTTCAACGCGAATCGAACGTTAACCAAACCAAACCATCTTAATTACACTCGACTCGCTTCACCACTGGTCGGGTGGCTACGTAACCGGAAGAGCGTCCATTACGTCAACACTACCCCTATTTTTACGTTCGAAGAACTTTCTCGCGGCTACATCCTCGGACGATCCACAGACTGGAAAACGGGGTCTTCTTGTGTTGTGTTGGAAAACGATGACACGAGATGGAAAGTACGAGGCATATGAAAAGGTAGAGATTCTTACGTGCGTCTCGTAGCCTCAGGCTTATTTGCATAGAACTTTCGAAGGCTCTTCGGCGCGAGGCGGTCGTAGAAAGCAGTTAAGATCGTCGACGTGCCATTACAAACGATTGATCTACGGCATGTGACATCGCTGAATTTCAAGGAAATCGTTCAGAGATTGTTCAGGTAGAAGCGTGTAAGAGATGCGAACTGTTTAGTCGATGAGGTAATTTGATTACGAAACAGTAGGAAGAGAATTTGTTTTGGGAGAAAAGACTTGTTTTGGAGTCATTGGATCAAACGTCCATTTGTTTGCGTGTGTGGATTAAACTTTTGGATTAAATGTGGTTTCAGTTGGGACTAGACTAGAGCTGGATTCGCGTCAGATTTTGATTAGCTTACACTTGGATTCTCCGCGGGGGGGGGGGCGTCAGGGCAAAGGCCACGGTTCACAGTGACTGATCCCTGTTTGTGTGAGCCCTTTGGGTGGTAGCGTACCCACGGATCTAAGACGCTGTTTCACCAATGACGAAAGTTGTCCAAAATAGTTTCATTACACGATAATTGTATCATCAACTGATTGCTAAAATAAAAAGTCTGGTGTAAATAGCTAAATGTAAACAAACCACATTTCAATATCTTCTTGATTTTGTCACAGGTGTGAATGAACGAATTTAAAAGCACATCGCGAAACGCTCAGACTACGGAAGAAAGGATACTTTTTTTCCTCTTTATCAGAGTACCGTGACTCGAATCGTTAACAGAGAGTTTATTAGATTTCCACCAGGCGGAATTCTTCGTATATCTTCCGACTTTCAACTCAAAGTGCAGTTAGAACATACCACATTCTATTAATTCTCCCTTCTAATGTTTCACTTGAAATTACATCTCTCTCAACATTAACTGTACCACTTTTTCACGGGGTTTCGCTAAAAAACGTTAATTTCTTACCTATCAGAAACAGGTCGACGAATGGTATAAAGATCGTACAAGATCATTGATCGCGATCATTCTCACCAGGGAGCAATTAAACGAACGAAAAAGTCGTGGATCTTTTTAACATTGGCGTTCTTGGCGAATTCGAAACGGTGTATATAACGTTTTATACCTTGAGACTCTGTCATGCACCGACGCGTTGCCGGCGCTTAGAATTATGTTGACCGATATTCTTTTTAGTCACGGGAGGGCTTTTTGTTGCGGAGGCTCGAGGTCCGATCTCAACGGTGATTTGAAAAACGTGTCAGCGTTCCTCGAAAAGATTGCAATATCATTTGCACGTCGTAATTTTTCTTTTTCCCTATTATATATTACAGTTACGCTGTCGTAAGCATTTGTACGCCAACGAAAGCTGTCTCGTCATACTTTTTCCTGATGATTTTCAATTACTATTATCCATCAAATGAAAGTAAAATCAGAAATCAAATTTTACGTAATTTACGTAATCGTGACAATCTGAAAGTGTCCAAGTACTCGTGGACAGTACTATACTTGTGTAAAGTAGTTTAAAATTATTCGCGAAAATGATCTATCAATCTGCAAAAATTTTGAAGGAAAAAGGAAACGAGTGAGTGCCTAACACTGACATCGTTTATCCGGACAAAGAGAAAGAAGATTGCCAAGTACATATCTTAAAAGCTTTCCCCGGCTATCCCAAGACCGGTATTGCTCCTTTACCGGAAGTACAAGTGGGATTTCTTTGTAACTTTGAACTTTCTGGTAAAAGTTTGTCACGATTCTGGTATCACTCCGGTTATCCGGCTACAATTATTCGCGCATTCCGCCTTTAATTTACCAATAAACACTCTGTTCAGTGAAATGGGTTGAAACGAACACCCTGAACAATTTTTACGAATGACATCAGAATGCTGTAACGAAAGCAGTCGCGCGCTACAACGATCGCAATTTGTTCTCCTCGGATAAATATTAGAATGTTTATTCTTCTTATTAGGGAAAGTTGAGATTTAATTTGATACCGTTACTACTTATGGACATATAGACATACTCATTTGATTGCATTGCAAAAATTAAGAATTGAAACCTGGTAAAGTTCGAGAGATTTCGTTGTTCTCCTATCAGGCTGGCACACATCGTCGTACTTAAATTTTAATAGAAAAGATGATTGATTGATTTTAAGAATCGCGATTTACGCGAGAGAAACGTTCAACAAAGCGTTTCATTTCCATGCTGACGTTGTTGAAAATGGCGAGGAGGAGAGATAAAAGAGAGAGAGAGCGAGGAGAATTCCTGTACAAGGAGGTGATTGCTCGAGGTGCATACAGCCTCTGGATTCTTCGTAATTAACGTGACAACGACCCACTGACCCACTCGATCGTCGATTTCAGGAACCTTCAAAACGTCAGGGTGTAATCCACTCGCTGCTCTGCAATAAGTTCACTCGACTTTCATATTTTTCACGCATCCACGATCTTTTCATCCGTGAACTAAACTAAACTAAACTGAAAATAGAATTCTCGTGAGACGTTTAAAAAAACAAAAATTCAATTTCTCTGTTAAATAAAAATTTAATTATTCTGCAGAGGAAATTTATTTTATTCGAAAAATAGTCTCAAGCTCTTAAAAAAAAAAAAAGAAGTTTAAAGAATTCGTAATTTACTCGTCGATAAAATGTGCAAACGTGGCACAGAAAAACGTGAGATTCGGGTTTAGATAAAATCGATAGGAAGATCGTAAAATACACATGTAGGTATCAAGTTAACGATTTACATCAATTTCAAGGATCATCCTTTCAAGGATCTTTCACGGTTATAAACACGCGGACGGTGTTGGACCCACTTATTTGCATACTAATGCTCCAGTCTCGATTGGTCCGTCTGTTTCGGCGCTTTTTTATCCACTTTGGACATCGAGACGAAGCAGTGTGGTTCGAAAATATTTCTCTGGCACTTTAATTCTCTGCAATTTTATTTTCTGATTATAAAAGTTGCTGGATTTTATCGAAATTATTTTGGATATTCTCCTTCAATTCTCATTCTGATTATTACTCTTGCATATCGTTGAAACATTTTTTCTATTAGAAAGTTCAAACGCAGATGTGAAAGTTGTCTCCGTTGAAAATTTTTCTATCTGACACTGACACAAGATATAATTAAAAAACACTTTATTATAGAAGAATTTATTCTATAAGTAACGGATATGTATCTGCACAATTGTTGTTTAGAACAATCCAGTGACGTTATGTTCGGACGGTTGAAATTTACTTTCCAGTCGTTTTGTTCGTTATAATTTCTACTCCTAGAAACTTCTACTCTACAGTTCTACTCCTAGTGTGAAAAATGAAACGATCGAGTGGAAGAGAAAAAACGTAGCTCTTAAGCATCCTGATTGCAGCGTCATACGCAGACCATGAGTAATTCCAGTTGGAATTTCCGGTGTGGAAGAGCTGTTTCCCTCGCAATTTTTACGTCTTCCCCTTGGATTGAGAGCGGACGACGTTTTCCATGTAATTAGTCGCCAGTGCAGGAAGCGGCGAGGAATCGTGGAACGCGAGATTATCACGTGAAGCCAGAAAACGTGGAGTCAGGGTCGCGTGACCGAAGACCCTGACCGTGGCCCATTCGCACTATGAAATTTCGTACTGCGAAAGGAACATAAGGAACGCGCGGAACGGAAAAAACATTTTATTGTACTTTTGATGCAACAACAATATAGGATTTAACTAACCAAACTTTATCACTCGGTAATCAGATGAAAAGATAATTTTGACATAGTATTAACTGACAATTTTAAAACTGCTCTCTTACTGAAATATGCAAACTACGTGGTTTTGCATATATATATATATATTATATAATATAAAATAATATATATATAAGGTATTATATAAGGAATTCGTGCTACTAACGAAGCATTTCAGATGGAGCAAACAAACGAGAAGAAATAACTAATTAATTTTCATTCGATTTAAAATTAATTAGAAATAAAAGTGAAGTCAATGAATTTTTTTCTTATCGTGAGTTACTGGAGTGTGACAATTTGAGATTGCTGAATGTTGTTCGAATTAGAAGGGGAGGAAATGTTGACAATGAAAGGTGTAATGTGATTTATGGTAATTAGAGAAGTGCGAGATAGAAGTTATTCGATCGTGAAAGGAGGAGAGTATTTTAAATACTATGCACACGTAGACGTGATTAATTGCGAATGTACTACTCACGCGAAGCTTTGCATGCTGTTTCTTCTTTGGAACTAATAGGAGTTTCAACAGTTCGTTTCAAACAAATGTTGTTTGATATCTCTTATGATAGCTCTCTTATTTAATTAAAAATTTGATCTTCTTCAAGAGGGAAAATTCATGAGATCTCACGAAGAATTAGAAGAACCACTTAATCAGAGAATAACATACATATAAATGTAAAAATCTCAAATATACGCACAAGTGTAAAAGTTCTGAAGAAAAGATCGAACTAATTTCACGCGTTTCAAGATTCTTTGCGAACCAAGAAGCAAGAGCATGAATTTTCAGAAGAAGAAAAGCTTCTTAACCAATTCTGAAATTTTCAACAATTTTTAAATCAGTGTTTCTTCACGACCACACACTTTCTACACATAATCGGCGCACTTTCTCTCGAGTAAAATATTTTGCGGATAAAATGACGAACAAAGGAGGAATAATCTTTTGGCAGGTACGGGACACTTCGACATCTGTACGTAACATCAGACGCACCGATTTGCCCTTTATAGGTCAGAGAGTACGGGGCTACCGTGAACGTGGTATAACGCTTACGCTTCTCTTTTGACAGAGGCCGATTCGAGGTCTCCAGGTCGAGTCGTCTGGATGCCCGCTCCGCTTCGCGGCTCGTCGCGTGGCCACGAAGGCGAAATCGCGAATATTTATTGCGCAACAGCACGAATCGAACGCGCGTCCGCTGTTAACACGTCTGTGAAAATGAAGTCATTAACGTTTTATCGCAACACACCGTTCGTAATTCCTTTCGTTATCGTACCTATTCTCCGTTTCCAAAGAATTTATTGCACGAACTTTCCTTCCGAAGGAAAGCTGAATTTCGTGGTTTGAAGTTTAATATAAAATTCTGAATACGTTTTCGTCGACAAAATGAATAGCTCGAGTCGCGACAACGATGATTCGTCAGTAGAAATATATGGAAATATATAGTTCGGAGGAGAATTCCAAAGTTCAAACGTCGATGCTTAAATCTTTTCGCGAGACGTATAGCTGCGACAAGTGACTGCTTCGCTAAATATTTACGACTGCTATATTCATGTTTGTAATTCGATTGTAACGTGTATCGTTTTCACGAGCAATCAGCGTTTCCTCTTTTCCTGCGGTTTCGTCCGTAAATCACAGTGTCTGAAAATTCTGTTCAATTTTCAAGAGTCTTCTTCGCGACGTAGAAATCGCGTCGCATTCACAATTTTTGACTGCAGGATCATTGTTAAATTTATTGATAGTGAATTTTTAGATACTTTGTGTGATTTCGTGTGTGGTTAAACGCATTATGTAATTTATCTTACACTCTTCGTTTTAATTTCTTTTACAGCCTCGTCTGTAGCTATAAACTTTCTTGACTGAATGAAATTTATGACTTTGCGATTCAAAATTAATAATTCTCAGAGATGCTTCGATCATCGAATTCCTTCTCTATCTTCTTAAAATTCTTCTCCTAGAACTATAAAAGTAGCATAACCAAAAGATATAGTTCCATTCGCATTTTGACTTTATTGATATAATTTTCATTCTCAATTCGTCGATATTCGCGTTGTTAAGTTCAATTTTTACGCTTCGTTTGCGACTGATCTGTGATCTCTCCATCACAAGCTTCCTGCAGACACGATACAGACAGCTCGGAAGAAAATACTTGATTGTATCGATTGCATCAATCGATCTCGCGAAACGTGTGCCTCGGTAAAATCGGCTGGGAATGTTCATTTTCCAGACACCCTATCGGGCGAAGGATTTCCGAGGCAGGTACGACTTTGTCCAGGGAGTGCCTCTTCCGAAGCAGAAAGGCGTCAGAAAGAGAAGCAGAAGAAGGAAGAAAGAAGAAGAAAGAAAGAGGAGAAGAAGAAAAGAGAGAAGGGGCCTGGCGATCGGAATAGTGGGGCCCAGTCGGTCGGAGTCTCACGCCTTCCGTCAGTCCTCAGTCCGACGAGAAGCGTACAAGCGTTAACAGCTCGCTATTCCACTCTTACCTTCTCTTCGTGCCTACCTCCTCGCCAAAAACTTCGCCGTTCCGATACCGACCTCGCCGTTCTTCTGTTTTTTTTACATACCGGTACGACTGTTCGCGAGCCATAAATAAAGACTAAAATTCATCAAAGTGGGACCAGTCGCCGAGTGAACGTGACTGCAACGCCATCTAGAAGACGTTCGATTAAAAATATCGCGCGAACGTAAACTGGAACACAGACGGGTGTACGTTTGGAACGTTTATTCAAGTTCGTGGTGCCCCGATGAGACACAGAGGAACGTCAAAAACGACAGCCTGCGTGGCTGACGAGGCCTGTCGGCCGCGCCTCTGGATTCCAACGGCGGCGACACACTCAGCGGACCCGTTCGATCGTCGGTGAGCGTTCCCTCGGCGAAGAGAGTGTGTAACCTGTCGGTGGATTGGCACACGTGGTGGTGAGGGGCGACTAGGAGGACGTAGACGCCACTGGTGCACACCGCATACCACAGGAGGACCTGGCCTGCACGACTGGTAGAGAAAAGAGGGAGAAGAAGAATTGGGAGGGGAATTGAAAAAGGCTGGTAAGAGTCCGGGACTCAGTGTGTCGGAGGAAAGAAAAACGAACGGATCCAAAGGAGGAGAAGGCCAGATAGAAGAGGAGACACGGCAAGGTAGAGCTAGCTGGTGGGGAAGCCGTCAGAAGGCGGCCATAATGGCCTGACGTGATCTCTCGCGAGCGGCGGCTACAGCTGCTGCGAAGTAGCCGAGAGCGGCTCTCTCTCGTCCACGCACGCGTATTTTGCAACTCGGGCTGCGTCTTTGGAAAGTGACTGCGTAATCGCGAGTGGAGTGTATCATCGGGTGGAGTCCATCGCAACGTTGTTCCGTGTGCACTTTACGATCGCGTGTGTATTCTTCGAATTCGATCGAATTCGATCGAGTCGAGATAGAATTACATTGGTGTTCGATGATTCGACGGTTCTGGATGGTTGCTAATTTCCTCATCGTCGGCCGTCGTATTATTACGTCTCTGTCGAGATTCCTCTTTTAAGATTCTCCTCGATAGATAGAAGAGGATAAGTCCGAAGAGTTGGATCGGATTCAACAAGCTGAACACCTATCGAACACGAAAATGAGAGGCGCCAACCAGGACACGGCGACGCCGTACTGTCGCTGCAGAGTCCTCTACCTAGGTAGCTCGGTGCCCCACGCGAGCAAAGAGGGTTTGCTCGGAGTCCAAGAACCTTTGAGAGAATTGTACCCGGAACAGGGTGCACTGGGAGCACGTGGATTGGACTCCTGGCTGAGCGTCTGGAGCAACGGCCTGTTGCTGGAGAACGTGGACGAGCACCGCAAGAAGGTCACCAGGTTCTTCCCAATCGAGGCTCTGCACTATTGCGCGGCAGTGAGGCACGTCAAAGGCGGAAGTGGCGACACTTCGAACACAAGGTTCCTCCCCTTGGACTCTCCCTTCGCTAGAACACCCAGTGCTAATCATCCGCCGCTCTTCGCCGCGGTTCTGCGACGAACCACCGGCATCAAGGTTCTCGAGTGTCACGCGTTCATATGCAAACGCGACATGGCGGCCAACGCCCTGGTCAGGTGTTGCTTTCACGCGTACGCTGACAGCAGCTACGCCAAAGGTCTCGATCCTTCCACCACGACGACTAACGGAGTCGCCGGTGGACACCCTTCGAGCAACAGCCTCTATCACACCCTCGGTGGCTCTAGTACGACCCTTGACAGTCCTCAAGCGACTCGTTTGGACGCCACTTCGACGGACGACCTCAGCCTGTACAACGGCGACGAGAATCACAAGGTTTGGGCAAGAGGTCGAGACGAGGTGGACGGTCTGTATCAAGAACAAGGCACTCTGAGGAGCACCAAAGGGTCCAGACCTCGTCAACTGGTCGCTCCACCTCCTCCGCCGCCTCCACCGCCTCCGCCATCTCAGCCTTTGCTCCTCGAAGAATCTTCCTCTTCCTCCGTTCGCAGAAAGGCGAACAAGAAACTGAAAAAGATCAAAAATCGATCTGTCCACGAAGATCCTCTGCAACAGGCTCACCTTCATCCTCAGTTGCATCAGGGAATGTACACCAACGGCCACGGACACCACACTCTGGGTCATCCGGTGAGGCAACAGCACTATCATCCTCATCCTTTGCCACCTAGCAGTCGGTCAGTCGCAGGAACGTTAGCCAGACCAGCGCCAGTGTTGTTAGTGCCCGCTGCAACTTTGCCCAGGAAAGCTCACCACCATCCTAAAGGGCTCAGACCGATCCCAGCGGCCGCTCCAATCGTTCCGGTGTACGCTCCACTGCCTGTAGTGCCTCCTCCACCGGCTGCGGCCATCTATCCAGCTGGAACTTACGGGACAGCCGGGAACAGGGGCAGAAGACAGCATCCCGAAGCGGATTCCTCGACTCTGGGTGCATCCAGAAGGCTAGCCGCCTCTCACGCGGATCTTACTGCCGCAGAGATGAACAGAGTCCAGTCCGACAGTCCGGAGAACGAGTCGCGTTTCGGAACTGGAATCTATCGAAGGAAAGGCCACCTGAACGAGAGAGCATTTTCATACAGCATCCGGGCGGAGCATCGTAGCAGAAGTCACGGAAGCTTGGCCTCGCTAGGCTTCAGCGCTCAGAATGGCAACGCGTTGCCCAAAGAAGAGAAGAAGGACAGAGAAATTGCTCAGTTGGTGGCTGGTTTGAATCTGGACGACAGTCCCGACAGGCCACAGCCAATGCCAGTTAACTCGAGGAGCGGTTATTCGCATCATCAGCAGCAGATCCAGCCTCTGCCCAGGCCACGACCTCGTTAGACCTCGTAGAAGCTTCCTGAATATCGAATATTCTTCTTGTAATCGCGAGAGTTTATCGATCAGTCAAGTCTGAAGGTTCCGCAATCGGCCCGGTACGAAGATTTGGATTCTGGTTAACGAAGACGCGTTGTTGCTTCATGCGTTGGAAACGTGAAGAAAGAAATTAATCAATCAGAGACGAGACGACAGTGTGAGAGAGAAACAAAAAAAAAAAAACAACCTGGACCGATTGTCTTTCCGTTTATTGTATAAGAACGTAATATATGTTGCTCGTTGTTTCGGAGGAGGTGTTTTTCGGTAGATTGGAATTCGAGACTCGTTTCCTAGGGTCTATGGACTGTTAATCGAGGCACTTGATTTGCAGGAAAGAAGGTTGATTCGTGGTCGCAGCGTGGAAAATCGCGATGGGTGGTCCGACTGGTTCAGTTGGCTTTCGTTTCTCGGAAGCGGTCTTACCCGAGTAGGAAAATTACGGACAGACAAAAAGCTGAAACACCGAGTCTCATCTTCGCCGCGCTGGTTTCTATCTGTGACCTCGATAGTCTTATCTCGAGAGTCGATCGCCTTTGTCGAATTAAGAACTTCGATCGTGGGATACGTCGAGTAGAAATCCGTTTCGAACAGACTGGATTATTCTCACTTTAGATTTCTTCGACTTTTCTAACGTCTACATCCGATCGCTTTTGGTCTTTTGCTTCTCTAAATTCCCCAAGTTGATAAAAATTTGGAATATTTTTCCCGGCGAGCGGAAGAGATTGAAAAACGGTGATGCGACATTTTCGGGACTTTTCTGTCACGAAACGAAGATTAATTGGACGAGCTTCAATTATTGTCGCCCAACCGAGAAGATCGTTCTAATGGCTGGAGTTCGTTAGACACAGACACGCAATCTCGTAATACTTCTTTCGAGAAAAGAATAGTCAAAAAATAATAATATTGTCTGCAACTAGGCCTTCGTGAATCAAAATTTTTTGAAATGCTATTTATAATCCTCAAAATATCAGTTAAATCAGTTTCTCTTTGATAATTTGTCTGTTTCGTTATAATCTTTTTAATTAATTTGATTGAAACTTCTTCGTCGATGGTGAAAAAATTCACCGTGTTCCGTGAACTATCGAAGAACCGTGTATCAGACAGTTTTCCTTTAGAAAAGGCAGCGCGACGGTTTGAATTCCCGACGCATGAATTACAGCCGGTTCGCTTCGTGAGAACCTAAACGTTAATCTTAATTGCGTGAGAAGAAATTATGCGGCACGCAAGGAAAAGAAGCGGGGGTTTCGAGAGTCTTAGGAAAGAGAGGGCCTCGCATTTCACCGCCTTTCTTTCATTTAATGCCTCCCAGGAAATTAAAATGCAGAACAAAATTCATCTTGAAACATTCTGAAACGTTTTGAAATCTGCTAAACTATATTCTTCTCCAAATTAGTATACGCAAAAAACCTTCACATAGCGAAATTAAAGAGTTGATCAAATTACCTCTGTCGGAGAGACTTGTGTCCAAAATCTTCCCATTTTTATGCGAATTTACCAATAGAAATGGATCCACCCTGGTCATGAAAATGCACGATGATTACAGATCGTTTGCATGAAATTCGCTACTTAATTTTTTGTTTTACTGGAAAAATAAAAAAACAAATCCGAGCGACGATGAAAGACTGTTTAATAACTACGGAGACATCCAGATTACTTAAGCCTAACAGTTCGACGCGAGTTCGCGTAATCGCGTGCGGAATCACGCGCTCATGTGAACGAAATCTGGGAAGACGGCAGATGTAATCTCGAATGTAATCTCGCTATGCAATAATATCACCGGCGCAATATTACGAAGCTTGCAAACACGTTCCGGACAATTAACCTGATGATGGTAATTAGAACGCGATCTAATCGCGGGGAAAATTTCGCGGGACCCTTTGTCTCGCTACTTGTTCTGTTAGGAAATTGAAAAATCATCGATCTTCACGGTGTCTAAAGGGGAATATTAAAATTAGAGTTAGAAAATTTGCCAAGCTTGGATTTACACTTTGGGTGATAATTTCAAAAGTGGTAGCATTTTCTGTGTCCATGAATCATAAGGTATAATACGATGTAGCGATCGTTCTTCTGAAGAGATGATAAACGCGGATCGATGAGTCGATTACTTTTTAATTAAGATAAATATTCTTCTCCCACTGAAAAGATTACACGAAGGAATTCGAAGCTCGATTAACTCCATCGATAAAAGGCAAAAAAAAAAAAAAGAAGAAAGAAATGACTCAACCATCTGAAACTTTTATGACTTAATTCAGAGACGCGTGTTTGTTCAGGCATCGAGCGTGTCTGTTTCGAAACTCGTTACAGAGATACTTCTCGTACGTACGAACGAATACACCTATACTCCTATAGTCGCGTATACATAATGCATATAGATACATGCAATTAAACTCGATCATTATCGATCGCTGATGGATGTTACCTACGCGTGCCACCGCACATTCCATCTCGTTCAACGTGAATTTTTTCTCTCGTTCACTCCGTTTCGAAAACTAAATTCCTGTTTGTCAACCCATTTCTTTGTACGAACTTTACACAGTCTCCGTCGAGCCATTCTTTCTTCGACTTTTCTTCGTTTCGAGGACGTCAATTCTCTGTACGGATCGAAGGAAAAACGATCGTAAAAAATTACAATGTACATCTCGGGTTCCTGTCGACTTTCTTGCCGGACGAGATTGCACAGGAACGAGAAAAAGAACGACGCATAAACTTGGTTAATGGTCGGCAAAAACGAACGTATGCAAATGAACGGGTAACGTCCGAGCATTGCCTGGAAGCGTGTCTTTTTATCGCTCGCGCTTCATCGATCGCATTGATCGACTCGGTGAAAAGTGTCGTTTCGGTTTCGTAACGAGTTTCACCGTTCTCGTGACGCGTAACTCACGACGATTGCATTGAAATGAAATACAAAAAAAAAAAAAAATAGAAGCGAGTAAAAAAAAGGAATGAATTGCGTGGTAGTTTCAAGGTGTCGCGAGTGCAATGGACCGAATTATGTCGTTGAATGTATAATTCTTAGATATCGAGTCCCACGTGCGTCGCACAGTTTTGTTTGGCGAGGTCGGAGATACTTTTCATTTTTTTTCTTTTTTTTTTCGATGTAATTAATAGTGAGATTTAAGAAAGAACGTAGTTCCTTGAAACGGTCGATATTTATCTTGGCAAACGGAAACAAGCGTATAATTGTTTGTCGCAAGCACGTTCGCGGTCAAAAGAGTTTGTGAAACGCTGACCCACTGTACTCTTCGTCTTACGACATCACGAAAATTCCTTTCACTTGTTCGCGAATCGATTGTTCTTCTGGTGAACCTTTTTTCAAACTCTAACGACGTCGTTGTCTCACACAAATCGTGATCCCGGCTTGTTATACCAATCAAAATGTTTCGATAATTTCTGCGAACCAAAGAAGTACACGGAGGAAATGTCAATTTCAACTCCACGTTGCGAAAACGATCTCTCAATCGCTCTATTCGTTATAGTAATAAAAAAAGAAAATTGGCCAAATTGGTCATGAAAGAGGAGTCAGAAAACTGTACAGAAGAAATTTCAATTTCAATTTCGGTTCTATCCCGAATGAAAATGGTCTTTCAATTGCTCTATTCGTTATAGAATAATCAAAAAAAGAAAAAAAATTGATCAAATTGATCGTCCAATTTTCCACGCTAAAATCACAAATTTCCCCCCTCGACGTCAAATTGTTAGCCGCGCGAGCAACGAGTGCCTCGATTTTATTCGTTTCTCGTTCTGTAAACTTCGATGGACAACGATAGACGCTCTAGCAAGCGTTAGCCCGAATGGTCCAGCATAGGAATCAGTGCCAAACGCCATAAATCGTCCGACTTTGCAAAATCGTAAACGCCATTCGTTTTTTTTTTTTTTTTTGCCCCTTTCGGAAACGTCACGTTTCTTTGTTCGTGTGTGTGTGCTGAATTTAACAGGGGGAGGGGGGAGGGAATGTGTTCTGGACCTGGAATGCGATGGGAATGACACGCGAGTTTCCGCAAATTCGCCGAGTCATTAAGGTTATCAGGTTGGAACGGAAGAACCTCTGCTGAGGTTTTGTTCTTCGAGGTTGACATAAGTTAATTTTAACAACCTTCTTTTTCCCTGTGGTATTAATCTCGTTCTTTATTTTCTCTTTTGAAAGTCAAAACTTTTTTTGAAAAATAAGAGCAGAAAAGTGATTGACAAGAATTAGCTGCGCTGTAATTTTACTAACTTTGATACTTTTATTTCATTCCAGAGTGAAATAAAAGTATTAAGAAGGACATTGTTAAACGTGCATTCAGTTCGTAAATCTGACTTCACGGCGAAAGGATCGAACGGGACCTCGGAAGGGCAAATCTTGGTAAGGCTGCGTTCGACGTCCTTGGTTTTTAATCACGATTTGGGGCAAGGTTGACATTTTTGTGAACAGAAATCAGGATGGTGTCATAAAGAAGAGGAGGGACTCGATTTTCGAGAGAGTTGCAAGTCGGACGAGAGGTGTGCAACTGGAACTTATTTATTTAATCGCATGTGCCAGATGATCGTGTTAGGGAGTCACATCCAGCGGAGTGTTTTTCAACGATCGACGATATATAACTATTACTTGAAGCAAACCCTTCAATCCAACAGAATCGTACGGTTACGTAGCTATTTGTAGAGCAAAGTTCCCCTTTTATACTCCTTTCTCCATTAATTTCACAATCTTCGATAATAATTACGTATTATGTAACAACAGGTATCGTGCTTTGCTCTGCAAATAATTGCACGTTGATGTCGAAGGGTCGAAACGAATCGTTCACCATTGAGAGTGGTTGCAGTCTCTTAGGATTTCTCGCTGATAATTATTATCATTAACTCTTCGTTTGATGAATAAACTCAACACTAACCGTTGTAGAGGAGAGAATGAAAAGAGAGAAATGGCTGTTCAAACGAAGAGTTGAACGAAAAGCGAAGATTGAGCAGCACTCGGAAGTCGAACTGGTCGACTCCATTTTCCAGAATTTTTTAATGTTAGTTCGTCGATAACAACAACAACAACAATAACAACAACAACAACAATAAAAATATGATTTCATATCGTTGAATTTTTGTGGAAATCGACGGAGTTGACGAGCTTGATTTCTAAGCGCGATTCAATCGTGCGAGATATTGGCGAAGCGCAAACGATTATTTATTTATCGTGGTCTGCGCTCGTTTCGCGGACGTGTATCGTAATGAAAATGTATTTATCGCACGGCGAACGTAATGGAGTCTTCTCGCCTTTGGTAGCTTCGTGTCGCCGTACGTCGTACAAACTTCTCCCATAACGCTTTTACTTACAAGTACAGCGTACGTCCTCTTGCTTACGTAAGTCTTTAAATATCATCGGCTCCAGCTTGCAGAATATTCTTTCCTTGCGCGCAAAGTACATAAAACTATTCAATGAGAATATTTTCTCTTTTCTCGATTATTTATCTCTTATTTCTTTTTTATTTTAATCTTTCAAACATCTCGCGTACTATGATATTAAATTTAAATGAATTTTTTGAATTTCGATTTCCAAATTGAATTAGTAAGCGTTCCGCTACCGGGACGATTTTGATCTAAAATCAAAAAGAAGCACCGAGGACGTGTTTTTTCTTTTTTTTTTTTTTTAAAGAATGGCGTACGGGAAATACCAGAGGCAGATAATCCATCCTATCCTCTTGAATTACTTGTGAACATGTTATGTATATTGTTACGTGTCGATTGCCATGCAAGATTAATTAATAATAAACTAACAATGCAACTAAAGCACATTTTACATTTTAGGTTTCGCGTCTTCCTTACGATCGAATAAAAAAGAAAAGAAATCTGAACAATGTATTATATTTGCGAGTGACACTGTTACTCGAAATATTTCTAACGAAAAGCTGAAAATACTCCGTGAGGGCTGAAATGGAAATAGAGGCGCGGAGGAAAGAATCTCTCGAAAATAATAGAATTGATTCGACGTGCGAAATAAATACCGCGGTGCGTGCCAACGCGTTCGCCGGACGAACGCACGCGGGTCTCAATCGTCGACCACATTCCGTTCTCGCGTGTAATTTTCAGGGTTAACCACAGCTGACGATACGCCAGTTTCGCGATCGTGGCAAACGTCCCTGGAATGCAAATCGCCTTGATCGGTCGTCTTCTAAGTGGAACACCTCTTTCCTTTTTCATTTTCTCGCCACCATTCCTCAACGTCAGTGTGTTTCTGTGAACGAGTCTCGTTGAACTCTTCTGTCACGAGTCCTTGTAGCTGGTAGACCCACGTTAGACGAGTTCTATTTCCCTGGAACGTGCTTGGATTTTCGATCGAATCTCTTCTTTGGAATCCCTTCTTTGGAAATTTTGTCGAGGGACTCGGTTAATAAATCAAGACGTTCGATTTAATTTTGAAATTTGAAAAAAAGAATCTTCTCACGGCGGGAGATACAATTTTGGACTCGTCATTCTTGCGATTAATCACCCTAGCAGTAGAAAGCTCCAAGTTACTTTCTCGTAGTAATAGAAATATTTTATGTTTTAATAAACTTCTCTTAGATTTGGTACTATAATAACCATAATTAATTCTTCTCCAGTCGAACAAATTTACCAAACAAGTACCCCGTTAACCACAAAGAAAGCCTCGTTGCTTGTAATCGTTACCAATCGTCGCGTTTAATCGCCGAAAACGGTTTGAACGTCACGATTTATTAGTCCCGCGATTCTTGACGATCCATAGATCATCGGGGGATCGAGACGACGACATCAGCTGTCTAAACGTGCCAACCTTGCAGCAAGTCGAGCGCATCCAACCGATTTGCGTTCCTGCAGTTAATTATCGTACGTCGTGCGCGTTTGTACGCCATTCTTTTTCCTTCGAGTGCCATCAAAAAAAAAAAAAAAAATACTCGGACGTCTAAATTACCACTGAAATTACACTTTGATATTCAGACGAGTTTCCTCGATGATGATGGACGATTGCTTTTGAACGACGAAGAGAAATGTGAAAGACGTACAAAGAAACAACCTTGAATTATGGATGCACGATGGCCGACCTTCGTTGCGCATCTGCGTCTGACGTAACGTCAGAAATTCCACGTTCCGTTCTTTGATTCTTCAACTTCTTGCGAAACTTTTTGCAAAAACTGTCGGTGAAATTTTGTACTTTATATAATATATCGAAGGAGGAGTTGAGAGGAAGATCGATCTATTGATGCAATCAACAGGTGGTGTTTGAGAACGTAATTGCGCAAGGCTGCAAGTAGCATTTCACGAATCGTTATCGACGAATTATAACGTCATCCATAATTCCGTGCACGCCACGATGAATTCTATCGTTACATAAGTCCTCTCGTCAATGCGCGTTACGACACGCGACTTATTTTTCGCCAGTGACTTTTGTTACCTCTATAAGAAAGATGTATATTTCTCTTCGTCGTTTTTTCTTCTCTTAAATAAATTGATCTTTTCCAACAAGCGATATATTGTTCGTATCACGTAAGTGTTCGTGGGAGCGAACGGTATAACAGTATTGAAACAATGCTAAAGCGAATAATCCCGTTACGCAAATTGAAATTTACAAATAAGAGTTACCGAGCACTGCGAATAATTCATAAATTATAATACGACTCTACGTAAACTATCAGCAACCAAATCGTGGGATTCCTGTGACTGTGCATTAAATAGAATAACTCAGGCGTGAAGAGCAAGCAGAAACTTCAACATTTTTAGAATCTTCAAGAGTCTTTTCTCACAAAGGATTTTCCTCGATTTTCTTTTCCGACAAGAACGATTTTAATTGTTTGAGTAATCAGAGATTCATTCCAACGAATGTTCAGGATCTCGCATTCTTCTTGAAGTTATTTTTCCATAAATCATCTGCAACGAAAGGACTCACTAATCGTAATTATAATCGAAGGACAATTACGCATAGCGTGAGCATTTCTCAAGTCGAGAAGTTATAAGATAACAAACGCATCCGCGTTAAAAAAAAAAAAAATACTAGAGAAGGAGTAGGAAAACCTCGCGTGTCTAACAGCTATTTTCACATCGAAGGTAATCATCGATCGGAATGTGTCGTCTCAAGAAAAGTACCCTTCCCAACCATATAATGTTACAATCAACTAATTAGCAAGGAGTCCCCGAAGACGTTTCACTTCGAGAAGCGATCTCGACGTTGAGAAAATTGATCGGGCAAAAATTTTAATATTCGCGAAGTTGATCCTTGTCGGGTTCCCCGTGTAATTTCGCCATGGGAACATCAATAGCCCGTATTACAGTTAGAAGGCAACGCGACGATTTACAGTTACACACACGTGCACGCACAGGCGTATAGCATTTTTAGGCAGAAACAAGGTCAACGACGAAACGACACGGTCATTCGTGAAATTCCGCTCGTCAGTTATCGATCGACATCTAATTACTCGTAAAATTTACTTTTTTCTAACGGGACCGTGTAATCGAGGCGACTCACTCGCGGATGCACCGTTACCATATTTCATCGAAAATTTCTCTGCGGCGCGATGAATTTGCGGAGAGGAACGCAAGGAGGACGCCATGCAAGGATTATTTGCATGGCGATTCGAAATTTACGAGTGATAAAATTAACGAATCGAGGTACAGATTCTTGCGTAACGATTATTACCCAAAGTGAAACCTTGTACATGTTGGCAAATTTCAGTTGCAGCAATTACCTCGTTGAAATTACCGCGAATTGTTACAGAACGGAGACAAATTGTGACGATTATTTCTGAAAATGCGCGGCACGACAATTATTTCTGAACGGACGTAATTACAATCATTTCTAAAAATACGAAGGAAACGTCTGCGAGGGAAAGTATTGAAATTTTTCAAGAAGAGCCAAGTTGGTTAAATTACGGGCAGAAACTCTCGAGTCCGCGCAAAAAGATGAAAGACCGAAAGAGACCAAATTACACCTTCCGTCGTCTAGGTCACCGAGTCTGAAAGAAACACGAAGGCCAAGAGAGTCGAGGCACGATAAATTCCAGTATTACTTCCAATTGTCCGCGCGTTTCTCAGCCGTTGACAATCGCGCGTTCCTTTTCGTACGAAGCAGACTGTGTAATTGCATCGTGCGCGCTCGCGACTGGATCAAGAGGAAACAAGCAGCGAGGAGCACAATGAGAATCTTCAAAAAAAACCTGCCTGAATAATAAACGAGCAACAGCGAGTGTTGAATCGTGTTTTGAATCGGGAAAAGAGAAATGACATGTGAATTAAGTTAATTAAATTACAATTCACAATTGAGGGATCTCGTTTGTGTTTCAATTTGGAAAAAATTTTTTTTCTTTCTTGCGAGTTAGGTGCAAAAACAAAAATTAGCTGACAGAAGCAACGTACGGACGTAACTGTTATTCTCAATTTCTTTTTCCAAGGCATCGTTATTATCATAGCGCTATTAGCGCTATTAGTGCTATAAATACAGTGGATGACATCAGTAGATGCAATAGTAAATACTCTGCGTCCGCTATATTGGGAAATACACGTGTTAAATTGCACTTAAGGACCGACAATCAGCCATTTTCTACAATTCCAATTGTACTTTGTTCCACTTTTGCAGAAGGATGTAACTGAAAAGCAATTATCACCGTGGTATAGTTTGAACGTTCATTTATCACCTTCGAAAGGATTCAACGAAATCAATTGTGAGACCAATGAAAATATGATTAAACGCTATGATTGCGAAGCAAACGTTATTATTAAAGATAATTGTCAGATTTGAGATTACGATTAAATCGCATAATGACAGAATAAATTGCGCCGTTGAAGGTAAGCTTCGAAGACCGAAGGTTATTTATATGGTTGGAATATTTGTGTAAAAATCTCGCATAACCGAGAGTTGAAAAAAAATAAAAAAATACAGAAATGGGAGACAGGCGACAGCTGCGAAAGCGAGTCGATGATGAAAAATCATAAGCCGCGATAATTTCCGCTTCGAAGCGGCATCCAACAACTGTCGTTGGGTGAAACGATACCCGCGTAGTCGTGCAATGGTACAACGCGTAAAATAACTGGACATTATTGTAAAACCGCCGGCGGGTTTCAATCGAGGGAGCCGCGAACACGGGAAAGGAGGAACTTTGTCTTTGCCTTCCGAGAATTTAAAAAGGTGCAATCACGCATTCTTGCTGTCGTTATCGGTTCTTGTCGCTTTTACCCTCTCAACTTTTGCGTTTCATTCGAATAAATCGCAAATAACACGGCCAACTTTGGTGGTTTCTCGTAAGTACGAAAGAAATAATTTCCAATTGTTGTAAAAATGTTTCTTTTTATTACGATTTACAAGAATTGTTTCTCCTTGAAATTTGCCATGTTCCATTCTTGGCGTATTAAATTAAAATAAGTCGCGTGTAATTGGAAGTTCTAATTAATATCGAAAGTTGAAATTATTGAAAATTATTGTTCGTGAATAAAAATATAATAATTATAAATAACGGAAAAATAACTTGTGAATACTGGGTAGAACAAATAAATGACCGATCGATTTTTATTCCGTATCGGGAAACTCTAATTATTGAAATCTCTTTGAAGTCGTTAAGCTTAAATTTTGGGACAGGGTTGCTCGGAAAGAAAGCAGACAAAATTGGTCGTGAGCGCTTTTATCGTTCGAATGATTACGTTTGCCGCGGTAATGTTACTGCAATGGTGAAAAGAGCGAGCAGCTGCGAGGAACGTAAACAAGAAATTAAAGTATGCAAATGAATTCACAGCGAATGTATGAACGAGCATATTTTACAGCGTTCTTGTACCGTTAAAATTGCTCCTTCCGAGATTACCTTATTTCAAGATGAACTTTGATCTCGTCTCGTACGAGCGATCACATTAGCAATCATTACCTAAGTATAAGCGTAACTAACGCGGTTCGTGTAGCTTCAATGTCAACTGCAAGATGAGAAGAAACCAAACGTTCGTCTGGGAACGGACTTTTCTCACGGATCAAAGTTTGAATTAAAATTTCAAAAAATGAGAGTGTACCGTAGTGTAGGAGGATTTTGAAACTCGCAGGTTCGTAATATACGTTTATTAGAATCTCTTAATACTCTTATCTGACTTCATAATCAGATTGTTCCCAAGTACTCATTATCTTCTACATACCGTAGCTGTCAGAAAACTTGATCAGTCATAAATCACCCTCATTAAAATTGCTCTACTGAAGTGGCTGCCTGTGCAAGTATCTAATACCTATCTGCATTCCTACCGCAAATTCCATCCATTCAGAACACGAATCCCAGTTGTCTCCAGACCCTATCCATTTCTATGGCACAAAGACATGTTGTACAATAACAGTCTATCTATCCAGCACCAAATTATTTGCCCTTCTTCGTAAAATAAAAGGTTTATTTCAATTTCTACGCCTTCAAATTTCACTCCTCTTTGAACAAAAGAAACTTATTCCAATCCTTTTCTTTTTAGCTGCAACTTCACTTCTTCACCTTCAAGTTCCATTTCTCTCTATAAAATAGAAATATGCAATCCTCAGTTACGAAAAATCCAATCCATCGTTTCTCATCATCCTTACCAAGCTTTGTCTAATCCAGAAAATTGCCTCAAGTTCACTCTCATTCCCAAGAAATCGTTATCAACGATCTGCTATAAATATATCCCACTTGATATTCAATTTTCCAGCATTCCTGCGCCGGCAACGTTTCTATCGAACGCTAAAAAGCGACTAACAACGATCCACGGTTGCTTCACGCTCGCCGGTCGGCGAAGAAGCAGGACGCGCGAGACCACCAGTTTACAGTCTCTGGTGGAACGGAGAAGGGAACCGCATCGTTGGAATAACAGTACCCTCACATTGGTGAGCACCGTCGGAGCCAGCGGTACCGTTATCGGTTACCACGTCGATGAGGACCGGCGACGGAAACCAGAGAATCCAGACTGTGCTCCCCAGCTTCTCCCGCAGCGTTCCTTCTCCGTCTCCTCTTCTTTCTCTTTTCGTGTTCTCTCCTTGCTTCTTCGTGCTTCCTTGACCCCGCGCCCGTCCTTTCCCGGTCGGAGGGAAAATGTTGGTCACTGGATGGTCACTCTCCGCAACAAACCAGAAACATTGTATTTCAGAGCAGCTCTCGTTACACTTACTGTTAGTATCGTCTGATTTTCGGCTAAACATTTTGGAGAGGTACTTGAACTTGAACTTTCTTCGTGCTGACCTCGGGTCAATTTTCGAGATTTCGTTTTGTTCAGATAAAATTGTACAGATTTGTTTTCCTAGGATATATAAGGATATCAAAGTTTCGATTCGTCTATAATTTTTACTCTGAAGGATCTTTTGTCCATGGAGAAGAATCAATTGAGTCTTTTAGAGTAATTACTCGTGGATCGTGCCAAGTTGGAAAATTATTTGTAAAAAATATGGAAAACTTTTTCGACAGCGATTAGGAACAATAAGAATTAATTTTCTTCCATAACCTTACATTCGACGCAAGCATTTTAAATTAGCAATAGGAAACAGGAACGTTCTCCAAGCCTTCTATATAATTACGGTATTTCCCCTGAATAATGGTTAAATGCATCTTAAATGCATGATAATTAACATAATATACGCAACTAGATTTCGACCTACTTTCCTACTACTGAATTTCTTTTCTCTTTCTGGTTACAGCGCAGGAATTCGAATCAACTGTTATTACTAGTTATCTGTTGCAATTTGCAACGACTCTGTTGCACAAAAGTACAATCGTCGATTACGTTTAATCGTGATGTTTGATGTTTCGAAATTAATATTCCTACGTTAGCCTACTTTCCCAACCATTCTTTAAAAAATACTCGACATGAAAGTTGCATAAAAAAATTCCGACACAAAAATTGATATTTGTTCCATTGATACCTCTAGTAATTAAAAACAAAAACATCTCTAAAAATATTCCAAATGATCCACTTTTTATTCAAACGTTGAAATTAACACCGATCGATCGCCATTATTTTAAACGACTGTGAAAGAATTAGTATTCCACCAAGCATTTCAAATTTATCGAAAAATTCAGAAACGTTGGATGTTTTATTGAAAATTCAAAAATTAACATTTTTATCCGTATATCCCGTATTGTTCGTACGCGCAAGAAATTCGAACCCATCTTTCTCTTGAAAAATCAATCACAGCAACACTTTCCATTCCTCACCCACGCCATCAACGTCAGATTCGCGGCAGAGAAATACTGATTGCGGACGAATTAATCACAATGATGCGTACGTGTCAGCGGCGAGATACGAGAGATTTCCGGTAAAAAGCGGCGGCCAGACGTTCACCCTTCCCGCGGAGACGCCGCAGAAGAGCCGCAGAAGATCTCTCTCCGTCGATCTTCATCCTCCTGCTCTTCCTCCCCTTCCTCCTCTTCCGCCTCCTCCTCCTCCTCCTCCTCCTCCTCCTCCTCCTCGTTCCAGTGTGGAGGAGCCGACTCACTGACTAGAGAACTCGAGTCTCTCCTGCGGAACATCCCTGGCAGTTTCACGTCGACGGTCATCCGGATCGACTCGCGGCCAAGGTCGATCGTCAATGACAACTTCTGTTTCGCGTGTTTTCGCGGTGGATGGTCAAAAATTGGAATTTTCATTTCAATTTCTCTCGTCGAAAATTCGTGAAAATAAAAATCTGTGAACTCGAACGGTGTTTGAGAGTATTATTCAGTGTGATATTTAGATTGTATGACGGAAGATGGAAAAATCTGGAAAACTATGGATCGATACTGCTGAGTGATATGATACTGATTCACACGAATAACATGGGATTCACGGCGGTGGTGCGTTGGTGTTTTTCGAGAAACTTTGGGAAACTTCTGGTCGGGAGATTCTGTTTGAGGAGTTTTTGGAGAGATTGAGATCGAGCAGCATTGGAAAGTAAGTGGATTTTAAGATGTGAAGCGGAGTATCCTGTTCTGTAGTCTCAAGATCAGGTTTCGTAGAAACTTTGATGGATTTTTTGATCCTGGAAACGAGATGGTGGGTTGTTACGTACCTCATTTATTTTTGCATCACTTATTTTTAGGATATGTTTAATAATTGGTTTGAATTTGCTTTAAGTGGATGATAAAATTGTATTTTTCAACGATTGAAGTATTCTACTTTTATTCGTTTTCATTATCAGACTGTGTAGTATTTTTTGACGAGGAGAAACCAAAACTATTTTAGATTATAAGAATCATATTTTTTTCAGTCATTAAAATGCACTATATAATTGTTTATTTATTTGCAAATAAGCAGTCGATATTTTCAAGTCGTAATTTTCTAATAACAAGTTCAAAGTCCTTTGAAATAGATATTGGATTATTAAAACTACGTTTCTTAATCTTAATCCAAAATATTTTTTCTCAGATTCATTGTGCTCGTGTACGTAATGTTTATATTCAATTCTTAAAAAAACGAATGATCTCCATTAGAGAAAATTAATTCCTATATAATTTTCTCATCTCCTTTCGCCTCAATTATTTACTAATTATCACGTTACCAACTACAGTGTTTGTAATTCCATTCAAAATCGTACTACGTAGATTTTTCTTCGATTTATCCAAGCATTTATCTTGAATCGGCATTTTCACCGCGAAGAGACGTCTTCGACACGATTTTCCCTCGCACGCGAGCAATTTCGTGCGTCCGGTTGCTTCCGTTCGTTTATTCGATTTCCATTACGCCGAACTCGGTCGGTAAACGAGCCGTGAACTTGGTAATTGTAAGTTGAACGATCCACACGCTTTAAATCCGGCCGTGTACATTAGCTTCTCCACGCGATTCGTCGACACGTGATGCTGTAATCTGTTTGTCGACCTTAATACCGTTGCCTTCGGCGCGGCAGCCGCGTGAATGAGGATCCTCCGTCATCCGGCAGCGATGACAATCACTTAAACGTCCACCAGTTGGTGTTTACCTCGTAATTGATCGTGAATTAATGGCGAAAAACAAAATTACTGGTTTAGTAAAATTTGATAGCAAAGGAAAGTTATCTCTCGAGAGATAATAGTAGGAAAGATTAAGATGATGAAAACGAAACAAAAAAGGATGAAATTTGTTCTGCAAGATACGTTGTTGATTTTAAAGAAACAGATCTAATCTAATTAATGAGACTGAGTGAACGCCTCATAAACACGATTTTCTTCTGGTTTATGGACCATTCTTTGATGCGCGTTTAAAATGGAATCTTGCTGTAGGTGCGTTTCATTAAACACGGACAATTGAAGAACTCGTCTAATTTTTGGCACAACGTTCCTTGAATATATAATTATATTACATTTTCCAAAAATTGAATTCGATGTACAGTTATAAGTCTCTCTGAATTTATGCTCGTCAATTAGGCATTCCCGTTTTCGTTTCGATTAAATCTGATCAGACAAGGTTCGCGCTTGGTTAATTCCCTCCATTTAAATTTCAAATTCATCGGAAAGAGAAAAGGCTGGATTGCGTTCGCTAAATTGTTCCAAAATATAAATATTCAGGAAACGAACGTTTAAAGTTGAGAGATCGGGAATGTTTAGAATTAAAGAGTCAAAGAATCTTTCGGTGCGTTTTGTGATTTGTGAGTGGAACACACTAGTAAGTACAGAGACAGATTTCGTACAAATATTAGAAGGGTTTCGTGCATTGGATAGAGATGACCATCTCATTTTACAATATCATTCCATTTTACATCACTCTGTAGTTCAAGGATTTCATCGAAGGTTCAATGGAGAATGAAGCTTCAATCACGATCTTCCTGACGTCAATTCGTTCCCGTTGTCGTAATTAGCCGGTCAGATCGGTAATCGTCCAATTTTCGACGATAATCAGTTTCGTCACGACCTCGGCGTGCAACGGTGAACACGTGAACAGATGGGCTCCGTTTACGTGTTCCTGCCAGCGACAGTTATTCCCCATAAGACAGACTCTTCTGAAAAGCCTCTTGATCCGGATAACTGTAAATGATTTCATGCTGCTTCATTTTCCAGCGAAATTCAACGTAAAAATTAAAAATTATAATTCGTACCTTGGATTTATTTCGTCTGTTTCGAGATTGAAACACTTTACAGGCTTGGAGAATAATTTTCGATATCGAAGGATATTTTTTGGGGGGGGTAATCTTCCCAATAATTTATATTCAAATGATATATAACACATGAGCCGAAGTTCCTAACATGTACACATGGATCGTTAGAAACATGTGTCTGTTAAAAATTAGTGCCACTAGTAAAAAATTACGACATCGTATCGTATTCGCCTGTAATTAAATTTCTAAATGGGGATTATATGGTAACGTGGTCTGCGCTACTAAAGATAGAACAAAAATATTAAAAACATTCGCCTGCCGACCGTGACTCGTGAGAAATCGGGACCACCTCTCGTCTATACTTTGTGTTTCACAATAAATTTGTAATTGCAGGATCGCACTGTATCATCAAAACTGTTGCAGAAATATTGAGAAATCCAATGTCCATCGTTGCCTTAAATTTCTAATATCGTGGAACCGTGCGTGTGTCGGAATATTAAAAATATCGAGTCACATGATTCTTCTAAAATTAACTATAAAGTGAACCAAGAGATAAATCGGTCTTTCAACTGTCACAAGTACTCACGGAGATCGAGAAAGGAAAATACCGAAGAAGCTTCGCAGTTGTTCGCAATTGTTTTACAAAAATATTCGCGAAAGCCACTCGTAGATTAAAAGTGTAATCAAAATATGAGAATCGCTATCGAATATCACGTTAGCCACGAGGACGTTGGATCGTTCCTCCGCATCGGACGATGTTGAAAGAAACGTGGCGCGTCATCGGTGAAAATCGAGCGGCGTCGATGGCATGCGCGCGATAATTCTACGCGAGTGGGTATCGAGTGCCGCGTACCCGCGATTTCTACCTCGGCAAACAATGCGATCCCTCGCGAAACGCAATCGTTTCTTCCCATTCGCGGCGAGCGCCGCTTCGTAGCCTTCCTGCGACTGATCGTAACTCGTAAAACTGCGACGAGTGTGAAAATTTCGCTGGCACTCGCTGATACAACAATAAGCCGAGACGTTCCATTTATTATGTTTTACGAGTAGACAGGAACTAGATGTGGAAACACCGATTCATTCACCGGGTGGGAAATCAAACCGAACCGACGTTAATCACGGAGCAGTAAATCTTCGAGGCGCGCGAAATATTCGTCGAAGATTAAAGCCAGTTGTTGAAAAATGCTCCGTAGAAACGGAAGCACAAACAGGTTAATTAATTGCGGTTCGAGGATGTTTGTGGAATTTCGTATCTTTACGAGTGTGATTCACGAGATGAAACTGTAATGGCCACTTTACTTTGAATACCCTGTGAATTTCTGTTCTTTAAAATTTATAAACGTATCACTTGGAAACAATCCGAGTTTTAACGATTCGTACTTTATCTTCTTATTACTTCATTCATTCGTACGGAATTCATTTGAGAACAAAGTGGTCTGTAACAAGAGAAATTTTTAAGCGTTTCATAAACGCATCACTTGGAAATAATCGATTTTTAACGATTCGTACTTTATTCGTACTTTCTCTTCTCGTACTGACACGGTATTACTTCATTCATCGGAATTTATTTGAGAACGAATAGTCTCTTCTGTAACAGCAGAAACGCACGTAATGAGAGTTGAACTTGAATTGAGAGTAGATTCAACCGATACTTAGTCAGACACTAACTGCCTAATTTCTTTAGAGTAAATGAGACTCGTGCGGACACTTTTATAACCAACTGTATGTCTGCACTGTGGCAACATGTAGCTCCATGCGAACTATGTTTCAAAAGAATGCAATCGACGACCTTGACAAAAGGCAGCGTCTCGAAGGGTGAGATTACAGATTCGATACGTTACTCGTCGATGGACCGTTCCTCCTCCAATCTCCGTCTGCGATTACAGTTTTTAATTGCCAGCTTGTCCGACATGTTGCAGTCTCGCATAAATTTAACGCTGGCTGCGGATCAGCCGCAAGGGTCCGTGGAAACGAGGTGAGATCCTGGCGAGATCACCTCACCAATCCAGAGTCCCTCCTTCCGAGTCTTTGCAATTTTTTCAACTACATCTGTCTCTATTCGATTTTTATCAGTCATTCGGACTAATAAGATAAGAACGGGTGGCACTGTGGTTTGATTTTTCGATATGGTGATACCGTATACGTATTAGACACACGTATGTATATTAGTATTTTAGCTGGAAATGTAAAATTAGAAATACTAACTGAACAATTAAATAATTAAATAAGAATTGAGAGCAAGTTTCTTCATAAGAGTTTGCTCGGACTGTTTCAGAACGAATGACGTCGTTGAAGAGAAGCACGACGAAGAGGAAAGCTCCGGCGAGCTTGAAAGAAATACGGATGCCAATCGTGCTGTAGTTTCGTTCCAGAGCTGAAAATGTCCTGCGTGGGAATGGCCTGTTACGAAGATGGCTTCCGATTGGCTGGCCCAGCGTCGGAATGCTCCCTCAGGAGCAAGGCTCGCATCGATGCCCTTTTCGAGGACTCGAGGTACGAACTTCGTGTCTACTCTCGTGACAATAAGCTTCCAATTCAATTTAATACGGTATAAAGAGTTGCTTTACAACTTTTGTAATGTCAGTCAACGTACATTCTGATAATAATCTTTATAATTTTTATTTTATTAATTGCAATTCCAAATTAAATTGAAACTTACTTATTCAGGTCGATTTACGGGTCGAACTTTAGCTGTTGGTACGGAGGGGTGTCGACCATGAACTCGAATCATTTGGAAGAGATGGGCGCAGACGAGCAGAGGAGGGTGAACAGCGCGGTGCAGGCGAGGATAGAGGCGATGTTCGCTTCCGTGGAAGCCGAAAGCGGAACACCCGGTGAATGCGCCGCTGCGATTTTACCGGTAAATATATCGATTACTTTCCTCCTCGTGGTTCTTCCTCGTTCTCGTGCCAGCAACCACTTCGCTCTACTCTCGTGAACTTGTAGGATAATGCTGTTGCTCGTCGCTGGTAACGCTGACGATTGTGTATTGATCTCGAGAGTATGCATTTTTCTTACATTAAGGAAGCAGTTTTAATTTAGATTTAATTTAGAAGGTGGGATGTTCTTCTTTTGAAGTAAGAAAATAAATTTTAACATGGACTGAATTCATGTCCCAATATTCGGTCATAATTAAGTATTATTTGTCGTTAGTAGACATTTCTTTTCATCTACCATCGTTAAATCTCTGAAAATTTCTAAAAATTCTACGTCTCAATTGCTTTCGGTGTTTTCCGTCGTTGCTGTTTCAAATTTGAGATGAATTATCGCGGCACTGAACGCAGGATCAGCGCAACAAAGATTTCACTACAATTAGACGGAATTACGAAGGAAAAGAGGATTTTCACTTATGTTAATTCGATCGTACGGCCGTGTCGTCGCGTCTCTGCCCCCGAGCACAGAAAAATCTCGGAGAACAGCCATTCGTTCCACTCTCGAGACGAGTTCGCGTCTTGGCCGAGGACTTGCCTACTTCGCGGCCTGAAGAATACATTTGTTTGATGGAAATTTCGGGTACCCGCACACCACTACTGCTTGCTCGTTCGAAGATGAAACAGAGCAAAAAATAAATCCAACCTTTTTTTATTTTGTGTTGAATGTACAACTGTTTAATCGTGAATTTAAGTGGATGGACGTGAGGAATATTCTTGGAATATTTTTGTTCAATGTCGAGTTAAATATTCCTGTTTTCTGATGGTTCCAGCAGACGTGTGTTAAACAACGTTTGACCGAATGAGAGTAGAACGAAACATGCTGGCAGAGATTAGGAACGTCGTAACACTTAGCATCGCGCACTACTAATTATGTGACGCGGTCATCGGGAAACGAGCAAATATCGTTCTCGATGTTTAGGGAACGATGGAAAATGTACTGCGACATCGAAACATAATTTCCGCTTCCATCGTGCAATATCATTACTATAATAACCTACCTTTTCTTACAAAGCAAGGAAATTCCAATTATTTTGTAACAACCATAAATTATCCTACAAATACAAATAACAAAAGTTCAAGAAAAAACTTTTAGCAAAAATCTTCGATTTATCACTTCTACTTGAAATACTTGAAAAATCTGCAAATTATCTTTTTTCCTAATCTAGCGTAATCAGACATTAGAAACATCCAAAGTCCAAAAATCACAGATGAGACGATTATCCTCGACGTATCGCTGCTTTTACGTTAATCGAATGCTCTCGTCAGAAAGCGAAGAATACGAGAATATTCACGAGCACCCGAAATAGTTATTAAAGATAAAGTACACACGGCGATTTTTAATCGTCACTTTCATTCCCGTTCACGATCCGCGAAGCGTGACCGGGCTGGCTCCTGACTATTTGGAGCACCGTAAAATTCCCCTTCGTTGCCGCGGATCGGCACGCGGATTTATTGCCCCGCTTTTACGGCCTCCCTCTTCCGCGTCGTTTCGTTGCGCCATTCGTCGATAATACCTTCGCCGAGGTCAATAACAACCTCAGATATGATCTTGAAAGCCGAGAGGTCTCCTCTGTGCGTCGAATTTACGAGTCTTTCCAACATTCCCGATCGTTGAGTTTGCACGGATAAATAGCGGACGTATCGAGAAAGACGGTGGTTTTGAGGTTATGATGAATTGATGAGGAAATGGGGAATATAAAAGAGGGATGCAGTTAGTGAAGGTACATACATGACTAACATCGAAGGGGAGGGGCAAAGAATGTTTAAATTTAATAAATATAAAACACGCGATAGTGACAAATATCTGAATTATAACTCTTTTTATTGACTTTTAAATTTGAACCATTAATACATAGCATCGTTTGTTCGTTCGTTACCTGTAGACTTCATGCGTCCTACTGTAGTTTCGTCGTTGTATCAGACATTTCTGAAACGAAAGAACGTTATCTATTGACGCTTTATCTATTTTAACGTTCCATCGGCAAATTTTTTAATACGCTGCGCAACTGTGGAATTTGTCTAAAAAATTTCAATGTATAAGCAAGATGAAATAAAATGAAATTGTTGCACTAAGAGATAAAGAGATAAAGTTTATTCTTGTCTATTCGTTTCTTTGCGTGAGAACAACTGATATCGTACGTTTCGCTTTTAAGTAGAAACGTATCTTGCACGCATCGTGAAACGAGGTTTTGGAGTAGTTCTAACCAACTGGCTGCAGTGACCGATGAAAACTCTTGATAACGGCGCACCATCGATTAATCTACGTAATTTACACCTTATTTGCATCGCGATGAACTTTCATTATCCCGTCGCTTGTGGCTTTTGTCTCTCTAATTGAAACAACCATTACCTTTTCCTTCGCTCTGCGATATATCGGTGTTAAGTTGAATGGGCTCGGAAAAAATGGAGTGCATTGAGAAGAAAATTGATACGATCTTTCTTCATTCCTCGCAGTTTGATGTACGATAACACAGCGTATTGAAGAATTACATTCTCCTTGGGTTTAACGAACTGCTCGATTCCAACATTTTATAATCCTGTCAGAAAATGCAAGCAGTCTGAAATAATTTAAATCCACGTCAAGCGTTGATATCTGCGAGTAATCTTTCCGTAGTTCGGTTTTTCAAAAATATCGGAAGAAAGAAAAAGGAAATTGTAATTTTGTCGCTCGACTTGAATGTCTCTCCAGTAGCAGTCTCTTACGAAGGAACGAACTTCCAACTTTGATCTTCCACGATTGTTCAAAAATCGTTCTTGATCGTTTTTAAAAGAGAAAGGAGAGGCAAAGTCACACGGTGACCAACAGTAACCATTGAAATTATCTTCACAGGTGAAGTATATGGGCGCAGCCCCCGTTGGCGGTCGCGTGGCGAGCGTTCGAGGTCTCCAAGAGCCCCTGCGCCAACTTCTCGAAAGAATCGACGGTTCCGTGCGGGCGGAACTCGAGGTCTCCAGACGAGGGTTGACTTTCCGCGCGTCCGACTCCACCGAGAAGAACAACCCGTTCCGGAGGATCGCCGTGTGGAGCGCGTTGAGGCTCCGCAGTAAAGCCACGCCATCGGGAGAGCTGCATCACGCTTTCTTGCCGTTGGTCGGCGATCACGAACAGAGTCAGGCAGGCGAGGAGAAGCACGCAGACTTGTACAGGTAGGGCATTGCGATGGAAAGCGCCGTCCAGAGAAATTAACCACGCCGTGGGTGCACGTAACTAACTCTCAGATCAAGTCTAGTTTACGACAATTATCTCGTAGAGAGGAAGATTTTGATCATCGATTAAGGGTTTCAGATTCTTATACGGCGTACGATCTTTTAATCCATTAAAACGTTGCATCAACAGTTTTCAATCAATCTGTACAGATTGAATTGAAGATAGGCATTTCAGATCAGAATCATTTGAATGCTCTGTTAGATTAAGAAAAGTGAAATTGATCGACAATTTCGATTATACGAAATAAACTGAACTTTCTCCTGAAAAGTCCAAAATTGCTTCGTTTTCAGAACGATGCGTGGTCTGAAAACGACAGCAGACCACTATCCACCGATATTTGCGGTGGTGATGCGACGACCAGGGGCCGCCAGGTTACTGGAATGTCACGCGTTCGGCTGTGAAACGGAAGAAGACGCAGTGGCCGCTGCGGCAACCCTTTATCGAGCGCTCGTGGCCGATCTGGACGCGAATCGGCGTCGACCAAGGCACGCAAACGGCGTCGGTTGCATGAGTCTGACTTCCGTAGCTTCCAGCGTCAGTCCAAGTAGCAAATTCGGCATTAGAATGAACGTGTTGCAGTCAGAAGCTGTTAGATGCATTCCTCAGCATCCTGTGAGACCCCCAAGGACAAAGAAAACCTCCGTGTCCAGTTCGGTGACGGAAGACGAGACGGGGAAGTCGCCGGAATTGCAGAAGGCTCCTAGAAGAAAGAAGAAGAATTCCGACGTCAAGGCAGAAGACATTCTGGAGGCTCGAGGAAGAAGAAGGGAGGCTGTTCCAAAGGAGATGGCTAACTCAGCCACTCAAAGTGTCACTTCCATTCAAAAAAATTTCGACTCGAGAGTTTCGAAGAAGGAAGAACGCGAAAATATAAAGAACAAAACGTTTGGCAGTAAAAAAGAACTGGACGCTCCTGAGAAGATCGAGACGGGAAATTCTAGTATTTCCGCGAGTAAGATTTACGACGTTGGCGCTAGTGGACTTTACGAAACAGTCTCGAACAAATACGAGAAACTTCCGATGATTGGCAGAGCGGGGAAGGATGCAGAGAAACAGAATAAAGAATCGGAAGACGCGAGAGAGAAGATTTATGACAAGTCTTGTGGTTCTTACAACTTGAACAACCCTCAGGTGTCCGCAGGAGACACGCCTAAAAATCAAGAAACACGTTCTACGAGATCATCGGACGTTCTGACGTACGACAGAATTGAGAAGCCAGCTTGCAAGAGCGAAGAGAACTCATTGTACGAGCGAGCCTTTAAGAGAAGCAGCAAGGAAGAGAGGCTGTACGAAGATCACTTCAAAGACGTGGACAAAATATACAGCGTTGCTCAAGAGGAAATTTACAACGGTAGAGGGGGCAAATTAGCGGCGGGGAAGATAAAGAGCTCTCAAGAAGACATATTCTACGGTAGGTCTTGCAGTAACGAGATTTATCAGTCGAATCATGAGAATCGTGCGGATTCTGTGCCAGTGGAACGAAGAAGGCCAAGGGACCCAGAAAAGGCAACGACTGGGAAACGAGTGAGCAGAGTGGTTACCATGGACAAACCTTTGAAGAAGCAACTGAGCGATTCTACGTCGAATTTGAATTTAACAGAGTTTAATCAGCCGAGAGTTAGAAAGAGAAGCAGAGCTGGCAGCGAACCACCTGTTAGTAGATCTGAAGATGCTGTGAAAGCACTTCAGGAGACCAGGTTGAAGAGATCTCAGAGCGACGTAGACGTAGATCGGGGAGATTTGATGACCAGGGTCGAATTGCCCAGGAGAGGAAGCTTTCTGAAGCCTGGAACTGCAAGGAGACCCAACAGTGTCAAAGGGGGCACCCCGCTGGGATTCACGGAACTTTTGACGAATTTAGGAACCAGGAGGGTTTGACCAGCGTGGACGACATCTTGGCTGCTATTATTGGTAAGTATTACTTGGTGATTTTGAAGTTGAAGATTCATAGTAGTTCACTACTATTTTTTTTTCCTTTTTTTGTTTGGACAAATTGTAGGAAATTGATACAAAAGTGACGATAAGAAATTTAGTTGTTATTTTTCAACTCTTGCACATTGTTTTCAATGAGTGATACTATGTTGTTTCCTTTCTTAGATCCCGAAGGGATGTCTTTCAACGATTTGAAACCCCTGTACAAAGAGTTCTTGTTAAAATTGGCGGCGACACTGACTCAGGATGAACTGTATCAGAGATCGGCGAGCATAATGAGAAGACGTCGAAGGCCCCAACGAAGACGATCCAGCCGACGTACCTGCTTACTTGGCAGGGCTATTAAGAGGTCTGTGTCGAGATTAAAGGGTGGACCCACGGAATTTACTTCCGTGATCTTCCCGGCGAGACGACTGAACGATAGTTTTGGTAGTAGTTCTTCTTGCGATGCCAGAAACAACCACAGGAATCGCATGCTGGCCAATAAAATGGGCAAGAGGAGATCTTCTTGGCGAGCGAACAAACACGGCGTTTGTCACACCACCTCGGAAGACAGTGACACTTGTATGTGAATATTTTGCAATCGTCTCAAATATTGGATTTCTACAGTAATTTCTTTCCTCAAGTTATTTTACATTTCTCCAGTAATTTCTTCTTAGTTCTGTAGATTTTTGATTGTTCGTTTGATCTTTAATTTACGCGTCGTGCGATATAAATTTCACCAAAAATTAATAGAGTCACTACGATCGTTCAGGCAGAAGACTGAATAGAAGTGCAGGAGCGACGGCGAACAGAAGCAGCAGCGGCTACGTGAGCTGCAGCGAGTGTAGCTACGATTCAGAGTCCTGCACTTGCGTGTCAGCGGACAAGTGTTACTGCTCGTTATCGAGGAGGATCCCGACGGAACTTCACGTGCCTCCAAACACGGTGGTATGTGCTTGCGACACCGACAGCTGCTCCGAAAGCAATAAATGTTACTGTGCTCGACAGCCGAATCGTCCGACTATACTCGAGCAGTTAAGACAAAGAGGCATCGTGCCCTCGGAGAGCACCCTCAGTCGAGCCGGAAGCCCAGACAGAGTGACCAAAACTGGCAGATGTCGGACACCTTTCCAAGGTTTGGACGTGCCCAAGGTAATACATATATGGTCGAGCATAAAAATGAACTTGTATTTTTCTCTCGTGTAGTAAATAGGGTTCATTAACTTGAATTATATTTTTTTTATTATTCTCCCTCTTTTTATTAAAAAAAAAAGAAGAAGAAAATAGAACGAATAGGTTTTTTATTCATTTGCAGAAGCAGTCATCGTCAAGCTACGGCAGTTCGAACAACCTCGCTCTAGATTATGATCTGTTTAATCCAGGACGAAAGTCCCAACAGTCTTCAGACAGCGAAAAGGTGCTGGTCGTTAGCGCCAGGGATACACAAGGCCGTTTAGTGTACGTCGGCGGCGCTGACAGGGACAAGAAATGCCTTTCCCATTGTTCCAGTCGATCAGGAGCACATCACGAGGCCCTTTCGATTAAGAAGAGCGCGGAAATCGCGGCTATTTTCGGGACCGATTGGAATAGAATCAGCAGGCGAGCTAGCAATGCTTCCAGCGTTAAAAGTTCCATCAGTCTGGAGGCTGGATTAGGGTATTTACCGTAACGATCATTTTTCTCTTTATAATTCCTCGTCTTATTCGATCCGATCCGGTTCATCGACCCACTTAATCTCAATTGCTCGTTATCAGGCATTTCGCATGTTGCAACTTAATATCTTTCTCAAAAAATATAAAAGTTTGAAATTTCTCGGTCAGAGCTTGTTAGATGTTGATACACATATTATATATATATATATAAGAACTTATTTTTTTATCTGTATTTAAAAAACGACAGCATTTAGCAAAGAGATGTAAATACACATTTATTCTCAGAGAGAACATTCAGAAATACATAAAATACGTCGAACTATTTCTGTTTTTCACAATGTCATAAATATTAGTGATGACAGTGTGGTTTCTATTTTTATACTTAGAGCAGGCATCTATAATGTTCAGTTACTGTTTAATCGATCGTAGCTCATTGGCATGAAAAACCGAGGATATCAATATCAGTATATAACGCGTGTATTAATTAATAACGGTACTACTGTTATTCACATGGTTCGCAGAAACATGTCAGAAATGTACCAGTCTCTCCTGTAACGGTACCATATTCTCGTTTCTGCGGGACTTGATCTCAGCAAAAGTGGTTCTGAGTCGGGTATGCTAAAATTGCTATCTGTGCTAGAGATATTGTGAAAAGGGAAAAAAAGAAGAAAAAAATATTCAGTACCGTTATTCTGTTAACGTACATGAATATTGCAATCATATCTTGCAAGTATTTGCATCATCACTTGTAAACTTCTCCCTCTTTATTTTCATATTCTTAATAATTATAGATAAAAGTAAGTCTATTGAGATTTAAAAAAAAACTGTTTTCTTCGTCTTTTTGACTGTTTGTATGTATATTAATTGGCAAATAATTTAGCACAGTAATTATTAATTTAGCACAGGTTTGTGAGATTCCTGATTGAATGTGATCAATTGTTCGTTTGTATTTTTATCATTCCTATGTTGCTACACAGGACCTGATAACTCAACTCAAAGATAGATTAACAAACGAATTAAGGGAACAGTGCAATATCACGCGCAACCCCATTTCTTTCGAGGTAGATTGTCATTTTATTACAATATATACATCTCTCGTGCAGTGTATATAAAATATGAAGTAATTCGTATTGTGTACTTTATTATGTACTGTTAATAAAGTCTTGATCCATTTTATGAAATTTCTCCGTATATTCCGACGGCACTTCAACGTTCTTCAGATTATCCAAGCCTATTTCCTCCTCGGTTCTAAAATTTGAAAAATGCTAAAGATCACATTACGAAAGAATAAAAGTTGAAAGAGATGTAAAATTGAACGATTCGGAATAAAGTTTGCTACCTAATTAAAATATCTACAACATTCTCACAAGTTAACAGCGCATTTTTATTTTGCTCCCATTTATGATACTCTCTGAGTATTATGTATGTATTTTGCGCTCTCAACATTTCTCTGCCCCTCCTTGTCGCACAAAGTTGAGCTAAAGCCTCCAGTAACATGAGTCTAATAAAAATAATTTAAGAAGTAATAATTCCTATCTAAAAAATATGGCTATATAGACACACTTCTATACCTAATGTCTACATCTGGCTCTCTCCGTTTCGTCTCTGGTAAATATTGGAGACTGATTGGTAGCTTATCATTGTCCTCGTCATCAAATTCTTCAGGTCCAGCCAATGGTAACAGAAGATGCGATAAAATATCTACTTCAGAACTTAATAGCCATTCATGATTTTCCACATCGAAGCAACAATTTTTTAGAGTACCAACGATTCCACCACGTCTCACTAAGCTGTCTACATACTCTGTGAAAGGAAGTAATCTTTGGATAACACTACGATCTCTGTCCATTAGATACCTACAGGTAATAAATTTATAATTTGCAAATTGCAATTTACGTTTAAATTAAAACAATTAATTAATAATTTACCTTCTCACAGACGGAGACTGGCTAAGATTACTAAAAACAGGACCTAAGTAATGAAGCTTTGCACCAGTATTGTTATACCGTTTCGAAGTGAATGCTACAACGATACTGTCCCATGTATAACCACTCGTTTCAATAAGTGTTACAACCCTATCGACTAAATGCTGTGGTCTGGTCATATTGGAAAGGATCATGCAACATGGATCTGCTAAAATGCTTTCTTTGTCCATTATGAATCTATAAGAAAAAGTAAAAAAATGTAAGAAGAGGAATGTTATTTAGTCTTGTTAATAGCGTTTACCTAATACAAACATGTATTAGATTGTAATTGTATTTTCCATCTTTTGGCTGAGTCTCTGAGATCAACAGAAACGCGCTGGTTCCTGCTTCATCCGCAGTTATATTTATCAAAGCTAGAGCTGCATCTTTGGAAATTGCTGTTGAAGAATCTTGAGTCAACGCAATTAGTTGCGTCAGTAAATCTGGAAGCTTTAGTAATAGTTCTCGTCCCTCTGCGTTTCCAGTTACACCTAATATTCGAGGATTATCATGAAAATTAATAAAGAATGAGAGGTTAGGATTACAAAAACTTAGATTACGAAGCATGTTATAATCATAGATACTTACTGAGAACATGTTCCAAGGCGATAGCTTTTAAATCTAATCGTATATTCGGATTTAAGTACAGACATATTTCTTGAAGGGACTCCATTGTAATTTACATTAAACAACCTTTTTTTTCAGTAAAATATTGTACAACAGAGTACGCGTGCAGGACGATTACAGTGACATCTAACTCTAATATTTTTTACTTTAAATTAATAATTTTGTAAATAAATTGAAAAATGTAATAAATAATATTTTTTATGATTACCGATCCTATACTTACGTCATACGTAAAAAAAATTCATAACCTTTCCTGTGTAATAATGACAGATGCAATTGTAATCGTACCTAATTAATGAAATAAAGATTTATATCCAAAGTGTATGAAACTTGTTCTATGCGCCACGTAGCGGTGAAACGGTGGAACTAACTCATGAGATAACAATTAGTTCCAGTATTTCACCGTTACGTCGCGCTAGTGTTTGATGTCCAAATTTTTCCTTGTGAAAAAAACTGATTAAGAGGTGTAATTTGTGAACTTTTGTAGTTTCATCTTTTTCATTGGACTCTCAAACACTTTCCCTTTATATCATTTGAACGTTTATGGCTGAAATAGTTAAATTTATTTCAGATTATTAAAGTTGTCAACATTTGTTCATAGATATGTATCTCCGTGTTGAGTATAGTGACCGTAACCACGTGGATATCTAACGTTTATCCTATGTTTACCGTTTGAAAGAGAGCATAATTGTTTGTAATACTATTAACAAAAATATTCCTTAATGAAAAATGACAACCGACGAAAAGATAACCACAGCGGAGGAGATATTAAATGACAAATTGTCCGAGATTTCAGACGCGAATAATGCGAATGTTACTAGTAATACGAAGAATGCAAAAGTCAAAAAAGAGAAGTCATTAGAGCAACAAATCCCCAAAGGTAAACCAAAGTCTGGTAGAGTATGGAAGGAAGAGAGGAAAAGGTACATAGAAGAGAGAGAAAACTCTGTTGTCTTTATTGAGGTTAACCCCCAATAAATAATTATTTTGTAAACAGATTTTCATCTCTCGTGAAAACGCGCGGCATACGGTTGTCCTTCGACCAGAAACAAAAATTGAGGCAGGATCTGAAGCGTGTTAAAGAGATGTCAAGAGCGATAAAAGCGGAAATACAAGCGAGAAAGGAAGCAAAAAAAGAGAGACGAAGAGCCAATCTAAAACGCACGGAAGAGAATCAAAGGAAGAGCGAAATTGTACAAGTTGTAAGTATTGTTCATCGAAATCTTACAAATATCTCTTGCGTGAAAAATGTACTTGGGATTGCGACTAAATATAATGTTTATTCATAGATTACAAACACTGCAAAATTGAAGAAGATCAAGAGGAAACATCTGAGAATGATACAAAAAAGAGATACGCTCAATCTATAGAAAAGGTTGCGTTTATTTGATTTATGTAGAATGTATAAAATATTGTAACTTAACTTAACTTAAAAAAAAAAAAAAAAAATAAATTAAAAAGGAATTCTTAGATTACGTATCTCACTATAATGAAATTTAAATCTTACGACACGTATCACTCTTATCAATACGCACTTTATATAAAATATATGTCATGTGTAGTTTTTCGATAGAATCACGATTTTCGGTAGGTGTATAATTTTGACAAATGTATTTCTAAATAATAAACGTTTTCTAATTTGAAATTCTTGGCTGCTTTGCATCTTTCATTTTCTGTCTCGCGACAAAATGTCTAAGGTCTTTTCTCAAGGTGTACTCTGCTCGATTAATCCACTGTAAATGAATTGTATTTAATAAGTTTCCATATTAAATCAATATCGCTTGAACATATCGCTAAGGAATTTACCATTGTTTTGACCCATTTTGGCAAATTTTCCTTGTTTTCATCCTGCAAAAATCTAACAGCGAAAGAAATATCAAACATTGTTAGAAACTTAAAAAGTATTTCTATAATTGACTAAACAATTATCGCGAACCTTTCATCGATTAGCAATAGAGCCCCCCAATCATGGATATGTCTCAGACAACGACCCAATGCTTGGTTCAACGCTCTGAACGCCTGAGTCGAATACCAATCCGATCCTCTTAACAAGCCATTCTTAACCTTTTTGTTGTTATAAGCCATTTTCATTTCAATCATAGGGTCGTTCCTTACTGGATAAGGTATACCAATCTGAAGAAACGATTGAAAATATTTTCACCATCTTTCGTTTCTACCGAACTGATTTAAACGAGTAACTCACAGTGACTACACAACGAGCTTCGTCATCTTTAAAGTCGATCCCTTCTGCTACCTTTCCTCTGAAGACCGCCAGTAATAGCGCTCCAGTAACGTTTCTCATTTGTTTGGCAGACGTCTGCTGTACCACTAGACGATATTCGGTCATAATATCCGCAAGATCACCTCCATAGCGGGGTTCAACGAACACGTGCTTCACATTGGCGATTTTACTCAAAGTGAAAGTGCTCTTCCATCTTTCTACGTGTTTGTTCATCACGTTGTAAGAGGAGAAGAAGCAGAGGATTCCGTGAGGCATTGATTCGCAAATATCCAACAACACTCTACCTATTTCATCCTGCAAAAGATCACGTAGAAATCGTTTATCCGATTTATATTGAAAAAAGTAAATTGAAGTCACATACCTGGAAAGACCAACTGTTCACAGTTGGGAAAGTCCCCCTGAGGGTAACTTTCGAAGGTCCATGGGGTATACAGGTTGCGTAAACTTGCTCCTTAGGTATGATATGGCTGGTCTTCAGCACGTGTGGGAACGACGTTCCCAATTCACTTTGGAACGTCGCGATTGGACTCAGGGTACCAGACGCGAGTATTATAGAGCGCGCGTTTTGAGCGAGCGGTGCAAAGATAACGCCTGGATTCATGCATATCAGTTTCAAGGTTCGTGCATGCTGTTTACGATGTTTTGCCGGCAACCAGTCACTGGAATGCGGCGTCCTTCCGATCGGCTGAAATTTCGAAAAAAGTTCAGCTTTTCTCTCGCGTATCTTTAAGAAAATTCATTCTAAATCGAAATTATTTATTGAATTCTCTTCGGCGAAAGGCGATGATCGAAAAATCATATTTTCCACTTACGGTTATTAAATCATTTACTATCGCTTCGGTCACACACGCCCTGTAGTCGTCCACGTAGTTGGTGCAACTGATCATTCGAATGGCGAATACCAGATGATCAAGCACTTTCTTGGTGGCAGGTGAAATGACGGGCTTTGTCAATTTGCGAGATATTTTGCTCTCTTCTTTCGCTTTATTCATGTCCGAAATCACCGTGTTGCAGGCATCTATAAACGCTTCACACAGGGGTTTGTCCATAAAGTGAATGCCGAGCAGTTCCAACAGCTCTCGACCGGTCCAGTACGGACTCGAACGAATCTCGTTGTTGTAGTTCTGCGAATTTGACAGAAATTAACACGAGATGGAAAAAGATGATCGTGCAATTTAAATTGAAAACAAATTAAATTAACTAGACACAACTGTAAAGAATTTCTGAGAATCGATCTTACTTACGCTCTTATTGAGGACCATGCAGCCCAGAAACTGTAGCATCCTGGTAATGAACAAGCACAGAATTTTGTAAGCCTCGTGACTTTCGTCGGATCGTGCTTTTGCGAGTTCTTCGCATTCGTTCACGACAACTTGGAGATGATCCTCGCGGAAACTGACGCTTGCAACCTCTCTAGAAATATCCTCTATGTTGTGAGCCTCGTCCAGAATAATTACTTGGTCCTTCAGGTCCATTTGCATCTGAATCAATCGCCGAATCGATCGATCAAATCTCAAACGGAACATCTCATCATCGAGCACGTTAAACTTGAGCTTTCGTTAAACGTACAGACTTACACTTTCGCGGATATCGGGGTTGACGATATAGTTGTAAGGGCAGAAAATAATGTCCGCTTTGTCCGCGAGGCTTCTGGCAGCGAAATACGGACACGCTCCTTCGTTCTTTCCAATGGTCACCAAGTCTTCGATGTCCCATACCGGAGCCAAGCCTCGAATCTCCACTGCGTGAAACGTGGAAATCGTCTTCTTGTTGGACTCGTTGTAAAATGGACACCCTTTGTGCTACGGAAATATTCTTTATTCGCAAGACTCAGCTTCAAGCCTGAGTAAAACACGTATTAGTTGTATTTCTTTTTTTTTTTTTTTTTTTTAGAAAGTAGAGTTTCTTTGAAAATTGGGAACTTGATTGACTTTTAGAAAATTAGAGCAGCCGGAACGTTAGAGTTAGCGATAGTAGATAGACCGAAGTGAGAATACAGACCTTCATAGGATCCAGCAACTCGTTGCAAAGCTCGGTTTTATTCTTCGTAGACTGTTGGATGCAGGTGTGCTCTCTGCTGCTCAAAATGGCCATTCTATAAAAAAGCGATCAGTCCGTTTTCACACTTGTTTTCAGAAGAGAGAGAGAGAGAGAGAGAGAGAGAGAGAGAGAAAAAAAAAGAAAAGATATTCTCGTAATCTACTCAAAGCTTCTTACTTCTTGTGTCTGTACGAAGTTTTCCTCAATTCCCTCACAACCTGCTCGATTTGCTTGTGCGTTCGCGTCCCGTAATATATCTTCGAGACTTTTATCTTCTTTCTAAAAAACGACAAAACGACACTGACATCGCGTGCGAATAAATTTCACAGAATAGAATTCTTACAGTTTCTCTTCGTCGAAGATGTTCTCGCTGTTATCCTCCGTGCGTAAATCATCCGCGCACTTTTTGTTCGAATCTTCTCCATTGTCCTCGCGCGATGTCGTTGGCTCGTCGTCTCCTGAAATCAATTCTCCTTGAAACAAAAATATCTGAACCTCTCCTTTCCGTCATCTTTCGGTCGAAGAAATTATACTTATACTTCGGACACTCTGACGAGAGGAAAGGGAAGAATGTCAGCAACTCTTTCCATCTTTTTTTTAGAATTTGCCCGCTGTTGAGCGAACAACTCGTTTGCTGTCAACTTAAAATCCTCAGTATTGGTCAGACGCAGTGAAATTGTTAATTTCTTTTATTAGTATTAAATTTGTATGTATCCTTGTATTAGTATCAATCTTCTCGCAACTTTCTCTCCTCTCATGCAGGAGAGAAAAAGAAAAGGAATCTGATAAAAAATTACTATGAAAATCTGTATCTCTCTTCAGGGAGGTGCCAGCAGAAACACAACAATTCCTCGTCTCGTACGACTCTCGGAAGACCTCTTACCGAATCTATCTCAATCTTCTCCAACCCCTTCGAACGAACAACGCTCGATCAATCCCGCCGATTCATTTCACAGATCGCAAACAAACAAACAAACAAAAAAAAAAAAAAACGGAAAGAGCGGTGGGAAAAAGAGAAAGAAAAAGAACGAGGGCAAAGGGGCGAAACGTCGGAAAAGGGACAGGGGTAGATTCTTTCATCGAATTCGCACGATCCTCGGGCGCATCCTCGACGCGAGCGATTTCTAAGGGGGGGGTTGCGCTCGACTAACTGAAAAGGATTACGCTTATTTAGGAAGTTCTTCGTCGCTGAAAAGGCACGGACGGAGAAAGAGGGAACCTCTCTCGTTTCCACTCGTTCTGCTCTCCTCGCTCTCTATTAATGCCTGTGAAAAAACGGGGACGAGACGAGCGAGAGGAATGTCAAAACAGCGGGATCGGGATCGGGATCGGGATCGGGATCGGGATCGGGTGGCAGGTGAAAGGGCAGAGAGAGGTCCATTGAGCGGGATCAATAGGGGTGGTTTTATCCACCCTCTGGCCGGATGTCGACAAAAGGGGCCAAGCTTGCTCGAAGGAAACACGCGCGCACACACAGACGGCCCGAAGAAGGCCCGGAGGAGGGGTGGGTGATTTTAATCCTTTCGGTGCCTCCGCAATTTATTTATACCCGGAGTCAGAAAAATAGAAACGCTCGTAAATGACGATGAAAAGCCAGCAGCAGCGGCGGAGAACGGACGTTTATGTTCCGTAAGCGGATTTCGACGAACGCGCGCCAAGGACGAGGGCATCCCGCAGTTCCATCTTTCAGTGTCGCGTCTCCGAAGTTAAATCCATTTCGCCGTGGATAGAGGATTTGAGTTTGACGAACGAAGCGAGGCGAAGCCACTTGGTGATGACTGAGATGTTCCGGGCACCGCGATGGATGATATTTGGCATTGACAAGACTCGAGGATTTGAGTCACGAGCAGCAGTACGCGGCTCATGGTACAACTTTTCTACTATATAATAGATATTTGCCAACTCTTTTTTTATTATACCTACGATGAAACAGGAAGGTTTTGTTAATCAAAGAAAATGTATTTCTTTATTTCTCTGAAATATCAGCTTTTAATAGAAAAAAAAAAAAAAAGATAATTTGGTTAATAGAGTTGTGTAATGCACGATGTATATATATCACCTAAACTGCGTCAATCCTCAAATATCATTCCTATCTCATTAAATATATATATGTGTGTGTGTGTGTAAAAGTTACATTGAAAAATTTCGAGCATACAAGAGATCGAACGCTCGTGGATCACGGTGAAAAATGACAATTCCGCGTCTTCACCGTCGCTCGGCGGCGAGTACGAACGACCATTTTCGAACGAGCATCGAGGCGGAAGCGACGTCTCTCGTCGACGTCTCCATCGATCCCTTTCGGCTGGCACGAACGCAACAACCCGCAAGTGTCCGGACGTCGAGGGCGTAATTCGATGGCGACGTTAAAGGGGGCGTCTCTCAGGGGTGCGATAACTTTCGGCGTCGACTGTATCGCTGGATGATACCCCCTCGGGGGTTTTCTCCCCTCGGGTGTTGGGGTGTGTTTCGTTGCCAGGCAACGACACCCTCAAAGTCCCCGCTCTGATTGGCCCCGTCCCGCTTCTTCCTGTCTTAGCCTCTCTCTTCTCACCCCCTTCGACAATCAGCCAGCCGCGACCGTGCCTCCTATCGACGATCAAAACCACCCTCCTTCTCCACCCGACGCGCGTCCGTCCCCCTTTGCTCCCCCCACGACTCCCTCCACCCCGTCCACCAGAGCCGACCCGCTGCTCCTCGAGCAGCACGAAAATGGAAAGTCGGACACCTTTTCCCGCGCTCGAAACAGCCGAATTTCATTTATACGATTCGATTCATTCTCGTTTCCCCGGGTGTTTCGATCGATTCGATCGAATTTGATTTCGTTGGAACCGTTTCATCAACTTTATAGAGTTGCTCCGTGATCAAGAGATCGTTTTAGGAACATTCGATCAATTTGCCCGCGATCCTTTTTGCAATATCAGTTTTTTTTTTTTTTTTTTTCGAGGGCCTCGGCGAGTTACAAGAATGCAACTTTTTTACTTAAACCTGTGCGACGCGCATCGAACGATTGTACTGCTGCGTCAGTTAATCGAGATTTTGTCGATTCTGTCAAGTAGAATTCGCCTGGCGAGTCGTATTTTAAAATCACGCACTGAACTGGTAAAAGTAACAGAGATCAAATGAAATAAAATTTGGTTCGATTCTCTTTGTTTTTTTTTTTTTTCTGTTCGACGCGAGTACGCACCCTCGCGAATTTCAGTACAATTTCAGCGATGATCGAGGCATCCGTGTCAAGGGAGAATAATCTCAACTTGCTCCGAGGACCTGCTTTAAGAACCATGCCCGAGACGTTTCATTTTTCGTTTGTTTTAAAGTATCGTCTCAAAGTTTCCGCTACGTCCCTCTGCAAAGTAGAACTCGAACGTTGACCTGTCCCGACAGACCATAAGCGGCAACGATTAATTTAACGATACCGTGCCATCAAGCAACGTGTAAAAGAAAGAAAAAAAAAAAATTCACGTTCGTGCAAACATTCTTAGTCCAGTCGTATGAAACAAGCACAAAATGAAAAGACAACCGTCAAAAGTGACGATTTTGTGATTGATACAAATTATACATCGGTCGAGGAAGCTAAAATAAATCTGACTACAGCTGAAAATAAACGATTGTTGCAACGTGGCGAGAAAATTGTAAAATTTCCTTTCGTCGCCGTGAACGAGCAATTTACGCGCGTTTTTACGTACGCAAGATGGCAAAGTTCCAACGGAAACGAGACGCGAGAAAGGGGTCGCGGAAATGTCAACGAAACGGCCTGGAAGCCGGCAATTAATTCGATCCTCCGCGTCCGCGCGAGTTAATTCGTATCAGCGCGGAGCGATATTTTGAAATTTATTATACGACGCGTAAACCGAGCTTCCTCCGGCGAGCAATTATACCAATTAACGATCACGGTCCACGGTCGTTCCCATTCACCGCATTAAAGTATCTTTCATTGGTTGCTCTTTCATTGGCCACCACCACCACCTCCTCCTCCTGCTTGCATTATCGGGCAAAACATTGACCGTAAAAACAGTATGACTCGGTTGAAAATGAAAATCGTATGGAAAAATATGCGCTTGCATTTTTCATTGATTGAACGACCTTTCTGTTGGGCCGCGAATCGAGGTCAAGATTCGTCTTTTTCTTCTTTCGATAATAATATCCAGCGCGAACCTAAATGAATCGTTCACTGTGCTTTCTTATCTCGGAGTGAGCAAAGGGAAAGAAGGTAAAAGGAAAGAAAGAAAAGGAGAAGAAAATTCAAGGGAACAATACGGCGTCGTGTCCCGTGGTGTATTTCGTTTCCATTCATCGTGGCGAGTATGAATGAACTCGTTTCACGTCGATCACTCGCTCCGTATCTCCCACGTGCATATCCGCCCACGTATGTATATATATATATATATATATATGTATGTATATATCGCGAATAAATAAACAGTTGATTCCGCGAGCATAAAGCGGTCGATTCTTCGATTCCTGTTTGCGAAACGCGGTGCCTTCGCACGATCAGTTGGCGGGGGATAATTAATATCGGTTTTATCGCGAGTGTACCGCGATTATTTCGAGGAAATATACGATACGTATGATGTATACGCGCGGGATATGATCGGAAGGGAATGGTAATTTTTTAAATTTGTATCGCAATATTATTTTTACCGCAACGTTGTATCATTTGATATTTCCACTTTGCACGGACGACGAACATCGAACGGAAGCTTGAATTTTATTTTCTTCATTCGGCAAGAGAGTAAGAGGCAAAAATATTTTCGCTTCGAAGAGGGTTGATGTTTAATCTCGGTCTTTGCTTTTTCGTTTCGTTTCGTTTCGTTTCGTTTCGTTTTCAGCTGCGTTAAAAAAAATTAATTGGCTGTCAGTACAGTTGACAGGATATTTAAAAAATGCAAAATTTTGCACGCCGCGAGTGTTTGCGATGTCTCGAGAAAATTTCGATTTTTATCTCAAACACGCGACCGTTTGTTTTTACGATCGACTTTGCCTCCAAAAAAAAAAAAAAAAACAAAAGAGAAGAAACAGGAGAAATGGAAATCTAAACCAAAGCGAGTTAAAATATAAATTCGCGCGGCGATCGAGCGACGTTCCTTTTGTCCGCAGCTGTCCGGAGAATTAGGGATTATTAGCGGGGGATTTCGGTCTCTATCGATACGGCTTTTGTCTCGGGGGCCGGTCATAAAGTTTCGCGAAGCACCGCAATCCAACCAATTAGCAACGATTTGCTAAATCAAGCCGCAGCCACGAATTAATTGGTCCTCGACTTTCTTCCGCCACCCCCAACCCCTGTGTAGCTACCATTCTCTCTCTCTCGTTTTCTTCCTTCGTCTGTCGTCTGTCGACAACAAATACTCCAAGTCCTCTCGATGAGAAAGCCCAACCACCGCTGCCTCTCCTCGTATCTTTTTCTTTTTCTTTTTCTTTTTCTTTTCTTCTTCCCCGCCCCACCCACGCTGACGGGCGGAATATCGCGTTAAGAATACCGGAAGAAGCCGCGATCCGGAATCCCAATTATCGGTCCCGTCGATTTTTTCTTTCTTGTTTCGGGCAACATTTCCTTCTCCGAGACGCAGGAGTGAAAAATAGAAATTGTGGTGTCACGTAGCTAGCTTGCGACCAAAGCATAGAGTTTCCATTAGAGACATTAAAGACTCGAAAGAGATAGAAACAAAATTGTGCAATGCAAGCATCAATTTGTACATTTTGCGGGAAATCACTTAACTCACTTCTCCAAAAACACGTTGCTTTTGTGTCTGATAAAATTTCTAATGAAAATTGTGAATCGGTCATTTTGACCATTTTGCTAGTTCTACGTTGGTTAATTACAGTTACCACTTGGAAAAGGTTCAAAAACTAAAATCACAGTGTAACTTTCGAGTCGCACGATATACAAATTGCAAAGTAAAAGAGCTTCTAAAACGTACTCGAGAGATTACAGTATTTAAAACTGCGAGTTTCGTGTCTATAAAATTTCTAGTGAAAATTGTGAATCGGTCATTTTGGTAGTTCTAGCGTTAATTACACGCATTATACAACGATACCATTGGAAAAGGTTCAAAAAATAAGACTACAGTGTAATAAAAGTGAATTCCACTTGCAAATCCCAAACTAAAAGAGTTTCTAAAACAAACTCGAGAGAAAACTGCGAGACGTAACCCATTTCTCGAGAAAGAAATTTTCGACGATGCAATTTTGATGCCAACTTTATCCTCACCTGTCCCTTCTTCCGACAGATACTCCTCCGTTTTGTTCCCGCCGTCATCATCGGCAGGCGATAAATGACAAAAAGGGAAGGGGGATCGATCGCCCGGCCATTGTGCCGGCGGGGGATGGATTAGAAATTCTGCGATCCCGTGGCCGTCGACAAAGGGATTTAAACGATTCGCCGTAGTTTACGATGCGTCGTGTCCATATGTCGTGCACATCGTGCATTGTGTCGCCGGATCGTTTCGCAATTCGTTCGCGCAGCGGGCGCATCGCGAAAACGCGGCAATTTCAATGCGATGCTGCGCCCGAATGGGGGAGGGGGACGACGCCAGCTCGCCGATTAATTCGCGAGATTTTCTCTCTCTCTCTCTCTCTCTTTTTCTTCTTTCTCCTTTTAATTACTCACTTGCGCGACGAATTTCGTTAGAATTCACGGGGTGAAATGAAAGCGAAACGAACCATTTGCCAGGAGTTTAAACGACTCTCGTCTTCGAAGCGATATCAAGAACCCCCAGAAACAACCCTAGGATAGCCTCGTGAAGAGAATTTTAGCAGACTGGAATTCGCAAGTTGCTTTCTCGCCTTTAATCTCTACAACGAGATACTACTTCGAGAAGAATAATCGCACGACGGTGTAACGTAGATAAATAACGGTTGAATATGTGCCACGAGCTATTTCCTTGGCAAGGAACAAACAAACAAACAAAAGGAAACGTGGAATCATCGCATTCCTGGACAAACAGGAATGAGGGACGACGCGATTCCAATCCTCCCGTGCGAGTTGGAGGCGGCCAAACAAAGGGGGTCGCGAGCGATCGACGCCCTCTCGTTCGGCGAAGAAAGCAGGCAAAGAGTGGAGGAGAATGCGGCATCTCGGACAGAGCATCCCTCGTGTCGTCTCGGCTCCGGCGCAGAGGGTGGCGAGAGAGGAAAAACTGAGGAAAACGGGGTGTGTATCACGTCGTAACCCTACGAAACGTTCGGACATTGAAGAATTTTATTTTTTTTTTTTGATATTTTTGTCACGCGTATTAATATCACATTTTTATTATCTATTAATTTTATATGCATGTAATAACGATCTTAAAGATTGTGGCAAGTTTGGGAAAATTGTTGAACTGACTGCAGAAATGATTGAAACGAGACGTATATTCGCTCTGCGAAAAGATGAAAAAAATTCCACGCCTGACGAGTATAAAGATTTTTACAAAGTAACAAATGCATAGGGAAAACGAAAGAGAAAAATACAGAAAACTGTGCGACGAGAAGAAAGTAAAATCGCGAGTGGAAAGATGGGAGACGACGGGGTCGGATGGAGGAGCGCAGAGCCCCGAAGTTTCTAATCGAGAATGCTTAAGGGCAAAGCAAATACGCGAGGGGAGAAAAATGCCTGCCTTAGCCGGATCGAGATACGGTTACTGGCGGAAAGTGAAGAAATAGGTCGAGCAAATACATAAATAAAAGGAAAAGTAGCGAGATGAGCGTTGGAATTAAAGAGGGATGGGATCGGCGAAGCGGGAGAAGGCGAAGAAATACTTTCGACGTAGCAGAGATACCTCTCTTTCCTTCCTTCCTTCCTTCCTTCCTTCCGGCGATATTATTTTCCCTCCGGCGAGCGAGTGAAAATGAGACACGGAGAGCGAGATCACGACGGAGTGAATCAGTTTTTACTCCTACTTGGACTAAAAAGAAGAAAACTGAGAACCATGCAGTTAAGAAGAAGAAGAAGAAAAAAAAAAGAAAAGAAAAAAATTGCAAAATGAAAAAGGGAGGATGAAGGAAGATAAAAATTCAAAAACACAGCAAAGATTTGAAGAACACGAGCCAACAGATTACTCGTTACCACTTGGAGAGAAACCGAGAAACAGAAGAGAAGAGAAGACAGCTGAGAGAAAACGGATAAGACGGAAGGGACCGGCAGACAACGAGGTTACAGCGGATGGCGCAAGTATTCGAAGAATCGGCGGATGATCTAGCTCCGCGCTACTCTGGCAAACTCCTGTCGTTGGCACTAATGCTATATATCCCCCTCCTCGCCCCCTGGAGAAAGAGAAAAATCGTAGCGGAGAAAACGGTTCGAGGAGGAGGCAAAGAGACAGCGAGAAACGAAGAGGGAAGTGTGTACCGAGGGACAGGAACCGGTGTTTGGTCGACGGGGGTTGGGCGAGGAGGGTTCGGTCGTCATGGCGACAAGCAACCCCCGGGACCCACGGAGCTCGTCGCCGGGGTTGGTCGAAAAGGGTGGCCCAGGGCGTCTGTCGGGCAGGTTAGGCCGGGCGTATAGCCCGAATGTCACTCGACACAAGGGGGACACAAGGATGTCCTGGACGCGAGTGAGACGAAACACGTTGGTTCGGGAGCTGCGTGAGTGAGTGAGCGAGAGGGAGAGAGAGAGAGAGAGAGAGAGAGAGAGGGCAGGGGGGGAAGGGAAGGGTAGACGAGAAACGGCTAGGGGGGGGTGTGCGGGGCGGAGAGGAGGGGAGATCGGAGCTCGGTACAGAGCGAGAGACTCCGAGCGGAGGAGAGGGTGCAGGCAGGCCAAGATGGCCGACGACGCGACACCCACCATGTCAATAACACCCTTCTTCGACGCAAAACCGAGCCAACCTCCCTCGTTTCGCCCCGAGAGAGTCACCCTCTCGTAGTCACCCACCCACGCCTCTCTCTCTCTCTCTCTCTCTCTCTCTCTCTCTTTTACCCATCCCTAGTTTCTAGCAGCTGCTTTTCCTTCCACGACCTTTCGTCAGCCAGCCAGCCAGCCAGCCAGCCAGCCAGCCAGCCAGCCAGCCAGCCAGCAAGCAGGCGCCTCGCTCTCCTCTCTGCCTGGACTATATTCACGGGAGGACGATGATGCGCTCTCTCGCCGCGATTTTCCCCGGCTTCTTGCCTCCGCTCGCGGTAATTAACGCGACGATCCCCTGCCACCAGAAAGGGAAACGGCTACGAAGGGTGGTAACAGAGAGACAGAAAGAGAGAGAGAGAGAGGAGAGAAGGGAATTCACCGACACGGGAAGGGAAAGCAGCACTCGCAGAGGCCATTGCTAGCGAGGGCGTAATTCCGTTAAGTGTCTTCGTAAACTTCGTTAGCTGCATTTCCCGACATTACCCACCCCAGTGCGCGTTTCTACGCACCCTGCGCGCTCGCTACCCGCGCCCTGCTACGTGCTCCAAAAGCCGCGTTCGATGCGTCTCTCCGGCAAACCAGCGAGCGAGCAGTGAAAGTGCGAATAGCTCTTCTTTTTTTCTTTTTTTCTTTTTTTCTTTTGGTTTCCTTTTTTTCCTTTTTTTCCTTTTTTTTTTCTTTCCGACTGAACGTTATCTAGACACGAACGTACGAAGAAGCCTCAGAAGAAGTCGTCACACCTCCGCGAATCGTAAACGCAGAGAAACGTTATTGTAAAAGGAACGCGTTAAAAATTCAAACTCGCGATAAAGTAGATTTCCAAAAGGTCCAAAGTGGTTTACCAAACTGTCGGAGACAGTTGAAAGGAAAATATCGGCAGAGCGGGAGGAAGGAGAATTGATCTTTATTGACCGGATCAATTAAACGGTTTTAATGACATCGTCCGGCCGGCGGCGGTGTAGCCAGTGGCGATTGTTTTTGACAACTTTGGGGCCACGAGGCATTAAACGGTATCAAACGATCGCATTAACGATCCCGTTTGTGCCCGGCTGAGCCCCCTTAGGACGTTCGATTTGCAATTCGTGTCATAATTAACGATCACCATTATCATACGTAGTCGTTGGAAATGAAACTACAATCGGATTCGCAACATTAATATGCGTTACATATCGACGGAATTAATAACCGCGCACACGATATTCATTACATCTCTGCCGAGCCGTGCATCAACATCACTTAACATTCTAATTTAACAATAAAACCATTTGATCCCCGCGTGTCCCGCGTTCCCGTGCAATTTTCGAATTGCCGATCGCGAAGCTCGACTCGCTGGAAATGAACCCGCTCTGGCCCCGAACCTAAACAATTTCGATTGCGCGGGCGCGCGATTTATTTTCCATTAAAATCGCTGTTTACGTTGAACAATGTCCCCCCGGTCACAATTATGGCGAAATTATCGTTTTTATCGTTTGGTCGCGTGTGAAGTTACGGGCAATTGTTCGAAATAATGTGTCCATTCACGCGTGTAGTTTCGGGAAATATCGGACCGATCGTTCAAACTCTTGAGAATCATCGCGTTCGCGATGAGGATTACTCTCGTCTAGGATTACTACGATTAAATTCAATTTTTCAAACTTTTCTCGCCGAATCGCGACTAAGCGAATTTCGATTTTCGTCAAAGTCCAAACTATTTTGTCCAAACAACTCGATAATTGGTTATTTCTTACTATACCTTACTATCTTACTGCTCGAGTTCGCCTCTCGATCGACTCGTTCTTCTTCTTTAATTTCCTGCCGAGGGAACGGAGGAGAAGGGGGACGAAAGAGATCGACTCTTCGTTCAAGAGATATTTCACCCTTGGAGAAAGGAACCATTTTCACGGGGCAGAGCCGACGCACAGTCTGCGCGAGAAACTCGCATCGAGGCAAGTTCCTGTTTCCTCTTTGCCGAGATAATCAATGCCGGGCAAAGAGCTTTCCCTTTTGAAAAACCGGCCGCGCGGCGGGTCGTCTATCAACGCGAGAGAAAAGCAGATGTTGCAAAATCGCTACGGGTCTATTAAATATAATAACCGACGAGGGTTTTCATGCTCGAGCGAGCTGGAATATGGTTGCGTAATATTCGCTGCTTCGGTATCGGGCCCGGCACAATGGAGGCAACAGAGGCCTCCGAGCTACAGAAGAAAGAGAACGCTTCCCGTCACGAACTGTTACGAAATATTTTCGGCTAGATGAACTTGGATCGACTTACGCGAGGGATCCTCGTGGATGAATTGCCCCACGAACGTTTCCAGTTTCTCTCTCTGCCTCTGCACGTCGGCTGAAACATGAAAAAAAAAAAAGAAAAAATCAAATCAAACGTTTGAAACGTTCCTTCGTACCACGCGTCATTACTAACGAGACGAAACAAAGTATCCAAATTGAGATCTTTCCATAGACAAATGGAAAAAGGAAAATCGTACATCTGATTCTGCCGGACTAGCGAAACGTTCCCGAACGCGAACTTACAGCAACAGCGAACTTACAACGTCAGGATAAACATGGTGGTTACACGTTTGGAACGCACAAAAGGGGTGCTTAAACGTTAACGAAACGTTCAGTTGGAGGACCGAGGTCCCCAAGTGCTGGCCGCTCTGTCGCGAGTCAGGCGCGGGGACATGTGCCCCGAAAGAGATCGGAGCCGCAGATTAGGATCGTTCGAACGTGATTTCACTCGAGACGCTAACACGCGTTTCCCGGTAGCACCCATCACGTGGCACGCATCAACTGTACACAGACAGACCGAATCCAGGGGCCAAGAGCTGGCAAAGGGTAGCAGAGTGGAACGAAAGAGCGAATACTAGCAACTACTGCTACTATAGAGAGGAACCGAAGAAGAAGAAGAAGAAGAAGAAGGGAGTTTGAGTTGTTGAATCGAGTAGTAGGAGGCAAAAGAAAATATCCCAGGGCAGGGGCACACACACACACACGGGGCACAGCCTCTGAAAAGATCTCCGCTAATGGGCATTATATTTTTCGTTAGGAGAGCCGACGGGATTATGGGCCTGTCAGAGGTCTAATAACTGGTCCCCGGTGGGCCACCTAGCATCTGATACGGGGAAACGGGGGCCCTTCTCTTTATACAATGTGCGCATTAAAAACACTAATCGCAATGCGCACGAGCACGATCGCGTATTGTACTAGCGCATGGGATCATCAAAGGCCGCCGACCAAAGACCGGGGGAAAAGCTTTTGCACGCTGGCTCTCTCTCTCTCTCTCTCCCTCTCTGTCTCTTCTTTTTTCGTCTTTCTCTTTTACCGGCCGACCTCGTGAGACTTCTTCCAGGCCCCGGCAAAGAGTTTCGTTTCTATCGCCGCCCACTCTTTCGCCTTTTGTGACCCCCCCCCCCGGCCTTTTGCCTCGCGTCGCGCGGGATTAATTTTATTTCTTCCTTCCGCGAGAGAACTCGCCCAGCTTCGGGAGTACCACAGGCTAAGATCGCCTACTTTCTACCTACCCCCCTCCTCGTCTTTTTGTAATTTCGTTCTTTAAGCTTTCCTTGGCACGGAGTTTTCGATCCTCGAACAACCTGTGATTTTTCTATATCTTTACGCCTTTTCAATAAACCAAGTAACCGTAACTTCATTCTAGACAAGAATTTATCGAGTAATTTACCTGTTTCTCGTTACAATTCTAAATCGAAGAGTCGAGAAAAAATTACTTTATACAAGCGAAAAAATCAAATGATAGAAAATGAGTCACTGGCAGCTTGGAAGAGATCGTCAGTGGTAAATCCTTTGAGTCATCGAAACGATCAGAGTAGGGATGATAAATCGTGTAGCTGACGTTTTCTTTTTTTTCTTTTTTGATTTTCGTTTTATTGTTCCGCAGGAGCAATAGGCGTAGGTTTTTTTGTTGATCGTGGGGGGAAGGATTGAGTGAAAGGGTTGACAGCCTGACAGGAATGACTATCGAGAGAGAGATTACTGATGGACGATGACTTCGAACGACGAATATGAGAATTTCGCGTAAAAAGACAAGAGCCAGGGATTTTCTTTTTCTCGGTCTTTATCCCAATTAAATTAGATTCGAACGTGACGAAATGTAAATCGTAAAATGATTTAACGCTTTAACTGGTTAACCTGAATTATCGGTAACGTTTTATCAACTAGCGAGTTGGTGGCGCGGTAATTCCTGATGAATTTGTAATCGGAGTCGAGTGTTAATCAGTTTTGACAATTTCGTTCGGGAATTAATTGCGTGCACGCGACTTCAAAAGTGCGTCCGATATTCGGGCTCGTATTGATACGCGCGAGCCCGGCCCGATTTAATGCAAAAAACAAACACTTTAACGAGACTGATTAACATCGATCTCATCGGAACGCGATACATCGAAACATTTGTAATTCAATTGTAGCGAAAGGCGAGTAATATTCTTCTCCAAGTTCACTTCAATTTGCTGACGATTGTATTTCCACGTGTATCTTGCAATCTTTATAAAATGGGGAACGCTCTCAAAATTTCTTGGTTTCCTTTCGGGTTTTACACATTTTATTTGCAATCGTTGCAATTATTGCGCTCTATCGCAATTCTCATTAAAATTTCGCTTAGATCTACGATCGCTAAGAGGAGACTCGAACATTTATAATTCTAATGACAAATCATTTTTAAATCACGCGTCAATACGTTCTTTTATACTTTAATGGGACAATCGATTCTAGCCTATTTTTGCACAAATTTCAAGTTTACAACGGTTTATATTTTCAGATATACTCGAGTGATTTTTCATTAAGAGAAGTTCGCGTTCTTTGCTTTGTTCTTATTATTCACACTAATCGCAAATTCCTTCGTCGCGATTGCAGATTAGTCGAAAGCTACAAAGAGGTTCTTTTCCTCAAAAGGAAAAAGAGAAAAAAGGAAAAAAAAAAAAAAAATCGCGTATCGAAAACCGGCGGTTGGATCGGTCGGCCATTTTCCGCGATCGAGCCGGCCCCTCGAGCGTGCCGACAATTTCCTCCATCGTTTCGGGAAGGGGTTGCGGGTCTCCTGGAAGAAGGGCGGGGGGGTTTAGCGGTGACGCGCTGACGGCGGAGGGTCGCTGGTACGGAATTTCAAGCCCGCGGGGACGGCCAGCGAGATATCCGAGGATATTATCCCTCGGGAAGCCGTGTAATGAAACCGTTCCGGCGCCCCCGTGCTATTATATCCCCCCTGGCAATATAAGCCGGACAAGGATATAGGTGGCTGATACGTGGCGCAACCGGCCCGCACCCCGCCACGCCCTTCCCCCTTTTATATCTTCGCCCATCGCGAACCTCAACCCTCGACACCCCAACAGCCAACAGAGCCAGCCAGCCAGCCAGCCAGCCAGCCAGCCAGCCAGCCCAAGCTCGCCTTTCGCGGATGAACGGAGGCGCAAGATAGGCGAGCCGCGTCAGCGGAATAACGCGACGTCATCGTCATTGCCGTGGAGGGTCCGCGTAATTGCCTGACCGTTCCAAGAACCGAGCAGCAGTCACCGACCGCCATCTCGCGCAACCCTTTCGCCAAAAGGGAGGCGACCGGCCGAGACACTTTAAACGACGAGGATGGTAATACCTGGTGGGGTAAATGAGAAATTCTTTCGAGATTTTTATCTGAGATTATATTCCTGCTAGGCTATCTCCCGTTGGCCCTTTCTCCGGCACATAATGGTCTTTTCTCTTTTTCTTTAAGAAAATGCGGATTGTTTCAATAGTTATCGTATAGCTTAGAAGAAGGTAATTTGTATCGATCGATTTTGCGAATTTAAGAGTAGGGAAGAGTTGTTTTACAAGGGGATGAAACGCGGGACGAGACACTTTGAGCGAAATGGCTAATACGTTCTTTGGAGACTTTTATTCTAGTCCCCTTGCTCTAGGCGTTGAAAATAATGTTGTAACTTCGACATCAACTCCGATCAAAGCAGCGAGTAACGAACGTGAATATGGCGGTCTTGCGTAGACTGGACGTTTCCACTCACGCGATGGAAAACGAAACTTGTCGAATAATTGTCGCGTTTCAATATAGAAATTGGTTACTCGTTCTTCGATCACAGTAAAAGATCCAGAGTTTCTCGAGCAAACACAAATTAAAACCGACAACAGATTTACAAAGCTGAATTTTGCTCTCGTATTTAGCAAAAGTGCAAATTTAACCCAACTAACCTACAAATTTCACTTAACCGACCAGGAGCGTTAAATAAATTCACCGAAAAAGCGAGAGTTTACTTTTTAATCTCAATTCTTTGAATTCTTTCCATTCCGCTGCCATTCGGAGATTCGTCTCGCGAACGAATATAACGAGATCGACTGCGCGGCGAGAGGATTATCTCGCGTTTTCCCCCCGCTTTTCCATCCCCGCTCGTTCGTTTATCTCGCCGACGAACGACGAGCGCAATAAGGGCGCGGGCTCTAGCAATTACACCAGTTTTTGTCTCCCTTGACCTTCGCGGAAATTAAGCCGCCGCGGCGAAAAATAATTCGCCGGCGAGCAAACATTCCCGACCCGTCGATTTTTTTCTTTTCTCTCGGCGTGTTTATTCTGTTTACGGTAATGAAATGTTTGCTTCCGGGGGCCGGCGTTTCGCCGAAACGAAACGGAACCACGTCGCGGCGCGATTAGTCGCAATTAAAGAGCCCGCGAACGCGTTGAATCGTCCTCTCATTGTCTCCGCGTGTGTCCAACGTTGCCTCTCGAGCTACGAGAGACATTCTTTCGCAACAACGAAATTTGGAGGCAAAGGTTTCACTTTCACTTTGGATATTTTACGCACATGTATAATACGCGGTTTCCACACTTTTCTACGTTTAAACGCATCTAAGTTAAGAATCGAATGGTGAATCTGTAAACAGAATCACCGTAGTTTGAGTTCCAAATTGAAACGATTGAAATATATATCAACTGTGACTTACGATGCGTCAAAATCCAAAATGTAACCAGATACGTTCCGATATATTCCTGAACATTTCTTCGCTCTTCCAATATCTGTTTAGTCTAGCATGAACCAAACCTACAAAAAAAAACACCTTGATACCTTAGGAAAACAATCAATCAAAATTTTCTACGCGGAGTGTCTTCCACGAATCGAACGCTTCCGCGAGAAAGTTTAAGATCGCGAGCGAGGATGGTAGTAGGAAAGGAAAGGAAGAGAAAAAACAGAGAGGAGAAGAAGAAGAAGAAGAAGAAGAAGAAGAGAACCAAAAAAAAAAAGAAAAGAAGAGAAGAGAGAGAGAGAACGATATATATTCCGCTCTCGGCACGTGCACGCGGTTAAAAAGGTTCGCCGCAAGAGAGAAGTTTCGACGTGCCGCGCGCTGGTTTATAAAAGCGGAACCGGCTGTCGTGATACGGATCTGACCAATCATAAAAGCCGCATAATGGCCACTTATTCATCCATCCCGGGCCGTGGAACGAACAAAGGCGGAAATTAGTCAGCTTCGGTATGCTTATTAATTGACTGACATTTCCGTCATATTATTGTACAATGAATCGAAAGCGGACCGTAGAGCCCTCGAAACCCCCGCGGCCAGGCCCTACCCACCCCACCCCCCGCGGCAAACCCCCCTCCACGGTCCGTCTCTCCATCCACCGCACACCATAGTCGTCATCGTCGTCGTTCATCGGGGGTTGCCATCGGGTTTCATGGACGGCTTGGAACGTAATGCCACGTTTCTCCTAGCCATCGATATCTTCGTCGTCGATCGAGGCATCCGCCTCGATGAATATAATTCGAATACTTTTATAATATACATCCCGTTCTAGACGGTCAGGTCTGCCGGGTCCGAAAGGAGTGTCGAATATTACATTCTTCGTCAGAAGAGTATTTTACATTTATTCTCTTCTTTTCGAAGAATATCGTTTAGACAATCGCCGATTGCTAACGTCATTAACGATTATTTCAATTTGTTGGTCGGGGAAGATGATCATGACGATTACGAGGAACCTTCATTTGGATCGAGAAACGCGATGCTACAGTTGTATATTGGTTATTATTACCATTTTTAAACGTACATATCAATAAACGTAAGTTAAAGATCTATTTTGTTTACTGTTACGATAGATGCTAGAAAATCACAGGGGAAGATACTTTCGATTTTTCTTTCCAGCGACTCGATACTAGACTAATTACAAAAAAAAAAAAAAAAAAGAAGGAAAGACAGCGGATCGCACAAAGAGACGAACGGAGCATCCCTTGGATGCTGGGATTAGGCAGGAAGGAAACGACAGAACGTCGAACATCCCGAATGCCGAACGACCGACCGACTAAATGGAGTCGCTGCCGTCCTCGAAAACTAATGACAGTCGAAAAACGCGATCGCTTTGCGAAACGAAAGAGGGTGGCTTGGGTACCAACCAGCCAACCGAGCCCCGCCACAATCCGTGGATGATAAAAAAAAAAAAAGAAGAAAGGAAAGAAGAGTAAAAAAAAAAAAAAGAAAGGAAGGAAGAACCGCATGTCTCAAGGGTGCTCGGTGCGATTCCATCGCGAAGGACTCATCCTCGACAACCTGAATACTATGGGCATTCAGAGCCCTTTTTTCCACGATAATTACACGCGAAGCCACTAATTACGGCTTTGCATGGCGCGCATCTACCAACCAGGAGGAAATGGAGGAAAGAAGGAGGAGGGTGGACCGGTTGGCAGATAGGGGGTGGAGAGATCGCGGAGAACAGGCGTTGGAGATGGACGAAAGATGGAAAATGGGGTGGAAATTAAAATGTTCGCCGCGCGTTTTTCCCCCGATTGTTCGACTGAATCGGTTCTTCCTGCGTATCTCCGTATTTTCTCGATTTCCTCTTGCATACTCGAATCCGCACTCGAGATTCTTTGGAAATTGAGAGGAAATTAAAATTCTATCAAAAATGAATGTTTTGTTGCTTGCGTCGCGGATAGGGCGGATAAGGATCGAGGGTAAATTTTCAATTTCGAAAGCACGGTTTCGCAAAAGCTGTTAAAATTGTCCAGGCAGCGTGAAAGTCTAGCGAGTGACGAAGGGAAACGAAACGCAACTGCAATTTCGAAAAATACACGATGAAGGAAAGAAACGGGACAAACGACAGACCATTTAAATAGATATTCATCGATATTAATATTACAATCGAAAGTGTACTGACGTTCCATCAAATTTAAAAGGCAAACGAGAGGGAGGACTCCTCGAGCGAAAAAGGAAATTCAGAGTGTACCACCCCGAGGGACGACACTTTTATCCCGATTCCCGTAATTAGAATATTAATCGCGGGGGAAGGCCGTTCGATCCCCGAGTTCCTCCCAGCCTGCGATTATGCATTCCGTTTTTCATCCCCTTCGCCATCTAGTGCCATCTATTTTGTTTCTCCCTCGAATGATGTCGCGAAAGGGGTTGAAAACTTCTGTGAAGATCACCGACGCTTTAAACGTTTTCATTTCGTGCCACTGTCCTCTCTCCTCCATCTTTCTCACCCTATTTTCCACGCGAGCAGGCGCGTATTCGTCGCGTGGTAAGGAAGAGAGAGGAAGAGAGAGAAAAGAAGGCGAAAGAACGGAGACAAGAGCAAGAAAAGCAAAAAAAAAAAAAAAAAAGAAAGAAAAAAAAAAAAAAAAAGGGGGGGAGAAGGGTCGCCATGGCGCCCACGGATCTGTAGCTGATTGGACGATGGCAAGGGTACGCGTTTTTAGCCTCCCTTCGGATCTGCCCTCATTGTCATTTTAATTTCAATCCCCTCGGGGCCAACCGAAGGTGGAGCGAATCAGGGGCGAGAGCAGAACACGCACGCACCCTTCGCAAGATTGCCCCAACGACTTTGCCACAGCCAAGGGGACCTTCTACCGGGTGTCCCTCGAGAAATTTACGCGATTGGATTTACAGGCATGGATAGGGCGATTGATCTTGGACCATCGAATTTTTACTCGACGTGAGAAATTCGCCGAGTGAAAAAAGAAAACGAAGACGATTCGAAAATTGGCGACGAGTTTTATTTGTTGATTTATTTTATTTTTCTCGTGTCACGGTAAGATCATTTTCTGGAAAGATAAACAGTAGGATCGATGACTATTGATTCTCGATGTTTTATACGTTGCTCACAGGCACTCCATTAACCCTTAAAAGCTACCATCAAAGGAAATCACGTTAATTCCGTTACAAGTTTCACCCCTAGGTGATTTTAGGGATCGATAAAGCCAAATAAATGTAATCAAGTGTTTCAGCATGTTACACTGATATTAGATGAAAAAGCACTAAAGTTGCATTAAACACGATTAAAAAGGAAAACTCGTGCGCGGTTTTCGCGATGAAGAGCCTCAAGAAATTCGCCGAACGAAACGTCGACGATTTCGAAAAATTTCGGAGGGCAGAAATTTCTATTTTGGCCAGAGTTGCAAACGTAATTTGAAGTTGAAAAATCCCCGCATTTCCACGAAATTTCGCGGAAACGAAAAAAATAAAAAAAAAAAAAAGGAAGGAGAGAGACTCAAAGTTCGCAAATTGGAAATTTACAAAAATCAAAGCGCAGAAATTTCCAGCTGCGCCGATTCCTATTTTCCGAATCAAGAGCTTTCAAAGCCGAGAAGCGTTCAAAAATCTCTCCCTCTCCACCCTCCCCCCCAAAAAAGAGAAAAGGAAAAAAAACTAGCGCCGAGAAAAATCGGGAAGGCAAGAATATAGAGAGAGAGAGATATATATATAGAGAGAGAGTTTACGAGAGGAAGTGTCGTCGGCGGACCTAGTTTTTCCGGGGGGTGTTCCGGCGGGCGAGAAAAAAAGCCGTGGCAGACCGGTGGTCGTTCTTTCGCCGAAATTAAACGAGCGCGGTTCATCCCTCAGCCATCCGGCGGCTTTTATTCGATTCGCGATGCGACAGCCGAGATAGCCGACACACCGTGCGGTTCATCCTCATCCCCCCTCGTCCCTCCAGACGCCTCTGAAAGCTTTTCCACCGTCAGAGGGGGGCGGGAGGGGTGGTAGATAGGACGGGGGGCGGGGGAAAGACACGAACCGTAGGAGAGGAGAAGAGACACGACCAACTACGACGAGAGATTCAAGATAGAAAAAGCGAGATGGTGTAAGAAGGAGACAGAGACTTGGCTGAAAGAAGCGATAGAGAAGCGACAGAGAGAGAGAGAGATGAAGTAGAGAGAGGGGGTTGAATGAAGGAGGATGGCTGATGTTCCATCATGGGGAATGAAAATCAGGGACCCCCTGGGGGCTCGGAATTAAAATGGCTGTCACACGCAACCGGGGGTTGTGCTCTTCCTGCGGAAAACCTCGCCGAGAGGAGGCGGCATGAAAAGAATCCCTTCCTTCCCTCCGATCCTACCCTCTTTCCCACATTTTTTTCCCTCATTACCTTCTCTCTCTCTACTTTCCTTTTTGTTTCCCGCACTACGCTTTCTCCGTCGTCGTTTTTTCTATTTTTGTTGCTTTTTCTATTTGTTTCTTCCTTCGAGGAGGAGGGTGGAAATATCCGTAGGGGGTGGATGCGCTCGGCAGTGGTCGTCGTCGTTTTATTTCGGCGCTGCAAATGAGGTCTAGACGTCGATTGTTGTAGCCTAAGGTTAGGAAAAGTTTACGGACTGACGTCGGCGGTTGAGAAAATTTATGGAAAATTATTGCCCGAAGCTGTGGATGAATTTTGGACGAATTTCGGAGAATCTACGTGCGCAAGGTAAAAGCTAAGAAATCGAAATTACAGGGATTCAAGATACAAGAACTTAAAGGTAATTACGGTAAAGAAAAATATACTTTCTGAACCCTACGTTAAAAATAACAGTCGCACATCAGGACGTTTGCATCTACAATTTACGTTTAAGCAGAAGAAACAGAAGTAATTTGGAACCGCGAGGTTAATGGAGCGTGACTCGTCGTTTAAGCAAACGTTTCATCGGCTGCGTGTAATCAAACGTGATGCATTAAAGTGCCTCGCGAAATACACGGAAGAAACGGTATTCCAAATGGTAATGAGCCACATGTAAACGTTCCTGTTTATTCAGTACCATTGACACGAAAACTTTGTCGTGCTTCAATCATCGATCGAATGAAAGGGACACTAAAAAAAAATATCCACGAAAATTGAAATAAAAAAAAAAAAAAAAAAAAAAAGAAAAGAAATAAATTATACGAGAAAGGGAAAAATAATTGCATCATTTGCGTTGCAACTTGAAGCGAAGGTTTTAAATAGATACAAATTTATAATTTCAAAAAGCATAGTACCACCGCCGATCGTAGGGATCGCGCATCGAGTGAAAGCCACGCGATCGAAACGCTGGGCTTTCAAACGAGAGTTTGCGAGGCCGAGTGATAGCTATGCTCGCGCAGTGTTTCATGGAACTCAGCCGGGATAGAGTTGCGTTACAGTTAATTGGAAATCAACTGTGATCGCGTTTGCCCTGCTTAAAATGGTATCAAAGGGGAAACCATCTTGCTTGTTGGATCACTTCGAGCCGCGATAATTGCGGGATACATACACGAGATGAAACCTCCATTTTTCTATAGTAAAGAAACGCATCTCTCGTTCGCTGTTTGCATTATAGAAAGATGGACAGCGTAATATTTTTTACGTAAATTCACATTTTTATGGAAATTGGGCAGGAAATTGTCTCTCTCGATAAATAAACGTTTTGTTACATCTTCGAGTAAAGTTGCGAAAATTCTGGACAATATTTTCAATTAATTATTTATTTTGTCAGATGGCCAGGGAAAGAGGAAGACTAAGAGGAAAACTTGTCTCTAATCTCAATCGTCACACACCTAAAACCAATCAAAACGGAAAATTGCCTTGATATAAACCCAACTTGCGCTACATTCTCGCACAACGAGTGAAAAAAAAAGCAAAGCTAGACAACCGGCAAAAAGAGAGACACGAAAAATTAAAAGGGTAAAAAAAAACAGAGAGACAGAGAGAGAGAGAGAGAGAGAGAGTACGGAAAAAAGACGGAGAGGCAAGGCAACAAAAGGAAAAACTGGCGGCTGAAGCTGGTCGAACGACGCGGCCTTTCTTCGCCGCGAGGCTAGACGAGGGGTTAATCCCCTGGTTGGCGGTCGGGGCTGGTATCGCGGGATGGGTGTGGGCGCGACGCACGCGAAAATTGCGCCTTTTTTTCGCGAGGCTGCCTTTTTCCCGGGCGTATCTGGCGCGCGATATCTCGCTGTGCGCGCCGTCTTTTCTTCTCATTACCCGACCGCCCCATTCCTCCGCCGCTATCTCTCGTCCTCCCTTTTCTGGCCCCGTCGTTACGGGCAGAGGGGCTGAACGTCGCCCGTGCAGCGTCGTCATCCACCCTCTGGCCTCACTGACTCATCGGGGGCGTCTAATAATGTCGCCAGCCAGGCGTTCCGTGCACCACACCCCCCTCTTGGCTTCGACCACCTTCCACCCCGGGTTTCTCTTCTCCACCGTCGTTCCGTCCTCCTCCGTGGAATCGGGGCGGTTGATGGCGGGGGGAGGGGGAGAAAGGAGGGGGTGTGACGGGTGGCGAGATAAAGCGGGGAAGAAGACGGACGGAGTGAAAAACGAGGCGAGGGCGCGAGTGGAACGGCGGCGGGGCGCGGAGGGACCAGGTGAAAATGTGAACAGAGAGAAAATACCGACCGGAGGGGGGAGAGACGGGAAATAGGGAAGAGACCGAGTAGGACAGAGAAAAACAGAGAGGCAGGGAGGCAGGGAGGGAGGGAGGGAGGGAGAGAAAGAAGCTGTGCACCATCTCTGCCGCCGACAAAATGAGCCTCGCCAGCCACCGTCCTCTTTCCCATCCCTTCTTGCCGCTAGCCCGTGCACAGCCCTTCTAAACCAGGCTGCAATCCCCCCGCGGCCGATGCAGCCGCGGGAAAAGCAGCGAGAAAACGATTCGCGCCACCGGCTGTGCTCTCTCCCCGTGTCGCTCACTTTCTCATTCGCTCTCGCTCGCGTTCCCCTTTCTCCCTGTCTTTCTAAATAAGGGAAAAGTTTTCCAACGGGCTGCTGCTGCTGCTGCTGCTGCAACTTGTCCCGCGATTGTTTCGCCCCCTTTTCTTCTACGTCTATCCCACCCGCCACCCTCTGTCTGCGATACCTCCGCGTAGTTCCCCGTCTTTGTTCTCGCGGATTCGCTCGCGTTTCTCGCAGGCGGCTGCACGGATATATATCGCGGATGCTAGCTGCTGGATATTTTTGCAGGGTTTTTTCTCTGCTTTTCTTTTTTTTTCTTTTTCCCTCTTTTTTGTTTTTTTTTTTTTTTTTTTTTCTTTTGGTTTTTGGAATGGATCGTTCCTTTTTGGTGGCAGCGGGGATTGATTCTATCGGAACAACCGTTTGATCGAGTCACAACCTTTGTCGCGCGCTGCTTTTTGACGCGTCGCGTTCCGTTGTTGAAATATTTTTTTTTCTTTTTTTTTTGTTTCGTTTCGTTTTGTTTTGAAACAGTGCGCGAAACGCGGTACGGCGGTTTCGGACGGTCATCGTCGAGCTTTGGATTATTAGCGATTGTAATGAAAACGTAACAAATAGCAAATATTCGTTAAACGATAGACACTGTTATTGGTATCGTGGATATATACTCGGTACTGTCACGTTTTGCCCTTTGAATCGTTAGAGAATCGCAACGAAAATGGCATTAAGGTACCATTCTTCCGTCCTTTGTGAAATTCCTATCGAATTAAACTCCGATCAATTGCCCGGTTTCTACTCGGTCGCCGATAAAAGAAAATCTAATTTTTATTAACTGCGTTTCCTTGCTTCGCTCTTGGCTCGCGGTTCGGATGTTGTACCGGGCTCGTGGATAGATCAAAAGGGCCGGTAAATGTTTAATACTTTAATAGGGAAAGGAAAGCGATACCGCGTAAATCGAGTCTCGCAATATACGTAAAGCCGGTTTCCTGATATTGACAGGAACCGGCGAACTTACTCCCCCTATCGCGAGAGTTTGTTTTGCCCTTATACTGCCAGTGACACGTTGCGCAGATAGGTGTGGTGGATGCCTCTGTGCAACCATCCCCGCTCGTCGACCCCGCGTACGCGCGCACGCGGATGCGTGAAACGGCGGAAGCGGACGGCACATCCGCGACGGCCGGCTATAATTAACTGAAAACTAAATAACGTAACCCGGTTCTGTAATTTGTCCAGAATTGCTCGGTTATCACTCGCGGGATTTTTTTTTTTTTTTTTAATTTACGGCGCTTACGTAGGATTGAAAAGAGAAGGAGAACAAAATTTGAAATTTCTACGAATATCTACGATCCGCGAAGAAATCGAACGTTTTGAATCGACACTTGAAATTTTTTTTTTTTTTTTTTAATTTCCTGCTTCTCGCTGAACCGAAAATCCGACGATCGACGGAGTTTTCGAAAAATCAAAACGTAGAAACTCCGACGCCCGGGAACTGGAAATTTAGAAAACATATCAAAGCGCAGAGAAATTTCCAAGCTCGCGTATCGAAAATTTAAAAGTTTCCACGGAATATCTACAATTGAAAAATCGAAAACTTCAAACAATCGACGCGTAAAATTTTTCATGAATTTCTGCGAATGAAGCAAAAAAAAAAAAAAAAAAAGAGAGAAAAAAGGAAAAAAAAAGTCAGAGTTCGAAGCTTTCTCGTTGAAATCGAGCTCTAAAATTTGCAAACTCGCGAAAAATCGAGACGCGCAAGTGACGGGAGAGAAATTTGGACCAAGTATCAGCGTCCGAGAAAACTGATAATCCGCCCGCTATTATTCCCCCACCCTCCACCTCCCCGCAGCTGCAAATTACGGCGTAATTCGAGTTTCTTGCAAGGATCAGGTTATTTGCGTTTTACACTTCGTTAAATGAATTGAAACATAAGTAACCACGGTTTAATGAACGCAGCGCGGAGTTCGTTTATTTACGTTTTAATTATTCTCGCTTTTCCCCTCGCCGGCCCGAATAAACACGCCCTTAAAAATTCACCGCACGAAAGAACTTTATTATTTTATGCTCATTACCGTGCACTGCACGGCAAAAATCAATTATCCCAAGATCCCCGGAAAATTGTAATTTTCTGCCCGCGTTGCTGCTGCGTTAACGCGCAAGAATAATGAATAAAATTAATTACGTCCAAAAGTCGATGTTTCACTCTATCGATGAAACTTCCCTTTCCGTTTATGTTTCAATTGTAACGAGACCCACTCTTTCAATCGCGAATTAATTTTCGTCATTTCGTCTTCCTTTCACTTTTCGTTTTCCCTCCACCCGATGACGGGGGAAGATGAATTTCTGTTCAATAATTTTCGTAGAACCTCGTCTATGTGAAATCTCATTTATTCAGGGGTTGTTTGTTACGCTTGATATTTTTGAATAAAATATTGCGCGATTTGCTGGATTGTTATTCGAAGTTTGATTCGTAAAAATTGATCGAGACAAAAGTCGAAAGCTCGAAAGAGTTTGTTCGTGAGACGGGGGCGCTCAAGTCGCGAATTAACCAAGAAAAACAGGAGGAGAGAAAGAATTTGACGAAATAGAAATAGAAATAGAAATAGAAATTCATCAATCGTGCCAAATATAATAGAATTTCTTTGTCTGATCATTCCTTTGTACGATGGACGTACATAACCATTATCGATATTATTTGAAACGAAATTCAAAGAACTTGTCGTCTCTCGAAGTCTGCAAACTATTTTCGTTTTCAGCAAAGTTTCATCTAAAAAAAAGAGAGAGAGAGAGAGAGAGAGAAGAGGTGGAAAAACAAAAGGGAAACCGGTAGAAATAGTTACATTATCGAAACGAGCATTCTCAATTACACGGAAAAAGAGCGCGCTCGAAAACGCCCGAAAATAAATATGACCCGAGGCTAGAACACGCGCGAACAGCCTCCGCCACCCCCTTTGTGTGAACGCACACACAGAGAAAGAGAGGAGAGGAGAGGAGAGGAGTGGTTAGTGACTGTATTTTGACTTCTACATCGTTCGTTCTCACCCCGCGAAATATAATCTCGCCGATCGCGCACCGCCATCAAGTAGCAATATCCTGGAATAGACACGTGCAACGCCGGACAAAGCGCTTCGATTTCGCTGATAGCGATCAAAGTAACTTTGTTCGCGGTTCGCCGAGCCCTGTATTCCCGTCCGCTGGCCAGATTGTTTCTCGTTCGTGTTCCGTATACTCTTCGCAATTGTCGCGAAAAATTTCCCTTTTTTTTCTACCCCTCCACTCTTCCACCGCCCCCGTCCCTCTCCTTTTATTTCGCCCGTGCGCGTTAATAATTCGCGAAAGAAAAATGGTGGACAGAGGATTTTATCCTGCAAACGTATCGATCTTTCGGCAATTTAATGCCGGTCCGGACTTTCCTTTTATTTCGCCCGCGGGAGGAAAGTACTTTGCTCTTGAAGCAAAACTTCTGAGATTTAAATACATTCTAACTCTAATAACGAAGAGGTGGACGGGGTGGTATTTTCTTTCGAACTGGAGAATCAAAGAGAGAAGAATTCTTTGTCAAAGTCAGGTTTGAAGGTGCATTTTCCGAAACTGCATTTTTCGTACTCTACACAAGTAAAGAAGCAGAAAAAAGAAACTGATTCGACTCTCGAAGGGATCAATTCCAAAGAAAACTAAAACTAAAAAAAAAAAAAAAAAAAGGATGAATATTTCATCTTCTTCGCGAGAGAAGCTTCGCGGGAGAGCTCTATCGAGAGAGCGAGAGAAACAAAAACGATCTCGAAAAGAAAGAAAAGTTGAGGAAGAGGTTATGTCGGAGCGCGTGAGTGTGTAGCGTGAGAGCACGTAGGAGGAAGAGACCGGCGCGGAGGAGGGAGGAGGAGGAGGAGGAAGGGGGGGGAGGGAATTTCGTAAATCGAGTTGGCCTTCCCGTGGAGGGTGTCGGTGCGTCTGTCCACCATATTGATCGCGGAGGCACCCCCGGCTGCCTATACAGCCACCTACACTTCCGTACACTCTCTCGTACACTCTCTCGCTTCCCTCCTACGCGCGTACATACACACAAGCGAATCAACGTGGCAGCCACAGGCGCACATCCACGCCTAAAGATATACGTCCACGCTAGAGGGTTGGCGCGCATAACGTATAATATGTGCCTGTACGTATGTATATACGTGTATGTACGGGAGCACGAGGGGATGAAACGGTGGTACAGAGAGAACGGGGGGAGAGAGAGAGAGAGGGAGAGAGAGGGAGAGAGGGAGAGTAACGGAAGAGAAGTACATAGAGATCCGTTACAGGACCGGGGGGTTAGGGGGGTGGCTTTCACCCTACGGTCCAGAGGGGGCTGTTGGCTGGCGCCGGAAGGAGGGCGAGAGCAAGAGGGTTGGCGGCTGCTGCAGGCGTGGGCGAGGGGTGGCCCCAGCTCGCGGGGGTGGCCAGGAAAGGAGGGAGATGAGGGACTCGGCTGGCGTTGGAGCCGACACTCACGGGTGCCGGCGTTTCCATGGCTACCACCACCCTCGCTGTGAACAAGCCCTCCACGTCATATTGGCATAGTATATTCCCCGCACCATAAAGCCAAATAATCTACCGAGTGATCCAATCTGAGGGGCCGCGCGCGCGATATGCCGGGCGCACAGCTGCGTCCGCGACACGCACCGCACCACCGTCATCATCCTGTGTTTCTTCTCTATCGTTCCTATTCCCCCGCTGCCCCCGCTGCCCCCGCTGCCACTTTCTCGTTCACCGGACGACTTTTGCCGAAGAGAAATAATGAACCAATGGAAGCCATCAAGAGAGTCTATTCTGCAATCACGGCTATATATAGCTTTCGAACGAACCCTTTCCTTCCTCGCTTCTGTTCGTGGTTTTGCCTCCATTCGCCTCCGCCACCACGTTTTCACGGTGTTCTTCCATGAGCGGTGGAGGAACACGTGCGAGCGAAAAGTCAGAGAGCTTCTTTATCTTCTTTTTCTTTTCAGGATTTCTTCGCGAGTACAATAACCAGACTCGAAATGGAATCTTCGATTTAGTTTGAACAATCGTTACTTCGAATTTTATTTTACTTTCTGTCGGAGAAAGTGTACGCTGCGTCGTGCGTGTTTTGTACGAAATGTTTTGAAGTTTATCTAACGACGCAACGTTGACATCGTTGACAGTTTGCATCTGACCGAACAACTATATAACTATACCGGAATTCTACTGCACGCGGATTCTTCTCGTAGGAGTAGAAGTGTGGACAGAGATTCTTATTTTATTTTTTCTCCTTCCGCTACCGGAGAACGAGACGCGAAGAGGTGGAACTCCTACGTCCAAAACCCTTGGAAGCCTGAAGAACACTCGCGGATGGAGTATTCCAGCGTCAGCTACTGCTCGGTACACTCCCGCTCGAAAACTTTCCATCTTTGTAGGTCGTAAATAAAACTCCGCGTAGCTGCTTCCTCTTGCTTGACTTTCGCGACACTCCATCGTTACGTCGTCGATGTGTCACGTCGAGTACGCAGCTGTTTATCGATCTCCCGCGGGTTTCGTCTTTGGGGAAATGACGAGCGTGTTCGAACAACAATTTTTCCAGTTAGAGAGAGAGAGAGAGAGAGAGAAACTAGTCGAGTTGTAAAGTAGCGAAAAGTTTGCGCGTGAGAATAAAAATGGAAATTTCCATTTAAATTAACAAGTTCCGAGAGGACGGACGGTTGATGGAAAATTAGATGCAGAACCGACGCATCGGATCGAGATCTATAGGAACAAACCGACCGCCTCGAGGTACTTTGCGCGAATCGTTTGGTTATGTTCGTTTCCTTCCTCTCGTTCCCGATCTCCCTCTTTTTTACGTACGAGTTTCGCGATAACTATCCAACGAAATTGCACACGCCGCGATGGCTGCGGGCAGTCGCGATTCGCCGCCATCACGCAAACCAAATTACGAATTTGCCCACGACGTTCTAAGAATTTTTGCTCCCTGAATTTCTGTCGCGACGAACGAAACATGTCTGCACTGCCACTTTCTGCAATTTTGTTTCCTGCGTCGAGGGAAATTATGTTTCTTTTTTTTTTTTCTTTATCAATGGGTACAAAAATTATCGCGTTACGAACTATCGTGCGTTTCATTTTTATATAACGGCCACGTAAATAATACGATAACGCAAAGTTTAATTAATTAATTAGAACGACGTGCCAACAACTCTGGTAGCTGTCGTGATTTATCGTCCACGTGTTTTGTTACTCCTAAATAATTCGTTCAGAAACTTGGCCGATTCAAAGGCCATGTACTCGACGTTTCAGAGGCTCGAGAAAAATTCCATGCGAGCAACGGAATCGCCAACTGGAGAAATTCAATTCAGCCGGAAACTAGGGTGAAAAGAACGAAAGAAAGAAAGAAAAGAAGAGAAAGAGAATAAAAGGAAGGAACCGCGTGGAAAGTCGATCGAACCGGGTACCGGCGAGAAAAGCAAGCAAAAGCCCCCGCTCGGATTTATGAATTTATATCGCGAAACGCTCGGCGACGCTCGATCTTCCCTCGAATTTGTTAAACAAATCTTCGCGTGCAAACACGTCGGCTCGCCGGAAGCGAGTACGCGCGCGCCAATGAAATTAAAGCCCTCAGCGCGCGTCGTTCGTGAGCGACCAAAGAAACAAGAAGAAGAAAACAGGAGAGAAAGAGAGAGAGAGAGAGAGTGCAGAGGTAAAATACACAAATTTCAACGATTCGAGGACCATCGTGGAGAGTTGAAATTACGAGCTGATTTATAACGCCAGCCTGATAAAAGCGACCCGAACCTGGTCGCTTTTATATAGATTTAAATTTTTCCCGGAGAAAATAAAAGAACGGAGAAAGGAAGCAGAGGATGGGGGGGAGGGAAAGAGACGAAGATGGAGTAAAAAATGGAGAATTATTAAAATATTTATCGACGCATTGGGAGCATCCCTCTTATGCATCCCTCTGCAGTCGAACACGTCGCCAGCAGTCTCGAGTTTTAATAAAATGGAAAAATATTATACGTAATATAGATATGTAAATAATCGGAATATCATTTTACTTTAAAGATGGTAATTGATTATTTGATTAGCTAGAAATTAGAAATAGACTGACAAATAAAAGGGGGGTTGCAAATTAGCTTCTTCAAATAAGTTCCTGACGGAAGTAGTTTTCCTAAAAAAAAAAAAAAAAAGATGTTAATGTTCAATAAGACAACACTATAAGACAATAATTTGAAAACTCCTTGCTCTTAATTACGCCAATAATTCACGCGACGGAGCAAGGAGTTTTCACCAAATAAATTTCCACCGTGCACGTGCAACTTGTCACAAATAGCCGCGCAACAACCGACCGGAATAATCGTATCAAATTAATCGTCGCGCCTCTGGACGACCAATTAATTACAACATTTGCGATGAAGTCGCAACGCGCTTCAATTTTGCTTCATATTCTCGCGGCTCTTCAAAGAAACTTTCCCGTTCGATTCGTCGAGGGATCAGCTGTTTGCGAGTTTTTGAACAGTTGAAACTATCAATTGCTGCAAACCGACGGATTAATTTCGTGAACCGGAAGAAAGTTTAGAGAAAGTATCCAAATTCTCGTTCGATGTATTCGAAGGGTCGAGCAGAGATCGGTTTTCCCTTGGCAAAAATACGCGACGACGAGGCGAGGGACCAACACAGAGGGATGACGCGTGGAAGAGCAATTAATAATGCTTCCACGGAATTATATCGGCCGCGGAGAGGCAGGGCTCAGGTGTGCAAACAAGCCCGCGGCCGAAATTACCGAAAACTCTCTGGCTGCACCGGGATTTAATCTCTCGCCTACGGCCGATTGCCTTTGCTTTCCAAGCGCGCACCTTGTCGCCATCGGCGGCGCAACTAACCCCCTGCTGACGATACAGCGAACCTAACCTCGAAAAGAAATAACAAATCCACGAGAGAGAAAGAGAGAGGGAGGAAGGGAGGGAGGGAGGGAGGAGAAACGAAAAAGTAAAAAAGGAAAGGTGATCTTTCAACGAAATAAAATCTCCGAATCAGTTCCGGATACGAGGAACAACGTCTGTTGTGGTTTTAAGGACACTTGGATCTCTCTTCTTACGTAATAGATTCTTTATGCAAAATTAAATACGAGTACAAGCGTTTACTCGAGTAAAGTAAACTCGACCATTTGCCATCTGAAGATGTCAGATGACATTTTGAAGTTAGAATATACGACGGTGAGTGAGATTTGAAAGTGAAAGTTACGGGATATTTACCGCGAACATGAATTAATACGCGATCAAAAAATTGACCTCGCATCGATCTTAAAAGTGTTCGAGGCGATTTCACTAAATACCGGAGGTTCGTTGATATGATTCTCTTTGAGGTAGAAAATATCGTCGCATCAGCGTTTTTCTGACACTTTGCGCACGTCGGTGATAAAAGAAATACACGATAGATCTTCCGACAGAAATATCGATTGGAAAGGGGAAAATTCGTCTAGGACGAAACGAAAGGGGAAAGAAAAGGAGAAAAAAATGGCAAGAGGCGGAATGGCTGCTCCCAGGCGGATTTCCTTTGCAGGCAAAGTCAGGTAAGGGAGCGACAGTTGGCCCTTTGAAATTCGAATTGTTCGCCAGCGGCGAGTGAGCAAGCGTTTCGTCGGCTTCTCCGGTTTCAACCGTCTAACCGCTTTCAGCACACTTCGGCCTGGACACCGTGCGACAATAAAACACATGAAAAAATGTAAAATAAATCGTGGACCGCTTCCTTTTTGGGGACGCGGCCGCCGGGGCCACGGACGGAACCGCGGCTTATTTGCTAACACGGCATCAAACCAGCCACGCTCTTTTAATCCTACGATTATACTGCTCGCGATACTCGTGAAAACTGCGGATATACGGCCACCTCGGTCCATTGCCGGTACGTCTTTTTTCTTTCTTTCTTTCTTTCTTTTTAAATTTATAATTTTCTTCGCAATTGAACGCAATCAAATCAATTAGGTGGAAGTCTTGTTTCTGATCTGAGTTCGAGTACACAAAACACGGATTTTTGAGGAGCCATTTTGGTGTACAGAATATGAAAGTATACGATGCAAATACAATGAACGTATTTGTGTATTTGGATATCCCAATTTTATTCTTGTCGTTTATCAAGAAATTTGCTTCGACGTAATTGTCTCTGCAAAATCTCAAAATGATTCAAAACAAATTTTTCGTTCTAACAAAATCTCAGCTGACAAACAGTATTCAGATGTCTGTTTTTGAAGAGAGGTGCAATCTAAACTATCCTTAAACAGTCAACTACCCTAGAATTACCCAATTGTAAAACAGTGCTGCAAAAGAAAAGGGAAACCTTGCATCAAATTCAATCAGATTCGAAGAATTCAAATTTCCTTAGAACGTATCAATTGAAGTCAAAGTTCTGACTCGCGTAAACTCGGAGAATTCATTACGCTTGCGTTTATGTGGTGCGTAATGGACTTAATACTAGGACGGAAGGAGGAGGAGGTGGCCAGATGGTCGCACACAGGCGGGAAGCTGATTGATAGAAAGAGAGACGCATCGGATAGGTAAGCATCGAAGCTGGGAATTAGCAATGCGAGTGGACTCGCGTGCGCGCGCCAGCTGACCAATCAAAGGCTCTCGCGACTCTCTCTCTCTCCCTCTATGAGGCCTATCCCTTACGTTTCATCCCCTTGTTGTATGCATAGAGACACACGTGCACCGGGAACGTGGATGGATGCGTATCAGGCCACCCTATTAACCGGCCCGGTCCCTTCCCACCCTCGATTGAATTTCCATGTGTGGAATTAATTGCACACGCGTGCACCGACGGTTTTAATGCTACTGGACGCGCCGAGTGGCCGCACGCGCGACGCGTAACGTCGTTTGCCCTCGCGAGAGACTGCTCCAAAGCTGTGTTTTGCCTCGCAACGAAGTCAGCCTAACCGTTTTGTACCGTTCCTGTTGCCGTGGGAGCTTCCAAGCTGCTGGGAAGATTTTCTTCGCGACGACGGTGAGCAGATTGCAGTCGGAGCTTTTAACGCTGGTACAACTGGCGATCGAGACGTTAAAGTGGAGGAAAGAAAATTTTACGATACGATAAAGTTTACAACGCAAGCCTTTATTTACATTTATTTTACGAAAAATCATTAATCATAAATCTCTAAAAAGACTATTTTACATCTGTAAAATATCTAACAAAAATTACCCTATAAATTATTTTTAAAATTCTACCTATCGTGCCAAAGATACAACTCTCCCAAAATCCCTAAACAAATCTCAAAAAAACCAGTCGTCGAATCTACTTTCGCGGGAACTTTACTTTTACTTTACTAGGAAAGAAGCTGTCTCCAGCAACTGTGGTATCCCCCCATTTGCAATTCGAACCTTTCCTCTTCGAAATTCACCAAGCCGAGAAGATGAGAACCAGGCTGACTGCAGGCTAAAGTCGAGAGAGAGACGTTCGTCCCGAAAAACGCGAGGTGGCTCGGCGGTGGTAAGACGCTTGGCTGAGGAGAAGAGAGCCGACGGGCGCACTCGAGAGAGATCGTGTGCCCGGCTTCCTTCGCGGACACGCTTGTTCGTCTTTTGCCAGGGGGTTTGTTTGCGCTCGCTGTCCTCCGCGTAGATACCGGAGCCCTATTATCGCGATGGCCGCTTGTTTCCTTCGCCGTGACGAGGGGGAGAATCCGAAGGAAGCGCACGAACAGCAGAGAGAGAGAGAGAGAGGAGCAACTCGGGAGAAAAAGAATCGAGGAAGCTGGTTGCTTGTTAGCAACGGTAACTTGTTAGTCGAGCCACTCCACTAGAAACTAGAGGAGGAGGACTCTTCTTCGCCTGTTCTCTCCTCGGCATCGTTCCAGAGGCGCTTCTGACGCGGAAGTCGCTCCAAGAACAAGGAAACCTTCCTTTCCCCCCCTCACCCCGGAGCCACGGTTTCTTTCGCAACCTCGCTTCTCCGCTGCCGGAAACCGATCGAACCTCGATCGTTCTGCCCGCCCGCCCGAGACCGATACGCCCTTAACTCGGCCTCGGTGGTCTTTGTTCGAATGACCTCTGCTACTTCCTTCGAGAACCATTGTTGCCCTTCGAGCCGACGAGCCTTCCTAAGAGGTTTCGCGAGCTTTTTCCCTCTGCGATCGACGCGGTGAAAGACTCATCGGGAAAATTGGTACGAGGTTTGTGTACTGTGCGATTTATTGGCTGATGGTCGCGGACAAGGCTTGGACAAGTACGGGAAACCGATTGTTTCGCGGGGAACGAGGCAGACTCGCGCCTTGGAGTCTCTTTTCTCCAAGAAGTGCGTGATTTGAATCAAGTTGATTTTTATACGAGGTTTTTTCCATTATAATTATACACGTGTGTCAATTAAGATTAATGTGTTGTATTGAATTTATTGGATTTTGAAATATGTAGATACGTCTAAACTACTACATAACAACATAACAATTACAATAATTACAGTATACAGCGCGTAAAATATAAGGAGAAACTAAGAAATGTATTTGTCGTGAAAAATTGCGAAAAAATTTATACGATTAAATGATTAATATTTGCAGGGGATACTTGCGCGGCATGCAAAGGGGTTGTTTGATGCAGGCCGCGTACTTTTGGCCGATACTGTACACCACTTACATGGCGAATATGGGCACCATGAGGGCAGGACTCCCCACAGGGTTGACGATCAGGGTAAATATGGCCACTGTAATGGCGTCCATGCGACATTTTACTCTTTGACGTGCCGAACGCCTTTATCAAAGGCACATTCTCTCTCTCTCTCTCTCTCTCTCTCTCTCTCTATTTTACAAACCCAACAGATCAGATTTTATTCTCAATCAATTTCAAACAATAAATCAGACCTCAATGCTCGTACACTTATCATTGAAACTGGACGAGGAAAATCTGTTTTTCACGGAGCGTACGAGAACCGTGGGGGGAATTTTGCAAATTTTTCTAGCCGAATAGGATTATTTTTTTGGGGCAAAAAATTCTGTCGAGGTCCAGGCAAACAACCGAAGGGTTTCACGATTTTATAGCAGAACCAAGTGAAATAAAAGATCCGTAGTCCACGGTTGAAAAACAGTTAACGAAACGTACGTGTAAAAAGTAAAAAAGAGAAAAAAAGGAACGAATATTCGAGAGGTAAAAAAAAAAAAAAAAAACCGTTCGTGTTAGTGTTATAAATGCATTAAATTGGATAATTCGCGTGCTGACGTTTCGTGCGATGTATCGGTCGTTTTCGCTCTCTCTCTCTCTCTCTCTTCTCTACTTTTTTCTTTCTCTTCTCTCTTCCTCTCTTTTTTTTTTTTTTTTAAAGCCCACACGTTTTTTAGTTTGAACGAAGTTTGACCACGTTGGAAACTGGAACGTTCACGGCTCTCGTGTACACGAACGGACTTTGTTTACTTTCATCGACCACATGATTTCATTTTTACCGACGATCTGCTTCAACGCATCCCCAAGTGTTCCTCCCGTGCTTTTTTTACTCCGCGTACGCGGGAAATACCATCGGAGGCATTTTAGGTTAATTAAGTTGGCGATAATTTCGTCGTATCACCGCGACAACTTTACCGTTTTTTTTTTTTACACGTCAGACACGAGGGTGCTCCTCCTCTTTTCCCTTTTAACAAAGAAAATTAAAATTATCAAGACTCGATGTTCAATTATAGAAATCGCACACTGTCACTCGCACCGATCGATCGAGAAGATTTATTACGTCATTGGTTAAACATTCAGAAACGTCTTCACACTTTATTCTTGTCTTTCCCATTCGTCAGACACGCGTGTATATTTTTTATTGCGACATTTGCTACGTTCGACGCGCGCTTCACTTCCCTCGTGAAAAAAGCGAAACCAAGATTTGCGCGGACGTAGATTGGAAACCGATACAAAATCAAGCGAGGCGACGTCGTTAATTCGTTTCGTCAATCGTCTCTCCACCGTCGAGAGCATCCGACGAGTGTTCCACCTGAGAATATCCACTCGACATCCGCCATCACTCCGATGATCGTCATTTTACCATTTCAAACGATACCTCGTCGCGAGCGAGTCGTTTTCGACCGTCCGTGCCCGATCGAAGAACGCTCTCTTGAGAGCCGAACCGGGAGTTAAAAACGACGACGTAGAAAAATCCTTTATACTCGTTGAAAAAACACGCCACTTCGATCCCTTTATTAGCCGATAAACGGGACCGAGCAAGAGAGAGAGAGAGAGAGAGAGAGAGAATCCGTCTCCTGGTCTTGAGGATCGCGTTTCTACCCAATTAGAAAAAGAACGAAATCCTCCCCCTTTTTCTCCCGGCGAATCGATCTTTCACCCTCTCTCGCAGCATGCACACGACCGACTCGACAGATAAAGAGAGATAAACGGTCTAGCTAACCAGTCTCAAGAGAAGGGTGCAGAAAAGATATCGAGAGGAGAAAACAGGACTCACCTTTCGTAGCTGAGAGAGAGAGAGAGAGAGAGAGCAAAATAAAAAGAAGGAGGAAAGAGAAAGAATCTCGAGGTCCTGCGGGATCCTCCCTCTTGGCGGGAAACGAAAACCTCGGCAAAGGACAAAGAACAAAAGGGGGACGAGGCAGCGGCAGCGGCAGCAGCAGCAGCAGCAGCAGCAGCTTCCTTCATAAAGGCACAAAAGTACATCTTCCTCGAGGAAGCCTCGAGCCAGAATCAGAAAAAGAGACACTGGGAGGGAGAGAGAGAGAGAGAGGGACGGGAGAAATAATAAGAAAGAACGGGATATCTATTCGGTAAACAGACGGACAGACAGATGGACGGACAATGATTCTCATCGTTCGATGGACAAAAGCGTCTATTGCGTAAACACTCGAGGAGGAGCTGACCCGAACCAGCCTCTGGAGCACAATGCTCCAGCCAGACGAGAAACAGGTCGCCGGCAACAGCTACTTTTCACCGTAGATTAGCGGGATCAACAGGAATCTCTTCGTTTTCTCCTACTGCTGCCGTTGCCCCTTCCTCCACCACCCATTTTCTTCGTCGAACGTTTTCGTTTTTTTTTTTCCCTTCGTTCTCTCGTTTTCTATATGCACGGCGTATATATGTGTGTTTCGACCGATTGTACCATTTGATAGGATTCAGCGAAAATTCGGCGGATGTCTCGACCGTTTTTCGCACGGAGTCCGATTACCATCGAGGTTTCGGTCCCCATTGTCGAATGTGTTTCTGTCATTGAATGGAGTAAACGAGAGAGAGAGAGAGAGAGAGAGAGCTCTACCCTGTGGTCGAATGAGAAAGGTTAGGATCGTTACTGTTACACCGCCGTGACATCGAGACGATTTTTCGGTAGGATTTCTCGAGAGCTCTCTTTTTGTCGGGATTGTTTTGTGTCGCTGGGTCGTGGGACGGGGAGGCAGAGACCAGTCGGTTCGATGGAATTCCTTGCGATCGCGACGCGAGGACTCTCGGGAACTGCGTCGAATCTCATTTCGATCGATTCGAAGAAATCTGTCAGGCGAGAAGACAGCTTTGCTCTCGACAGCCGAATCGTGAGTAAATCGTGCAAGATCTGTTAAAGATAAATTCGGTAAAATTAAAAAATGAAAAAAAAAAGAATTCTTTCGACTAAATCAAGCAAAGTTACCGAAGCAACGATACGCCGCGCAACTTTAAATCGGTATTCGTTTGAACCGCCGAACAAAAATCTTCGTTGGTCGTTCTTCCTCGCGTTAAAATATTCAAACGTTATTAATACCTTTGGAAACGGCAGCAGCTGCCGGGATATACGTTCTAACTTCACGTGTAGCTAAGCAAAACACGCACGTAAGGGGAGAGAGGAATTAAGGAGGATCAAAGCAACCGGGCCAGGTCTCGGAGTATTTAATTAAAGGAATTAGAAGCTATGCGATAGACCGACGGCCGGATTACGAGTGTACGCGTTACGGAGAAGAGCGATGCGAAATATCCCACGGGACACTTTGCTCGTCCAGATTTCCCGGCAACGGTTGCTTATCGCTTCCTCTCCCTCTCCCGCTCTCTTTCTCTCTCCGGGGAAAGGACGCGAGTCGATGAAATGAATTTGCGGCTCTCCCGCGGGAGTAAATTAAAAGCTGCAACGCGCCTGGATCTAGTTTACCCTCCGACTGTTTTCATCATCTCGGACGAGATATTTCGAGAGATCTCCTCCGAGGGCGGACGATCTATCGAATTTTTGCGGTGTTTCGCGAACTGAAATTTCCAAAGTGAGACGTTGTATTTGTCTTTTCATTTCTCTTGTTGCGTCTAGCCAAGTTTGCGATCGTCGCAAACTCTTTTCGTTCGAGGAAAATCCAATTGGATTTAAAGGAAACAGAGTATCTCTCTCTCTCTCTCTCTCTCTCTCTCTCTTTGTTATTTTTTGTTACTTGAATCCATTCTACAAACAGAGTTCTCTAAACCGAGACGACGATTAATTGGGATTTCGAACTAGATTTTTAGAACAATTCAACGACTGACATTAGAAATTAAATGTTAGAATCACTCCATTTTTAACTCTTTGCCCTCCGAAACATCCATCATCGATTTATATTTACGAAATAGCGAGTAAAGTATCGCGTCAAATAAAATGGAAGCAGCAAATGGAAATGATCGTCCTCGTTTAAATGGTATTTAGCACGAAATTCTCGTTGATTGTACTTCTCTGATACGTGATTTTGTTTTAAGCAGTCACCAAGTATTAGCACATGCAAGTTAATGATACATAATTTCGATATTCTGAGAAATTCCCTTCGTCGTTTCGTAAACTTTCGAAACAATAAAAAGTTAGTTTAGTTCGTGTGAATCAACTGACGATTGCCTCTATCCTCGAGAATTTCTTCTTTTGAAATTTTATTGTTCCTCTCGCGTCACATCGCACAACACCATACTTACGTGATTTTACGTTGTAAAAAATTTTACAATTTCAGCTGTTAACTGAATTTAAGTGCAATGTCCTCTAAAAGGGTTAATTGCTCAAATCCAACAATTGAGTCCTGGCTTCAACTGTAATTTCGATGATTGTAATTTCAAGCCTCGATGAAATTTTTCGTCAAAAACGATAAATAGCAAACAGCAATCGTGCTGTTTCCACCGAGAGGAAAGGCGGAGTCTTTTTCATCGAGTACGTGCTGGCCCGCATTCTCGATTTCATTCTTGTTTGAGGAGTAGCGGTTCCTCGCGCTCCGTTTCCCCGTTTAGTTTTCTCAACCGATCCGCCACTTCTAACTTTTCCTCTTCGCGTAATAGTTCGTTTACTGACGAACCATTTCTCGACAACTTCTCATCAGCCGTTTCCTTCGCGCAAGTACACGTTTCATTTTTTCCTCTCCCTCCTCCCCTCCCGCGCCGCTTCTTTCGTTCATTCAAAAGCGCTCCACGGCCGCTGATAGATCCTTGGATCCTTCTTCTCCTTTTCCTTTCGAATACTTTCACGAATACTTTCTACGGAGCGTAAGAAACAACAAACTTGCTCCTTCGAAGGTTGAATCTCGCTCTCTCGCGACGACACTAGCACGAGCAAGCTCTCGCTTCGAAAAAATCGATCGGTAGGATCTTCTTTTTTTTTTAAGGAGAAATCGCAGCGAAGCAGCGTCCAACTTGCATCGAAAATCTCCGTTTGAATCGCGATCGAAATCGTGGCGAAATATTCAGCGAGTCTGACTGATTTCAGACCCCCTTTGGCAGAAAATATTAACGAGCGCAGCGTCTAATTACTACACCGTGAAAGCGTACCGCTAATTAATCTTGCAACTACAATTTGCAGAATTCTGGAGCAGATTCTCCTTCGTTCGGCGAACTTGGGAGTAATCTCGAGATTCGTTCCAAAGTATTCATTTAATTTCCACTTTCAAGACGATATGGACTTTGTGCACTCTGCGCTGCGATCGAACAACAGGCAGCCGGAAAACTTCACAACACCCGTTATACGTCTGCGTCAAGAGTGGCGTCTAATGTCTGCGTTCTCGTCTAACTTTGCCAGCCCTCTACGGTCGATCTCCGGAGGAACGGGAGGGAGAAACGAAAAAACAAAAAGGGGTAGGAGGGGAGAAAGAGAGGCGAAATACAGGCGGAGAACGACGAAGACGAGAGAGAAAGAGAGAGAGAGAGAGAGAGAGAGAGAGAGAGAGAAGAGGAGGAGGAGGAGGAAGAAGAAGAAGAAGAAGAAGAGGGCACGCTTTTCTCTGGAAGATGGAGTAACGAGTACGGTCAGCTAGACGAAAGTCTAAAAAGCGAAGTAGCTTCGTCCTCCTTCACATGTGTTCAACAACAAACGGCTTGGCTGCCACTCGAAAAACTCATCAGTGCTCCTAGATGCGCCTTGTCCCTCCTAGGAAAAAGACTCGGCGCTCTCAGTGAAAGGCTCGATCCGGTCTCCGACTCCGAGCAAACACGCGTCAAACATTTTCTTTTTCTTCTTTTCTTTTTTTTATTTGTGCCGGTATTTTAATATATTGAGATATTTACAACAAGTGGCAGGTGAGGCCTATCTCAGATTGTAAGCACCAACCCTGATGCACGCATAATCTCGAGTTAAAGTTTTTTTGGCTATAGCTATGGCAGTTTATTTTTGTCTTATTATACAACAAGACACGAAGTTGTATAATATTTTATAGAAATTGGGAGAGCAAAGCATTGAGAAATCGCAAGATTTCACGCGTATTTGAAGAGAAGAAAGAAGGACAAATTCTCCTTTTCTGGTTTCGAAGGAAATGAAACTCGTAATTTTCGAAATTTTGATCCCGCTGGACTTTGTGAGATTTCTGAAACAGACTGTAGACGAATTTCACGCAACGTTTATAGCCAGATTATGTTGTATCATAATTATGTTTGTCTTCTGAAAAGCAGACTCGATAATTAACAATTCGATCATCAACACGCTAGATCCAAGGATTACGAATCAACCCCCATTCGTGATTCAGCAATTATTCAACAGGTGTACTACCAAGTTTGATCCTCTGCACAGATCACGACGAATTTGATCAAAAATTCGAATCAATAAAGCATCCAGAAAGAGAGAGAGAAAGAAAGAGAGAGAGAGAGAGAGCCCACCCCAGATGGAGCCAAAGTCCACGGTGCTTAAATTATTCAAATGTAATCGCATAATCGTCCACTCGATTCCAAGAATATTTCCCGGCTCGTTATCTTGAGTAGTCTGATCGGGGATGATTGGCGCGGGTCCGATCGCGACAAAGGAATACAGAAATAAATCGCGACCGCGGCTCGGAGCCCTCGCTAATAACTCTGCCTCTCTCACTCTCTCTCTCTCTTTCCCCGTGCTTCTCTGTATACTACGCGAGGGTAGCCTGAATCCCGGTTACACTCTTCATCCGTCGCTCTCCACGGAGGCTCGCTACTCCCGGTCCCTCCGGCTGGAAACGGAACCGAATAAGAGAAGCCGGGAGAGGCGGCGTGGCAAGAGAGCCACAGAAAAGAAGGGTAGGACGCTACGTGGGGTGTGCAGAGAGGGCAAAAAGACGACCGGTGCATGTGCAAGGAGGAAGAACGCGCACACATGCTCGAACGTATGTGCGTACGAACGCAAATAAAAGAAGAACGTACATGTGTGCGTGTGCGAGATTATGTATAAACACGTACGTGCGCGCAAACGTGCATGTGAATGTAAATAAGAAAGAGTACGTGGATTGGAGTAGATGCGAAGATCATGTACAACACATTGTACGTGTACGCTTTTTCTTACTTCACCTATTCATAGATGCAGGCACCGCACCTATATCTGATCTGTAAAGTAAACCTAACCTTTATTCGTACGCATATATATATATATATATATAGGTACCTGTGAAAAAGCGTGTAAGAAGTACGTATGTACATTCTTACGCACTGTGCGTGTTCCTCGTGTATCTGCATGTTTGACGCAGGCACGCAGGTACACGTTTTTCATATACATTTTCGCGTACCGACGAATGCATAAGTGCGTATATTCTACATATTCAAATTTCAAAAACGCGTATATATTCGCACACGCGTACAAACATACAGTCACGTGCGTGGGTAGGTATAAACGTAAGAAAGGATATACGTACGAGGTGAAACGCACCCGTACAGACGCACGTGAAACAGAGAGAGGAGGAGAGAAGAATCCTTGTGTCCGGGTTGGAGAGAATCGGAGAGAAGAGAGAAAGAGTCTCTCTCGCTTCGGAAGCTATAGGTGAGCCTCTATAGAAGGCCAGATGGGCGTGGTGGCTGTGACGGTTTTCGTCCAATGGGAATTCAGGATCCTCCTGGCTAGAAGGACAATGTACATGGGGATTTTGCGTGTGATGGAGACCATCCACGAGGACGGATCCTCGACAAAGAGCACCAAGTCGAACGACGAATGCCATCCGCCGCCGCGAGAGTACGGGGCAGCATCCGGTTTAGTCGGACGCGGAGGACCGTCGTCGGCGCAGCCATCAGATCCCGAGGATCGATGCCGACGATCGATCCGGAGAGACTCGTGTCGTATCGCGACGACCTACGGCATCGTGGCCTGGCTACCTTCGGATATCATCCCTCTTCGCTCGATGGAAAACGACCGATGGTGTTTCTCCTGGGGATTTTCTTGCTTTCTAGAATCTTCTTCTGGCGGAGACTCTATTGATTTTAAGTACCGCGACGAAACTAGAAACCATTCCGCTGTGACAAAACGAGAATTTCAGAGAAATTACTCGAAATTGTACGTCGTTTGTTTCTTGTTGCTGATTTATGAGGGGGAGGTTTTTTGACAGGATATCCATAGGTTGTAGTTTATTCTCGTTATTGGTGTTCGTTTGGGGAATCGAATCGAATGCTTCTGTTCCAACAGAAGAAACTGATAAAGTTGACCTTTGTAGAACACCGAAGAAAAGAAGGTTTCCTTCTAATGGGGATTTCTTAAGATTATCAATTCTTCGTGAATACTTGTAATCGTTTGTAATAAATAAATTTGATCGAGAAAGAAAAACAAACGAAAAAAAAAAAAAAAGGCAATTTTCTATTCTTCTCCGCGAACCTCTCTGCTCGTACAATTCATTTTCAACCAGTTGGGGGCAGGGGGAGGGGGAAATAATAATTCAATTGAAATAAAAAAATCGATTGAAAAATAACGAAAAATCGCGGCTAGCCCGAGCCTCGTTTGAAGCTCTAAATAATTAATAACGTATAATTATCTCGGTGGACGATGCATTTTCCACGAAAATAGGACGGGGAACGGCATCGCGTATAATTGTAAGTTAAATAAATTTAATGACTGTAATGCACAAGTGCTCGAAAATGTGATACACGGAAACACGATAATGGCAGAGGGTAATTTCGAGAGTGGCGATATTTAATAACGCATCAGGCATGCGAGCCAGCCGCGCCGAGCGGCGATGAAGGTTGCGGATCGGCGTTAATCCTCTTCCGGATTTATTAAATGTAATATTTAATTCTCGATTAATCGCCCGGCCCGGCTCTCGATTCAGGCGCCGATGCAAATTACTCCCCGCCGAGCGGCCGTGGCAAACAAATCGCGGAATACCTTGTCGAATATCGAATTTTGCAAATATTAACTCGACAGCTTTCACCACTTTCGCGGGCAAATATATCGTCCGCTTTCACTCGCGGTTTATCTCCCCCTCGCGAAAGAAACTGTACGAAATGTTTCCCGCTGTTCGAGAGAGACGCACGAGCGTCCCGATTCCCCAGAATCTTGACGAATGTGAGAGAAACTGGAGGCTGATTCTCGTACGCGAACGAGTGAGTAAGACTGCACTCTTTCTCTTTCAACGTGCGATTGTTCGCCAAAGAACGCAAAGACAGATTTGTGATGGATGGTTGAACGTGACCGTGTCTCGAGTCGATATGATCAATCTTCAAGTCAGAAGTCAGAGTCATTCAAAGCAATTCAAATTTCAAATTTAAATCGAAACTAAATTGATCGGAGTTGATTTACAAAAAAGGAGAAGCTTTCTACTCCAAAACTGAGAGTAGAAATTCGCGGAGGATCAACGAAACTTGTCTCGATCTAAACCAACCAAATTTCAAAACCGAAACGAAAAGAGAGAAAGAATTCTCTCAATCATCTAAAATAATTTTCTCTCGTCGAGGTGGATTCGCGGGGGCAGGTATGTATTTAGAAACTGGCCTCTGTGTGTGTGTGTGTGCGTGCGTCGGTGTTTCCCGTCGGCAGAAAACAAAATGGAGGCGTTCTCGTTAAGAGGAGAACGGGACTGGTCGTGTCTCCTGGCCGATCGATATTATCATAACAAATTCCCATCGAGTGGTCGCGAATGCCCGATGAAGCCCGCGCGCCGTACCGGTGGTCTCATTAAACGCAGCCTCGTATAGCGCGCGCGGCCACGTAATGAGAATCAGTTAATTAGTGCCGTAGCACGGGGCGGTTTCGCTCCGTGTACACCAAGTGCATCACGTGCACGCTCGCCTTACACGCGTGGAAGGGAGGAAACGGATACCGCGAGCGTACCGAGAGGCCGATGAAGAGCTTCGCGACACAAACGTACCTACGTACACTCGCGTGGTTCATATTCGTACATACACAAAGAGAGAGAGAGAGAGATGTACATATAGAGAGAAGGAAATTGAAGGAAGCAGCAGAGAGAAGAGGGAAAGACAGCTGTGAGTGGTCGTGACATTTACTGCAACATGGAAGTATCTTTCCTCACTCTTGAAGAGATTCGCTGTTATATCGCTTGCTACTCTTGGGTCGTAGGAATCGACTTTCTCTTGGGTCGCAGTTAGGTTTTCTTGTTTGAGTTGACGGGCTGCTCGAGCTACTGGCGAATGAATCGTCTTGTCGCGAGGAGATTCTGCATCGAGGCGGAGAAGATCTCGAGTTAATTGGCCTTTTCTTTCTTTCTTTTTTTTTTTTTTTTTTGTTCGCGATTGAGATTTCGACTTGAAGTTTCGAGGAATTTTTGCGCAACCGGTGCGCAACGTAATTTGACATTTTTTCGAGGAGAGACGAGAAAGGGGTAGCGCCGCCGACTTCTTTTTCCTCCCCCTCGCGACCAGAATTTTGTTTCTCCTCGGCGCACTCGACGCAGCGAGCGATGCACGAATCTCGAATCGGCGCATCTTTCTTGATGATGCTTCAACCCTCGAGGACCAGTCAAAGCGCCTACGTTCTTACCCTCTGTATTATGTATCGCGCGACAGTCACGTAACAATGAAGTCTCCATTGCTTAACTACCATCCTCTTTTCTACATATTTCGCTTCTATTCCCATCGCTCGTCCTCCCCTTTGCTTCTTCGGACTCAGAAGAGAGAGATTCTTATTGACTATAGATGTGCTTCTACCTCGATACAACTTCGGAAGTTTCATCGAAGCAAGTATAGTGGAAGTCGAGGAGTCGAGAAACTTCTTCGTTTGAAGAAGTTTTAATGGGGCTACAGTTAACACGTCTGTTGTTGTTAAAATATACTGCCTTCAAAAATCGGAATAACAATCTAACGAAACGATACTACCGTCATTGATCGTGTAAAGAGCCAATGTCGCAATGATTATTTCCAGTCTGTAAAAATTACATTTTTACAAGAAGAACGTTCGACTTGATGCAAGAAAGCGTCAACGTTCTTCTTTCCGTCGCAGTAGAGATTTAAAAGATAATTACATAAATTACGAGTGGCTCGATAATTTCATAAAATTTCAAGAAACCGAAGGACCGATAATATACCGCGACGAAACGATTGAAAACGTTTCGTACCTTTGCACGCTGACGTAAGAGCGCCAGAGGATTAAACAGATTCGAAATGAGCGCACGACGACGAGAGGGGGGGTTGGCCGCAGAGTTTCCCGATACGCGCGCGTAGACATCGGCAGTAGAAAACCGAAGCCAGACAAAAGCGGACGGATGGAAGGAGAGGGTGGACGCGGCTGCAGAAGGAAAGGGATAAATATTCGAACGTAGTTTTCATGGAAGTTCATCGGCGCGGCGCGGAGGGCGCAGCGACGCGAAGGCGGCATTGTTTTCCACGCTCGCGGCGAATATCCTGGAATCCTGGAGGAACCACTCGTCCCAACTCTCTCTCTCTCTCTCTCTCTCTCTTCCTCTCACGCGCCGCGACTCCTTTTCAGCCGCATTTTTAATTTCCATTGTCGTCGACCGTACCTCCTACCGGATGCACCGCGAACGCCCACAAACCAGCCACTTCTCTCTCTTATCCCTCTTCGAGCCACCCCATTTCAACCCCTTCGGTTTCTGCATGCGCAAAACCGAGACGTCGTGATAAGCCTTCCTGGCCTGAGAGTAATCTTCGCCCGACTCTACTTCTGGTATAGGCCGCTTCAAAAGAGAAGGGGCGGCAAGATCCTTACGATATACATATATATGTAGAATGTTCCGATGTCTTGTTTCGTCTCATGCGAAAATTTCAATTTCGATACAATGATTTTAACAGCTCTTGAAACAGATGTATTTTAATCTGTAGAGAACCGATGATCAACTCTGTACATTTCAAAGAAAATTTCAATTTTCTTCATTTTTTGTGAAAAACCGTGTATCTCGAAAGTACGAAAGATTTCGCAGATTGAAATATTAGTTAAGAATGTTCAAAACGAGAGAGAATAGGCGAGTTGCGATTCGTTCAAGAGGCGCGCGTAAAGCTTTCCAAGCGAATCGCTGTGCAAATTTAATGCTCTTCCCCTCTTTGTACGGTCCGTTTAAATTTTCCCATACGCGCGACGCATAAATCTCCCAGATTTTAATAAAATAGCTCCCCCCCTGCTGTCATCGAGTTTTTTCTCTCCTTTCAGATTCGGACGTTTCCAAATGATTTCTAAATTGCTAACGAAACATCGATGTATCTATGATTCGTTCGCTGTCCTTATACGTAATACGTAGAGTAGTTTTTTCTTTCTTCTTTATCCAAGTACAAGGTTCAAAGAGCCAGATTTTATCACTGAAAGTGATTTTAGCGGAGGTAATTCAGAAAATTGGACCTCTTCAGGTGCAACGCTGACGCAACGAAAATTAGCGATTGGTTGATTCGCGAGGGGGCGCGTCGTGAGCGATCGCGCCTGCAATTTGTTTTGCATCGATTCAAATGTTTGCATATCAAAAAAAATTTTACGACAAAAAAGTCGTCTTTGTTTCCTAGTCGGAACGAGACGACAGTCGTACAAGTCGTGCAGGTTTTTATGGTTTTTAGTGTGTATCATGAATATTGAACAACGAAGAAGGATATGTGTAAAAAAAATTCTGCAGTCACTAAATTCCATAAATATTTCTCGACGTAAGTCTTCATTCGCATCTTGACATCGCCACTCGAATAAAACTTCCACGCTTAAAGTAGATCACGAGTAAATTATACACAGTTTGCAATATAAGTTTGAGACTGAAAAATAGTTATATCTTTCAGGCAGAAATATAAGTGACAAATTTACCAAATCACAATCGCAATCGCTATCCTACGATTCAAAGCAAAAACAGAAAAATATCCCTTTGTCTGACAATCTAACGATCTTCACTTTCGGGACACCGTGTATGTAGGGTTCTGTTCCGTGCTAACCGCCTCACTGGTTTCGCAGCGCACTCGCCAGATGGAGGCACGTACACCACGGACACGCGGACGGTGCACACGCGGAGGAACGAGGAAATTCGTGACCTTGAAAAATTAATCGAGGGGTCCTGGCGGAAGGATCGATCGATGGGTGGCGGTGGCCAGTCGAGTGTGGGAAAGCGTGGAAGGACTCGAAGAGCCGCCGCTCCCTGGAAAGGTACGGGCGGCGTGAGTGCTCGCGGATCGCCGCGATCGCCAGTGACCAATTAAGAGAATTAAGGGTCATTAATTAGCATCCGCTTCCGTGGCGCTGCTCGACGATTCTTCGCGGCTATGGGCACATTATTCGACGAAACGATGCGCCCGCGCCACTCTTCCATTTCGCAATCCGGCTGCCAAGAATTTTCTCACCTACTTTAACTCGCGTTGTTTCGATCCCAAGAAATTCGATGCGTCGGAGAAATACTCGAAGGGAAAACAATCGGTGGAATCGCCTCGTGGAACGACAGGGCTTTCCGGAACTTGGGAACTCGCGGTCCGTGAGAAACCGAGGTGAATGGAAAACTCGAGAGGGTTCAAAGAAATAAGTAAATAAAGAACTGCTCTTTTTCCAGAAGAATATTTATCAGTACCTCTGATATATCCGTCATTTGTTGTTTTCAATAAAAACGTTCATCGCTGCGATTTGCATGCAATTGTGAGTGCAACCGAATGATGAAGTTTCAGATGTTGCAATCGTTATTTGTATTACTCAAAAGACTGAAAGATTTAACTAGGATTCTGTTTCTGTTAAGACTGTCAAAATTATCCACCGTACGAATGTCACTGTCAAGAACGATTTATCGAGAGTCCTTTGCTCGATCGTCTCTATCAATTCTCGTCTCCATTAAGCGACAGCGTCTCTTTTTGCAAGGAAATGGGAACGATCGACAAAGTTCGATGAAAAAGAAAGTTACGCATATTTGTTATACGCTCGTTGTGCCAGGAAAGAAACGAAACTAGGCTGTTCCCCCGACAGGAACACGAAGGAATAAATAAAGTTCGGGAGGCATGTCTCCGACATGCGAGAGGAGAAGCAAAATAGAGAGAAGCAAAGGAGAAACATCGTTGGCGGTGCTTTAAAGTTGCACGAAGATAAAAGAAGGCCAACACACCGACGAGAAACTTCCACCGGTTGTGCACGTGTTCGTAAAGTTCTGTACTTAATTCGTCGTACTTGAAAGTTTTCTTCAAGTATATTTTGACAAGATTGTTCAATGCGCGTACATTCAGTCAATAACGTCGATGGACTTACGAAGACCTATCGCAGAGTAAACGAAGAAACCTTTTTTTTTTTTTTTTAAACTCTAGCATTTTCATCGTCGTCATCCCTTGAATATTTTTAGGAATAAAAGTATTTTGTACACTGTTCCGAGACTATCGATCCTTCTGCGTTTCGGATTGGAACTTTGCGTTTGTCCTAATAAATGAAGTTCCACGCGAGCTCTCACTTTCGAACTTTAAATCGAGCTCGAGTCTTATGAGAATTTTAGGTTCGTTTTATCATAATAGAGAACGATTATAAACGTACGGGAGAGATTACTGCGAAAGTTTGCAATTAATTTTATTTAGCGACTATTTGAGCTAGGTATTTTTTAAATCATCAGGATCTGTTAATTTTTTAATGAAGCATGTCACAAAATCAGTCCAAATTTTCCCCAATTTTCGAAATTCACACGGATAACGTGAAATATCGAAGCTCGCTCATGTTCACTTGTTCAAGAATGCAACAACAGTTGAATTACAAAATTGCAAGAAGAATCCGTAAAATATTTTAATACCCAAAAACTCAAAAACTCTCTCTCTCTTGCCGATTCGTTTGAAAGTCAGAAATCGCGAAAATCCCTGTTGCTTGTTCCTTCGGCTCCGCGCTTATGGCCGCTGATAAATTTCCGCTGCAGAAAATCAGGCGCGACCGCTGGATTCTCGCGGAACGGGAAGGAATAATAAAACAAAAGAGAAAGAAATAAATAAAGAAAGAAAAAAAAAAAAGAAATCCGCCAACGAGCGGGGAAAGAGAGAAAGAGGTGTACAGAGAATCTACGTTCGCGTAATGTACACTCGCGCGAATAAAGCTGGTTGCAGTGGTGGTGGTGGGGGGTTGACAGGAGGCGCACGGTGGTGGGGGTAAAGAGGAACCGCAGGGACACGGGAGAAAAAAAAATACGGCACGAACAGAGACGAGACGAGAAAGGTGAGAGAAACGAAGAGAGTAGCGAGAGAAAAAAAAGAGAGAGAGAGAGAGAGAGGTGGTCGATTAACTGGTGGAGAAACGAGAAGGAGAGACTGGCAGAAGGGGGCCTGGCGAGGGGCGAGGGAGGAGAGGGAGGGTGGCAGAAAGAAGGTGGGCGGCATCCTTTGATCTTACGCACACACGCTGCTGGAAAAAGGACACGCGCATATCTTCCGCAAAGACCCATACATATTCATGATCTCGGTGTGCACGCACGCGCAAAAAGCCGCGCGAACACCGCTCGCACACACTACGCCACCGGCGTTCACCGGCGACGCGCGCTATCGCTTTTGTTTAACGTCGTGTGCACGCATATTGTGCGTATGCACGCTATAAATTTGTATGGAGCGAAAGAGAGAGAGAGAGAGAGAGAGAGAGAGAGAGAGAGAAGGGGGAGGAGGAGCGCGTAGAATGCACGGGAGAAGTTTCTGCACTTAACCAAGCGAGAGAGGGTGTCGCCCACCTTCCACGATCATTCCGATCTTGAACGCAAGGTCCGTGGAAGAGATCGGTGGAAGTTCCCGATAACGAAACGCCAGGAATGGGACAGGAGAATACGCGCGGACTCGCGTTCGGTTCGTGGGAAAAGATGACTGCGTTAGAAATCAGAAGAAGACGAAGGGGGTTGTAGGACCCTTTGCGAAACGAGTAGGCTCGAATACTGATGCACGAGGTTCACTACGATTCGTTAATTGGAAGAGATTAGAGTGGAATTCTCTAGGAATTTCTAATGGAGTATAACATTATCAGCCGCCAGCCACTTGTCACTCACTTTTGGTGCACGAAACACGAGCTAGATTTTGAGTTTCACAGAAACAGAACGCGACTCCGTGTTATCGCAATTTTTTCCACGTCGTTATCCAAACGCATTCGCCGTTATCTAAAAGCTTTAAACCCCGGTATAGGCTTCTGTTCTAAACGAAAAAAAAAAAAAAAAAAAAAAAAAAAAAAAAAAAAAACAACGAAAAAAAAGAGGGAAGAAAAAAATTCTCCGGGGGTGGGGAAAAAAAAAAAAAAAAACGAAGCGTTTCACGCGATTCCCGGGGTTGAAATTCTCTCTCGTATCGGCGTGTGTGTTCCGGTTTAGTTGAGCGCGGGTTCCACGGAAAACAAGCTATTTTTTTATATATCGCTGAACGCAGCGAACGGTGGAACCTAGGGGTGGTGAAAAGCGCGAGATGGGGCTACGCACCGATCAAGAGGCCGAAGGTCGAGCCTTCGCGTAGGGGAAAACAATTGAAATTTCGATTCCGTTAATTCAGAGAGAGATTTCACTGTCTGCGGTCGGGGAAAACCCTTCGTCCGTTCGGCACACGCGGAATTGGAGCAGAGTGACGATTGAAAAGCCGATTGATTGACGCTGCTCGATCGGGCGCGTCGTCGTCGCCGCCGCCGCCGCCGCCCCTATCAAAAATTTATTTATTTAGACGATTCCCCTTGTTACGAGCCTGTAATTCGGCAAACTGAGTTTCCACGCTTCGGAGCTTCCGTTGCTCGACGAGGATTCCGAAGCTTCGCGATAAAAACGAACGTACAAACAATCTCGCGCGATCACTTTTTCACGCTCGTTTGCTCCTCTTTCAGATCTCCTCCCTTTTTCCTTCTTTTCTTTCAGACGAATATGGAAAAATACGAGCGTTTTCGATTCGTGAGGAAATTAATTGATTTATCGAACTTAAACTTTTTGCGACCGAGTTCTCGCATACGCATTTGCGTGCACGTGTGTTTCGCTCTAAATTTTTCATAAATTCAGAAAAATCCGCGCTCGATCGAAATTTTGAATGTAAAATTTATTAAAATTCTCCGACAAATGTGACAAGCACGTACGTGGATGTTCGTGCTCGTTAACTCGAATCTCTGCAGGCTCTGCGGATTCGTATCAAACGAATCGAGTCTCATATAAATCTGTTCGACCTGCGAACAGTTTTAACATTCGCCGGTGATATATATCAATTTGTACAGGCTAATTGTCGAACCGTGTTAATAAATTCCAGCCGATTAGCTCCGAGGTCGGAGCCGCCTTGAAGAAGATTACGCTGGCCAATACCGGTAGCCAGCCCGGGCACGTATATCGGCATTTTCACGTGGCGAAAGTGCAAACATCGTTAAGATACTTTTTCGATCGGGACGAGAAAAAATTTGCAATACTCCCGGAGGAATCTCGAAAACTCGAAATGTCACGCGACAGTTCGCTACTGCGACTAAATATACGGAGAAGAAGAAGAAGAAGAAGAAGAAGAAGAAGAAAAAGAAGAGGAAGAACAAAAAGAGAGAGAGAGGCCTTTCTCCCTCGCGCCGAAGCGAGAGGCTTTTGCTTCGGTTCGGCTAAAACCACCAGTCACACGGCTAATTAGATTTAATTGGCGTGCGTCGAAGAGATCACCGCAATTCAGACTTTTTAGCTCGGCATAATCCAGCCGTGAAACGCGTATATTCCTGGACGAGTACGAGCGCCGTCTGAATTTCTAATGAGCCGTGCGCGAACGGAATTATTCCGCGCGACAATATCTAGCTACCGAAACCTTCCAACCTTCCCACGCTGGGACTTCTCGAGTCTCTTTCGCGACGTTTCGACTTGAAAAAAAAAAAACAGGAGAAAACGCGGACGAGGGAATAAATGGATCCGGAGGAAAGACCTTCCGAAAGTATAATTATCTGCTTGATTTTATTTCGGAAGATATTTCGGTGTCCCCGCGTCTAATGAGAGATTCGGTTTGAATAACAGAGTGCGAGAGAGAGGAAGCTAGTTGACACTCGCGCGAACGCGAACGCGGGGAATGTGGTTTCGATACGCTGACAGAATTTTAAACGTTACACGTCACGTAACGTACAGCGACGAGTCATTTCCACATTTTATTTTAGTAGTCGTACGAAGATCCTAGTGCAACGATACGACGCTCAATTCAGTTGGATCTGATCAATTAGTACGTAAACGACTGTGTAACGAGATAAACTGAATACGTGAAAAATTAGTACGCGTTTTCAAAAGGATTGGTTGGATTCACAAGTTCTTCTTAATTTCTCAAAATTTCTAATTCTTCTACTTCCGTTAGTTTCTGATCTGAACCCGTCGAATCGCTGATCCTATTCGCGCAAACACGTTCTCGTACGGTGAATCTAGTTTACGAGTCCGGTCCACGCGCTAAACTATTCGTTCCCTTTCAGCCTCGAAAAAAAAGAACGCATTCACCGCCGAGTTTTATTTCCTTCCTCGTATCTTCTTTTCTTTATTTTTTCAGAGTAGTACGCCGGGTAGCGCGTCACCGGGACGTTAATCGGACGAAAAGAACCGAATACGAACACGAATACGAATACGAAGCGCGAAAAGGCGAGATCGACGCGATTCAGCGTCGAGAGGGAGGCGGGGGAGAAAAATTGCTCGCGGAGGATCAGCGTGAATTGGCCAAGCTGGGGCGCCTGGCGCCCGCAATTTACCTGCGAAACATTTCCGGCCGAACGAAAAACGGCCACGCCACGTCGGCTCGTTTCACACACACACACACGCGCGCGCGCGCGTATATGGTGACGTGATATACGTGAACACAGGGAGAGGATCGATTCCACGTGAATTACATCAGGGAATGCGCGGTCGAATTCGTCGGACCAGCGAATTCACCGGGCCGCGCGGATCATTCAAGGCCAACAGTCAATTTATCTCCGACGGTTTATACGCGTCATTTTTCATTAACTCTGACCAGCACCAGCTCCGGAAGGGCCACGAACGGGCAACACGATCGCGTTCCCGAGGGCAATGGATGCTGGTTTTATGGAAATTAGCGGAGGGCCAAGGAAAACGATGGCCGACTGAAGGAGAGAAAGAGAGAGGCTTTGGACTTTGTCGGTCCTCCTCTCCTACTCTCTTCGTCCTCTGACGTTGAGACGTTAGTGGAAATCCATAATGAAAGGAAGTAAACTGATAAGTCGATCGGAGGAACCGATTTTTTTCTTTTGGAGAGCGAAAAAATTAGAGCGGGAGCGGGAGATGTATAACACGTTTTATAACATAATTTAAGAGACGATACGATATCGCCCGTTGCGGCACTTGAGCGAAAGACAACGACCACTAAAAATAATTGGTCACTGGACAGAGAAGATTGATATTGCGAAATTGAAAGAGACACGCGTCTCTATGTATTTTCACGTGCACTTCCAACAACGGTACTTGTTGTATCACGTAAAACGGCACAAGAGCGGAAGCTGGGTACAACGATACGAAGAAGAGAAATGACTGTTCGCTTCGAGAAGAAAAATGAAATTACTTTTCGAGAAGAAAAAAGCACAGAACGTAGCAGTTCGTTTCGACAGCGGATTCGATGTATCATAGAACGACGGTCGTGGTAAGGAGCTCGATGAGGCAGGAGCGATTGTACGCTCGGTTTGGCCGAGTTGCCGGCACCACGGGTCCAGGGGATCTCCCTCCACTTCCGAGAAAGGATCCGCGATTCAAAAAGCGCCGCCCCTGAGAGGATCCCACACGACCCGCGCGATCTTACATAATTTCGCGCGGGCCACAGTGCGACGAGAAGATCGGCCTGGATCGCAGTCCTGGAATCGTCTGTTCCAGGAGTTCTAGGGCCGGGCTAACGATTCCAGATAGCCGGCCCCCGGTTTCCGACTGGCATCTCTCTTCGCAAGTCCCCCGATTCTTTTTAATCCGCCGTTCCAGAAATTCGTTCCTTCCCCCGGCACCGGTGCACCCTTTGTTTCGCTCGAGACGCGCGCGCGCGCGCGTTTCCAGGGAACCGAGAAACGTTCGAGACTTCAAGGATTCAATCCCCCTTTTCTTTTTTTTTCTTCTTTTTTTTTTAAAGGAGTAAAACCAACAATTAAAGCCTCTTTGCGTTCCCATGCGCTTTTACACTACGAGCGTCGCGACGAATATTGAAAGTTTATTCGAACGATAAAACGACACTAACTTGTCGAAATAACTCGACTCCGATAAGATAAAGAAACATTCGAATTAAAATAATTCTACTACCATCTCATCACTGAAGCATTAACCTTTTTAACGCTGGGATGACGTGCCACGCACGTCGAGAATTTTTTGTCTTACAATTGCAATATTTTCTCAGTTTTAAATATATTTAAGTACAACCCAGGCAAAATAAACAATAAATTTATTACTTTTCAATCATTTCTATCGCTATTGTAACAGTGATATCATACCGACGAGTATGAAAAAAAGAAAGCGACGAATTATTGTATATTATATATACGGTTTGGTCACTCGTTATGGTCCGCGATCAGTTGCCAGCGCAAGTGGTTAATTACAATATAATCATCATCTCGGCAAAAAAAAAAAAAAAAAGAGTTAGAAACTCCACCTCTTGGCGGAGTCAGGGATGAACCGGAAAGAGTTCGAAAACGGTCGATGGAAATAATGGACGAATCATCATCGTGGAAGGACGAGGCGAAGAGGAGCAAAGGCGAAGCGGAGCGGAGCAGAGCAGAGCAGAGCGCGGAAAAGGTGCAGAGGGGTGAAGAACGAGGGGCGTATATAAAAGGGAAGGGGCCCGGAGAACGTCGGGGACCACCCGAGAGAGGAGTTCAGGACTGGTTGGGAACCGGCGGCGCACGCCATACCTTTGGGGGGTCCCTTATCTTCCGCGTCTGGCCGGGACCATCCGGGACAGGCAAGACCTGTCCGCGGACCTTTTGCTCCCGCGAGCATTCTGCATCCTATTATCGATCAATAAACCGCGTACGGTCTTGCATAACGCTACGAACTCGACTTTCCCTCTAGGAAAATCGCGCTCGATCGCGCTCTTTGCACGTACTTGTAAATATTTATGATTACAGACACATACCGAGCGTGTAAGCAAGCATCGAAGATTAGGAAATTATTGCAGCAATCTTTGAAAAATTGTTATCTGATTCGAAACTTTATTTCTTTTTCCTTTTTCTTTTTTAGTAAATTTTTGTGTCGTTATCTTGTGCACGATAATTCTTAATCTTAATTAATTAATGGGTTTCGATCGTTGAAATTAGAAGACAAGACGCGTGGTATTTTCATCGATGTAGCGGTATTTAATATCACGCGTGGAAAATCTGTTTGCCGATGTGAATTTCAGGTGTGCAGATTGCGCACACGCTCGTTGTAACGTTGCGAGAATAAAACTAAAGACACGAATTTACATAAATATTTGCCGAGTCTATAATTTTGGTATAATTTCAGTTGCATTTGCACTGGTAATCGCCCGTATTTCTGCTGTTACATGTAAAACATAGACAGCCCGTGTGCCGGTAAAACAAGTTCACCCTCAACTACTATATTCGATACAAAATTTCAATCTGCATTCATAAAACATCGAATTTATTATCTATGCGTGCGTGTAGACATTTGTATTTATTAAATTCATATTTATACGAAATACAAGCTATAATTTGCATTCATGAGACTCGACCCGACCCAGTCGAAGATTAGCCGAAAGCGGAAATTCTTGCAACATCTGTTCAGAATATTTCACCTCACTCAGCTGACAATTACTCTACTAGGCGACGTCTTCCGACGATCGTTTAAGAATTCAATTTCGCATTGAAACTTTCGCGAGTGCGTGGCACGTGACGTTCGAAAACCGACGGGGACGTTGAAATAACGCCACTTTGCATGAACAAGGCACGGCGAGGAGAGGACAGAAATAATAAAGAGGGATAAGAGGTAGCCAGGAGCGACGTGAACGTTCCCTGGGGACACGCGTCCATCGAACGAGAGGCTGGATATCGGTGGATATCGGTAAACAGAATAACGATTAGCCGGTGTATTATTTTTTTCACTGTAGTCGTCCGGGGCTTCTCGTATCGACTGGCTGTGAATAATTGGCCTCGTTAGCCGCCGCCACGCAATCAATTACGTTCCCTCCGCCCGTAATCCCCCCCCCCCCCGATCGCCACGGTTTATTACTGTAAACTTGATCGTTTCGAGCGTAGATACCTGTTTACCCCGGAGGAACCAATCATTCTCGTCGAATCGAAAAATCGATCGTCAAAATAACGCCGACAAGTTTCGAAAAGGGAGAGAGACGGGGAAAACGAGAAGCTCTGTCATGGCCCGCGGCTATCGAATTATAATAAAATCACGCGCTTCAAATCGCTAGACTGTGAATCAGACTGGATAATGACGTGTTGACAACACAGACGCGGATTGTTCACGGTGGTTCGCGAATGCGTTTAAAACCGCTTGTAGAGAAGTTTTTGTTAACACGGCGACTACATCGTGCCAACTGTAGTATTATTATGGAAATATTCGAATTAGTTCAATACGTTCGATTAGTTGCAATATTTAGCGAGGTGAATTATACGTTTGAGACAATTATAAACGACCGAAGGATAAAATTTCCATCCAGAGATATTGAAATAAAATAATACAACAGGACACGCAAGCTTTCATTCGTGTATCTCGCAAAGAATTGTTCAAGTCTCGAAACATCCAACGAAAATGATCAATCGATCGTTTTGACCATTTTGGCAATTCCAGCGTTAACTGTCACCAGTCAACGTTCGTAGCTTCTAGCTCGTACAACTGTGTCTGTTTGAGTATGAACTCATGCACAAACTACCGCAAACTACTGTCCTCTTGCTGACTTGAACGACCCCCTCCCTGCGCAGCGATCGCACGCGAGCCCCCGATTAAACTCATCGATTTTAAACACATTGGCGATTCGCGAAAAGGAAGGGCCACAACTCCACCTCAACCTTTCTCGCGCGCTGAAAGAGGACAAAGAACGGTTGGCCGGCTGAAAGCTAAAGAGAGAGGCGTGTATAAAGGGAAGAACGGTAGTTGAGGAATGGTGCAGGGCTACCCGCAGAGCACGCTACTTGCTGTGGCAGCTTCACGAACGAAAGACAAAGGAGGGCCCACGCTTTCATCCGTGCCGACATTAAGGTACCTACCGTACACGCTCTTTTGGGACACAATAAGGTCCGCATGCGGGTCCAACGGATCTCACGTCTTCTACGCATACGCATACGGCTTTCTTCACAATGAGAATCTGTCTCTCTCGTTCTCTCCCCCTTCTGTGCGTCTACTACCTTCTCTTCCCTCTTCTTCTCTAGCCGTTCCTCCCCCCCGTTTTCGTCTCTCTATCTGCTCCATCTCCGTTTCGTTTGCTGTCCTCCATTCGATTTTCTCTCTACGCTTTTGTGTCTTCCTTTCCTCTGTCGCGATTTTGTCCGTCTTTTTCGCCGTCTTCCGAAAAGCATCTTCTCTTTCGTGTACTTGGTACTTTTGAAGTGCTTGCGGATTAGTTTTTACGTCGTTTCAATTTCTCTCATTTTTGAACAAATGGTCTCTCACCAAATGGTCCGTAGTAAATAAGTAGAGTTTCAAAGATCATCCGATCACAATTGATCTTAAGTATAATTTTATACTTAAGAAACTGCTTAGAGCTCAGAAGATGCTTACAGCGAGAGTAACTCGTAACAGAGTATTCGTGCTTAACTGCGAGACCTTATTTGTTACTGAATTTGAAACTCAACGCGCAAAGTTGAATTCGTTATCTGAATCAATGATGCAATAAAGACGAGCGATGTTAACTTGGAATTAGAGACGATTTAGCTTTGAGAGAAGACTAAAATGGGATTCGTTTTAAGATTGGATATCATCTACCGGGCGGAGCCATTAAAATTTCACGAGCCACCAGTTGAAACCTCGCAAAAATTTACCTTTTCCCTCTATGCGGCCCTTTAAAGCATTTGCCCTCTGCGTCTCTCTCTCTCTCTCTCTCTCTCTCTCTCTCTCTTTTTTTTTCCTTCCTCTTCCTTTTTTCGGAAAAATTCTCTCAGAAAGGCGACTCCATCAAGAAACGCGACCCCGTGAAAAATGTTACGTAACTTGAAAACCAACCGGCGAAAAACATTTTCGCTGCCAGTGAAATACCCCGTTTCAAAGGTAACAGTTTTTAGTTTTCAGCTAGATTTCAACGTCAACGTTTCTGTAACCGGGCCGGTTCCATTACCAACTCTTGTTCAAGATGTCTAAATTTTAATAGATAAAACCAAGAAAAGAACAAATCGCTTTTTCCTTTGCCAGGTACAGGCCCGTCGGCGCTCGTTCTCTTCTTTTTCTCGCCAACTTCAAATATACCGCCACGATCCTCCAAATTAAATATCGTAATTAACCAAGATGTATCCCACAAAGTTTCGCCGGTTGTTGGAGCGTTTGTTGAACTTCTCGTTAATCGCGCGAAAAGCGCAGATACTTTGAAACTTGCGGATCGGACGAACAAACGAGCTGATCTCTCGCTGACAAAGAGGGGACGAAGAACGAAGAAAGAAGATACGAAATTATTAAAATCTTGCGTATTTTTTTTCTTTTTCAGAACTAACGCGAAAAGTTTGAAGCATCATCTCCTCGACTTTTCGAACGAAAAGTGCAAAAATATCGCAGAGTTATCGACGAAGCAGGAGTTTCATGCAACAAAATCCTTCAAGACGTCGCGCAAGTTTCCCGAAATGTCACAGAAATGCTCGAAAATTTTACGAAAAAAAAAAAAGAAAAAAAATTACCCACTCAAAAAATCAGAATTCAAGCAAAATTTTGAAAATCACGAAAGGACAACCACTCTGGCAATCGGCGGCTGAAAGGGAAGAAACGTCGAACGAGGATGGAAATCAATTCAGACAACGGCATGAGCAGATATTCGTGCAGCCGAGGAGCCCCGGTTGAGTGCGGCGGAGCGATTATGTTCGTTTCTGGGAACGATGCTCGACGATGGTACCACGGTTGGTACCTTCCGTCGCAACAAAAGCCTCGGGAGGACCCGGCCCGCGGGGTTATTAATGTCAGAACGTCACAGAAGAGCGTATTCCGCGCGCGGCCGAGTTGCATGCCGAGGCGCAAAGACGATTCACGGGGTCGACATCGCCCGAGACGCAATATATAATTCCCCGTTCGCCGATAATTATTGCGACTCGGCAACTTTCATACAATGGCCCCCTTCCTCCCTACCTCCACAGCCTTCCCCGACTCTCGTTCGTATATACGTGGATATAGTCGGGACGAACCCGCGACTCGTAATAAAGTGACATTAGCCGGCATGCGATTCCGCGATAAACTTTCGAAATTTATACCCCACCGAGACTTCTCACGATCCATCCCCCCCCCCCTTCCTCTTCCTCCGTGTCTCCTCTCTCTCGTGGACAGAAACGCGGTTTCTTCGCTGTTTGTACGGTTAAGAGACAATTTCGACGGGCAGATTCTTCGATAATAGCGAGGGAACGCGAGTTTCAGCGATTGACTGGTAAATGGTTCGCGGAATGATAAATCATTGTGGCATGGGCAACTACTACTCGAGCGAGGTTGTTTGATCAGGCAAATTTGTCATTGTATCGTTAGTTTTCGATTGAGAGGTTGAAACGAAAAAGGCTTTAAACTCTAACTCTGGCTAAACTAAATCGGGGAAAATGATGCCACGTGATCGAAATGAAAATTTTACTTTCCAGTGAACGCTAATTGACATTCAGATCAAGACGCACGATAATTGTCATCTACTTAAACCTCATCAAATTATAATGTTACATTGAATTAATATCAAAATTATACAATGCGTGAAAAATTAGTCGACGAATGGCACGACGCAACAGAGAGACAAATCACGCTTCGTACAAATCTCCACCGAGTTTGGCTGCCAAACTTGGCCAAACTTGCTAAATAACCGCGATACGAACGAGGGATAATGGAAGTGGAAACGATAAATCAGAACGCACCCTCGATGGTCATCGCGGACGCGGAGCGGGTGTATCGATTGAACCAACGTCATAGGGACAGTTTTCTAGCGTAGCGGTCGGAGGGACTAATGATTTATTTCCGCTCTCCACGGGCACACGAATCTACGGTGTTTCGGCGGCTAGCAGTACCACTCGACCTCCGTGCTGGAGCGTGACAGTGGCAGGTTTTAAAGGAGCAAGGGAATTATAACTGGATAAAAAGGAGCATGTCGTGCCCTGGGCCGAGCCGCAGTGACACGCTGTCATGACTAACGCTAATTGAGACCAGGCGATACACACACACACACACACACACATATACGCTCTCTCTTTCTCTCTCGTTCGCCTAATTACGAATGCGTACTATAAAGCGTATCGAGTGTCGCACGACACGAGTACTGAAATCAAAGTAGGCCGCCGGCTATCCGCACGCGCCTCGTCCAATCACGTTCCACATGGAGCGCCAAGTTCTCTTTTCAAAAAATAACAAGAATTGTTCAACAAGTGTGCATTTGACTTTACGAGGCTTCCCGAAATTTTTAATAAACTGAACGGTAAAGAAAGAAAGGAGTCGCCGATCGATCAATTTCAAAAACGGTTTAAACGTTGAACTTTCGTTAGAAATGAATCGCAAGGAAAAATGTGTCGTTTGATTCAAAAATCCAGAGTTTTTCTACAACGCAGAAGAACAAAAGTTACTGCCTCTCTGATATCCACAATTATCTTGCTGCAACGGGAGATCGAAGATTTCGCAATTCGCGTGATTGAAACGAACGCGCAACACCTCGGCACGATTTTCCCCTAGCAACGCAATACAGCGTGGCAACGCACTATAGGGGAAAACTGCTGGCAGCAATGATACGGCTGGCATCAGAAAGGTACCAATTAATCCCAGGATTTCCTTCCTCTACGCGCCGGGACACGTTCGATCCGCCAAGCGGAAAGGGGTTTCACATGCCCGATAATTCCAGATTCACGAGGACGTTGTCACGAGAGAAGGAAGAGAAGGCGGAGGAGGAAACCCGGGGGAGGTTCCATCCGTGATTCCGGAAGCGGAACGACGCGCTTCCTGGCTTGTTCCAATTGCTCCTTCGACGTTTTCGATGGGAAAATACACGATGTATTTTTTTTTTTTTTCTTTTTTCTTTTTCCACCGTGGACGAACGAAAATTCAACTCGCCGTTAAAATGCAGAATTTTGTCGTCGACTTTCCGTGACAATTAAGCGACGACGTATTTTAAGAGATTTATGATTTTAATAGATTAGATTTCCAACAGAAATTGAAATTACAAATGCACGCAAGAACGTAGATAACGGAGATAATAAAACTTCAACTTGTACATTTTATAAAAGTAATTTTCCAAGTAATCTTTAATCATCTGTTCTAGAATCAACAATTTATCGATCTCGATTCAGTCTCGATCGTTCTCAGTTACATTTTTTTACCATTTCGTCATATCCAGTTCCAAACTGTTCGAGTTCCCAAGAAGTTACTACGCAATTGGATGACAGAATTCACGAATAGAACGAGAAGAAGAGGCGACGTCACAGTCTCCGTTTGGTATCCAGTGGAATATTAAGATCAGCAGCTACGATACGTAACCCCCTGAAGAGTTTCTGAATCATCGGGCCCAACTTTGCCACCCCCGAGGAATTGTCAGAGAGACAATGGCCCGTCCAAGTCGCAACTCTCTCTCTCTCTCTCGTCAGATAAGAAATGACGCGATTGTCGATAGGGAACACTCATTTTTCCTCTCCTCGAACCGCAGAAGAAACATCAGATAAAACGTTCACGAATCCCAGATTGTCCTTTTCGACGATCAATTTCAGATACAACTCTCCCGTCATGTGTATTCCGTGGAAAAACACGTGGACGGTCATTTTTATACCGATATTAATCCAGGGATTCACATCGTCGCGAAATATTACGTAAGAATAATCCTAATGCAAACGAGCGTTTTTAAGTCGTTTCGTGCAACGAATTAGCAAACTGCGAATGTTTGTGCGCAAAATTTTCCCGGATGATGGAAAAAAAATTGTTCCGTTTCAACTGATAGATACAGATTTCGCTTGGGTCTTTCACTATCAGTCTTTGATAAATCTCACGTTAATCGGAAAACACGGACACAGTACGTACAAGTTTCGTTAGTTTTGCGCACCCAAGTTTCCCACGTATGCACGAGCATCCCTCCGTCCGCAAATTACAGAGGAAAGTTGCGTCGTTACGTTCGAAATTGACGAGAACGAGCTTCGCGAGACGAAAGTTCGAAGGGATCGTTAGAAATTCCAAATCCACGTAATTTTTCGTTGGCTCGAACGTACCTCTGATTTAGCAACGGTATCATTTCGTATCCTTAAATCAACCCCTAACGACAGTCCCCGTCGTCGGAGAAAAAACTACCGCGACAAAGTGGTAGACCAGGCTATTATGCAAATGCGAAGTAATAACCGAAAGGTAAGACGCAGTGACGAAATTACGCGCGGCCTCGCGTCCTCTCGCGAGCTGGTACCGATAACCACCGCGCGCGGACGATCGCGAGATTTTCAACCTCGAACGCTAATTGTTTAGGAATTGCGCGAATCGCGGCCAATTAGCGGCATGCACCCGGCCGAGGACAAGCACGGAATCCGGCGTACGTAAGGGCTAACCGAAACGGTCGAATAATTTAAATTAATAGGACGGGTTGATAGCCGGTTCAACCCGACTTCCACCGCGAAACTTCTTCAACGTTCTCCTCCTCGTGCTGCTAAAGTCCTTGATTACACGCTTCGTAACTCTCCTCCGTGTCACGTGAATTCCTTCTTCGGGCGGTTTCGAATTTTTTTATCTTTTTTTTTATTTTTATTTTCTACTCCACCTCGGGGATTCTTTTATTAGAGTCGATGATTGGCACGGGAGATTGATCTTTTAAATCCTTTTGTATTGAGAATCGAACAGGACTCGAGCTCGTCACTAATTTTTTTTTACTTGGTCTCTGACTCCACGCCAGGGATTCTTTATTTTATCCGGGTAAATGAGTGGCATGGAAGGTTGATTCTTTTGCCTTTTGTAGCAAAAATAATGAGATTGAAGTTTCCTCTGACTCGATAATTTGAGAAATGGAAAATTGAATTCCTCTTTCTATCTACTAAATCTACCTCTCTAAATATCTCCACTGTTGGATAAGAAAATATCATAAAACGTCATGATAAATATTGCAGACTATCCTACAATTCAAATTTTTAACTTTCTACAGTCTAACTGTAATAAATAAATATATATACTTGAATGTATGTAAATCAATGTCAGAGTATATGTAAGTACTCACCAAGTCTTTCCATGAAAATCATCGCTGCATCAGACACACTGTATAATGAAAATCACAGGACAATGACACGATTTTATATGCCAACCAAAACTAAATTATAATACTTTTGATTTAATTATCAACGCTTATTCATCGACGTGTTTTGCTTGTCGGATTTATTTCGATGATTCAGAAATAACTCGACAAAATTTTTATCTTCTCATCTAACGAATAATACTAAAATTAACGAATTGACACATCGCATCAAGTATTAAGAGATTAATACTTGTAATTAAGTGTAAAATATTATCATATCTTTTTCCTGTGCTCTTCATACTTATTCCAAATAGATGGTTAATTTTCTTCGCTTTTCCGGATACGATAGTTATTCTATGACAGAAGCAAGTTCTAAAAAGTTCACCGACTCGAGCAACGACGAACCGACCAATTATAATAACGCGTTAATAAATTGTCTACCAAGACTTTTTAAACTTTTGGCGAAACTCGGGGAAACTTTGACAGAACGAACCAGACCGTTAATTTAACAAGCAATTATCACGAGAATAACGGAAAAATGAACTAAAAAATTTAGCGATTTAAAAGAAAAACCATCACACGGATGGATAACTTTGATCTATGAGAGAATTTTGATAATTTCGACAAACGTTTTCAAATCCGGGACAGTGTTGTAATTTGCAATTGTTTAATCAATTTTTTAAACTCACCAACATGATGATCATGCCATGCTAGGACACCGCAAAGAAGAGCCAAAGTCTTTCCACTTCCTGTTGGACTTTCCAAAAGACAATTCTCCTCTTTCATACAGCCTTGTATGACCTAGAAAATGCAATTATTATTTATTATTTATTACATACAAATCATTTTCCCAATTTCCCATTTCTTAAGTTGGTTATTTAAATTAGAAAGATTCTTACTTTGTGCATTACAGCAACCTGACTCGAATAAGGTTTCACAGGAAGCTTCACGTTGATCCCAGCTATCAGTTGTTCATGCTGTATTGCCACTTGAGCCACAGTTTCTTCCACTTTTCTGTTTGGCTCTTGTTTGATCTCAGTTTCTGCATTATTTCTTTGCTTCTTTCTTTCATGCTTGTATTGAGACCTAGTCGACTGAAACTCACCAGAGGAATCAGAATCGCTGTAATTATTCTTACATTTGCGATTATTTAAAGATCTCTTTACTTTCCAATAGGGCTCTGTAGTCTTGAGCTTTGCATCCGTATCACATGCATCAATATCTTCATTTGATCTTACACGATGTGTGTATTTTTTAAACTTGGGCATTGTTTCTTCATTGTCGTCAGATATTAATGTTTCTGAAGAGTTTGAAGATTCAGTTTCTACTAATTTATAAATCGGTAGATCAGTGCTTTTTTGAACGATACTTGTTTCAGGCGAATCACATTGATACGGCGAATCAAGTCTTTTTAATGTCAGTCTACTCATTCTGTAAACACAATCATGCACGTTAAGTTAGAATCATCTAACAAAGAATTCACAGATATCTTTATATTTTTATTTTTTATACTTGAATATGTACTTTCAAGTTGAATATGTACTCTCAAGTAAAAGTATCTTATGACTGTTGTTATGCAATATATGTAATATGATTGAATTTTAAGAATTGTTTTAACATTTACTGCATCACTGTGCAGTTTTTTATGGAAATTCATAAGCCGTCATACAAAACAAACGCAAAAATATGGAGAAATAAACGCAAATAGAACAAAGCAACAAGCCAATATAACCTCAAAAAATCATACAGCATCACGTGTACGGTTACGAACCTTGTTTTTTCGGGCCTCTCTCTGATCTTTAATTTGACTCTTCTGTAAATGATGAATACGATCACTACACAAATTACGTAGATCACAACCATAAATTTATGATCGCGTGAAGAATTAAAACAACAAGAAACAGCTGATTCACGAAGTATGCGTCACACACGTTTCCCGCCTTTTCGTGTCACTAGAAACCTCCCGACTTAGATCGAGCGCGATATTTAAATATCATTTCCAATGAAAATTCAAAAACAGTCGAATTAATCGTGGAAATTAAAAAGTCACTTAAATATTTTTCACACAGAAATAGAACGTTAGAAGCACACTCGTCGAACTTGTCACTTGTCGAACAGTCACGTGACTGAGGTGTCACGTGCACGACATATGAGTGCTCATATTAAGAGGTGATCTTATAATTAATCGTTAAAATGAAATTAAATATTACTAAAAATATACAATTACTTGGAAACGTAATTCTTCCCGTGAAATCGTTAACACGTCCTTTCACAGATACGTAATATTCAACGAAAAGGACTTTTGTTGTTACACGGTTCTGCCGCCACTTTTACCTCTGAAATTCAAATATTACGTAAACATTGCTCGTAATGTTTCTCCAAAAAAAAAAAAAAAAAAAAAAAAAAAAAAAAACTAAATTTAAACTACAAATACGATACATCTCGTGCCGTCGTTCTCTTTCGTAGCGTATAAAAGAATCTGCCATCAATTTCTCGACGGTTCATCGCATCTCTGATCCAGCGTCGACGAGACATTATTCCACACAGATCCCGCCACGGAAACATAACTTCTGAAGCGAACAGGATTAGACAGGTGAAACGCGTAGCCTCTCTGAGACTTGATTCCGATCGCCGTTGTTCGGCGACCTTCGTAAAGGAGATACGTCCTCCTCCTGGCAGAGAGACGCGAGCAAGGAGGAGAAAGAAAGGTAAAAGGGAATATAATTTCTGCGTGTGATTTATGCCCTCCCGGCTGGTCCAACGTATCAAACTTCTGATTTACGTGGTTGTTGTGCCCGTAGTTTTCGAAAGCGGCCCCCATCAAAGGGGGCCACGGAATTTAAAAGCCATCCGGCGCGCGTGCGACTTGAATAAGGAATTTCACTCTGACCATGGAGGAGAGAAGCGTCCCAAGCTGACATGAATCCTTATCAAATTATCCGAAATTCCCACGCGCGGCTGGATACGCGGTTTTCACGTGTCGTACGTACGTCGATTCACGAAGGTATTTGTATACCGTAACTCGGTGTTTTAGAACTTACCGAGTCTTGAAACTTTCGTAGAATAATCAAACTATTATCAGATACCGATAGCGACTGTTGAAATGGCAACGACCGTGTCAGTGACTCACGAAAGAACGAGGAAATATCGCACGTTTTACGACACGTTTGACCAGAGGGAGAGATATCAAAATGTTTTTCAAAAATATTCTCGTAGCGTAGAAAACTGTGACTTTGTCGAGGCTAGTGAAATTTCAATTTCTGTGTATTATACGACACGTATAATACAATATACAGTATGTGTTTAAATACTCTCGTGAGTCACTGACTCATACACGCGAGCTAAAAAACGCGTAGGTATATGCGCGTCCGTGTTTCCATATCGCCAAGAGAGGCCGTGTCACGTATATGCAATGAAATTACTCAAGCTGTAGAGAGTATTTTCAGCTCACGTACATACGCTCGAATGATCCTCGCCGAGGAATCCTTGCGTTTTCACACGGTTATGATGTATATCTTAATGATAACACATGCATTTATCCTGCTGTCTCCGGTAGATAGTAAAAAAAAAAAAAAAAAAAAATTTCGTGAAAATCGCTCAGACGAGCGAATATAGCAATAAAAGTAATAATACTAGGAAAAAAGTTGAAAATTGATCTAAACTTGGTTAATTCGCTTCATTGCCACAACGAGAATTTCAACAAACGTACTTTAATTGCCGACTAATAATTCAAATGTCGAGCAAACATGCGAGATTTTGAAAGTTTTTCATTTTATCGGTAGAAAGTAGAACTGAAGTTGTCGAGCCATAAACGCGCGCTGAGTGTTTAACATTTCGGTTTTTACGATCAACAGACGTGATTTACTTCTTGGTTGCTTCACGCTCGACGAGGGCGAACTCGTCGCGTCCGTCCACTCGGCTGTAAGTTATGCACAGCCAGTGTGATATCCATAAAATACGTCGAAGGGGCCGAGGAAGTCATTACTATAGGAAAGTGTGGCAAATTGCGTGTAACACCCCTTCCGAAAAGTCACAAAGAGTCCTCGGCCGGGTTTACGCGCCGCCAACTGTGCGAAACCCAACTCTTTCCCCGTTTCCCATGAAACTGTCTAATCGCAAGTGTCGAGCCACAATGTCGCAATCTCCGCGAAATAATCTGTTACATCGTACGAATCAACGAAACTCAACTTTGTTTCCACTTTTTTCGTGAAATTGCCCAGGCATCGAGCTACACTGGTAACCTCCATGTGAAATAATTGATCGGTACAGAAAGATCCGTGCTTGCGTTTCGACGCAACACGATGGATCACAAGTAGCTACTCGCAGCAAATTTTACACAAATCTCGTCGGCCAGTACAAACATCAAAGAAACACGCACGGCACACAGTTCTAATGCAACGCGACGAATGAAAGGAGGGTTCACCCGCCGCAAATTTTACACAAATTTTCCAATTCGCCGGCCTGTTTTTCAACAATCCGGCCGCCGGACAAACGCGCCCATGGACAAATAATGTCGGCGCTGTAATAACAATCTGGGAGGGGAGAACGATACTCCGGCGAATTACCACGAGTATCGTTCACAGCGTTCAATTAATCAAGCGAAACACGGGGATGAGAGTTGTCGCGCGATCCCGTCGAATGATCTGGGTCAGATCAGACGTTCTCTCTCCATCCATAGGCCTTCGAGGCCGAGAGATCCCCGATTTTAGGGTTCGCGTAGGTGGAAAGGGGGACTCGTGAATCGAAATTATCGAAGGGGTACGGAGAGAGGGAAGAGAGAAGAGAGGAAGAAAGAAAGAAAAAAAAAAGAGAGAATAGAAATATGAAAGAGCGGGAAAGATCCCCTCGTCGACCACGCGTGGCATCCCGTGGTCACCCCGCGCGAATCCCGGGAATCGGGATCATTCCCGTGGCGGTCACGAAAACCGACCACCGGGTAGAGGAGGGTGGGGAGAGAGAAATATGAAATATAAATAAAACATATTCTTACTAGGAGCAAGTGCAATAAAAATGCGGGGAGATCAAGAGGGATGCCGGAGGAATACGTAATGCGCGCTGCTCTCTATCTCGTATCTCTTTCGCCGTTCGTCCATACTTACTTGCGCGCGCTCTCCCCTCGTCGCGTCCCTTAATTTTTATTTCTCTCGCGGTGAACGCTGAATGGAAAGTCGACATCGACTTTAGAAACTTATCCCTTTCTCTTGGCTTCCTTCCCTCGTTGGAGAGATTTCCACGGAAGGAACAAAATCAACAGCCTCGAAGATTCGTTGATTAAGAACTTTGATAAAAATGTCAGAGAATATTCAGACACTGAAGCATCAATGTTTTACAAAATGTTTTACGAAATGGCAACGTCGATCAAAAATGCAAAAACATCGTCTTCTTCTCCTGTCGAATATTTCGTATTTCTAAACCAAACTCTTCTCATACAATAGAAAACGAAGGGGGGGGGGAAGAGACAATTCCACGTAACGACGTAACGTCGGGACCAGCGTGTATCCCCGGCAGCATCTTCGTCGCTGAGGGAAGGCACGCGGCAAACAAGCCAATAAACCGAATAAACGATCGTCGAGACTTAATTAAGGAATGGCGACTGCATCCACGCCAACGTTGCCTTCATTTCGTCCAGCAGCTTTATCGTCGGTGCTTATCTATCGGCCATGAGATAAGATAAAAGGGTCAGAGTTCAGGGGGACAGGCGTGTGATAGCCACCCTCTCTCTCTCTCTTCTTTCTGCTTCAGTACAGAACTTTCGGGGGTGGAGGACACCATATGCGACCTTCTTCGTTCGCTAGAACGGTCCTGCGTTCTTTCCTCTCTCTCTCTGTTCTTTTCTCTCACCGGGGAAAGAGAGACAGACTTTTCCTCTTTGTTTCCTCGGCCGAGCTGGAGGGTCGAGAATCGAGCACGTCGTGTCCAGGAGAACGGCCGAAAGTAAAATAAAAGAATCATGCTGGCTGGGGATCGGGGGGAAACTGTCCATGTGCCAGCTCCTGCCGGATGCATATGTTTTGTCGCCGATTGCATACTTTTTTCCGGAACTTCTTAAAGTCGAAGACCTCTTCGGATTTTTATCCTCGTGCTCGCCGTTTCCACGATTGAAGGAGGAGAGTGTAAAATTGCCTGGAGAATTTTGGAGAAAATGCAAAACCGGCAAGCGATTCCTGGCTCGAGGTGTAAAGTTTGGACGCTTGTGATGTCCGAAAATATCGAACTCTTTTCGAAGATTGAACAAACGCAAGATTGGCAACGAAGACGCCTACCTCGATCTGTCTGGTCTTTGAAAAAAAGATAATGTCTCTCAACTCTAAAGATGGAAAACGTTGGAGAAATAAGTTCCGAAAGAACAGTCTTGTCAAATCTAAAATCTCGGAAATAGCTTCCACGCTAGGAACGTGAAACGTTCAAAAAAAAAAAAAAAAAAAAAAAAAGGCGAAGGAAGGAACTCAACGAGTGTAAAATTCGATTTCGCAGAAATTTTCAATTTGTTCGTCCTCGGTGACGCTGGTGGTGGCTGGAAAAATTTCGTGGAAGCGTCGGCGGAGGAGGTGAAAGGGGTGGAAGGAGAGGGCAGACTGGAAGGAACACGAGGGACAATAACTTTTCGACGGGGGCAGCCGAGGGACATCGATCAGATGCGATCACGGTGGAATTAGCCGTCCCTTGCAGGACTCTGGAACTCCTTCCACCCATCCTCTCTGTCCGGAACCACCCTTGTCTGTGTTTCTTCGACCTCGACAAAAGGCTCGTCGACGATAAATGATTCTATTAGCGTGCGCCGTCTAAAACTGACAAACGTATGGATAAACTAATTCCCTTTCGTCGCAATATATTCGTACGGTCTTTCACTTCATTTTTGCAAATTTATGTTTAGGATACGATTTAAAAGAATACTCGTAGTCTGTAGAAAAGTGTTTGAAGTATCTGTTGAAGAAGAATATTTAGCAGATGATTTAATAATCTCGATTTAGGTTCCATCCTAGCTAACCTTCCATTAGGTTGGCTACCTTAAACTCATACACCGTCTATCAAGAACTTGTCTCATCTTTCAGTGGAAAAATATTCACACGCGTGTATCTGTGTAATTTGCAATAATCAAGTTTAAAAGAAAATATCATAAAACAAAATTTGGCCATCGCTGTTGCAGAGTGCTCGAAACGCGCGTTACGAGGGTAGAAGATCAAGAATGCCACGAAATAACGCTACAGTCGAGGACCTATCGAATATTGCACGTGTTTCGACGGGAAAGACGCGCCGAGGAGAGCGAAAATATATATTACGGTGACGGGGGTGGATCGGTATGAAATATGGGTAAGTTTGGTCTGACGCCACAAAAGGAAGCGTCATGGTAAATTAATCGGTCGGCGAGGAACACGCGAGACGTGTGATTTAATAAAAAGTCTCCCTTTCACGCTGGAAGGGGTGAAAACCAAGTCGCCACCCCCCGTCGCGTAATAAGTTTAGTTTCTACGAGGAGACGGTCATAAAGCAGGACGTACGTTCGCAGCGTGGCGCCTTGTTTCGTAGATTTCGCCGAGACGTTTACAAGCGTTTTCCTCCCTTTTACGATTGTCAGACGTTGTCCCCTTTGAAATAGAATTAAGAACATTATCGCGTTTTATCTGGCGAATATAATTTCAGTATATTACATCATCACGTTGCAATTATTATTTTATCTCGGATCTTTCATACAGTTTTGTAGGTTTCTTCACTTTGAAATTCCCTAGTTATAATTCACTGTGTGAGATGTGACACAATCAGTCGAGTGTTCCACCTTTTTTTTTTTAATAATTTAGAATCTTTAATTTAAATCGAACGCGATTACTTCTATTTCACAGCGAGCGTCTAATTAGTTTCTTCACAGACGGAAGATGCTAGCGCGAGTATTTTCCCAGCAGTTATTTTTAATGCAATTAATTTTTCTTCTTCCCCCCCCTTTTCAGCAAGTTAAAGCAATGTAAACCTAATTTAAATTGGGCGTGGTTAATCCGGCATTACGAGCCGGAATGGCTAATTAATTTCGCTCGAACGGAAGGCGTTAGTTTGATTTAGTAACAGCGGTAGCTCGCACATTTCCTTATAAAGGCATTTAATTCGGTCACACCGCTTATCTTATTGCTCATGCGATCTTTAAGGCGCCGCTTTGATAATTGCATAGCAGGCAATCGCCCACCGGGTGACTTGCTCGAGAAATCACGATTTCACGTCGCTTGCATTTTATTTGACCCTCGTTTCGTTACAGCGTGTTTAAAGCGGTGTCTACACCTGTCCTATTATACAGTTCGAGGATCGTGCATTAGTATCAAACAGTTGTCGAGCGAAACTCGGGTGAAACGAAAAGATGCGAGAGGGGAATTGAATTTCTCTTCTTTTTCTGTTTTTTCTTTTTCTTCTCAGCGGGCACCGTGTCGTTGCGTTTCACCCTTTTTTTAATCGTGGGTATTCAACGCTGCCCCGTCATGGTGTCCGCGTTTTCTGACATGAGCTGTCACGAGTACGAAACCGTGGGCAGCCAGCGCGAAAGAGCGAAGGAACAACTCAAGTTTCGCGTTCGCGCCTTATCAACACGCGATCGCCGGCTCGTCACGCGCCGGACAGTGTTAATTTTTTATATTTTATCACTTCCTTCCTCTCTGCGATCGGCCATGGTCCTATTATTAATTCATTATCGCGGCAACCGGCTGCTCGTTTATCGGGATCTCGCGAGCCCGAAACTGTTCCAAGCTCGTCGTTAAACTGCCGTTGAACAATTTCTTTTCAAGCGTCGATTCCACGTTACAAAACGTAAACCTACTTGACAATCGTGAACGGTTGGTTTTCTTAGCGATGATAATTTCCTGGTAAGAAAAGGAAATTCGTCGAAATTCTAGTTGTAAAATTGAAACTTATGTATGTACTAAAATAATCTATGAATTCTACTACTTATTTTTCAAACTTTTTTCTTCATCCTTCGCTCTAGATAGAGAATTCTTTAGAAATTAAGCTCCAAAGCTTTTTGCTGCGCTTGAACTAAAGTTGAACTCTAAAATTATAAACCAGCTACTAAAGCACGATTCAATGATAAATTCTACGGAGAATTCTTAAAAAAAAAAAAATACTACAAAATTGATATTCCCTCTGTCAAGTATCTGTTTGTGAATTCGCTTAAAAAAAGCAAATCCTTTCTATAGACGTAACGTTCATCTCAGGTTCGAATTGCAACCTCCTTTTTTTGGAGGAGCAACGAAACAGCGGCGAGCCAGCGTGACCAACATATCGGTATCTATCGGTACCACCGAGTGCGAGCGGTATCGCGTTCGAAGCGACACGCGGATGACACGAGCCACTCCCCGGTGTCTTTCCACCCCTCTTTCGCTCTTCGCTGACCCTTGATCCCCCCGTTGGATCCTGCAATTAATCTGGAATTGGATAGGACGTCTTCCGTGGCGCAGAAACGCGCGCCACGCGAAAATAACAAGGAATCGAGAGAACGGGGAAAAGGGGGGGGGGGGGAAGGGAGTTGGCGGAAGAGAGACGAGGGAAGAAAACGAGAGATAAAACGAATGGCGAGGAAAGGAAGGATCGGAGGACCGGGCCGTGCAGAGGTGGCATAGTCATTCCAATTCTGTCGCAGATAGCAGGGGGGTAAAGTTCAGTCGAGTGAGAGGGCGGTGATCACACAGGACATTGAGCATCGCGACGCCGACTGCGCCAAATTATAACTTATTTTATGACTTTTTTGCACCGGCCATTTAACCTGCCGCGCTACAGACAGGGGTTGCCATGGGGTGCCACGGTGTCCTGGCGAGAAATTCGGAAATGAAGTGACACCCTAATGATTTCCCTGGTTTTTATCCAGGGGTGTATCGAAGTTTTGAGAATTTTTTTCTACGAGGAAAGACGAGGACGTGCTCAAAGATAGTTGTTATCCCGAAACATTGCTTCGCGTTAATTTCTCTTATGTTTTAAAGAGGGAACATCACACGACTGCTAATTCGTGATTATCAATTCTCGAGGAAGATTCTCGAGAAACGAATCGCCTAAAATGCAGATTGATCTTTTATTTAAATTTAATTTCTGGTGACGTTTCAACAATAAATTCTCAAGTGAAAGAAAAGAAAAAAACTGTACGACTTGTAGCCACTCCTACTCGAGTTCTACGCCACGCCCCCTCGCGAATCACGTGACCCAAATCAACCAATCGCTAATTTTCGTTGCACGTTGCACCTGAAGAGGCCCGATTTTCTGGGTTATCTCCGCTAAAATCACCTTCGGTGATAATAAATCATCCGAATTACAACGAACCGCTTGCTGTTTTACGCAAAAACGAGAACATATAAATTTCACAGAGAGAAGAGAGTGAAATACTGCAGAAGCTACGACTTACTGGAAACTGCTCTACGAATCAGAATCGGGACTGATTATCATCGTCGTCGCGGCGGCGATTCATCGATCCGGGAGCTCGCTTTGTGCGACTTCAGCAATTATCGTGGCGGAGGGCTACGTGGGAACGTTGGCGAGGAGCTGATACCAGGGCGACGGTGGCCGTGTATTGTAATGGTTATTAGCGTCATTTAATTTTCTGTCGACGTTCGTTAATCGCGGCCCCATCCCCCCTCGAGGTTCTACAGAGGAGGAAATGGCCGATCCATTTGTCAGCGGCGCGCCGGAAGCGACGAAAGGATCCGTCCGATGGACGGACGCGCAAAGAACTTCCTGCATATCGAGCATACTCCTATTTTGTTCCGCGGGGATTATTTACTCCAGGGGGAGTAAATAACCACGACGTTGTCGGCGCGTTCCACGTGTTTGCCAGCGTTTCGCTTCTCTCCGTTCCGTCCGGAGTTGTTAGCCGTAAAATTGGGGAAACACGACGATTCTTAGGTTAGGTTCGTTCGATACTCCGTTTTAGGCTGCTGCGCTGTTGTTTCGTCGACTCTCTTTTGACGCGCGTGTTTTCGGAAACTGGAGTGTTAAAAACAGCTGCTTTCACAGTGGGATTTGATCTTGAAGTAAAATTTGATCTTACGAAGAAGTAGGTCGCGTTTAAAATATTTCTCTAGAATCTGCATGCTGCGATATACGAATCCTGTAATTTAAAATTCAAACGCAACCCTGAAACACAACTTTCACGAGTGACGAAAACTCTCACTGATTTTCAAAGTATTTTTCCTTCTTTCGTCTTGAAATTTATTTTTAGTCGAAGCTGCCTGAAAACAGAAGAAATCTCCCAACTTGGATTTATGTCGTAGACGTCCGTCGAGGTATTTCCTCTGACTTTTTGAACACCTTTCCCGATTTCTTTCTTCCTCTCTCTCTCGCGATTTTCGGAACATATTTCCAAGCTCCGAAAGCTCCTTCATCATACCCCCGAAACGTCCAGAAGTTCCCATCAACGTTGTTCCCCGGCCAAAGTTTTTGCCCTTCGTCCGAAAATTTCCATCATCGTCTCGGTTCTCCGTCTTCCTCCTGCCTCTCACGACGATGACGGGGGCATAAAAGTTTTTACAGCTTTCCCCGGCTGGCCGCCAGATAATAAAGTTTTTGCGTTAAGTGAGGTTTCTAGTAGCCGGATCGATTACACGGGCAGTAAACTAGATAAGCGTAATTACCGCAATCGATATTCCTTCGAACGGCATTCCGTGAAGCAGCCGGCCCCAAATGACGCCTGCATATGGCGATCATAACGAGCATGTCCTCGTGGGGAGGGAAAACCGTCGCGTTGCCCGGCGGAGTCAGGTTAAAAGTCGATCGGAGAAAAAGAGAAAAAAGTTAAAATGGAGGAAGATAATTGACGAGGTACACCTGTTCATCCGTGACAAACCGTTTTAATGACGTGTCTCTTTTAATGGTTCCTATATCAGGATAAGATCTTGTCTCTGATCGTGGATAAGTAAAATTCATTTGATTACGCGAATTACACGATTATGCGATTATCTTTTTTTCAATTTCTGTACCGCGAGTCAGCTACTTCCAAATGTCTGTCGCTTTCGTATTCCCTTCGTAATACGAAGAGGAATTAGTGGTTTACTTGGTACGACGACGCGCCGTATATAAATATTATAACTCGTGATTAAACTTTTACGACGGAATGGGGATTTATTTCACTTGTTGTTAAATGCAGCGTATTTTGAATATCTTATACTTGCAGTCTTGCAATCTGAAAAGAAGAGAGAGGGGGAAAAAAACTTTTTAAAAAGATTAGGCCTATTTCCAAACAATTCGACTTTCCCCTGTCACGCGATACGATTGGCTCCGAGTTCCAATATCCCATTGAAACGATCCCAAGTGATACTCGGTTTCACGGCTCCCGGTCCGACAAGCGATCCTGGCTTATCTCCGGAAAATAATCTGTTCATCCACACCGGGGGCTAATCCTCGAGAGTTGATCCCCTTAAAGCCACCATCCACAAACCGACGGGCTAACCTCCGTGTCCGCACGAATAATCGTGTCCCTAAGACAGAAGGGAAAAAGGGGCCCACTGACTTTCGGATACCTTCAAAAGATGAAATCGAGCCGGACTTGTCCGGTTATTCGGCCAAGGGGAAAATTCTGTTGGCAAGAGAGACGGTGGTTCGTGGAAAATCTTTCAACTGAGCCGTCAATTTCTGCGTCTCGGGTACTTTGGATTTTGCTTCTCGTATTTTGAAAGAACGTAGTTCACAGGTTCCAGGACTAAATATTTCAACGGTAGATTTGCAACGCAACGTACCTGTAGTAATCACAATATATGATATATTCTCAATATCCTCGTTTAAAGTACAAACTGAGCAACCTTGTTAAAGTACAAATCAAGTACAAACAATAATATTTTAATAATAAATTATAATAACAATACAAGTTGCAATACAAGTACAAGTATACAATTTTATATATATATATATATACTTGTATATTACAATACAAGTACAAATATATAATAAAATATACACTATAATAAAATATATAATAAATAAACAAGTTACAATTAGTTGGGTTTAGGCTAGGCCCCTTTACTTCAATATACTCTCACGCACGGTCAACAGCCAATTCCACGATTTTGCTCAACACGATTTTCACTTCCACGCAGATGTAGGTAAGAACCACCCCGTAGACTCTGCACAAATCTCCAGGAAGCAAACCAAACACCTTGAACCTCGCCTCGTCCTCCGTTTCATCCGGCTCCTTCCGCGCGAGCGGTCGGAAAATGTCATGGGATGGTTTACGATAAATCACCGAAAAACGGCAATTTCCGCGAAAGGGGAAAACGACGGTTGCCCGTGACGAGGACATATTACGAGGACGACGTGGAGAGAGGTGTGCAGCGTGTGTTTGACCAGCGGTCCCGCAGGCTCGTTTGTCCCTGCGCCGTGCAAAGACACGCGCATCGGAGCGTGCACGCGTGCAACTCTGGCGAACGAGCGGGGGCGGCGGTGAATGGACGGAGGGAGGGAGGGGGTGGAGGTCGGCCACCACCGTCCCTTTATAGATTTGTAGACGAGACCACGGTCATTCGACACTGTGTTTGACCACACCCTCGGTTGTACCAAGATTTATGGCGCTTCTCCGCCGCCCCCGCCTCGCGGCTCCGTCGTTTCCGCTCGTTTCAACTCTCGCCCTCGCTCTCTCTCTCTCTCTCTCTCTCTCCGCCCCCCGCCGCGGAGGAAACCTTGTTACCAATTCCGATCGGCAGTTTCGGATTGTAACTACACCGCGGCTCGTTCCGCGTGTCACTACGGGTTTCTAATTTCCGTGGTCGCGGCAAGTGGCGTCGATACGGCGAAACGAGCTGTTAACCGTTCGGTCGTCGAGGATGGGCGATCGTTCGCTGTAAATCTCGATAATGACGACAATAATGATAATCGGAGGCGACTTACGTCGTGGGGGGCGAGCGTGGTGGCAGAGAAATTCCCATTTTACAGACTCGCTGTATTCCTTTTCTTCAAATAGGTGTAATTCACAATTTCGAATGGAAAATTTTTCGAACCGTTTCGTTCCTTCGTTTCTTTTAACTCGAAAAATGTGCAGATTCCAGCGGTGGCGAGTTCGAGTTTTCCACGGGAAACGGGCAACTGCAGGAAAGGCGCAGCTGGCCGTAACGGAATGGCTCGCACATATTCGGCGGCCGTTTAATTTCCCTCGGAACGATAATCGAATCCGCGTCCGGCGGGCAAGCGTGACGCTTATTGGCGTGCAGCACACGCGCGCACCGCGGGACGCGGAATAATGACGGTGAATCGACGCCGGTAGGAAGTGTCCCATATGTCAAATCGTTGCTGCGACCACCGCGACACGCCAGTGGTTTCTGGTGTTGCGAAACGAACGGAGAGCCGACCAGCGCTCAGGGGAAGACGAGCGCTATCGTTACGTCCTCTCGAACGTGAAATCATCGTGACCGATTGCGGGGAAAATAAAGCAACTGCCTTCGTGCGCGTCGAAACTGTTTCGAAACAGTTTCCTCGAATTTGGCTCCAATTTCGGCGATATTTTTTTTTTAACATTTCAGTTCTGATTTTCCCCAATTTAAATAAATTGTTTTTAAATTCTTTGTTTCTATTGGTAAAGTGGCAATTTTCTTGAAACAGCTTTAACGACGAATAAAATTGCCCATTTTTTTCTAATTAAATGAGATTTTCATTTGGAAATAAGCGTAATGTTCGTCCGTCACTGCGAATATACGAACTTTCTTTCAACTTTATTTATTCGTTCGTATTCAATGTTTGACGCCCTGGCAGGCGGAGATACTTTTGAAATTGTTCTCACTCGAGGAAGTGAGAACACTTCCTTCGTGGTTACACGTATTGCGATACTTCCGAGAGATTAATTAAACCGTCCGACAGTTGCAACAGTGCGTTCTTCGGAAGCATATGTCCGTATAAAAGGAAAGAAAGGAAAAAAAAAACAATCCACCGATGATAATGATTGACGTGTTCCGCTAATAAAAGACGCTCGCCAAGCGGTCTAGGAATTTCTCACAGCGAGACAGGAAGGGACACCTGGAGGATTCGCGTACGAGGAGCACAGGTGAATCCGTGAAGTTGCCGCTTCGACGCCGCGCCGGAAGTCACTTCCTGCGAATCGCCACCAATAAAAATTTCGCCTATTGTTATCCCTCGATTCTACCTGCCTCGATTCTAGAGAGAGCCAAACCCATATTCTTCTTGTGCGTGTCACCAGCTGGATCGCCTACTAAATCGTGTCCTTGAAATGGCAACGAAAGAGGAAGAGCAAGAAGATGTGAAAAGGGAAAGAAAGAAGGAGAGGAAGATCCAAAGAAAAAAAAAACGAGGGAAAGTAACGAGCAAGTTTCGAGGCAATTGTTATTAAAGTGCGAACATGGTTTGAATCGAAAAAAACAGGTGTGAACAATTTAGCTACCATTTGAAACGGAGTCTGAAAATTTACAATTTGAGACAAAATAAAATTTTGAGAATAAAATTGGAAAAATAATACTTTTGCTCGGTCGCGCGAGGAAACGTTATTCAAATATAATGGTTGGTAATTTGGCCGTTTCGACTGCAATGAAACGGAAATAAAGCCAATAACGATTAAACGCGGTAGATCAAGATCACCCGCGACCAGTGAGTAACGGGATACAGGGCCGCTGAGCGGTCCCTGTATCCCTCTTCGAAATCCCCTGAAAAGAACGCAGGAAGTGTCGATATCAATAAAACCCGAGCGTTTATTCCTCGCGCGGCTTATTAGCCGGCATTAGGTGGACAGTTTGATCGGTGGTCTACCTGCTATCGGCCGCGACGATCATCCCGCGGCGAGGAGGCCGAGGGTAGAAAAAGAACGTAACGAGCGCGACTCTTTTAGAAGCCAGGAGGAGAGCAGAGCAGAGCAGAGCAGAGCAGAGGATTAAGTTTCACGACGACCGTCTTACTAATGACTCCGTCCGAAGAATTGGCCGATCGAATCGATTATAACCAGTCACCGAGCGGTGGACTCTCTGCTAGAGGAAAAGAATGACAAAGAAAAAGAAGAAGAAAGAGTGGGAAGAAGCGAATGACGCGTCCTGGATCGAAAACAGGAAACAAACCGGACCTTCCTTTTTCTTCTTCCAACTCGGCAGCCACCGCGACCGTCCGTTTTTCTGGCCAATTTGCAGCCATTAACGCTCTCGTCCGGATGCTTTCGGTTAGACGCGCGAGAACCACGCGCGGCAGTGCGCGGAGCCCGACCGAAGAAGAAAAGGAGACGACAACCGGTGGTGAATCGACCGTTCCGAACCGTCACGGACAATTTAACACCTAGGCCTAAATGGTTTGTTAGCGCGTAATATCAGGCCGGCCCCGACAGGATACGGGACGTTACGATATGGAAATGACCCGGCGGCCCACCGGCCCCGTCCATTGGACAACGCGGGCACGGGCGCGGCCGATTTCTGTCACTTTGATACCCGGAACTGTCGCATTTTCGCTTCTTTCGATGTTGTGAGAATTAAGGGACGTGACTCCCTTTGGCTGTGACTCGAAAGTATCTCGTGGGTGTTGATGATTTTTGATGGGGATTGAACAACGAGTATTTATTACAGTATCTTTAAGTATTCGCCAAAGTAATTCAGAGCATTTAGCATGAATACTAGAAAATTCTTTCTCTGGTTTGAAAAAATTTTCCATATTATTACTTATTCGAAAGTCTCGAAATGTCAAAGTGTTGTTTTAACGGACCGCAAATATCGGAAACTCGACGAGAGTATTCGGTATTTTATAAGTATCCTTCTTTCATTATGTTTCCAAATGCGCGATCTACTTGGAATGTTATCTGCATCGGCAAAGAAATTGGCAGCAGAGAGATTCGCCTTTTCAAAATTTTCACAATCTCGATCGAGTCTCGACAATTTCGAAGAACAAATAACAGAAAACTTTGAAAACTCGAGCGAGAGTTGAGCAAAATTTGATTGCAAAAGAATCGTATTTTTATCGCGATTGATCCATCGCGACGAAGAAAAGAAAATTCGCAGTTCGACGAGTGCTTCGTTAGCAGGAAAGATGAAAAATCGGCGAGTGTCGAGGTAAGGAAACAGTGCCGGGGCATTAAATCACCGGGCCCGGAAACGATTACGCCGGTCCGGTGCTAATGGCGGACGAACATCGCTGCGAGCCAGATACGCGCGTGTATCCTTTTGCGCGTGCAATTATCCTGAGGTTCGAAAAAAAGGGGGACGAGGGGGAGGGATCGGACGGATCCGGCGTAATCGCTCTAAATTGGCCGGAAAACAGGCGAAAGGGCTCCCGTGTTCGGCACACCGAAACGCGATCTTAATCCTCGGCCATCCTTGAACGATTTTAATGCCATTCAGCGACCATCGCTAAGCTTTTCCACGAGTTTAATGCCACGGGGGAGTTTCGCCGCGAGTTTGCCACTCGTAAAGTCTCTACGTAAAGCGTGTTCTGTTTTCATTTTTCCTTTTCTTTCCTTTTCGTATATTTTAAAATGTTCGTACATCCACGAGCCAACTCTTCCCGAACGTTGGTTTCACGGTTGAAAGTTTTTGGTCTGTCTGATAATTGGTGAATCGACGCGACCAACGAAGCAATGGACAAAAGACGAAAGGGAAAGTTCGTAGTAGAATTTGGCTGTTTAAAATAGCGAAACGACACAACGTGGAATTACACCGTGGAATCTTTCCTTTGTTGCGCCACACCTGCGGTGTCGCGCGAATAATCCTCGCTTCCACGAGCATCTGTGAAATTTGTCTAGCCACCCTGTAATTCTCGGTGTAAACGTCAACGAGGCACGATTAGCATCAGCGGGAAGCGTAATTTATGCCCAGGGATTAAAGGGGAGGCCGAGTTTCTCTAAATTCCGGCGGGCACAGCTGTCTTCAATTACTCAACCGCCGTGCAACAATCGCCAGCAACGCTCCACGCTAGACTGCTGTCACAATTTACCTGGAACGTGGAAACCGTCTCGCGGAAGAAGCACGTTCACCCTCTGGCTCGCTCGTGATCGAACATCCCGACGCCAACGACGGATCGTTGCTGGCAGTTCCACCGGGAATTAAATTACTCAAGATTTTCTCTTTCGAGAATGATCAAACTTGGAAATTCAGCTAGAGGTTGCCAGTAGTTGCAGCAAATTTAAAATCTTCGATCTCGAGAGAGAATCGAGAGAACTCTCTCTCTCTCGTGCGCGTAAGCGGACTGTAATTTTCAAGGGGGCTCGCTGAACGTGTAAAACAGCGGATTCAAGAGCGGCTCGAAGCCGCTGCTACTCGCGCGGTTGGTCACAGTAAGTGAACGTACCTCGTAGCGATAATTTCTCCGCGGAGAACGTGAAACACCATCAAATAAATGCGTGGTCCCACACACACACACACACACACTGATGTGTGGTTGCAAGCGCGACGCGCGGAGGAAGACAGAATGATGGTGCGAGGCTCGCGCGCGCGACAAAGACAGACACCTCCTCCACCGTGAGGAGGTTGTTCACGACGTGAACGACGCCGGAGTGGGGTGAGGTGGGTCAGCTGGCGGTGGCTTCTGTGTGGGCCCTAAGCAGGGCCCTAAAGGCCTTAAGTACGGTGGGGCGCCTTATCTCGCCTCGTTACTTCGCCTTAACGGCGGCGAATGCTTGAAATATCGGCGCGGCGGCTTCCGTAATTCCGTATAGAAACGCCGCTTAATTTGGCCATTAGTGCGACCACGGTAATTCAGACGGGCCGCGATTACGCTCACTGCCACACCGCCTCTCTACGGAAATCTCTCTCAGCCGTGTGTGTGTGTGTGTGTGTGTGTGTGTGCGCTAGTGTATGTGTGTGATGGTGTGCCTGCCGATTTTCACCTGGCACGCCCCTCTCTCTCTCTTATCGGGATTCCAAGATTGTCTGCGAGCTCTGTCGCTTCGTTCCTCGGGGGCGAGAACACTGTTCCCCAGCCGGCGTTCGAACAGGTTTCTTTCTCCCTTTCTTGCCGAAAGATTGTTTTGGCGAGGATTCGTTTGCTTTGGGTCCACCAGCGCGCGGTTGGTTTGCCGGTGATGGATCTTTGTATAATGAGACCGATCGCGATCGTCGACGACGAGGACAAAGTGTGGAGTTTTCGACAATTTTTTGCGGCAATTGCAGTTTTGAAATTGACGAATTATCGGGGCGTTAAATGAACAATAAATTATTACGTGATATTATTGATATAATGATTCTATACTATAGAAATGTAATTGTTAGATAATCAGTTTCGAAATTAATAAATTATTTGGGGCTTTAACCTTATTCTTGAGAATATTTGAGTGACTGAGTTGAGTCACGTTGATGATTGATGAACAAGGCTTGAATTTTTAAAGGTAATTTTTCCATCTAACGATATAATCACGCCAGATCTGAACTTCTCAACACTTGTTAATCTTTACGAAACTCACTGACATTCGTTAACCGACGAAATCTCCCGTCTTTCGAAATTTCGGCTCAGAGTGCCGGATATGAGCCGTGCGTGCATATCGGTACTTGCCCGATTTAATTATACGACGTTGGCCCGTTATGTAAATATACACGGCATCGGTGGGTAATTCGAGTCCAGGATTGCGACAATTCAACACCCACGCAACTGTCAAGTGTGTATTCGAGTCAGGTAAAAATCTACAAAATGCAAGGAATATACATATATATAATAAAAACTGCACGGCTTGTACGATTGGTCTCATTCAAAAAAAAAAAGGTCCAGAAGCAACTCTTTCGACTAGGAAATGAAGACGACTTTCTTGCCATAAAATTTTATCGATGTGCAAACATTTGAATCGATAGAAAACAAATTACAGGCGCGATCCCACGCCCCCTCGCGAATCACGTGACCCAAATCAACCAATCGCTAATTTTCGTTGCACCAGCGTTGCACCCAAAGAGGGCCGGTTTTCTGGGTTACTCCCGCTAAAATCACTTTCAGTGATAAAATGTCCTATTTACAACAGTGGACGAAGCATTGTAACTTTTACTTAGAATCGTACAAACACTCGAAATCTATCAATTAACAGCCATTGCTTTCTTCTGTATGGAAAACCACACATAGTCGTCGAAATATCAGTCTCTTTAAGGAAGAACTCTACCTTACCCTACATTCGGGGGTTCGAATGTTTGGCCGAATGTGCGTGCCCAGGAACCAGGAACCGGTTTTCGTCCGCAGTGGTCCGCTGGGTTCCTTTTCGCAATATCGGGAGATTGCATGAGACACGCCAGCAAACGTTCGACCATTACGAATCAATAAGGGAGCGAGCACGAGGAGAGGGACGTTTAATTTGTCCCGATGGATCGCGGGGCCTGGCTTTTTAACGATTGAAAACTGCGAGGTTGAGGATGCCGCGCCGCGGTACCGGCTGTCACGGGGACAGGAAGACAGGATAACGAGACGTTGACGGTCAAATTAGACCCTAGACGCGCCTCTAAATTGCGTTGCGCAAAACGATTCACGGATATGAACCACTTTGTCCGAGCATCCATCTCAACGTCCCTGCGATGATTATCTGTGTTCGTCCATCCATCCGAATTTGCCGGATGTTTGAGCTACTCATCGTTCTTTCACACGTGTAATATATTACAAGACGTACAAATTGTAAAATTTGGATATTTGGATTAAAGTACATGAATCGTATTAGGAGCATCCATAAGTAACGTCGTTTACTGTACAAAATTTTATTTCACTTGAGAGTTAATGTCAATACATTTAACATATTTAATATAGAATATAGGTCGTAACAAATTAAATTGTTGTCACTGGATGGCAGTTTTGAAAAAAATGACATTACTTATGAATATTTAACATCTAATATTTAACATCTTCTTTTCCGAAGACCAATGTCTACTAATTTGCTATCAAAGGAACGGTCAAGGAACTGAATTTTAATTTATAATTTTTGCTCGATTTTTTACTTTTTAAAGATTCAATTACGATTTCTGGTAAAATGTTTAAATGAAAGCTCGTGTATTATAATGTTTCTGTATTTTCTCTACTTCTGACATCCCTGATGTTATATTTTATGTTTGAATCGTCGGTATAGCGTTGAAAGAGCAAAGTAACTTACAACTGAGCGTTTTGCAATTATACTTTACTCGCGCAGAGAATATTTAAAAATCACGTGTATTTAAAACAGCTTAACGTGCCCAGGAGAAACTTAACAGCGGGTTTAACGTGACTCGCAAACTCTCGGTCTCTCAACCCTTATTCGAAACCAACTCTCACCCCAGAAAACCCAACGATCCGAAATCTTCCGCTCATCCGTGTCTCTCCCCCCCCCCCTTTCCAGCGCACCTGGAAATATCTGGAGGCTCGAAACGAGCGAGCGTAGCCCGGTGTCAAGTGCGGCGCGATTTGACGCCGAGCGGAGCGGAGAGGAACAGGCTCGCATACCGGCACCCGACAACGACTTTATGGGCGGCGTTCGTCGCTCGGATTCTCGTTGAATTCTTTCGATCCGGGGTTCCTGGCGAACCGCGAACCGAGTTGCCAAAGGAGAAAGAGGGAGGAGGAGGAGGAGGACGACGACAACGAGCGGGTGCTTCAGTCGGATTTCTCGATGGCACGTCGCCGGTTTCACACCCTAAGTGGCGCGGTGCCTCTGTTCTGGCCACCAACACCGTCCCGTCGCCACCGTAGCGACAGAACGCACACGAGCGGCCGCCGGCTGAATAAAAGATGAGATTCACACCGAGCCTTGTTCGCGGAGACCATCTCTCTCTCTCTCTTGCTCTATCGGCGCTTTTTCTGGCCGTTTCTCGCCGCTATGCTTAATAAAGTGACTTCGGCAGCGGCGCGAGCAAAAGCTTCGAGCGAGAACGCGCGCTCTCGGAGACCGGTCTACACCAACACACACCGGGGAACGGAGGCTGCCCCCGGGCCTCGGACACGAGAGAAGACCGGTTCCGATCTTCATCGGACGCCTGATAAATCGGACGATAGCGTTAAACGCGAGTCCACCGTGCGAGTTTCTCAGGAGGCGAGCAAGGAGTGGGTGGATGACGGCTCATCGCGCCGTTTGGGGGAGGTTGGCACGGCGATTCTGGAGGTTGAAGAACGTTCGTCCGTGTTTGGCGGATCAGTCACGATCCGAATAATTCAAACTATTTTGCAAACGTTTTTGTCGTTTGTTCTTTGTCCAGTCTAGATCGCGGGGTTCATTTTATGGATCAATTCGAATGCGTCTGGTTTCGCGAATGACTTTGGAATTTGCATCGAACGGAGGCAATATTATCGTGCAATATCAAACATTTTCGTTCGCATTATCATCTACTCGTATTCGTTTTACGGGAAATGTTTCTTACATTTGTTTCAGACATAAATGTTTCTTAGCTTTGTTTCAGAGAGTAAACGAGTGGCCTTGAAATTTGTATCAAACGGAGGTAAACCTATCAAACGACTATTTTTTTTTTTTTTTTCGTTTGTATTATTTAATCTAGAGCTACTTCGTTTAAACTGTAAGATTCATTTCACCAATTCGAAAATCTCGACAATATGTCTTATATTTGTTTCGAAGAAGGAGCAAGTGGCTTTCAAATTTGTATCAAACGGAGGCAAACCTACTGTGCAGTACCAAACGGTTGTTTTTGTTGTTATCGTTTCATCATCTAGCTCAGATCGTAAGATTCATTTTACGAACCAATTCGAAAATCTCGACAATGTTTCTTACATTTGTTTCGGAGAAGAAGCAAGTGGCTTTGAAATTTGTATCAAACGGAGGCAAACCTACTGCGCAATGACAAACGACTATTTTCGTTTGTATTAGCTGGTCGTATGGTTCACTTCCTGAACAATGTTTCATAGAGTAAATTTGAACAAATGACACTGAAATTTCTATGAAATTCTCAGAAGTTGATTCTTCCAAAACGATACGTTCTTCATAGCAGAAAGACGGACAAAGTCAATGTCTCGGAGGCAGTTTCGAAATTCCACGGAGAGGGGGATTCGTTCGAGGAACCGTCGAAAGAATCCTCGCTGAAGAAAAAGAGATCAGCATGGCGGTGAGTTTTTGTCATTTTTGGCGAGGAGTTCAATTACCGAAGGACAAAGTTCGAACAAACGACAAACCCTGCGTGTCCCGTGGCAGTCGTTACGCGGCCTTTACGGCCGGTCATTTAGCATGCTTTTTAGCTGCGGGCCAACAGCTGTGCGTTTCACAGCTATACGCGTTGCCTGGCGTGTCGCGTTTCACTCTTGGCCGCAATCGGTTCGGGGTGAACGCACGCAATCGTCGAAAGAACGAATCGTCCCCGCGGAACGAGCTTCGAGCGGCGACGAGCTGTCGAAGAACCGATTATCATCGAGTTCGTTTCGCGGGTTTTCAACAACCGGACGATATTGAGCCCGCTGCTCGTAAATTGCTACCATAATTGCCGGTGGGATGATAGGTCGGCCAATTAACGATGGTAATTAACAGAGGTCGCCGCGGTGAACATTCTTGCGTGGCAGCAAGATGCCTCCGCTTGATCGCCTCACGGCCAAACACGTACTACTAGATCTCGTGCAACTATGCGATCGTGGTTCACTGCCGCGCGGCGATTAACACAGTGTTGTTCTGTCGTTACTCGAAATTTTCAGCGGTTCCGTGAATTTCTTCGTTTTTAATCATATATCATAAATAATAGTAAAATTAAAGTTAGACGCAAGAAAACTAGGTGAAACAGAATATAGAAAACTGTAGGTTCTTTTATGGAAAGTTTCGAAAATTCTATTTTATTAATTTTCGATATTTTTGTTCGTCGATCCTCTGCGAGATAATAAGTTATACCAAAGAACTTTAAACCTATTTAAACGTATTTCTTTTACCATTGTAGGAGTTCCTTCAAGCAAGACGAGGAAATTTGAAAGTCATCGTTGACAGGTTTGACACGCTGAATTTCAAACTACCCTATTACCAAGCTCAACCTCAAGGGAGATACCTCTAGACAAAGAGGGGACGAGCTTTCATGCGACCGTCAATCACGATCCACGGCTAGGGATCGCGGTACCAGTTGTCACGGTGTCTTCTTCCGACGAAAATAAAAAGAAAGAGGAAGAAAGGAGAAGCCACGGGATAACGAGACGCTGACGGGCCAATTAGGCTCTAGAATGTGGCAATGGTTTCCTCGAGAATGACACGTTACGTCAGTTTTCAGAATGGGCTGGTATACTTGCTTAGGGTGACCGATCAAAGTCCGAAGAAGGGAAGAGTTGCTTCTAACCGAGACTCAAAGTCATAAAAGTTACTCAACACTGGGATTACGATTAATTTCCAGATTAATTTTACAAATTGTAAATTTTCAATGATCGATCCATCTTTCAATTTTCCATTGTTCTCCAAAATTATTTTCAAGAAACTAGAAACAACGGAAGAATTTACTTCTCCTTGATAATTCCCTTTTAACACTGATACTTTTTAATCCTTCAGATCCTGGATAATTTTAGGAAATTCCCAGGAATTGAAGTATTCACGGTATCGTGACGAATGAAATACTTCACTCCTGAGAAAAATATTGCTCGTCTGTCGCGAATGACAGTAGCAAGAATCTAGGAACTTTTTGTGGAAACGCGTTAGATCTAGTTTGCGCAAACGTTTCTCCAGGAGTGTTTGTGTTGGACACCTATTTGCAATGCAAAGGGGTATACGCGTTGCAGAAATATGTTGCTCGTTAGAAAAGCACCGGACGAGTGGCTCCCCTCTCGAGTGAGTTTCGTGCCGCTAGTTTGGCCGGCCTGCCGGAGGCCGGTCTGAACGGGAAGCCCCTTAAAACTCTTTGCGTGTCCGCGTTCGGAAACGGAAAACAGGAAAGAAAGATAGGGACGAATCGTTCTGTTCCTTTTCTGCGAGATTTCCTTTATCGGCTGCCGTGTCCCCTATCTCTTGGCTGCTCAACTAGTCCAGGAAATAAGAAATAGATACGAACCTTCGTCTCTGTCTGAAAAAAGAACTTTGGCTCTCTCCGTTACTGCTCCCTTTTATACATCACATATTTTTTAAATCGACATCAAGCTTATTTTACAATTGTAACAATTGCTTTAAAAAAAGTAACAACATCTTGATCGAGGTTACAACAAAAATTGCTCAGTAAAGTGAGTAAAAGAGTCGCTAGACTTGTAAAATAAATTATATACACGTCTAGAGGATAAAATATACGCACATCGCTCGTGAAAAAAATTTATGATCGCACAGGCAAGTTGCGAGTAATCGTTGAATCTACATTTCGTACATCTCAAACATCAACAAGCTCATTTTTGCATTGCTTAAATCACTCAGACACGCGGAAATCCTTTCTACGGTGTCGATGAAATTAAAAATTTTGTTATCTCGATCTGTTTCGGGGGAGGGGGATTTATTAGTACCGAGAGAGACCACCGTCGACGCGTTAAGTGAGTTGCAATCTTGGACTTTCGACGCTGTTTTTCGCAGGAACAGCTGTAAGAGGCCGCGAGACTTGCAGTCCCCGTTGTCGCGGTTCGTGTTAATTGGCCTTTACAGCCCCTTTGCAGCGGGCGTTTTAATCGTATCGCTTTACAACCCGCTTGGAAACCCTTAATTCGTTTACGATCGCACCCACAGAAACGAGCAGGGGGGGAGGCTCTACTCGCGTAGGTGTCATAGCGGAGAGCTCGTTCCGAGCTCTTCGGGTTCATTAAAGTCCGCCTTCGCGGCCTTTGCTTTTTACTGTCGCTCCGCGACAAGCTTCGGACAGCTGGAGTCGTTTGGCAGACTCATGCCGGAGAGATTATATCGGCCGGCTGCAATTAGTGTTGCGAATCGGTCACCGATAAGATAACGCATAAGGCGGATCCAGATCCGAGCTACTGCTACTCCGAGTGTATTTGCACGTCGGGAAATTTATTCCTCCGGTCTGGATTTCAAAGCGACGTGTTCTTGAAACACGCGGGGATTAATTGACAAGACGATAGTTTTCAACTTGCTCGTAACATTGCGATAAGATTAGGTGTAAAAATTGAAAAAGTAGAGCGAAGCGACGATTGAAATTGAAATTGACTTGGGACTGCGAAGAGCTAAACGTCATCGTGCAGTATATTTTATTCTACTCGCAGTTTCGAAAATGTCGATCCTTAGCTGCTGAATTAATCATCGAGATTAACTTCTCTCGCAAAATAAACGTTTCGTAATAATTTAACTACGTTCGTAAAATTATAGAGCCTCTTCAAAAACTGCACGACAGTGCACGATTCTCACTGAAAGGCCCAGAAGCAACTGTTCTGACTAGGAAATTGGATCGATAGAAAACAAATTACAGGCGCGATCGCTCAATACCAGACAACGCCACTCCTACTCGAGGTCTACCCCACGCTCCCTCACGAATCACGTGACCCAAATCAACCAATCGCTAATTTTCGTTGCATCAGCGTTGCATCTGAAGAGGCCCGATTTTCTGGGTTACCCCCGCTAAAGTCACATTCAGTGATAAAATACAACTGTAATAAAATAGAATGGTAAGGAAACTGAACTCGAGAAAAATTAAAAAATTAAATTTGAAAATCAAAAGACGCAAGTATTCCCAATCTCGAAAATATCGAATATATACGAACAAGAAAGGAAGAAAAAAATAATAATACACGCAGCGTACAAAAGTCTCGGTGTTATCTCGGTAAAAATCACTCGAACCCGTCCCGCGGAGGTTGAGACGTCAGATTCTATCGGCCTTTCCTCCGTTGCTTCCTGCACGATTGGAAGTTTCCACGCGCGCACCGTGTCACGCGTCGTCATTGTAATTCCCCGGCCGTGTCTGGGCCCGAGCGATCGTCCTTAGAAAGTTCTCCAAATAACGAGTCTGGCTTATCTGCTGGCATCGAAGCGAGCCACCCCTTTCGCCTCGCGCGTCCGCGTGCACCGCGTCGGAGGAACGTGCGCGCGTGTTCGACCCTCGGGGCCAGGTCGGTTCCCCAAACGCAGAAGTCGAGGTGTCGCTGTTATTTAAGAGTGGCCGTGAATGGGTTCCGCGACGCGTTACCTGCTCGTTGACCAACTTTCTCCCCTTTCTCGTCCAGAATATTTTCCGAAAGCCGAGCGGAGAGCCGAAGAAGCACGATCGATTTAGCAGTTTCTTCTGGGGCGGTCTTTGGCGAGATATTTTTGAACTGAATTTTGGGTGCAAAAGTTGGGTAAATATTAAGAGTAAAGCAACAATTTTTCCTTAATTTTTTATCTTATTTTTTTCATCCTTCTATCTTCTGTTCGATGTGCAAACATTTGAATCGATAGGAAACAAATTACAGGCGCGATCGCTCAGTACCAGACAATGTCACTCCTACTCGTCTACGCCACGCCCTCTCACGAATCACGTGACCCAAATCAACCAATCGCTAATTTTCGTTGCATTGCGTTGCACCTGAACAGGCCCGATTTTCTGGCTTACCCTCGCTAAATTCACTTTCAGTGATAATACGTTGAATATATATAGTTTTAATGGAAAGTCTGAGCTTTAACAGGGGAATTCGCACGTTTTGGAATTTTAACAATTTCTCCACATTTCTAAATATTACCTCGAAAAATTTAAAACAAAATTCTCGAAATAAACGGGGACTTCGTTTTCATATCAATCTGCCACTCTCAATTAACATCGACATAATTGCCATTAGAAATTTTAACACATTGAAACTACACGTTCCAGTTCTTCTCGCAGAAAAAATTGTGAAACGTCCTTACGTAGTATCTATTTTTAAAACTCGCTTTAATAACTGGAAATTCAATAAATGACGGCCATCTCTCCGACGACGTCTCTGTTGATTAAATTCCACTTAATTATCACTCATGAACCTGCCGTTTAATTAATTATTCAATCACTTCGTTAGTCACGCGTGGTGGCCTACGTGAAATATCGTACATTATTTAACCCAGATTTTCCCGTAGTTTTACGAATTCCACACGTTTGGAACGCAACTTTTCTTACGAAAAATTCTCAGGCACGTAGAACGCGCGACGACAGTTTTTTTCACGTTTTGCAATTCACCACTTGTGGTCGCTTCCTTTTCCCCCTCTCCCTCCCTCTCTCAGCCCCCTTGGCTAAATGAATTCTGTAATTAACAACGGTGCGTAGCTCGCCGACCGGTTATTTATTACAGGTACACCTAGCCACCCTGTAAATCACTTTTTCTATCGGTTGGATTTTACAACGCCGCGTGAAAAAGTTGCGTTCAATCGGGATACATTAGCCTTGATTATTTCTTCCTTGCTTTTCCCTTTTAATCTGCCGATGCGGCGACGTCGTAACAGTCGACACAGCACCACGGTTTGCAACATCGGAGGCGTGTTAATTGGTTTCGCAACCGCGAACGTATAGTTGTTTCGTCTCGTTTGCATCTAGATTAGATTAAGCAGCGGTTGCACCGTTTCTTGGGTTACTCCACTCGGTAATTTTTTTTATTAAGTCGTTCCATTCTACGAATCGTTTCCAATATCGCGGATGTTTTGACTCGGAACAGCACTCTTCACCGTCTTGGACGTTTCTCGCGATGAAAGCTCGGAATTGTATAATAATTGAACAGAACTGGGAAATTTTCCTTAAATTGTAATTTTCTAAAGACGTACTTTTAATATCGCAACGTTCTCCGTTTCGAGTAATTTTTCTTGAGACTTTTCGAATTTCTTCGCGCCCCTTTTTAGTTTTAAATTCCCATTTCATAGATTATCGATGGAAAATGTCAATGATATTAGAACTGGAAAATTTTCCTTAAATCGCAAGCTACTGCGTAATTTTCCAGGGACGATGAATTTTTAATACGTTCTTCGTTTCGAGTAATCTTCCTTGAGGCTTTTCGAATTTCTTCGCGCCCCTTACAAAGCGAAAGTTTCTTTCAGAGTCTTCTTCAACAGGTAAATATCCTCATTGCGCTTGAAAAACAACAGGCGGTTATAATTCACCGAAAATGGAGAAGAAATCGGCAAAGAAACGTCGGAATTTAGGCAATTGCGCGGTGAATAATCAATTTCTCCGTGTATCGAAAATTAAAATCGCGCAACGAACGATAACGCTATGTATTACAACTCGCGCGACGTGCACGCGCTGTGGGCTTTTAATTATAAGAGATAAAACATCGGCGCACAAAGAGCAATCGACGCCACGTTCGATCCCGGCCGTATTTATTAATTGGACCTATTAATAAAACGATTAACGCGATTTATTAGGTAGGTCGATGGAAATTGAACAATACGTGCCCCGCGCAATTTCGCGCTGTTACGCGGCATTTATTATATTTATCGCGAGCCATCAGCTGCCATTTTTATCGTTTTCTCGCGCGCGACCAAGGAACACGCACACACCCGCGCGCCGTAGTTGATTTATTACGTTGATTCTCGAACGAGTTGTGCTGCTCGTTGTTATGTATATTCTGCTCGAAGCGTTTCTTCTAGTTTTTCTTTCCTTTTTCTTTTTTTTTTTTTTTTTTTTTTTGTGACGAAATTGTCGGAGAAACTGGAGGCGAAGATGTGCCAGTACAACTTGATTTCCAACTTTCCAATTTCGGACACGCAACGTGAAACTTTCCAAATTTTCAGAGCGACGGAGAAAAAAATTTCCAGACCGTCGAAGAAAACGAGTCGATTGACAATTTTCAGAGATTACGGCGCAACGCGTTTCTGACTTTAATCAGAACTCGCCGATCCCAGTGTTAAAATATTAATATATCGATTAAAAATTCCACGACGAACGTAGAAGAATGGTGTCAAAATATTGAAATATTGATATACCGATTAAAAATTCCACGACGAACGTAGGAGAATGGTGTCAAAATATTGAAATATTAATATATCGATTAAAAATTCCACGACGAACATAGGAGAATGGTGTCAAAATATTGAAATATAAATATATCGATTGAAAATTCCACGACGAACGTAGGAGAATGGTGTCAAAATATTGAAATATAAATATATCGATTGAAAATTCCACGACGAACGTAGGAGAATGGTGTCAAAATATTGAAATATTAATATATCGACTAAAAATTCCACGACGAACGTAGGAGAATGGTGTCAAAATATTGAAATATTGATATATCGATTAAAAATTCCACGACGAACGTAGGAGAATGGTGTCAAAATATTGAAATATTAATATATCGATTAAAAATTCCACGACGAACGTAGGAGAATGGTGTCAAAACATTGAAATATTGATATATCGATTAAGAATAGTGTTAAAATTGAAATATCGATTAAAAATTCCACGACGAACGTAGGAGAATGGTGTCAAAACATTGAAATATTGATACATCGATTAAGAATAGTGTTAAAATTGAAATACTGACATATCGATTAAAAATTCCGCGACGAACGTGGGAGAATAGTGGCAGAGACGCGAAGCAGTGCCGTGTCTAGAGCAGCCAGCGCCCCTGATCACCTTGTTCAGAGGGAGGGGAAAAAATCGCGAGGAAAATCCAGCTGGCTGGTAAAAACGAGGGCCAGGTCGTAACGGGGAATGCACGGTTGGAATTAAGGCTGAACAGGAATGAAGGATAGTGGACGGGGAATGAGGACGAGGAATGATCCAACGACGCCAGGGGGTGAAGGGCGCACCGGTAGAGAATGCCAGAAGACGACCGTTCACCGCTGATGGATGGAGCTCAGTGTCTCCATTGGCGTCGAGCCTCATCGACACCTCTTTCGATAATCTAACACGTCGCTGATACGATCCTCTGATTTTCGTTTCGATTCTCGGACTTTTCCGGAATTTTCAAATGCAAATTCGCGAAGTTTCGATATTTTCCAATGACATTTCAGCGTGCCTCTCGATTTAATTGGCAACTCTCTATTTCTTGAACTACAGTTTCGAAAATACGAATTCGCGGATAATATTTCAATTCACGTTCGTATGTTCAGTAATATTCAAAGATGCGTGAAACGCGTCTGGTTCCATTTTACTTATTTTCTCTATCTTACTATATTCCGTATACCTCGCTACATTCTCGCTATTCACCTCAGCGCGCTTCTTCTTTTTATACAAATTTTCCCACGTGCTTGAACAGAAGCGAAACGAAACGAAATCAAAAAATCTGTGCGCAACTGTGACTTCCAATTCCAAAAGTGACCAAGTTTGCGTGGAAATCTACAGTCTCGTCAAGCCCTCGGGTGTTTCAAACTCAGAGTTATGGGAGGAAAAAAAAAAAAAACTACCAGTTCGAAAACCACCAATTTCGACGCCACTGGCCGACGACCAGGAACGTCCAGTTTTTCACGAAGAGACAAGTGTCGCTCGACACCATTGCCCCCCTCGCGAAAACCACGTTCACGTGTGCTACTTGTTACCAGAGAGGGATCCTCTGACTGGCGACGCGCTTCCAGCGGCCGGTCGGACAGGTAATAACGACTCGGAGGTCGTTTTCTCGGCTTCGTCTCGTCTGACGTCCGCTTCATCCGTTTGATCGCGAGCTGCCGGCACGTCGCCCGGAGAACGAGGAATTAATTAAATTGTTGCCGGGTAAGATTTCCGCTTGGTGGGGATCCGACGTTGCTGCGACTCATCTCTCATCTTTCGACCAGAGGGGTTGAAACTCAGGTAGGTGGATCTTAGATTCCGCGCGGATCGGCTCGAACCTGTCTTACCGATGCTTCCAGATACGCGTTTGCCTCGGAATGCATTATTTATCACCCCCTTGCGTGGTGTTTCTGGATGGAACGTGTGGCTTCGATGGTCGATGAAGAAACTTGGACGAAGAAGAACGATACTTTGTAATACCCTTTTGCAACCAGGGTCAATTAATTTATTTGAATAATTTTAAACATCTCGAAAATAAACGATCTAAATATATGTAAGTATGAATAAAATTTTTTTGTTGGGTAAAAAAATTAAATATGTATTTAGAAATCAAACGTTTGCCGTATTTATTTATATCCAGTTTCTTTAAAAATAAATTAATCAAATGTTAAAATTGATGGGATAAGCTGTAAATTTGACATGTTATATTTTTAATTAAAAATTAAAATTTTCTTCGAAGACTACTTTTTTCTGCGTTTATGAATGGCAAGAATATTTAATATTCTTCCTAATTCCAGTCAAGTAAAAAAAAAAAAAAACTGAGAAACTCATCAGTAACGACGGAAGATCGTCGTCAATTTCTCAAAGAGATGAACCTCGAAATGAAATTAACGAGGTTAACAACGAAACTTCCACGCATCGTCCGCTCGAGAGGTCGCCTGAAAATTTTCCTGGACTCGTAAGAAGAAGACGAGGTTTGGACGAGCCCGAGTTCGAAATAAACAAAAAGCTGACAAGTTGCTTCCGGAACAGAGTCGTCTTTATCGGCGATCTAATTGATTGCGAGAGATCGAGCCAGCTTCGTATAAGGTCACGGCGGGCTTCGCTGAAATTCCGGTTCCCCTCCTTCAGCTGCCACCGGTACGTATAAACGGCCGCTTAAGGTCTCCGCTGCTCTCGACCAAATCACCGGATCGTATCGGCAGGCATGCAACAAAGCGGAGGAAAGCGACCGAGGGCCAACGGTTATCTCCACAAGGAAAGGAGGAACTGCGAATGCTTTTAAAAATTCACTCCACGGGCTTCCATCGAGCAATCCACCTTTAAACCATCCTCTCCCTCCTCTTTTTTCTATTTTTCTCTTCTCTTCTCTTCTCTTCTCTCTTCTTCCTCTTGCTCTTTTATTATTTCTCACTGTTTAGCCTGTTTTCCTTCAACTAGACAAGACAATAACTGACCTCTATCTTTTCCCTCCTTTTTCCCCCTTTTTCGTCGTCGTTGCTGCACAGACGAGTTTATTTAAATTCGTTTCATCGGAAACTGTTATTTGTCTTCGGATCCCGTTTTCGATCCGTCAGTTGTTTCGATTAATCTTTGATTTCTCGGGACTTCAACTGCCTTACATACTGCCGAAAATCTGCAATCTGTCAATTGTCAAAGTAACGAGCAAAATTGTTCGTTAGAATTGTTCATTAAGGTACATGTACACTGTCTTTCTTTCTGAATCATGTTTCTTTGGAACAATATTGTAATATTAAATACTAACGCGTCGTATTTGTATAAAAATTTTATTTTATCAAGAAAATCTTCCAAATGTGGTTCTACGTCGATTATAGTCGTCTTCGACTTACCGTCGCTTAAGATCGCGCGAAACTGTGTCAATCTTGCAGCTACCAGCGACGAAAAAATTCCAGAGACCATTCACTATTAATAAACCGACGTGCTTCCATTTCTCACAGGAACGCATTAAGACGCGAAGGAGTTATAGGCCCGGTTGGAAACTCCGATTGCGCAACTGATTTCGAGGAACTTGCCTGCACCTCGCACTCGCCTAAGCTTGATAGACTTTATTGTTTTACGAGCCAATTACAGATTACTAGAGAGGCTCTCTCTAGTCCCACCGTTTTCTAACGAATCTGACAAAAAAACTCTCACAAATTTCGTGACCCTCGCCTTTCGCTCTCCCGGCCACTATTAACTTCCTGCTCGATGCCGTCATGCTCCCTCTCCGTGGACGTTATCGGTCTCTTCCACAATCGTTCGAGTCTTCTGCTGTTTGGAATTCGTCTTGCTTCTTTAACAATCGTCTTTGTTTTTATATTTCTGCTGTATACTGTCGTCAGTTGCAGTTTCGATTCAGATGAATTCTTCGTCAAAAGAAGGAATTTCAGATGCCTCTATTCTGCCTTTCCCCAATTGTCTCCGTAGACATCTTCTTTCCTCGACGTTCTTCTCCTTCTTTTTCCATCTCATTTCGTTGCAGCTTCCTTTTCTTCTAATCGCTGGAAAAAGAAAATATCCTTCCCCCCTTTGGCTGAACTTTTTGGAATTTTACACACTTCTTCGTCAGAATGCCTAGGATCATCTATCAGAATTGCCAACAAATTCAACAACCTCCCAATTTGCAATTTTCCCAAATAATTTTCGTCACGTGCGCTCGCGTCGACCCATTCGACCCATCGAACTTCACCAATTCGCCTCTCGCGAAATATCGGCCGGTGAAATCGTGTCGTCCTCGTCGGGCACGTATTTCCCAGGGCATTTTATCCCCGGCGAGCAGTTTCGCTCTGTGGAAACGAGCGCCAGCGTGTCGCTGCCAGCGTGTAATCCTGATCTCCGAGAGGATGCAGGGACAGGGTCCGAGGCTCGCTCGTCGATCCTTATCTCCGCTCCGTGAAAAGAGTTGAGAGGATATTTCGTAGTTTCACCACGTTTTCGGTTTTCGTTTGCGGTCGCGGCCAAAGGGAACGGGTGGAACCCTGCCCCCGCCTCGTCCCTCTCCCTCTCGAGGGACGGAGGGAGTACGTGCACCGGAAACCGTGCACGAACCGCGCGCTCTTTATCTCGAATGCATCTGACACCCGCGCCTCGTCCAGCCGGAGACCAACGTCCACCAACCTGATGCGAACGAGCGTCTCTCCCTCGTCCACCCCTGGATTCTGTGCAAGTCACACAGATCCAGACGCAGATCCGGATTCCGGGCACAAAAGAGGTGCTCCTCCACCGGAAGCCAAGGTTGCAGGCTCGAGGGAAAGGGGGATTTCGCGGGGTTGTTTTTTTTTTTTTTTTTTTTTTTTTGGAGAACGCTGGCCGATTGCTCTTTGACGGCAGAGCGTTTGGAGGACGGCGAATTTTTTTCCCGAGAATTTGGTCGCTCATCGGCGGAGAGACTCGGCTGGTTTTTACGTGTTCGAGGGAAATCAGTGCTCGATGTGATTTTCTATGTAAAGCAGGTTCCGTCTTTTTCTTGTCATTTTTTTGCAGCAGATTTCGTACACTCGATAATCTGCAATCGGTGATTTCTAGAGATTCAAACTCAACGGATCCGTGAGAAATTGACAGAATCGCGACGATGATAACCATGTCAAGCATCGCGTACGAAAGTCCCAAAGTCCTAGCGTGTACGTTAAATAAAACACGCGTTACAAATTTCACCCGATCGAAAACTTAATCTCTCGGACGTTGCCAAAGATTTACAGGCGTACGTGCCCCCGAGGACACGACGCTACGCACGACTTGCAAAAAGGGAAGAGAGACGAAGGAGCAGACGAAAGATTTACCTGGCGATCGTCGAGAGGAATCCGCAAGAATTTCGCCGGCAAACAAATTGACGATATCGGTCTGTGAAGTCACCGATTCATGCATATTAAACGGCTCTCTTTAGGGTCTGATTGCGAGCCACGCATTAATCGTTGATTAATTATTTCAGCGGCCGTGTGCCGGCTTGCTTACAAACGACATACAGTGAGCCGAAGAAGTATTCGCATTCGTGCCTCTCGATTGTTCAGGAAAACGTTTTTTTTATTGGTTTTCCTTACCTTTCCTTTGCGACTAGAGAGCGACGCTTCCTAGAGATAAGCGACATTTTCAAAATTATTTATCAACGGGCGATATAATTGAACAGGCATTTTTTTGATCAGAAACGCTTCGAATTGAATCAAAGTTATCGACTTGAAAAAAAAAATTACAATTACTACACCGAAGAACACGAGATTTTCCGATTTTCTGTTTCTGCCTTTCGCACGGAAGATGATACGAGTTGAAAACTCGTGAAAATTAGAACGTAGTGCAAAATTACGAGCGTCATCTTTCTGCAAAAAACTAGCACCTTCTGCGAGACAGAACGAGAGAGAACGTTTTTAACATTTTCTAACAGTCTACAGAGTCTGCAAACATCTTTGCAGATTCAAAAAGTAAATTCTTCGCGGAATTTTCAAACTAAGAACTTCTGCGCCTTACTGTACACGCGAGTACAGACAGTTTCTGTTTCTTTTCGCGAGAAGAGCAGGGTAGGGAGAGAGGCAACCGTTGGCGTTTCTATAATTGCACAGACCGACACTGTTAAGATTAATGCGCGTGTCCACTCATTCTGATCAGCTTTTGCCGAGGCGTAATCAAGATATTCCGCCGAGGCGAAGCGCTGCAGTTTCTTTACGGTCAATTACACATATCATGCAATTTCTCTGCGGTGCGGTGGTTATTTACTTAGGGCCGGAGTTATGCACCCCGATTGTTTCGAGATTTACCGACGCGATACATCGTCGAACGTTCCGCTGCGTTCGATCGGCTCGATCGCGCGCGAGGTCCGCTCCGTTCCGCAGCGACGAGATTTCCACTTTCAACTATTTTTCGACGTCTGCGTTAATTACTCAAACGAACAGATACATTTTTCGTGAAACAAATGCAACGCAATTTGTACTGCGATATTTATGAAATATCGATGTACTGAAATTTCGTTTCCTCGACTATTACTTTTTTCCATTCCAATCTGCCGAAAAGGAACAAAAGAGTTTCCCGAGCGATATCAAAGGATATGTGCTTTGAAATATCCGATTTTTCACAATTCAATCTTCAAAGAAAAAAGAAAAAAAAAGAAACGATGAGAATGATATAGCGTCCTAAATTCAAAGTACATTTATCCTTAACTCTTTGAACTCGACATGTTTTCAACATTGTTGCGCGTCGACTTGTTTTTTGATTTATTTGACAACGATAAAATCCAACGTTTCTTATTCATTTATTTATTCACTGTTGCAATGTAATTTATTTCTCGTAATTTTGAAAAGCGTGGTAATATTTCGCTGTTGTGACATACGGAGTTCGAAGGGTTGAAATTACTAAAAACCTACCATCTAAGATCTCCAATCTCGATCTGCCTTGCACAATCCTCAACTTTCCTCAATTTCTTTCGCGAAGCCTCCGCGAGCGCGCATCCCTGCGAGAGGAGGACCACCACCAGAGGCGAATTAATCGGCCGATCTCGGCGTCATAACGATCGTAAGCAGGCGCCTCTCGCGGTGTCATTGGTTCTGGCTATCGATGCCATCTCTCAACCCCTTCTCCCCTCGAGAGGCGAACGCCCCTTAAATCAGCCGAGGCGAAATATAGGGGAACATAAGCGAGCAGAGAAGGGAAATAAAGGTGAGAGGCCCGTGTCGATTTATTCCTCGTACACGGAGGCCGGTGTGGTCGGGTGTCGAAACACCTCGACCAATTATCGAGAAACTGGAATTCGTGGCCGAGGCAGTTGGCCACCCAGAGGGCCCGGTCGTCCTCGGGGCCCCGCAAACGAGCTCGCCCCATCTCGCCTCGCTCTCGGAGTTAATTAAGCGCGATCCGCGCGTTGGCCGTCGACTTTATACGCCGCGGCCGCGGCCACGTCGCGACAACTACAGAAACGCAAAGTTCCACGTCTATGTTTAACAGTTTGGTCGCTTGACGATGAAGGACGGACATATTCGGACATAGCAGGTCACCTGCATTACCGATGGAGGAACAAATTGACACCGATGGTCCTTAGCGACAATTAATATTAATAATCGTTAGCAATATATTCCGGTGTTGTTCTTTTTATCACTGAAAGTGACTTTAGCGGGGGTAACTCAGAAAATCGGGCGCAACGCTGATGCAACGAAAATTAGCCATTGGTTCATTTGGGTCACGTGATTCGCGAGAGAGCGTAGGGTGGACCTCGAGTAGGAGTGGCGTTGTCTGGTACTGTTGGGTGCATATAAATGCCCCAATTTTCCCGACTCACTTTGTACATTGTATAATGTATCGAATTTAATTTTTTTTTTTCCCACCTGCTTGTGACATTTCATAATTTCATCCAGTATCAGAGAAATTTGAGAAAATATTTTTTTTTTAATTATTGAAGAGAGTTCTTTGGCTTTTTCTCCTTCGTTTTTATGTAAAAATGTGTCCAAATTTCTTACAACGCGTGTACTCGTACATCAAAATTAAAATCTAACAGCAAAAATATAACTACGTTTGTTTTCAAAACTGGAAATATTAAATTTACACTAAAACGCTACTAGAAAGACAGATCCTTCAGTTAAGTGTATTTTGCTACACACTGAAAATTAATTAGACGTTGAAGAACAGAGAGAACGGACAGACGCTAGAGGATTGGCAAGCTACGTAAGATACGTTGACGCGACGGCACGAATAGAGAGATCGGGCAGACGGTGGTACGCGGTCGAACGCCGGTTTTATCGGTGAGGGTGTCGAAAAGATAGACATCGGCGGGGAATACGGCGACCAAAGCGAGATCACCGCCGCAGCCCGAGATAAGATCACGTCGGCCCCGCCAATACAGATAGTTTACCGAGACCGATCGGAGATCGGCTTTACCGTGTCCCTGCGGGATCCCTCGGAACCGATGCAATTAGATCCGGACAGTGGACGTCCACGTACGGAATCGAACGATTTTTCGAACCGTCCAAATACCTCGGACTCCGGCCTCCGGACACGGACACGATCGTGATGCGAGTCGTTCCAAGTTTCGCAGTAGTTTTCGGATACCTTTGTTGCAAGCGTCCTCTTCGAGACAACGATCTTGTTTCAGTCTTTGAGAACGTGGGGGGGACTTTAATAAATTTTCCAAGGTATATACATTTAATGTGAAAATTACAATCGAAACTAATTGAATTCAACGATAATATATTCTTCACTCGAACCTTCGAGTCCCAGATAAAGGATCCTAAAAGAATTTCAACAGAGAGACTAAAAATTATTATCTGATCCAAGCCAGTCGATGTCAACTTCACGATCGCAAATCATCTTCCACTCGAGGTAACTCCAAACTCCAAAAATCCACCTTGAAGCGAAACGGACCAAAGTCGAAAAATGTCGAAATTCGTCACGAGGATCGAGAATGATCGATCGTTGCAGGAAGATCGCGGTCAGCCAGCCCGTCGAGCGCACCCCACGTGGCGTTGCAAGGGTGAACGCTTGTCCGCGAGGGTGAGTGGATTTCGCCAGCTGACTCATCTCCATCAGACGACGAGTGTGTATCGGTATCGCCCTACGCGTTATCACGTTCCATCTCGGCCGCCTCTCGCAGAGCTTCAACCCCCGAACCCCGAACCTCGTTTTCCACGCTCGGCTCGGTTCACGAGCCACCGGCCAGCCCGCGTTTATTCGTTTGTGAAATTAGTGCTGGTTTTGTCGTGTCTACGGGCACGGCCGTCGAGAGGGCGATCCACGATGCTCGATATTAGCGCGGCCAAGGGTGTTCTCGTCGCGCCACCCTGTCCCTTGCAGCCACGGTTGATAGTTATTGGCCGGACTGGATCGTTTCCGAAGGATTTACGACGTACACGACCATTTTTACGCCCGTCTCGGCGTGTTACAGAAACGCTCAGAGTTTTCAACGTTTTTTTAAAGATTTTTTTGGAACGATTCTTCAGAGTCAACCCTCTGTTTTCTTTATAAATTCTTCCGCAAATCTTTTGGTAATATCTTTCGTTGTATCCTCAGATTTATTACCAGTCATATTACGTTGTATCAAAATATATTTCAACGCCAAGATAAAATAGAAAATATTTAATTTTCTATTTTATAGCTTTTGCGGAAAAATACAATCGTCTCTGAAACATCTCAACATCCAGCTGGCAATGTTCAAGACCACGCGCGATCGATACGCGGCGACAGGCTACTGTATTTTTATTCGAAATTGAACGAGAAACGGGGGAACGGTATATACGGAGGTACAGTTTATACGCGGGAAGAATTGCAACAGGGTTGGGTCGGTGAATTGAAAAAGGCTGGAAGAACAATGACGACGAGACCCCGCGAACCAAGCCGCAAACTTTATAACCGTCGGGGCTGCGAATTTTGCAGAGCAATCTCTCCTTGCCCGACGACGAGATTGCGGATCGCGCTGATGACGTGAGTCAATTGTCACGCGAGCCGGCTGAATCCAATCGACCGGCGACGCTCTTAATGTCGGATTTTAACAAGCGGCTTAATCCTTTCCCCCTATATTCTCGCTCCCCTCTGTCCTACTCATCCTCCTTTTGCTCATTGCTCCGTCTCCGGCCCTCCCCCGCCTAGGTATCCCTCCGCCAAGTTCCAATTTCCACCGATTTCTCGTCACAATTTTTTCGTCAACAAGCTCTCCCCGATCTCGAGTTCGAATTCGCAACTGCATTCGCAGTTTCACGTACTCCGTGACTTTCAATTCGCACGATTCCTGCTTTTCACAAGGAAAAGTATTAACATTAACATTAACGTTTGTTCGGAGATTTGTTGGTTTCTGTTTGTTTGATAAATTTTCCAGCGTCGATTCCCTCGAAACTCGCCCTCTTTCTCCGTAAATTCCCTCTTCGCTTCATTCCTTCTCCATCCTTCTCCCTCTTTCTCTCGTTTTCACCGTTTTCTTCACTTTCTCCCGAATCCACCCCCGGATTTCCTTCATCCCTCGCGCGACCCACGCAGGATCCCCGTTTTCTCTCGCCGCGCCATCAAAAAGTGCGAAAGCTTAATTGGAGGAATTGGATCTTCCGGCCGGGTGCACGCAATCAGATGATCCCCGCAGTTGAAGCTCGCTGAAAAACCCGACCATGGCGGAGCCATGGGGCACGGGCGAGGGGCAAGGGGCGAGGGGTTACGGGGGTGGCAGACGTCGTAACAAACGGTGGCCAACTGTCTGCCCGCCGTGAGGGGCTTTCCAGCTTCTGGATTATGCATAGAGAGAAGAAGCCCTAACGGACAACTTTATACCGTGCCAGGCCTTCGGCTCTCTCTATCGATCCTCTCGATCGCCGATCGACCTTCGTCTTCGCGCCTGTGTCTCTCCAACATCTCACCTCGCGTCCTCCCTGGATCTTGGTAAGTTCACACTGTGTTTCGATTCTCCTCCCCCGACATTTATATTTATTTATTTATTTATTTCCCCTCGCGAAAGTAGGATTTTTACGTAAAATGTTTTTTTTTATTATCGACCAAACAAACGTGGCGCGCGTAATTCATTTTTAAAGGTATTTATTCAATGTATATCGTAATCCTCTTTGAACCTCTGGTTAAAGGAATCACCTTTTCCAATCGATTAAATTAATATCCACCATATTTAATTTCATCAATTAAATTAATATTCGTGTAATTAATGGATCGATTGATTCAATACTCGTCATTGCTCAATCTGTTATCAAAATCTACTTGCGAGTATGTAGAGAAAGAAGGTCGATGGCTACTGCCAAGCCAAATGTGGCCAGAGTTGAATATATTAACTCGTGGAACTTGAAATATTTTCAATATTTTTATACGATACATGCGTATTCTATGTGGTATTATATCTATAATATACTGATAGTATATATAGTATATACTGATATATTATTTATTAGTTTATATACTAATATATTTATTAATATAATTATATACTAATTATTATGTAATAGTATGTACAGTATATACTGATATATCAATTATTAGTTTAGTATGGTATTATTACATACTAATATATTTATCAGTATAATTATATACTAATACTATACTGTGTAGAATGCACTATAATAGTAGACTACTATACATGCTGATATATTATACATAGTGTATTCTACATAGTATTCTGTAGAGTGTGTTTTATTTCTGCGATCCTCGTATCCTGCTTTCTTATCTTTTCCGTTTCTATTTCTCGTCTCCTGTTTCTCTCGGAGGGATGGGGGGATTTGTTGCATCCGTTGGCTGCCACGTCGTGAAGATGGTCGTTTCGGTTCATTGCCGCTTCAGTCATCGATATCTCGCATCGATCGCGTTACACCAAGTCCTGCTCGAGTACGCGACTATGGCGTCGGGGATCGGTGTCATTCGTTTCTCTTGATTCGTGATTCTTCTTGTGTCTATCTCCTTTGATTTGCCGTTATTGATTTGCCATTCGCTATGTAGATTCACTTTCTTTAGAGCGTTCTTCCTTCTCCGCTGACGTTATCGTTCCTCACTTTTCTGCACTCCTTTGTCTGATCATCGGTGTTGTTCTTCTCTCAAGTGTTCTTCCATCGTCTAGAGTCGATCGTTCAGTTCGTTTTTTCTTACGCGTGTCGAGGACGTTTTTATTTTAGTTCAATACATCCTGTTCTGCTCCGAGTGAAAATTAACGGCCTTTCTGATTTTTATCAGAACTGTAGACTCGTATCGAGGAGACCAGAATTGAAGGTATTGTCAAAATTAATGTTCTTGTATCAATTTTAATTTTATTCTCCCTTACGTGCATCGAGGATATTTTCATTCCGTTTAATATCCCGGTCTCCTCTGATTTTGATAAAAATTGATGGCTTTCCGATTCCTTTACACAGCTAGAACTGTAGACTTGTACCAAAGAATCCAAAATTAATACTCTTGCGTCAATTTTAATTTTATTCTTTCCTATATGCATCGGCGATATTTTTATTCTATTTAACATCCCGTTCTCCTCTGACTTTTGTAAAAATTAATGGCCCCTTGATTTTCACGTCGACACGATTAACGTTGTAGAAAGAAACCACGATAACCTTGCGCGAAAGAAACCAGAATCCCAGAAGACACCATTAAAATCGATACTTACGATCGGTGATTAAAATTTCAGTCTCAAACGGAATGAATTAAATTTTACTGCAGGTAAACTCAGTCACAATCGAATGGGGAAAAAATCCATTTACGTTCTCAAGTAAATTCGCCGCGAAGCGAATTGTTAGGAATCATGAATTATTCAATTGGCGAAATTGCCGGGCGATGCTGGAAGCGTTTGCGCGTCGATCGATTTCTGGACCAACGGAATCGATTACAAAGTGGACAGTTCGCGCAAAGCTGCCACGAGCAGACTGTAAGACGGTGTTCCGCTGTCAGCTTAGGGCAAAGCCGATTACACAGTGATGAAATTCGGAAGATAGAGTCTGCTACTCTGGAAGATCCACCACGTCGATGAATCATCGACCTCCTTTCCTTTTATTCCCTTTTCCTCGCCAACAAAATTCTAGAAGCGTTCGTTCGTAATGAAAAAATAGGGACATTATACAGGGCCTCCCTGAGAAATTTTAACGTGTTGTGCGCGTCTGTTATTCGAATTGCGTAAATTTCTAATTTGGTGATTAATTATTTTATTTTAATATTCTAATATTCCGAGTCTTCTTTCAGTTCATTTCAGTGAATGTAGAGAGAATATTTTATCACTGAAAATCGGGCCTCTTCACGTGCAACGCTGTAATGCAACGAAAATTAGCGATTGGTTGATTTGGGTCACGTGACTCGCGAGGGGGCGTGGCGTTGTCTGGTACCGAGCGATCGCGCCTGTAATTGGTTTTCTATCGATTCAATGTCAATAAAATTTTATAGCAAAAAAATCGTGTTCATTTCCTAGTCAGAACACAGTTGCTTCTGTGTCTTTCAGTGAGACGAATCGTACTGGGGTACAAGTCGTGCAGCTTTTACAGTTTACTGATTCATTTTTTAGATTCCTTCAGCCTTGAGTCTTCAACAAAAATGCTCAAGCACTCGCATTTAAATGATCGTGGTGATAGAATCTTAAAATTCCTGCGACATTCGTGAGCCAACGTGTGAAATAAAATAATTGCATCGAGAATGACAGGTTTCGAGAAAACGCAAGGAGCATTGCAGCAAATAAAAAAAAAAAAAAAAAAAAGAAATGAAAAAAGGACTGCTTCGTTTTTGCCGACCTGTTCGACTTGTTCGTGCAAACGGGGTTCGACCTCGTAAAGCCGTAAAAACACCAACTAAAGACCCGGAGGAGAGAGAAATTTTCAGGATTTCCGCGTTTACGAATCGCAATTTCGGGAGCACCGTGTGTGTGTTTACGCGGAATTATTTACGCGATTTAATTTTATATCGGAAGGATATCGCGCGACGCGAGAAATAATCGACGTTTCGCCTATAGATATCTCTCTCTCTCTCTCTCTCTCTCTCTCTTTCTCTCTCTTGCAGTTTTAGCGAAACCCGATGTTTTCAATAACGCGAAATCACCGAATCGACTCGGCAACGTTACGCGTTCCCGGATTTTTAATTCATCGCGCGCCGTTGAAGAGGCGAGTCCGTGTAACAGGCCTTTGTTTTTCGGCCTGCGACGCGAATTTATGTAGCTTTCCGCTAAATCGCGGAAAAATTGCCGTCGAATTCGAACGAGAGAGGCGAAGAAGGACCGCGTGTCATTTACGAGTCTGTCCAATGATTGGAAAATGACGCGGCTGAATTTGCAGAGCTGCACGCGCAAGAGGAAAACAATATACGAAATATCTCGAACGAGAAAAAAAAAAAAAAGGATTTCAGCGGACGCGGACGAATTTTGATCATTTCTATTAAATCGCTTCACTATCGAACTTGAATCTCCTCAATTTCAATAGTTTCTTTTCTTTTCTTTTTTTTTTTTTTAAAGCTTGCAAAAGCGGATTAACGACTAGCTCGCGTTTAGAAGAATTTTTACGCAACCGTCGAATTAAATTTCTGTTCGTAAAAATTTTCCACCAACTCTCCAACGCGTAATTTTCACGATCAACTACGACCTTTTCGCAAACGTCGTTTCGTCGAACGCAAGATACGTTGGGTTGATCTATCAACAGACAGATCAGTTCGGAAGTATTCGAGCTAATTAGACCGAGCTAAAATTGAGCAGCGGTCCTATCTACGTTCGTTCGGCATCGAGTGCCACCTGATAACATCTCCTCCTTTGGGAAACTATATCGCAGCGCCGAGAATAACAGTGCAGCGAGTTTACGACCGGTGACAAGTTTTACGGGATATTTTCAGTCAGCACCGCTCGTAATTGCCCCGCATTAATTGGCCTTCACTGATCACCGGATTTTTGCTTTAGCCTTCTATATGTATCAGATATCTACCTGGCCTTCGAAATGACAAAGTAGCTTGCCGATGTATTCCGATAAGTTCGTATATTTTTGTGCTTTCGTGTCTGTCGAACTTGTCCACGCGAATTGTTCCGAGACTAATCGTAGACCAACTCACGCAGTTTCAACACACGAGATTGAATCAATTTGCATTAATTTTTTAATTTGATTCATTTGAATTCGCTTTATCGTAGAATTCGTTATCTTCCTTTGTTTTACGGCAAAATTTATCTTCTTCTCTTTTACAGAAAGGAGGAAGGAAGAAAAAGTAGAAAAATAGCACGCGTTAACAAGGATAATGTTGAAGCATAGTGTACACAAGATAATGTTTCTTCCAGTAATTTGAAACTATACTGTACAAATTCTATTCTCCTGGAAATGGAAAAATTTTATTCCACAGTTTCCATTTTCATCCATTATTCCTCTCTGTTCAATTCCGTTCATCAACCAAATTCAGGTGTACCAGAAATTTTCTCGAAAACGAAGCCACAAGCGAATCCACTCTATCCTTTCTTTCTTCGAATCATCTCAGAAATTATCCGAGGTTTCTCTTTCTCAAAAATCCGTCGAACCTGTTAAAAATATCATTCTTTCGCGACACAAGCGAATAACGGATGAAAATAAGTGAAAAATAGTAGAATAAAATTTTCCTTCTTTGAAGAGAGTATTCTTTCCTCTTCTGATAAAAAAGAAATATATTTGTCTTTCTTCTATAAAGGAAATATATTAAACGAATCATAATTACATTAAATTATAATTTAAATGAATTAGATTACAAAATATGAAGTAAAAAATGTACCAATTAATTCAGTCTCAGGTGTTGTGCGAAATGTACCAAACGAATTGTAATTATATTAAATTATAATTTAAACGAACAATATTAAATTAAACTAAAAAGACCGCACGACTTGTACCCCAGTACGATTCGTCTCACAAAAAATTGCTCAGAAGCAACTGTACTGTCTAGGAAATGAAGACGACCTTTTTGCCATAAAATTTTGACTGATATTCAAATTTGACATTTGAATCGATAGAAAACAAATTACAGGTGCGATCGCTCAGTGCCAGACAACGCCACACCTACTCGAGGTCTACCCCACGCCCCCTCGCGAATCACGTGACCCAAATCAACCAATCGCTAATTTTCGTTGCATTAGCGTTGCATCTGAAAGGGCCCGAAAGTTTCAGTGATAAAAATGTGTCGATTAATTCAATCTCAAGCGAGTTAGTCTGAAAGCGATTGCACCTTTAACCACCCCTGTGCGCGATCGTCTAGAAACTGCCCCTTTCCAGAAACGCGTTTCCAAATTTCGCCGTTTCTTTGGCGCGTCACGTTGCCAGCTCCGAGAGGAAAAAGCTCTCGGACTCGACCGATCTAGGGGATAGATAGACGTCCCGGACGTCAGCGTACCGAGCTGAACGAAGGGAACCGGGCAGATGTGTCGAGACACAGGCTGCGCTCACCTGTTGTCTCTCGGCCTAATTACGCGGGCCCGATATAAAGCGGCGCGGTACGCGCGCGGACACGAGCAACGTTGTTACGCGGCCGTGCATGCGGCGAACGCGGGCAAGATTTATCGACTCGTTTAAGTCCTCTTTCTCTCTCGCGCACAGAGAAAGGAGGACCACACACAAGAAATTAGCCACGAGTAAGGAAACGCTGGCTTAATTCCGTTAGCACCTTCCGGCCGGCCACCGATTATCGCGTTCCTCGTACGTTCTTCCCCCCCCTCCCCCGTCGCGCGCTCTCACTGCCTCTTCCTTCGTCGTCTTTCCTCCTGTTGGTCGTGTTGGACGGTTTCAAGACTCACCGGTTTCTGCCTCGTTTCGACTTTGCTTCTCGCGAGTGGCGTTCTCTCGTTTCGCGGTTCAGAGGTACCGATCATAAATATTAAGATATTCCCCGATTTTTAGATAAGTGAGACACTGATTCCATTTCCTTTGTTGTCTCGACGATAGGTTCCAAATCTTCGTTTATAACTCTCTAGATGGTAGCGACGAATATTTGAATTATTATTACTCGGAATGAAAATATCACACAGCTATATGTATCCTTTCGCAACTACAATTCGTATTAATTAAATTAAATTCAGAAGTATTAAAAAATGAGGAAATAAAATTTTGTGTTCTTTTGCAACTCGTATGAATTAGATTGATAAACAATAAAAGGTATAAATTTAAAAAAAAAGTCAGATTAAGATTAAGATTAAGAGGAATTCAAAAGACAATGAAAACCTAGAACGATGATATCAAAATAAAAAAAGAAAAAAAAAGAGAGAATTTTTCTGGCATAATTTTCTGGTATGCCTAATATAGAAGGTATAAGCAACGCGGAGGAAGCCAAACGAGTAGCTCGTTACTCGAAGAGTACGCGCGTTGATAAACTCAACACGGTGGCGAATTTTCTTCGGCGCGAGTTACATAAATTTCGCGGATAATTCCAATCTATCAGGCTTACGTAAACGTAAGCGGTGTACCGAGAGCGGTGCAAAACACCCACGTGCGTTCTCTCGCCGTGCGAAAGATACTATCGCATTCCGTTTGACGGGATGCATTACAAAATTATGCAAAACGGCGACGCTCGCGATTAGCATCTTCGCGAGAGGTCTCCGGTCGCAGGGTGATTCCCGCGGCAGTCTGTCGATCTTTCATCCTTTTTTTGTTTCTTAACGATTCGCAAAATTCGCGACGCGGTTCTACATTTGTTTCGTAATCTATTATTTTTAAATTTTAGATTATTTTTACCAAGGTCAAAAACAGTTTTGTCAATTTCCAACTGCGAAACCAACGTTCTTTTTCCCTTTTAACAAGTACAATTTAGTGTATGTGTGTGTGTGTGTGTGTGTGTGGGTGTGTGAAATGGAAATGCAGTAAAACTCGTATAAAACTTCCTTCGTGGTTAATAAAATTAATTAATAAAGACGTTTTTCTCTGAAATTTTGCACGCACACTACCAAAAGCATCGTCAGGTGATGGTACAATCGTTAAACTTCCAACTACTTTACCATGCTATTTCAGTCTATGTATTTAACATAGCCAGTTTCCAAGGTATTTGAGCTTTCAAAACTAGCAGCCGACATAAAGTGGGATTTCCTGTAACCATCGAATGTATTTATACCGATACAATGGAGAAGCACGTTTCTGTCTTCCTACACGTGATACAACTGTTACACTCGCGCGTCAGTCGAGTTCCCGACTTCCAAGAGACAGTATATATATTCCGTCTAAAATGCGGGGAAAAACAGATCTCCACGAATAAAATGTTAAAGCATGTTACACGAGAGGCCATCGCTCATAAGATCTCCGCGATTTTCCTTCGCTCATACACGCGTATGACGCGTACATACACTCCAGCTCAAAAGTCCGAGGACACTTTTATTTTTAATATTCAGCACTTGTTGTGTATACGTGTTTTATAATATAATATGCAATAAAATGTACTAATATATCAACAGAGTCTTTATTGCATAAAATATATTTTTTTATTGCACGTTCATATGTATTCAATTTAACTTTAATTTAATTTTGTTGTATAATTATATCGTATGTATCGTATTTAATTTGATTTATAGGGATACCCTATACATGTATTACGTAACGTCGCTTTTTGATACTGTACAAAATTTTATTTTATTTAAGAGTTAATACAGTTCCGATCTATAATATAATTTAACAACAAGCACGCTAAATGTCAGTATATTAACTAAAATATTATAAAAAGTTAAATTATTGTCACTAGATGGCAATGTTTATTAAATTTGAAAAAAACGACACCCCTAACATTATAATAATATATTAATGTATTAACAAGATCTTTATTGTATAAACTATGTTTGTACTGTATATTGTATTTGTTGTAAAAATTGTAGAATATACATTCGTATTTATTGCAAATACACGTTGCGTGTATAATTTGTAATTCACATTCATCGTACCATTCTCGCTACACAAGTAACAGTACTTGCCCTATGGATTTCTGACGGGGGGTGTACGTACGCACGTCGCAGAAACGAAGGCGGCCCGCTTCTAACAGCGAGAGCAGAACTCGCTTCACTCGGACTATTTGTCGCGGCGGATCACCGCGACCCGGTAAAGAAAAAAGCCGACTTGACGGATACCCGACGGACGACGAAGCCTGTTTAACGAGCCGTCTGTGCTCAAATAAAGCAAAACTAGAGAAATAAAAGGGCGTAGGATCGGGCCAGAAGAAAGCACGCGGACATTGTAATCGTTTTGCACGATAATTTAACGGGCCGTCAGACACGGCCACGCCAGAGGATCGTTTGCGTTTCATTTCGCATTTTCGATTAGCCGAAACACGGCCAACCTCCCCCTTGGTCCACTCTATTTCCTGTCTGCGCAGCAATTCTCATTCTACTTTTTCCCTCCAGTTCTCCGTGCATGATCTTTTCGCCCTTTCACTTCTCGAAGTGTTTTTCAAATCTTTCACTTTTGAGAGACTCGCTTGCTATTTTTAGTCATCTCGATCCTCTGTTGTATCTTGTAATTTCACTTTCTCCGGTGATTCTTCGTTGATTCTTCTTCAGATCATTCTCATCCATCGATCCTACTTATCTCCTTTTTTTACCTTTCTCGGTGGTCCCTCCACTTCCGACTCGTTTACTCTTCATCCATTTCAGATCTTCTTCCACAGCCCAGCTCCTAATCCAATTTAATTTCGCTTTATCCTCTCCGAGCCTCGATTCTCAATCTTCCAACACGTCCTCACGCCCGACACGCTCTTTTCCAACAGCTCGGAAACAGCATTCAATACGTCCACGATCTCTCTTCCTCGGCTCCTCCATTGTTCTCTTTCCTCAATCACTCATTCGCCTCACATCCTCTCGCCACTCACCACTTTCCTCATTTTCCTCTTCGCCCGATTCCTCCCGTTCCCAATTTTCTCCCTTCCCCCCTCTTCGTCGGACGCGCGTGCACCGCCGAAGCGACGAATGGCCCTCTTTCGTCTCTCTCTCTCTCTCTCTCTCTCTCTCTTGAAACCCGGCCGCTGTGTGTTTCACGCGCGGCCTCCGGCTCTCGACAGCGCACACAAGGCGCGGCAATAAATTTTCGCGCGCCGACACCGAGCAATATTTCCTTGCCGTTTGTACGCGCCAGTTCTCCTCTCTTTTTGTACCGGGGGCCCCCGGTACACGCGGATAAACGCGCTGCGTATTACGGTTAAACGGCGAGAAAAAAACCCGCCGGCCCGTTCCATTTCAATTTGCGAAATGGCGCGCTGGCTGTACCAGCTACCGGCGCACCGGTCCGCTCGCTTGTCGCCGCTGTCGCCCGGGCTCCCTTTCGCTACTCCGCTGCCCCCAACGCCGCCGCGTTTCATATCTCGCGTTCCCCGAATGCCGCCATCGATCTCCGGCCAACGCCGATCTTCCGGAACACCGACTTTCCTTCTCCTTTATCTTTACCTCCGCCCGTTCTCGACGACTGCTCGACGACCGGCCCTAGATTTTTGGGGGGAACTTCTCGGGGAACGATTCGCGAAGGTGGAGAATTTTTTTTTGGACATCGGGAACGTCGGGCTTTGGAATTTTAAACGTGTGGAACTGAAGTCCGACTTTTGGACTTTCAGGTGTGTTTGAATCTGGCGGAGTGAATTTATGGAATTTTATACGTGTTCAGAGTTTCCTTTTCCTTCGCTCGTTCCCGAAGATTTTTTGGAGTTTTCAAGAATTTTAGGTAAAGCAAAGTGTGGAAACTCTCACGGAACGGTTCGTGAAGATGGAGATTTTTTTTTTTGGATATCGAGAACGTCGAGTTTGGGAATTTTAAACTTAGGTAAAGCAAAGTGTGAAACTTTTGTATTTAAATTTGAAATACAAACTGACGGAATTTGTAAAATTTCACGCATTTACGCGTGTCCAGGGTTTCTTTCTCCTCTATCTTTTTTCGTTCTCGGAGCGACGATTACTCCGAGCAAATTATAGAGAATTTTTTAAATATCAGGAATGCCGGGTTTTAACGAACCGCGGAACTGGAGGTGTTCGATTTTGGACATTTTCAGGTGTACATTAAATTCAATCTAAACTGGGTGAGTGAATTTCTGGAATTTTGCACGTCCAGAGGCGTACGTAGAACCAGAGGTGTTAACCCCCGAGATTTCAAATAGTATTTGGAGCACGAAATTTCGGAATGCTCGGTGCACTTAAACGCATCGGATGGAGATTGAAATGGTAGAACGTAGAACCGGTGGCATTCTTTCGGGATTTAAAAACGCACGTAAGTATAGGGACGAGTATGTCGAGTATTTAGCATACGTAAATTTAGAATTGCCGGCGTTAGAGATCGCTCGACTAATCGTAGAACCTGCTTTGGAATCTTACGTTCCGAATTTTCGGAATCTCAGCTATGCTCGAGCTTGAAATCGGTGGCACGAAACTTTGGAAACTTTCGGCGTAATGATCAAGCGGTGCGCGTTTAACATTTTGGAACGTTAAGTACACCGAGCCGCGTAGAAATTGCGAACTTTTCGAAGAAAACGCAGAACCGACGGCATCCACTTTTGAAACATTGGACACAATGCTCACCTTCAGGCGTATAATTAATTTTCTAAATTTTAAACGCTCAAACTTCTAACAGTAACAAACTGTCACACATAAAGTCCCTTCTCTCTAATTTTTGCAAATTAATTGATTAAATCCAAAACCAATTCCTGATTAATCAATTAAAAAAAAAGAGAAAAAAAATGTCACTTCGAAACTAGTCAACTCGTGCGCGTATCCCGACATTGAAATTTCACTTTCAACGAGGATCATCTGGATCGTGAAGATTAAGTCACGATGGCTATCGACCCGTGACAACGAGCATCGAGCAGAAAAAGGGCACCAGAAAAAAGGGTGGTGGCTTCTTCCCGCGCTCTTGCCACTGCAATGCCACGTAAAATCGGCCGGCTTATGAAATTATGCTCGTTAAGAAGTTTCCAGCTGAAGGCGGCGCGTTTCAACATTCTGGCCATACCGAGGCATTGTCCGAGACGGTCGCGAGGATCGAGCAAGGATCGAGGACCTGTTTCCTGTTCGCATCAATGAGGAATTTCCCTTGATGGAGACCCTTGATGGTTGGCTTTTTGCCAACGTAGAGTTTTAATGATTCGGCGCGTTTAATAGCTCGCTTAATCATCGAGGAAGATGATCGTTTCGTACGGCGTTGTACGGTGCTCTTCATCCTTGTGACATTTCTTAAACGCCACGAGCCGAGTTTCACGGGCGCTTTATGGTAAAGTTTTGCGTCAAAGCCAGATGTTTTAGACCTTTTCCGTGTCATATTTTTCGATCGTAAACGTTACATTCATGAAAATATTTTTCAACAATTACTTCGTTCGCGCGTACGATAAATTTCGACAAATCATCCCAGCATTTCGTCGTAGACAATTTTTCCAACTGTTACAATTTTCAACGACTGACAACGGAACGTCAAAAAATTGCAGTCGCGCGCAATCTTTATCCCCAGTTGCGCAAAGCTGTCATCGCTGTAAAGTAACAAGCGTCGTTCGCAAGAAGATTTTCCATTGAAATCCACAGGATCGGGAAACTCGGTTTCCCATCAGCGTGGCAGGCCGATCCAAGGTCCATTGTGAACGCGGCGCCGTAAATCACCGCGATCGAAAGCTTTTTCCGCGGTTATCCACGTTTTTCCCTCCCTGATGATTCTCATGATAATTATTATTTACGAGACTGCGTGGCATCATCCGTCGGTTACGTTACTCCTCCGTGTCATTTTTTCATTCGGCTTCTTTTCTTCGCCTGTCCTCTTCGAAGCGGCGAAGCGTCCTTCTCATCGTCGCTTCCTGCTTCGTGGCCGGGGTCGTTCCCATTTTCGCTAATATGCCCTTTGTTGCTACCTTTTCCCATAATTGTTGCCCCCCCCCCCTCGCTTTTATCGCCTTCGACGATCGTCCGTGCCATTTCTGTTCCCATTTTGTCCTCGTTCCGATATTTTTGCTCGTTGTCTGATTGTTTCGACGTTTGAGCGAAGAAGAGAGTTTTAATTTTTGGGGTTTGCAACTACGATTGCATCTATTACGACTGGAGCATAAAATTTCCATCGAGGTAAAAGAGTTAAGAAGCTTCGTACCTCTAACAGTAACTCGCTTTAGATCTCTAAAAATGCACCGTTTCTACAAAATTTCCGACAAGAATTATAATTATATCATAATTATAATTGTCATTTTGACCGTTTTGGTTTAATTCTAGCGTCAATCTCGGACTAACAGAAACGTTTCATCTCTTAAATAATTGTTTGCAAGTTGTCAAGAATTTACCTGCGAATTTTTATCTGTTTCTGATAAATTCGAAAGTTATAGCGCTGTGATAGAATTGCACAAAATGTCCAAAGTTGGTCACAATATTCAGAGAATGTTACAGAGAGAATCTTTCGTAAAACGAACAAAGAAAGAGATACGGAATTACGTGCACCGTCACTGTCTGTGCTCTGGCTCTGATTCTACTTGTTCCACATGAAAAAGAAGACTCGTGCTTCGACCTGATTAATTGGTACGTGAATGCAATAACAAAGACGAGTACGTTTCGTAGCCATTAATTTTTGATAGACAAATTGTCCGTTCGATATCTAACGTTATAATTCGTATCATCTAATTAACAAGGTTACTTTCATCACGCTTTAAGGTATCTGTGGTATCTGGCTGTCGCACAAATTGGACGCTGTGTGAATCGCGGAGTCAGAAATCAGAAAAGCCGAAAAAACAGCTGGATTCGCGGTAATGAATTATCGCGCCCGATTAATTGCGCACGACGATACGATCGCTTCGTTTCGTTTCGTTTCGTTTCGTTCGTTATCTGTGTGATCCGCCGTGGCCTCATTACCGCCTCTTATCTGTATCGCATTAAAATTAATAGAGAGAGAGAGAGAGAGGCGTGCAGCTGCGTTGATCCGCGGATCTCGGTTTTCAGCCTCTCGAACCACGTCTGGTCTCGTATAAATTACACGAGAGCCTTTATTTTCGTCGGCGTGAAACCGCGATAACGGTTTTACACCGAGATTCAGTTCTACTTTCGAATCGACGACGTAAAATTTACGTGAAAGAAAAAGAACAAAATGCGACAGTATCAAAATCGAATCGTCGATTGGTTTCACATTCGCGATATGTTACACTTTTATCGAAAGTCATTATCCTGTGCTAACTGTAAAATGTTTCCTTTTCTTTTTTTGTTTCATCGTGTGTATTTTACTTTATCAACGCAAAGTAAATCAAGTTGGAAAAGTGACCATGATTTTTCATAGAAATTACAATTGTGGTCTTTCTTTCTTTTGTTCTACACTTTTTCTACCACTGGAATTAAAGAAATGCATTCTGTAATGTTCGTAAGATATCACATCGCAACAAGTACTACTCCCGACAAAAAAATTTTCAATCAAGTACAAATGTTCAAACGTACTTAAAAAAAAACAGTGAAATCTATCAAATCGTATAATAAAATACTGTCCTGTCCGTTCGAAAAATAGAACATCTGGCAGTTTCAGTGTTTTTCGATACGTTCGACTGCTTGCGTTTGGAAACTTTTCGCCAGTGGCGAGAGTCAGAGTCGTTCGCAGAAATTCCGCCAGATGCAAAAGTCGCGAGATGAAAACGGAACCGACGGAATGGAAGAGGAGCGGGAAGGAGAGGAGAGAAGGAAGAAAGGGAGGAGAATCGGCGCGACGCGGTGCCCTGCGCCGTAAATCCTGTTACTCGGTGTGCCGGCGTGGAGAGGTGCGCGCAGGTGTTGCCGAGGTATCCTCGTTATTTATTGATTTACTTAATTCGGCCAACAGAGGACCGCGGGCCCCTGACCGTTTGAAGAGAGCCGGCTCATTTCGTGATTAAAAGACGTTACGAACGCCTCGGCGCAGCATGTGTGTGGTGGCAGTCGGCCCCTTCTCGCCCACACACACACACACACAGTACCCTGCACGCCGTTCTGTATGTCGTTTGCACCCCTCCGAGCCGGCGTGTCCATATTTTTCTGCTTAACGGCTCTCGCCTCTCTCGGTTTATTGCGATTAGATCGAGCAACGTTCGGATAAGCTCGCCACATTGCTCAAGGACTCCGCTCTAGGGAATTCTAGCGACTTCTTTTCTATTCCAGGATCAATCAATCCTGGCGTTGGTGTGATCGCTGTAATCCACTCGTATTTGTAGTCTTAGTGTCGTTTGAACGATTATATTCTACGAAATTTATTTCGTAGAATTAAATTCAAGATTCTATAAAATTTTATAGTTCGTGGACTTTCCTTCATCCCTAGCCTAACCTTCCCCGTTACCCTCGACCAACGGTCTTTTTTCTCAAAAAGATTAATATTCAATAACTCGCATCCCCAAGCTCGAATCGAAATCTCGAATCGAGTCGAGTCGGAAAGGTGGTCGGAGCGGGCGAAAACCTACTCGGGGTCCGGTACCAGCTAGGGGCCCCCTATTAATGCCCATTTCGCGTTTAATCTGGCTGCTGATCTCCCCGAACGCGAACGGCCGCGACTGACCGGCAGGTAGAGCGCGAAAAGTGATGAGAACCGTGGAGATAAGGGAACGAGACGGTGAAACGGGTGGCGTCGGATGACGGGGCCACGAGGCGGGAAAGAGCGACAAGGACGATGGAAATACGAGCGGTGGCGGTGGGGGGGGGGGGACGTGGTGGCTCCGGAGCGAGCGGGTCTGACGCTGCGGGGGGCCTCCTCACACGCACGAGCTAACACACCGCATCGAAAAACCAACATCGGCGCCGACAAATAACTACCCATATTATCCGATCTTGTAGGCTACCATCTCACCACGAGCCCTTTGTGAGGGGGCCAGCGTTATGTATAGCGGGCCCCATGGAACCGAGACGGTAAAATACAGCCGTCCTCGCCGCGCCGTTTCCTCCTTGGTATACCTCTCGCGTTTCTCGTTTGTTTCGAATGAAATTTTGACGCGCGTACGAAGCCCAATTCTTTCCTTTTTTTTTTTTTCTTTTCTTTTAAATAATTCCAGAAACGAAAGACCTGGAATTTCTCAGTTTTCAATTAATTCGGTAGCTCTGGTGTTTTCCATTTTAAACGAAAGGATTTCTCCTACGCGATTTTAGAAACAAAGGTTTTTCGTTTTAATTGATTTATTAGATTTCTAACGTGTCCGTGTGTTGTATTACGTGTGCGAGGCACGTGCGCGTTTTTAATAAAAGTCAGCGTTTCAGTGAAAAGTCCGCTTTAAAATTCAGGAAAATTCGAAAATTTCATTTCGACTGGTTAAATCCGATCCGCCAAAGTACCAAAAAAGATTCGCAGACTCGAAAGCCAGCCAGGGATTGATCTTAAAATCCCTCGATACTCGAGATTTCTGACTCGATCAAAGGCGTATTTCAGAGATGAAATTTCCATCGCCCAAAGAAGTGCCAAAAATGCTACTTTCCAGTTTTAAAAGCGTGGCTCGAACGTTCTCCGGAGGCTGCGAGATCCAATTAAGATCATCCCCGATCCAACCTCAAGATCCTCCGAGATATCCGAGATTACACAATTAAATTAAAAGCTGTGAAAGTTGAATTTCCGCCGGAGGAGAGGTATCGAAAATATTCTTTACGCAGTTCGAAAAAAAAAACAACGTTCGATCGAGCGTTCCGGAGAGCGTCTGCGAGATCTAATTAAGATCCTTCCTCGATCCAACCTCGAGAAGTGCCCCGAGAAAAGAACGACCGCGCTTTCCATCGCTTTGATTAATCCCCGTTTTATCGTTCAATGGACGTCTCTGTCGAGGCTCGCGACGTTCTTCGCACCTACGTGCGGACAGAGAGGACTCTATCGCTGATTTCAGGCGAGAACGGCGGGTATTTGCGAGTAACGGTATCGTTTCTGGATCTCGCGCCAGTTATATTCGCTACCAGGCTTCTGCGGAATCGTGGCAAAAATAACGCGGCAGGAAATATAAATTTCGCGTCGCGGTTACTCGTTAGATAAGCCACCACGTACACTCTTAATTACTTTGTTATATTTGTTCGGCGAATCATCTCGAGAGAGATGAACAGGCAGAACGTTGTTTGTTATCAATTGTGAACGCCGGAGTTGGAGAAGTAACAATAAATATACGACAGATTTGTCGAAGAGGCCGATTGTTTTTGTTAATTCAAGCTATACGTCGCACGCGTGAACTGACTCGCAAAGAAGGATTGTCTTTGACTTTTTGATCTTTAACTGGATCGAATTAGCGAACGAAGGCCTGGTCTCGAGACATTCGTTATTTAACGGAATTTTTGAAATGGCAAATAATGGAGAAGATTAAAAAAAGAAGAAAGATCGAATATATAAAATCGGCTAAACGTACTTTTGACGTGAAAATTCGTCGAGCAAACGCGAACGTTGTTTAATAAGCAAGCGTAGGAGCATCGATAGATTAATTAACGTGGCATCAGCGCGATTACGAAAGCGGGAAATTAATTAGTCAAGCATGGATTTGACGGGACGGTGGTTAATGAAGTGTAGGATTGTCGGAGTTTTATTTAATTACCCCGGTAGAGCCAGAGTCGAGGACGCTCGTTAAAAAATTATATGGTCGTTAAAATTTTAACGAGGCCGCGCGGCCAGCATTTTCGAAATGTTCTATCATCGATGACGGGGAACAGGATCGTGGAAAAGTTTTTTAATTAATTAACTATAGATCACGCGCAGAACGTCGATGAATTTGTTATGATGCTATTAAAATACCCGGTAATAATTTACAAACCTGACGGGTATAACGGCTCAATTATTCAAAAACTGCAACGTTGTTTCTCTCTCGTTTCGAATTTCAATCCGCTTTCCGCTGAATTTTTACTTTTTCTTTTTCTTTTTCTTTTTCACATTCTTCTCCCTAATTGGACCTTCGAATTTTGCTAGTGTTTTAACGTGTCTCAACAGCGTTTGATATATCTTTCCAAAATTGAAGTTCAAATAAACAGAAGATTGAATTATCTCGGAAATTTAATTTTGAATAACACGAACATTTATTAGAAAGTAGAAGAAAAGTCAAGGTGAAGAAGATCAGACGTCTTATTAGCAGTTTAAAAGTAAAACCCCTCGGAGTTTCCTTCACCACAATTATCCAGGAAAATTTGAACCACTCAAACGCCACGTATGAATGCTTACAAATATTCATGCAACATACCATCTTCTTGCGATACAATCTTGATCTTGCCGTCAAAAATGTACAAAAAGTGAAGCCGACCGACCGATTCGACTTCTGAGAGATATTCGAGGATCTGAGAAAACAGCGCAGATCCGTCGTCGTCCTCTCTCCTGCCGACGCGACGTGGCCTAGACAACTAGCGCCATCGGGCCGTATCTCCCTGCGGAGGCATCCGAAGCGCCACGAAAGCGTTCGAGCGGAGTTGAACGAAGGCCGCGCGACGTTTACAAGGCGTCCGATTAATTTCTCGCCGGTCGGGATGAATCTTTTGGTCCGCGGTAGGAGCGCAAGAGCCGGTCTCGCTGGCCTTTCATGGCCAGCCGAGAGGACGCCGAAGGCATCGCGCGGCACCGATTGTAAATTAGGGCAAATTGATCGCAAATCAGCCGCGCCGGACGAGAGTCACTCCCACACAATCGGTCTCCTGGAAAGGGGGAGAGACGCGGGAGACACGAGCCCAGCCCAGGAATTTGTACGCGAGAGCAGGCCTTGAAGGACGACGACGACGACGACGACGACGACGACGACGACGACGACGACGATGGAGAAAAGTAATGCTTGAACGTTCGCGACTTTATTGGCTCTCAGTTTCCAACGATCGCCGTGAATGTAAATTCTCTAAACGATCAACGCGTTTAGGCTCTCGGTGTCCTGGCTTTAAACAACGTTCCTGTCATTCGACGATCGTTCGTCCCTTTGAACAATTACAGAACAGAATCTTTCCACTTGAAATATTTATATCAGGCGCTTTTGTTCTGATTTTTACATCTCGCGTGGTTTCTCGTATTTGTCGACATTGTTGCTCGTATCAATAAAGACATTCTGACATTCTTTAAACTTTATACTCAAATTGTTCAGAATTTCGTTGTAGAAGCCAAACTGATCAACTCCGTCAACAAGTTTTAAGACTTTGTCGCGTCAAAATTGAACTCGGATGAATTTCACATCGTCAGTTCTCATCGCTTCTCAACATGGCTACTCGCGCGTACAGTTGACGAATTATTCGAGCAGGTGAAGTTCAGCCCCGGAGTTCAGCTCAAGAATTTCTTCCCTCGATAACGATTTTAAAGGGATCCTTGGAATCCCTCGCGCCTGGCCATCGAAGGGGCATCGGTGTCGTCGATCCCAGTGGCTCGAAGCATCTCCAGAATTCAACCACCCGTTCTCACCTGGACATCAGAGAGGCAGGCACCTTCCGAGGGCGAGAGAACTGTACCAATGTAACAGCACGGTGCCTTTAAGCGATTTCGAGGCGGCGGCGGCGGCGTCGGCGCCCTCAAACGCGCCGACAAACGTTGTCCCGCTAGAAAGCCCTCGTTCCACCAAAGCCCTTTCCACCGAAAGCCAAGCCGCGCGTCTCGTCCTCCGATCGTGAAGGACCGCGATCGAAGGACCGCGACGTTTTCGGGGACCAGGTGCGAATGGAGAACAAGCCGAGGCTTTCGCGAGTCGACGCTCGTCGGCCTCGTTAGGGACTCGCAAACTCTGGATTCCATTCGATCGATCCTTCGAGCGACGCTTGCGAAAGATTTTTGGTTCTTGCGAGACGAATTTCTGATCGATGATTTCGCCGTGGACATACAAAGACTGTTGAAAACTTGGAACGGCGTTGTTGATTGATATCTCAATTTTTGAAAAAAAGGAAACAGAACGTAAGCTTCGAGCATCGCGTAACAGTTTCAAAGACTGTGCAACCCGCGTGACCAACAGGAACGATCCACAAAGCGGAGTGAAAATACCTGGTAATCCTCCGTATAGATCCCCGCAAGAAGTCACAAAGCAAGAATTCAAAACACGAATCCCGATCGCGAAAGCGAACGACCGATGTCAATTAACGTCAGCAGCCGCGGGGCCAATTAATCAGCCAAGGCATAACCGAAAAACGACCGACGAGAAGCGTGGACAAGCATCAATCTCGCGTTGGTTGCCAGCGTAAATCCGCTCGGTCCGACACTCACCGTTCCCATTATTCCTCTTGCCATCGAAGACACCGGAGCCAAGAGGGAGGGAGAGAGAGAGAGAGAGAGGGGAGATGGAAGAGAGCCGAGGAGAGTCAAAGCGACCAAAGTCACGGATATCTATAGCTCACGACGACGAAGAGGTGTACACGACTAGAGAGGATGGCTACCGGTCTCGCTGGATGGACACGGACAGGTCCGCATTGTATTCCACGGCCAGTAAATCCTGCTGCTCGTAGTGTAAATGAGAGCCAGCCGGGGCGGGGAGCGGTGGTCTCTCCTCTCTGGCTAGGCTTGGACCAGAAAGGGCCAGGGCTCCTCGCCTGCCTTCCAACTAACGCGCCGACGATGGTGCAACAGAGACGGAAAGATTTATCTGCGGGCCGCGAGCACGCCATCGGCGACCCTTTGTTGCCGGCCGCGGTGAGAATTTCGCATTTTTCGCCATTTTTTTCCTACCGTTCTCCTTCCGATCGTTTCGTCGCATTTCCCCCCCCCCCTCCCTCCCTTCTTTCTTTTTCTTTTTCCTTTTCTCCTCCTCCTCTTCGTCGTCGTCGTTGTCTTCTCGTGCGTTCGGTGGCTGGCCGAAGAAGAGACGAGGAAGACTCGAGGGAACCCTGGATCGAAAGGGTTCAGCGTGCTTCGGTCGTTCCTCGTGGCTTGTCAAGGGACACTTTAGGGATTTAGAGGAGAGTTGCCAGGTGCAAGACGAATTGGTGGGAACGATTAGAGAGGTCCGATGATTGCGTCTCGGGGAAGATCGATTTCATACTTCTGGATTCGACGGTGCGTGCTGCGGGATTGATTTATTGGCGACGTTGCAGGTTCGGTGTTTGACTCGAGTTGATTTGTCCAGCTATTTCATTTTACTGACGCTTGACAACCGATTTGACGAAAACAGATTCGACTGAATGAACGAATCGCACAAATTTAATACAGAGAACCAGCTTCTTCCTGCAATCGATCGTTCGGTTCGTTTGAAAGTAACCAAATCAATCTCTGGGGTACCAACGCGAATGAAATGAACCGACTGAATAATACTCGAAACAAGATGAAATCTATCGGAAAACCGGTGAAAATCTATCTACGAGCGTCAACGTAGAATCGCAAACTGAATTGACACACGGATCCAATAACTTTTCCACGGAGTAGCTTCGATCGAGGCTTCGTCGAGGGATCAATAAAATCACTCCGAGACAACTGTTCCCAAGGCGAGACAATCGATATCACAATCGAAAAAGAACCACCCAGAAAACCATAAAAAACCGTAACCGATAAAGGCTAAAAGGTAGGAAGCCCAGTTCCCGACGAGACGAAGATTAGGAAGCAATCGGAATGCCCGGTGGCCTTTGATCGGCGTCGAAACTCGTCCAGCGACCAGTGGCAGGGGGCCGCGTTTTGGAAGTTGAAGGGGCCCCATGGGCCACTCGACACACTCCCGATAGCCGACGAGGATTTAATTGACACCGGGAGGTGTCGCAGCGCTAAACTATGCAAAGTGGCCGGCTCTGGCGGTCGGCTTTCGCTTTCTCAGCTGCCGCCCATCTGAGAGAGAGAGAGAGCCAAGGGCAGATCCAAACCGAGCTGAAATTAAGGCTGCACGCGTTTTCAGACTGATCGATCGATCTGTCGACGACGCCCGACCCAACTGTCTATCCGCGCAGCCGGTTGGACGGTTGTTTTGGGAGAAATGGATTTCTCTGTCTGTGCTTTCGAGCCGCGAGAGATGGAACGGATGATGGAAGACGTTCAGTGCGTGCATGCACTCGAAGGATTGGAATGGCTCCTTGAGGAGTGACACGGAGATTGAGGGGAATTGATGGGTAATTACGGCCGAAGAGAAAATCGATCGAGTGAAAGGACGGAGGGATGTAGGTTTTGCGGTGAAGATTAATTTTTATGTCGACGCGTGTGCTTTACGTTGATCCAGAGACGTTTAACGACGAAACCACCAAAATGGTGAAAAAGCTTGTGTGCTTCTACTCTGTTACAAAGTTTCCTATTTTTTCTTGCAGTATCTGCAGTATCTGAAGCTTTAAAACGAAAGATTTAAATCTAATCTGTTTCGAATCTAATCGCAATTTTTTCTCTTCGAAAGGAAAAAAGCTTCGCCGATAAAGAAACATTCGACGAGATCAAGAGAGACGACGGATCAAAGTTCCTTCGAAACGGTTGCTATTACTTTATTCCGTCACTTTCTATTTCGAGGCGGAGAAGCGTCGGACGAGGCAGACAGACGCGGAAAAAGGATCCGTGCCTAATGGGAATCGAAGGAAACACGCGGGCACGGCCGGAGGTCCTCGCCGAAGCAATTTGTATGCTGATGGCTATCTCCGTGGAATAATTTATAAACGATATTAAACCGCGCTCTTTGGCCGGTGCACGCTACACGCTTGGTACCGACCAGCCCTCGGGCCCACCCCTCCGACCAAGGGGGTGGTCTCGAATTTATCGTCGGGAATGCAATCTGTCATCGCGTATCGGCCGCGACTTCTCCGACTATTAAATGTAAATCTGCTTCACGATCCACCGCGAACGAATCAATCGATCCTGCCCCCAACCTCGATTGGGGTTGTAAGTAAGGCTTAAAGAGGGTGACTCGGTGTCTTTCACTCCGTGTGGCGAATCTCCACGAATTTATTCGACACATTGTACTTATATACAACTGTTTATTGCGTTTGCTTATACGCGGAAGAATCGTTTTAAAACTGTGACTTGACGTTCCCAACGCATTTCCCTGTAAAAGCACGAAAGAATCGAGATTCTTTGCAACTTTTCTCTTCTATTCACTTTACTCGTTAGTTTGCGAGAAAAGATTTAGATTGCTTAAAAAAATAAGAAATTCAAATTGGACAACTGACTATCTGACTATTTGATACAACTGTCTCGCGCCGGTATTTGGAATTCTGTTTCCTGGTTCAAAATTTCCATCGACTTGGAGCTTGCAACGATAATCCAATCCTAATCCCACGTATTATCCATCTTCTCAGATTTCACGGGCCGCAATTTGCAGACAGTAAATGTCTCTAAACGGGGGAGGAAAACACGTTAAGGGAAGAGGTTTCGTTCGGCGAACGACTTTTTAAGAAACCGCTAATTCAACCTCGAGGGGGTGGCCGCTATGCTAATATCGGAGGGGTTCGGCTCGGCGTTTCAGAGACAACGAAAAGACGAGCAGCTTTCGTGATCGAATCGATTACCGCGAAACTGGCTGCTCGGCGAACGCGCGGAATAAAATCGAAAAACGAGCCGTATAAAAGTCAAGCCGATAGGTATCTCTCCTGCCTCCGCGGGAATCCCTCAGCCTTTTCCACCGAATCGTTGCCGTGTTCGTGATGGTTAAACGATCGCGTTTCACGTGCCCCGGACTCGGATCGTCGATTATTGCCTTCGTCGAGTTTTAAACGGCGGTACATTGATTCCTTATCGAACCCGGCAAATTACCTCTGTTTGTCTTTCCGCGCTTTCGAGGCAAGAACAGCGAAATAAGAGGGTCGCGGCGAACGCGATTACGAACGATCGATTTCCTTTCTCTCTCTCTCTCTCTCTCTGTTGGAAGATTCTCTGTTCTTCTGAGAATTGAGAGTAAAAATATTCGGGAGAATTTTAGTTTTCCCTTTCCTTCTGAATTTTTGTCTTCGTTGTTTCAAGGGAGGTCTTGTTTACGGGAATTTCTCATCCTTTTCTCAATATGGATGTATTTTCGTCACTTGCGAACGAACGAGCAAAGTAAAACGATCGATTTTCCTACAACGCAACGCTTCAGTGTCGCGCATTGAAACGAGAAAAAAAATAAAATTTTCCTACCCATGCTTCCTGCAATTATTCTCATTCGCAAATCACCGGATAAATAAACCACGGAAAAGGAGATCGATTGCGCGTTCGATCTTCCTCTTTTTGCCATTCACAGTCGCAAATCATGCTGTTAAATGGTTTTCTCGAAAGAGGAAGAAGACGAGAGGAAAAAAATTATTTTCCGCGGCAATTTGCACTTTAATGCGACTGAAGTTTCCACTGCGCGATCGAAACGAAGATCGCTTCGTCGACCGATGAATTAGCACGTAGCAAACTTTACGCAAGATTCATCAAGTCATGTTGCAGAGAGGCGAGTCTGAACGCCGATGGAAATAATCCAGCTAATAGTTTCATGCTCAACGCTAATGACAGCCCAGCCAACAGGAGTTTCCTGTAATTAGCGCAAAGTCGAACTTCAATCTTCTCGGTGCCAGCAATAATTCACACCTGCGAACGGGCCGCTCCCTGTCTTATTAACTTCGATACAAGAAGGCGGGGAGGGAGATTACACTTTGTAATTCAAACGTGTCTCAACCACCAATTAACAAGGCAGAAGTCCATGAAATCGCGACTCACCCGAGTAAACTGTTATGTCTGTCCATCTATCTGTCAAATAGCTTTATCCATCGCGCTACCAACGCGCAATGAGCACCTTTCTAAGCCACTGGTATCCTCGGCTCTCTGTAATAATTCTCTCGTTCATATAATTTACACCTGTACGAGAGACTCCGTTTGGCTGAATGAAAGCCAAAGTATTATCACCGATCTGGCCACTTTAGCCGTCCGGAACGTTAAACGTCAAACGTCTCGAGAGATCGACCGACAAATAGCGGCTCGCTATTGCAGAGATATTTAGACGTTAGCTTTGGGTATTTTTGAATATTTCTGCACGTCGCGCGTGTTTCAACGAAGTTATTTTAACAGACAGGGACTTGGACTCGGGCGTCAGAGAGTTGGCAGTATAATAAATTTCACATCTTACGTGCAATTATCAATGTTCAATCTGCGACAGAAACTCGAAAGTATTCCGACACCCCGGAAACGCGAAACAATTTCGGAGATAGAGAGACAATTATTTCCCAATGTTCGCAAGGTAAATTAAACGTTCGATAACTCGCAAATAGTTGCCAATGACAAGAGAAAAAAAGTTCGAGTCGGAAATATAAGTCGACGAGCCATGACCTACTCTACCGCAAAAACGCCCGAGCCCGGCCACATTTCCTGCCGGTTAATATTTTCCCCCGACCCGAACGTTCTCCCTCCCCCTCAATTTCATCCCGTTTCCTACGAGACTTTCTTCGACTTAATAGCACCCGCGGATTCGACGGGCACGCACGCCCGCCCGCTCGTAATTGCCCGCGCGATGTTTGCAGATGTATGTAATTGCGTCTCGCGGTCGATGCGACCACGATGGGACGACATTTATTGGCACGAAGTGGCTGTTTACCCTTCAATTTTTTAACACAAACAGCTCCGCGGATTTTGCTCAACTAGAAGACACGAAGAGACTCCTTTCTTCTCCACTTGTGAGACTCCTTTGAATTCAATTCGTCAAGTTTCTATTACAAAGCTCAATTGCTGAAAAAAGTGTCTTGGAAACACTTTTCGTTTTTAATATCATTTATAACATCGGTAGTTACCGTTCAATCTTCTCTCCGTTGTTATTTCGTTTCTCTTTCACTTTGGAAACGAACACTGTTTGAATTGTTCAATGTAAATTAAAATTCTTTAGAAAGTCTATTATTACGCTCGACTCGTTTCTCGCGTTTAAAGAGATATTAGGTGTCTCTATTCCCAATTCTATTATTAACCTTGCCCATTAATGGGAGACAACTGCGACTTAATCGAGATTTGAAACAACTCTCGGTTGTCGTGGGAACGCAGGCTGACTCGGGTATAACCGAAACGAAAATTTCCATAAATTCCACCTGATGGAATTTTTATTTAACACCTTGTACGCCAGCAGAGATTATACTCTGAGCGCGAGATTATTGCCGAAAGATGCAAATCAGTTTCAATCGATGCCTTCCTGACTTTAATTGCCCGCTCTATGCACTACGGAGATTATATATACAATACATCATCTCCATCGTGAAGCTCGTGATCGAAATTAAATATTTAAACGTTACATTAAATTTATTCAATCTTCGATATCTGTTTGGTTCAAGTTCAAGATAACATACGAAAGGATGCGAACTAAATACAAAAAACGAAACGTAAAATCGAAGAAAAGGCAGAAAAACTACAGAAAAGCTAAACATTTTTAAATACCCGCTGAATAAATACTGAAAGGTATTCTCGACGAGAAAAGGAAACAAGAAACAATCGCGTTTGCTCACCTTAACAAGCTCCGTTTCCGTGGTGTTTCTCCATTTACACACGATCCAAGTAAATCTGGAATCAAGCTCTATTTAACCAGGACTTAACCGACGTGTAAATTACCGGCGGGACCGGTAACGAAGGAACGCTCGGCTAATCCCGCGTTTCGCATTCAACGTTGGTTAATTGATTCCGTTTAACTGGAACTAGGCACGACAACAACTTGCGACGAGCAATTATCGCCTGTGGCCGTGGTGGAAAAAAATCGGCGGGAGACACGAGTGAAAGGATCGGCGAACGGTGTCAGCGACGGCGGCGGCGGCGGCGGCGGCGGCGGCGGCGATGGATCGATTGCGTTGCATTAATTGACCATGAAAATGGAATGTCACGGCTCGTAGATTTTCCAGATTAGGCATTGCCGTGACTGCCGCTCGTTTCTGTCCGGGAGAGATTATCGCCATACTCTCTACTGCCAATCGTTGCGACACCCACGGTGGAAAATCTGCACGATCTCACCACCATTTTTATCGCACGATCTGAATATGCCTCGAAACAGTATTGTTTTCATTTCTCCGATCGTTACGATCTTCGTTTGTTCGATCGTTGTCATTTTCCTTCGCTCGTCCGAGCTCTGCTCACCTGTTGACCGGATAAGACCGGTTAAAGCGTCGTTTCGCCGTTAATCGATTCAAGCCGGTGTTCTTCGAGAATTTTTTTTAAAGAGACGACTCGGTAATTGGGACGATACTTCAGCCAGTGCATGCGACTGACTGAGCTAGAAATTAATACTGCAGCTATGTATCGGCAAAGTTCACAAGGGAAGAAAGGATAATTAATATTGAAAATAGACACTGTTAACTATAAATAGGGAGCTTGATTTTACAACGGCGGTCGAATCGCACGGACGCGGTGTAAAATCGCGCGCATGAAACATTCATCGTGCTCGAGGATAATCGAAGGAGGTTAAGCATGCGACGAATTCGCCCCGGCGAGTCGTTTCAAACATTTATGGATTAACATTTTCATCACGCGACGCGCGCGGTTCGTGCGCGCCGAGCGGAAAAATTTATTTCCACCAGGGGCCAAGACGCGCGGATCGTGCAAATTTTTTACAGGTTAATCGTAAAAGTCCCTGAAGCCGGCGAAATAGATTTATCCTTTGCTTCGCGACGGTAAACTTTTGCCAGATGCATCGCGGAATATTGCGTGAAATACTTAAAAATTTCGTTTGGCTGGCACTGCAGCGAGACACTTTGTTTGAAACTTTGCCAATTGCAATCTGTTCTAGCTACTGTAAATTTCAAACGTGCTTGAAACAACTCACGCTCGCAAAAGTTATCTGCAAACGTTCGAAATCTTTCGTTCAGCTACTGTATCCTCGAGATGACCGAAGAGAATAAATATTCAGACGCGAGAGACCGTCTGCGCGTTCCTCGATACACCTTGAATCATCATCGTTCGTGGCCCCGGAGAGAAAAAAAGAAGGAAAAAACGAGGAAGCCATTAAAAAATTTCAGCATCGATTATGGCGATCGTTCGTTTCGTAAAAATTGCAAAATTAATGGGGAACACCCAGGTGAACGAGTCGACGTTCCGGAGATTTCGCGATTACGCCGCGAACAGTTACAACGTGTTGCCGTCGAGGAAAGAAGTTCGTAATTGCAACTCGCGGCGGTGAACCGAGTCTTTTTTTCCCGGCTCGGAGACGACGCGCTCCGTCAAAGATGAGAGATAACTCGTCGATTCGCGTTCTACCTTCGATCCATAATCGAATTGTACCTTTCAATCGAGTACGCGAAAGTATCATTTAAACGATCGAGCCCTTTACGAAGTCAAATCTCACTACGCTTCGTGCAACGCGCGAAATGAAAATTTCGAAAATGACGCGAGTTCAAATATTCCCGCCAGGTGCTGCGGGGCGAGAATTCCGCCATGTTAACAATGTTGCACGCTGCAGCTGGATTCGGTCGAATGTAGGTTATAGCCGAGTTAACCGCTGCTTTTACAACAGCAAAGAGCTCGCGTATCAACGACATTGTTCGTCGAATAATAACGATAACAGCTCGCTATTAGCTATTAGTTAGCCAAATCTGCGCATGCAAAATACCCGCAACGACGATGTAATATGTAAATAATGTGCCGGCTCCCCGTCGAGTTTTGGGGGCAAACGAAATTACCAGGCAAAAAAATTCCCGCGGAAGTGACCCCAATAACAATTTCCTAACCAATACATTGCACAGGCTCGCACGAGAATTCTGTTTCTTTACTTTTTCCTTTTTTTTTTTTTCTTCGCAAAGCCATACGCGAGGGCAGAGGCTCGCAATCAGAGATTCACGACTCTCTGTCTTTCTCTCTCGCCGACGAGTTGGCGCGCGCGCGTACATGAATTATTTATACTCACGTAGGCAGCTTGTTTACAGCGTGGCCGCGATATTTCGTGGTAGGAAGAAAAAGGAAGCCGTGGAGCTGCAAACGTTTCCGGCAAAAATGCCCGCTTACACGATCCCGGCCGGTTCTAATTATACAATCACGCAATTTGTACGTTCACGTGCGATTAAGTCGTTAGCTTTTATGGCGGACGCGACAGAAAAATTAAGTCTCTCCCTCCGGGGCCCGCGGGATTTTTAACCGACCGATCTTATTTATTTCGCCGTCGTGCTTTAAAATGTACGCAGCCCGGGAACGACCGTGTCCATGACGCGACAACGATTATTATGCTACTTACTGCTAAAGATGGGTCACGTGATTAACAAGTGATTACTAGATCCGACGCCAGGTGGTACACGCTCGCCTGGCTCGTTGGCGCGCGTTCCAACCTCGCGTGGAAACCTGCCCCCTCTTTCGTGACTCCTGTGGAGGTCAGAATTTTTCTCGATAGATTTCCGATATCGCGGGTCATCGTGTCGTTGTTTTTGCGGAAAATAGACGTCGTGCGTCGTCGGCTGTTTAGAACGCAATCCGAAGAAAGTAACCTGATCGTCTCGGACTCGTCGTATCTGCTGATCCTCGCTTCTTTGGTAAGTTTCTGCTCTCGATTTTGTTTAACCTCACTTCTACGCGTCGTGATGCGCACCTCGCTGGTTCCAATGCGATCGAAAATTAATAAATACCGTCGAGTCGAACTTGATAAAGGAAGCGATCGATCAGGACAGAGGTTTAATTATCGAAATGATGAGATTTTTAACTCGACTGAAAGCTGAATGTTCGCGACGAATGCACGCAACGCTGTGACAGTGCTATCCCTTTAGATTACAAAGCGTTCCTTGTTTGTCGTGCTTGAAGTTGAAAAAAAGTTCAAGTTCTCTCTACGAAGAACAGATTTTTGACTGCGGACGTGGGGTGAAAAGATACAGAGAAAAAAGTCTGTGTCGTATTTTTAAATTAATGTATGTATATATATATATATATATGTATATATATATATATATAATTCTTAGTCGTGTGGATTTCGTGGAGCGTTTCTGGGAGATGGCGCGGGAGGATCAGGCTGGGTAGGGTGTACAATATATACAATGCAAGCCACGGAATATCATGGATTCACGTGTTAATTTAGAACGTTTCGATTCTCCCCGAGTTACACATTTTTCTTTGTTTTGTTCATTTATTTTATTGCTTTTCTCTCGACAACGTGTTTTCTTCTCTTTCTCGCTTCCTTTCTTACTTCCTCTCTCGCACACTCTGAGCATACAGGATCGCACGCAACGCGCTTCGAGAAATAACCGCAATAAAGGTAGAGAGTGGAACGAAGGAAAACAAAACGGGATCGATGATGGTTGAGCAAGATTCTCACGGAACTTCGAATGTGGAAAGATCGCAGCTTGTCGGAGGGCCCCGTTACTCGACGGTGCAGCCCTGGCCAGCGCACCAAAGCTGCACGTTGTGATCGCGCGTTTTCTTCTTTGAATTTTATTCTTCCGCTTCGCGTTTTTTTCTTCTCTTTCCTTTCTCACGCTTTCACGTTGAATGATTTTCCCAGTTTTTGCAGCCGAGAAAGCGTCATTTTTGTCTCACAAAATTTCATATTCTCACAGTTGCATTTTTGTTTCGATCGATAAAGACGAGCATATTTAAAAATGCTCAATCTCCTCGAAACATTCTTATAATTTTGTATAATTTTGAATATTTTTTTACAGTTAGATACTAGCATTCTGATTATTTCAGACAGCGGAAATGAAATTCAAATCGCTCGGCTCTAGTAAATTTAACGCTATTAACCCTTTGATCTCGAAAATTTCATATGAGTTTGTATCTTTTACTATGGCAATCGTTATAGATGTGATGGGAAGAGTGGTATTGTTATAATGCAACTTGTAAATTGACAAATCAAATAAACAGAGGAAAACGAGAAGAGAAAAAAAAAAAACTAGAGAAACATTTAACGCATTTATTTAAAATTTTAAATAGCAAAAAATATTTTAAAAATCATTATATATAATGACAGTTTGTCACTGGCAAAGTAGCACTAATTAAAAAAAAAAACGTAGGAACAGAGATATATAGGTATTCACATTTTTTATACAATAAAATACGTCGGAGGTATCATGAGTTGTTCTAGAATAGAAAAAAAAAAAAAAAAAAAAAAGAAAAGGAGAATAACCCTTCGAAAAATAATCCTAGCTACGCTAGCTATGATTCTAGGTTCGCTGTAATTCACTATTTTACACAACTGGAACATTGCATGGTGTTAACAAAATACTAATATTAGCCGCTGTTCGTGAAATTGAAAAACAAATTATACGAAACTAATTACAGAACTTCACATTTTTACACCGAATTAAATAATAATAAATCATTTTCATAAAAAGAAAGAGAGAGAGAGAGAGAGAAGGAAAAGAAATAAGAAGGAATAAGAAGGGGGCTCGTTATCAGCATGGAAGAAAGTAACTTTACATTTACACAAATATCGGTTCACGAAAACACGACTCCGAGAACACAAATTGCACTCTAATCACCGATAAGACGTCCACCAGTAGTACCGCCCTTCCTACGTTCAAGCAATTCTACCAACTTTCGTTCAGTACCACCGAAATTGGAAAATATTACTGCTCAAAGGGTTAATTACGAGAACGCACGAGATTTTCAGTTTCCAGAAACAACGCAAGCTCCGAATTTCCTTTCTTTTTCTTTTTATGATTCTTGGATGCTTTTATTTTCGGAAAGCCGATCGCTCGGAGCCCTACGACGATTCCCGCGATTAATCTACATCGATCGTCGACATTTATACAAACAGGAGGGACGCGAAGGGGTGAGAAGAACGAGCGGTGTTCCATTTTCGAAGCAACAACATCGAGGAGGGGTGGATGAACGTCCCGAGAGAGATTTTTCGAAGTGCCGCTTCGATTCGGCTTCGAAACGTTCGTGAAACGAGACCGCGGCGACGGTGGTGCCTTCTATGCAGGCCCCAAATCGAAGAACGACGCTCGATCGTTCGATTTTCTTTTTTCTTTTTCTTCTTCTTTACCTTTGATCACTTGTAAAACACGCGTCGACGCGAGTTTCGCGACCGAATAACGAATCGAATCTTTTTTTCTCTTTTATTCGCGGATCGAATCGTTCGTTTTGTTGCACGTTTTCACCATTTTTCTGTTTGTTTGTCTTTTTTTTTTTTTTTTTCTTTAATTTCCTTCGAGGGCGTCGAGGCGTGATCGGGCAGCGTGCGTTTATGCGTCGTTTACGTCTCTCTAATAATTAATATAATATTATATTCAATAATTAATACAGAGAGTAGTTATTTATATATAATATCACTAGGGTACATATGTACAGGGGCTCTGCAGTTAGTAGGAGATGCTTTCGTATTGCAACGTCTCCTTCTCGATTACATCTAAAATGCACGTGGGCACAATGCTCTTAGCTTTCCATCCTCGTTAATCACCTTCACGACTTTGCTCCAGTTACTTTCCGAAACACTTCGAGCGTGATTTCTCTTCAACCCCTCACCCATTATTAATCGTTGTAATATTGACGATCGTTGAAAGCTTGGAACTTGGGAACATTTTGTACTTCGAGCAAACTTTCGTGCGAACTCAGTGTCAGGATCAATGACTCAATAATAATGAAATCGTGACAAATGGTGACGTCATTGGAACTCGTTTCCAAGCCTTCCAAGCCTTCCAAGACCTTCAAAACCAGAAGAAGAAGAAGAACCCCCCGTCCCTTCTCTCAAGACTTTGCCAATCACTCGGATAAACTGATAACGAGTGACATCCCGAAATGTGTCTTCTCACACTCCAAGTGGTTCGAAGAGTTCCTCTCGCGATCGTACGTTCAAAGAAAAAGAAAAAAAAAAAGACAATTTTCACGTTCACGTAGCGAGGTCTCAGCCTCGTCCAGCCTCACGCTCGTCCCACCCTTCCCGTGCCCCGTAAACAAAAATGTACACCAGCAAAACGGTCGCAGAGTTCTGGGAGCAGCGACCCCACGCGATTCATCCCGGCCATTTTATGTACACACTCGCAGGGAAACGGCGCCGTGTCCCGGAAGATCGAGCCCAGCGAACACGCGGCCAGTCCTCAGGCTAAAATTGCACTTCGTTATGTCGAGCGTTCCTCGTCCAGGCGCCCGGGGCTCGGTTCGCCGTGGACCGTCCCGGATCGGGGCACGGAGGATGTCAGAGACCGACGACGACGACGACGACGACGACGACCCTCTCCCCTGCTACGACGGCTCGGAGGTTGAGTCCGGTTCCCTCTCGTCGCCGGACAGCTCTTCAGGCTCGCAGGGTTCGGCCAGCCGTTCGTCCTCGGGGTCGTCGTTCGTGCTGGTCACGGGCTCGTTCTCCTGTCACGGACTCCCTCCGCCAGCGTCCGCGTCCCCTCTGTGTCCACCGGGCGTTAGACTAGGGCTGCGCCTCCTCTTCTCCTGCAAGCCGTTCACCATGTTCTCTATGGACTTTAGTTCGCCCGCTGAACTGCTGCCAGATGTCAGACCGGTCGTGGGCGTTGGCGAGCCGGTCGGAGGCCTCGGGGGTGGGGACCTTGGGCTCAGCGTCCTGCTACCAGGGGTGACCGTCTCGAAGGCAGAGCCGTGCGACGGTGCTGGCAAGGTGTACGGTGCGAATCGATGCCCCTTCAGTTGGTGAAGAGGACTGGCCAGTGGGTGAGGATAGTGCGCGAAGAGGGCTGGGTGCTGAGACGCGGCAAGAGCCAGTTGCGCGTTGAACAGCATGCCTGGTGTGACCCCACCGTGGATGCCCAGGGGACTGGGTGGTATCAGAGGCCCTGGGCCTGGATAGAGACCAGGTACCGGTGGATAGAGGTACGGTAGCAGCGGCGGATGAAGCGGTGGGCCGACCGACACGTCCGGTCGAGGCCCCTCTGAACCCGTTGGACCTGGTGCACCGCCACTCTCCGAACCAGACGATTCGCTCCCTTCCCCTCTTTCGCTCGTTCGGTCGTCTCTTTCGCGGGAGTGCTCGCGCTCGCGCTGATGATGCGCCGGATGCGGTGTATCGGGTCCTACGACGTCCAGGAGCTTGTCTTCGTCGTCTAGAAGGTCGTTGACCGAGTTGGACGAACGACGCTTCTCAGGGGAGGCTGGGCCACTTGCTGTTAGACGAGAGCCGCCTCCTGACACTGTCAACAGCGCCTGCCTTCTGCAACAACGACGCGGAGTTAGCAATCTTTTAGGGCTTTTTATGGGATTTTTTTTTTTTTTTTTGGTTTAGCGGATGGTCTTTGTAGAAGGGAAATACGAAAGGGTAGTTTGATCGAGGATTAACTTGACAGATCATCGTCAGAAGAACGCGGATTGAAATATCGTGTCTTTTAAGAATAATTCTTTGAAGCTCAGCCTTATCAATATTTGCTGGAAATTTATTTCGCACATTTTTCCACCGAATTAAATAATAATAAATCATTTCCATCGAACGAGAAGTATATTTCTAGTATTATTTCGCAATTGTTCGGAGCTGGTTTGTTGTATGTGAAAAATGCAACAATTATCGGCTCGGTAAATTGGACCCCTTTGAAATTCACCCCTTAATCGAGGTGTTTCACACCTCTGGCAAATTACAGGCGTTTCAGTCGTCGCGTGTGATCACTGTGGCAACACTCGTATGGCTGTTACTGGCAAGCGTGCGTCTAAAATGTGTATTGATCGTGTGCGGTATGTGTGACGTGTCATTAGATCGATTATACTGGACCAAGTTTATGCAATACGCGATTAGGTGTTAATTTCAATAAAGCGCAAAGGGCAGTTTCGCTTCGTGGATACAATTTTGTGATTAACAGGATCGTAATCAGATGTGTAATTCGATTTCCAGTGAATTTCGTTTCGATTTTCATTTCATTTTCCAACGAGAGTATCAAAGTTGATTGGAAAACATTTTTAATCGTAATCTGTTTAGATTTAGAAGTGATTATTACAATTTATTACGTGTGTGTGTATTTTTTTTTTCTTACATTCTTCGACAGTTTCGACAGTATCGTGATGATGGACGAAGCAATTTATTTTAAAACAATGACACGCTTCAATTTTCGAAGCAATTTCCTTCGAAAACCCTAGCGAATCCAATTTTCAAACCAATTTACCCTAAGAAACTTGACGATTTCGGGTTGAAAACCAATTTGCCCCAAAAACCGCCGTCGTTCGACACTCAAATCGATCTATCTGCACGCCCATTCCAAATCTCAATTACCCGAACGACGTAACTGGAAAATTTCACCCCGGCAGACCCATCTGAAACGAAAGTCGTCCGAAAAAATTTACACAGGAAATCTCGCGCCTGTTATTATTTTCAACGGTGACTACCAGAAAGTGGAGAATCGTTCGTGTCATTTACATCTTTCGCGTTCGAAAGGGTACTTAATTTTTTTTAATTGGTTTTCGTTGAGCAGAAATATTTAGAAAACACGTCTATTAACGCTTGCATAATTTCAAATCTCACAGCGTTTTCAGAAACTCGAATGAAATTTTCAGTTTATATATCAGCGAGTCACTCTTTTTTTTTAGAAAAAAAAAACTTTAAAGAAATTTTAGAAAAATCCCACAGAAGATCCACTTTGTATCCCGCTGCAAGCTTGTTCGCTCGGAATCGAAAACTTCTCTCTGAAAAAAAGAAATTGTCAAGAACCACCCTTAAATTTCTCACTCTTGCGCTTGTTTGTCCGCAGGTCCGTGCTTGGTCACTTGAAAGCGACGTACGCGAACGATCAAGATGCAAATCGTATTTCAACGAACGCGCCTCGAACGGATAGGTAAGCATCGTGTAAGACTCGGCTAGAGCCGCTCGAAAGCCGGACGTAACGAGAGGCTTACCGATACCTTAATGCCGTGTAATGCGATCAATGCACCGACACAGCCGCGGCAAAACGACAACGAGGCCTAAAACAGAGAGCAGCCGTAGCTGATGGACAACGGCGCACGATGGAGAGAAAGAAGGAGGAAACGTTCGCGAGTACGTCGTCGGTGTACTGGATGAATCCGTGAGCCGGGAAAGGGTGTTACGCTGGTACGGTTCTTCGGTTTCCGACGCGCTTGAGTGCAAGAACACGTTAAAATCAATAGTTTGCGCGGACGACACGGGATTTGGTAAGCGAGCCTCGTCTTTTTATCCCTCCTTCTCCTCTTTATCCGTGCGTTCTTTAACGACTGAACGATCCGAAAGATCGTTGATCCGAAAGGGTGTTTCCTTGCGAATCGATCTATATTGGTACATCTGCATTTTAGATAAAAAGAACTTGTTGACGAAAGAACGGTGTGATAATACTGAACATACATACTGTATACATATATACGTCTCTACATCTTAAAAAAGCCTTCAAACAATGATGACAATTTTAAAATAACTTTGAATAATTTACTAATCATCTGTCAGCGTATAAATTATTTCATCCAATTTCAAGTTCGAATTTAGTAGTCTCTCGTCTTCCGTCCTGATCTGAACTTCAGAATGTAGCGTAACGGCAACGGATGTGAAATCGCACGATTATCCGCGAAATACGCGTGTCTCCTCGACCGATCTCACTGTTACTCGTACACGCGAGGTAAGTTGAAGCAGGTAATTGGATTCACTAGGTGTGCTTCTGTCGTGCACGCGGCCGTTCCAGTTTCAAACTGGTTCACGCCTCTTACTCGCAATTTTAATGCTCTTATCATTCAAAATATCTTGTATCTCTGCCACCGTAATCTCGACTTGCAGCAGAAAACAAGACGTAATCCACACGCTCTGTCGTTAACAAAATATCCACTTCGTTTATCTTAAACTAAATTTACATTTCCGTTACTCGTAACGCCGCTTCGATCTTTCGCCGAGTGGTTAGCAAAATCCTTTTTTCGTAATAATTTTCTCCCTTTCAGAACATTGCAACAAACACTTGAAACAATTCAAACACACACGCGATACGTCAGTTCACGGAATAGCTGTGAAAAAAAATGCCACCAGTCTTCCTGATCTAACCGCCAAATCCACCAGCCAATCCAGTCCACCCTCGCTCCTTAAATCGCAATTACGCGAGGGTAACGTTGACTTCGTTAAAGAGGAAATGAGCGAGTCAAAGGTCCCTCGTAATTTCACCATAACTACCCGAGTATCGAGTGTCTGTCATCGCCTGATCGAACGTTCAAACAGAATAATGAAAAATCCAGCAACCACCTTCGCCCCCTGCCCCCGGTGTGCCTTTGACATTCGGCCTTTGGTGTATCGGTGTCATCCCACCCCAGGGTCCGTGTCATCGTCGAGGATTTATAATCAACCCCTCGACGCTTGCTCGCGCCGGGCCCTCGTTTTTGTGTTCCTACCACCCGTAGCCATCCACCCCCGTGGAACAGCGTCGACTCTCTCGATGCGCACACCCCCGCGCGACTCCCTATGAAATTCTGTCAGGGCTCGATGATTCCCGGCGAACCGTCGTCTTAATGGATCGTTGACGGTGAAACGTCTTTCTGACGCGTTTCTGCTTTTTCTCTTTTCTCTCTTCTCTCTTCTTCGTGCCGAGATATTGTCATTGATCGCGGGGGGATGGCAGGAGATCGAGGAGGCTGCCGCGATGACGGTCGGATGTATCAGGGAGGGGGGGGGGGGAGAGGGTCGTTATTACTTTCTATCTCTCGAAACGCGCGCGAGGGCGCGTTTGATTCGAGTGGCCGTTTCAGCCACGATGATTCTGAATGAACGCTAGATGACGTGTTGAGGAATGTCGGTTCGGGGCTGCTCGCGGTTTCGCGACGGTTTGGAGCTTTTCGATTATTTGTTCCTGGACTTGAAATGACGGAAGATTTAAATTGTAGTATACATTTGTTGAATGTTAAATTTAATTTATATTTCGAATAGTTGCTCGAAATTGGAATTTCGTGGCAAAGAAGATTAATTAAAAAATTAAAGCTCCTTTTAAAGAGGATATTTTAGTTTGTACTCTGAAAAAGTATTACCGTGCTGCAGTTTTTGAAAATTCAACAACCATTGTATCGGGTCAGTTAAATCAACTTTTAACAGCATCGTTAGCCGATGGTCAACCAGAAATATAGAACATATTCCGATGTAGTAATTCACGATCGTTACAAACAGTTTGTAATTCGTACTGCGAGTGTGCCCGGCGGTCGCGAGCTCCACGTTTCGAGGAATTATATCGATAACATTATGTCGCGTAAACGCAACAAATGGCGAGGCGTGGCGATTAATAACTGGTGGCCAGCGTGGAAATCTGGCCAGCGGACAGATTGATTCTTCGCGCGCCACGATACGATCGTTCCGGCGGCTGCCTTGATAAATGACGTGACAACGAGCTGCGCCGGCTCCGGTGTTGGCCCCCCTCCCACCCCCTTTTTTAATCTCCTCCTTCGCTTCGTTCTCTTTTCTCTTTCTTCCTTTACACGAGAAAAATATTTCTTTTTAACCGGCATGACGAATCGACCGGCCACGCTCGAGCGCCCCGTGACTCGTCCGCTTAAAAACTTAATGAAATAACGTGCCCAAACTCGCCGACACTGGGCACGCGATTACGTGATATCCAGTCCAGTCATTCAGCGTTTTTTTTTTTTTTTTTTTTTTTGTTTCTTTCGTTTGGAGAAAATTTGATGGTTGAGTCAATTGAGGAGGTCCGAGAAGGAGACCCGATTTGGCTTGCATCGTGCATACGACGCGAGTTTGGGACTTTGATTCTCGATGATCGACAATGTAGAATTCTGTTGATCGAGAGAAATCTACTTTCTTTGTTATTCGCTATTGAATACACTTTATTAAACATCGGCCGCTTCTACTTTATTACAGGTGTAACGTATTCTCCACTCGAATGTATATCGAGGAAGAGACAAACGAAACTGATCACTGGATTAAAATGAGAGTCTTTTCAAAAAATAACTGCGGTTATTAATAAACAACTAATAAAGTGCCGTGTCTGTTTAAAAAAGAGGGAGAGAAAAAATACTCGAAATACTCGCTCACGGTCGACGAAACTTTTTTACATATATCCCGACGAAGAAAGTGGCGCCACGAGGGACGTATCGATACGAGGGATGCATTCGAAGCGAGAGGGGAGGAAACAGGGTGGAAAGGAAAAAAGGTAGAACAGGGAGAATAACGAAAGCAGGAGGAAGAGACGAAAGGAAAAAAGAAAATGAAAAGAAAAGAAAAGAAAAAGCAGGAGGCCTGGTACGCCGGAAGTGGTCCGCCCCACCACAAAACCGGCCTTTATACGCCAGTTACTGGCTGTAGCGGCGATATAAAATTCAAAGCCACCAAGTAGCACCCTCCACGCTAACGACAGCGCCGCCCCTGAGCATCAGTATGCTAATCCGATGATTGGCTATGTTCCAACCCCGTTCGCTTCTCCTTCTCTCTCTCTCTCTCTCTCTCTCTCTCTCTCTCTCTCTCTCTCTGTCTCTTTCCAGCCTAGCGTCACTCCATCTCCTGGTTCTCTGCGGCTTCCTGATGGGATCCGGCCACCCTTAACCGAAACCATAAGCCAAAACTAACCCTTATTCTAATTAGGCGGCGCCACGACGCGCCCTCTGCTTTGCATATTTTCTCGATTAACCTCGCCCTTTCTTTATCCGGCCGGTGCGTCGGGCGTCGCTTCAATTTCCGCGGAATTTCCTCCCTCCTGGTTTTTCCCATCGTCGAACCCACCCCTCGCCACCCTCCCGGGCATTTATCTAAGGAACCGTTGAAACCAGCCGCCGAGTAAATTTTACGCCCTGCGCTCGGTGAAATAAACCGAAATTCGACGGCTTTAGAGTAATTGTTTCTCTCTTCTTTTTTGGAACTTCCGAAGAACAGACGAGAGAATATTAATTTATTAGAACATATGATATATTCTAATTGTGCGGAATTTCTACATTTCTACAACAGAAAGACAAAGATATTGAAGGATCTTTTGAAATATCGTTCCTCACTCCTGACTCGAATTAAAAAACAGCTTTCGACACTTTCAAACCTCCGCAAACGCAGCGATAGCTCCTAATCCCCTAGCAATTCAAGTCCGAAAGAATTGAAACGAAAAACACGTTGATCTGTCTCTCGCCAAAAGATGGATTCTCGTTAATCCATCCGGAACCGATCACTGGCATCGCGGTTAATTTCAACTCCTTCCTCGACGTCTCGCGTTTGATACCTGGAACTACATTCGTCAAACTACGACAAATTGGCGAAGCTTTGACTCGCGGCGGGCAAGGATTAGCAAGGATAACGATGCTTACACGCATAGAGCGACGACTTAACGTCGTCAGGATCCACTCAAGGGCCGGCGGGCAATCCCCCGTGAGTGAAATTGAAACGGGGCCCCGAGGACGCGAGACCCTCGGAGCCCTGTGTAAGCTGGTAAAGCCGCGATATTGAATACAAATGGACGATACCGGGGTGCAAATGAGCCTCGGCGGACGGCAACCCCCGGCCCTGGGGGCTGACCCCGAGCCCTGATCCGTTCAACTTAATAGCGAGGATCGAGGGGAGAGCGCGAAAAGCTCGACGATCAATTAGGTCCATCTAGAAGATACGGGATACGGAATTGCTTTTTGTTCGTTCGGGGCTACGATCCGAGGAAAAGGGTAGACTTCGGGAGGGTGGACCCCTTCCAGTTGCTTTCCAGCGGATGCTTTCCTGATTTTTTAAATATATTTTCTAGAAAACTAGAATTTTTAACCCTCTCCGTAGGTAGAAATCGGAGAAAATGTTGACTGAAAGTAATTTCAAAAGACACGTAGAATAGAAAATTAAAAATTAGATGCTTTCTTTGTAGACCGGAGAATTTATATATTTTATATTTTCTGGGCTCTTTTTTTCATTTATATTAAATGTAAAACTCTAGTTACATTTGGAATAAATTTTGACACGGGGAACTGAAATTGAATTAAAGACTCGTTTTACAATCGTTCCATAATTCCAGATTCAGATTACTCAGATCAGAGTGATTTAGGGTAAAATGATTTATGACTGGCTGATCGAAACTGAAGGCTGATCGTTCTTCTGACAATGATACTTTTCAGAAAAGAGATTTCACTCCTTAATTGGTCCTTCGTGCCTCGCCATGAAGTTTTGAAAGCGATACTCACTTTTTCTCGCGCTTCCCCGCCCCCGTGTCCCGAAATCCTTTCGCGAACGGGTTGTTGTCGATCTTCAGCTGGGTGATCTGCAACAAAAGGAGATTGCGATGTATATACGAGCCCGCGTAATTTCATTGTTAATGTGATATCGACATTCGCGAATAATGCAAAACTGGGGAACAATTAATTGAACACGCTGTCAACGTCAGACAAAGGCCTCGTTAACAAACATCCCGCGAGAAGATCATTTCGACCGCGTTGTACTACACGTCCCTATGTACTATTTGCTTAAACAAGTGAAGGCGTAAAATAAATATGAAAATCTGAAAAGCTATCTTTACATCACGAATAATTTTACACCTTTATTATTTGTATGACAAATAAATTCCAAAACGTAGGAGAAAAATCGATATTTTATTAAAAGATGTTCATCAGCATCTCTTCCTTTTGTAGAATAAATTATTCAGTAATTAGTGATAAATTAGACGCACTTTCACTCCCTTTGCCTCAATATTATGATATTATTCGTTTCACTGGATTAATTCGAAGGTTAATTCTACAAAGAAACAGAGAACTATCAAAGAAGGAGATAGATAGCGTCCATTATCTTTTTCATTTCAATATTAAATGTGAATAGTTTCTAGTAATAAATAAACTCTAAACTTTCAAAAAATATCTTCGCTCCATCGTTTCGATAATATTCTCAAAGTATACGTATACCAAAATCTGGAAGGAAATATGTCTTCACCTTTTTTATCTCGACGTTATCACACGCAATCCTCCCTTATCTCTGATAATTATTGACAAACCACACCATCACCGTTTCAACACCCATTGTTCCGTCTTTCCTTCGCGTTCCCGGAATTCGTTTTCAATAATCAAACCCCGCAACGATCGGCTCTGTCAAGTTACGGAGAATCGACGATCCCGCGAAACAACCGACCGAGAGAGATCAAGCCCTCTCGGCTTCGAGAAATTCAGAAGGGCCGGGTGTAGGCTCGAAAAGATGCGCAGAAGCGATATCTGCCTTCCGGCAACGCCAGATACCGGGAAACACGGACGATAACGAGCGAGGAAAGAATCGCGCGACGAAAACTACGGACAACGGGCCCCTTTTGCGTTCGCGCGAACGCCTTGCCACGAGAATAACGCGTACCAGGAAGCACGCAGCTTCCGGGAACCCTTTCGCCAATGGCCATTTTAATTAACCGGATCGGGCGCGAAAAAATTGTCCATCGATCCGGATTTCTGCTCTCGAATCCTTAACTCTTCTAAAATCTGCAACTTTTCGTTCTTCCAGCATCGTCACTGCGTATTTTTTGACTTTTCTAAAATTTGGAACTCTCAACTTTTTCGGACCATTGTTTTTGGGACTTTTCATTTTTCTAACATCATCGTCGGAACTTTTTAGTCTTCTAACATTATTGCTCCGTATTTTTCAACTTTTCTAAAATTTGGAACTTTTAATTCTTCTCGCGTTATCTTTTTAACACTGGAGTAAAAAGATTTATTTGTTACATTTTTTATTTCTTTGACATTTCTTTTGGAAATCCGAGTTTTTAAATCTCAATTTCAGTTCTTCTTCTTTGGGAAATACTTTCTAATGTTTAGAAAATCATTTATTTTTAAAGTATGTTATTTACGAAGTATGTTGTTTCTAGTATTAATTTTTTCAAGTCTATAGCTTTGACTTTTATTTTTAATAAAATTCATATGGCAAGAGTTCTGCAAGAGTTTCTCTGCCATCTTAAAAATTGTATTTTTCAAACATTTCCTATTGTACTTTGTACCGTTATACCATCGTGTTCGTTAGTAAAGAACAAAGAGTCTATCAAAATTTATAATTCACTACTAGTTGAAGAATGTTTCTGGTTTCCAGATAGTCCGATGATTACGAACTGACAAAGGCGAATATTGATAATGGCGAAAAAGCGCGAAGTAATTTGTAATTTGAAATATTCTTTCTAATTGATGTTGCCACCGAATTCGATGTGATAATTCTTCGCTTTGTTTTTCCCCATAATTTTCGCGAAACAAATGACGGGGAAGCTTGTTAATTAACCGGGATCGGGTTACAAGCCACCCGTTAATTACAACATTTTCTTTAATTAATTTAATTAATTCGATACCCGGCTCTACCGGTTCAATTCGATTCGGTTCGGTTCGGTTCGGTTCTAAACTTCGATAATTAATATGCAAGAGTAATGGCGCGATAATAAATTTCCAATGAAGAAACAGATAACGTTTTTACACTCCATCACCTTTGTGCGAGCGAATAACGGGAACTAGGAGTGGAATTAACGCGTTAATCAACTGTTCCCACGAGAAACATTCCTTTTTTTTTTCGAGACGAAAGAAAACTTTTTTTTGTTTCGCAAAACTATTTGTACAGTCGTTCTGATTCAAACGGGAAGCTCGCAGAAAAAATATGACAAGTACATTTCAGTTTGTGAAAACAGAAAGAATTCTCGAATACAAAGTAGCTAAAGGTAGAAGGAACTTGAACTTTTTTAAAAATTGATCGGGACCAAGTTTTAATTTCCAATTATGAACTAAAACTTAGCTAATTTCGAAGAAACTAAAATTAAAACTGAAGCCCAACTCTTAGCTCACAAGTAAGTGCTGCCCTCGGCCCCGAAACTTGAAGCTTTATCCTAAAAATCGAAAGAGAATAAAACCTCCCTAGAAACAAGTACATCCGCATAACTTCTAATCGCGAATTGACACGTAGGTAATGTTAGAAAAAGGTAATTTGAATCATTAAAAAACCAAAAGCTTATTTCCTCAATTCGCACATCAGTTTTTTCTCAGCGAGAGAGATCCTCGATTAAATCGATCCGGCATCTATAGGAGCGGAGTTAAATGAAAAGGAAAAGGGAGAAAAAATTCCCTATGAACCCGGCGAAAGTCCGCAGACGACGATTTCCACTTGGAAACTTTCTCACGGAGCGGAGACGAGCCTGAAATCGAACAAAACCGTCGTCTCGACAAAAGGCCACGGTCGATCACAGAGTTCTCCGAAGCCCAGACTAACGAGTTTTCCCCTAGCGCGTACGCAGAGAGGAGACCCCGGAGGAGAGTCTGTACTCCGCGGGAGTCCCGGAAATAGGAAGCAGACGTTCACTCACCTTCTCGTTCTGATAGGCGGTCACCGCGATAAATTCCGTCTCCTTGAAAACGTAACTCCTGAACGTGGAATAGGGAAGCTTCAAGATGTCGTTGGCCCGCACCAGGTGAAACCTCGGCTGGTACTTGTGCATCGAGTTCAATATCGTCTGAAACAACCAATGGACCGTACATTGGGACAGACTGTTTCAGCCCTGAGCTCGTGCTCGCAATCGTGCCCCTCTTCTCTCTCTCTCTCTCTCTCTCTCTCTCACTCTCTCTCTCTCTCTTTTTCTTATTCTCTGCTCTTTTCAAGAAACCGACTGCCGCGAGTGAACACACCCGTCTCGCGTACGAGACCTCACTCCGTGAAAGAGACGTTCCGTTCCAGGTTATGTCTATGGAGGTTGGCGACACTGCTCGAGGCAGAGCTTCAACGGTTGAAATTGGAACAAGCAGCTTCGCTTTAGGGAATTTTACTCGGGAATTTACGACGTTGTTGTTGCTCGACGTTTAAATGAGTCTGGTTATATCGCGCGATATATTTTTTGAAAATGGTAATTTTTTGCCAAGTACGAGAATCAATGAGGCAGCGTGAAGTTACACGTTGCGTTGTGCGTATTTGAACGTATTGTACAAGATACGAGACGTTTTATTTGCGTTGCAAATGGGAATTTCAGTTGGGAAGTTGCGTTTCTCTGATGTTAACGAGCGTCATTTGTTTTCCATCGGACGCAGAATAAGACGAAGCAAGAGATGGATTGCGAACGTTTGACTAATTTTAGTTATTAATTTCACGAACTCGAGTATTTAAATATTCGATGCAAAGCGATTTCGCGAGTTTTGAATATCTGATTTTTCGCCATTATCGATTTTTATTAACAAAAAAAAAGTTTAACGCGACGACACAAATTTAAATAACAAAATCATTCGAGTTCCACTGGAAATTTTAGTCAGCGTCGATCGACTTTCTGCTTTCAAGTTGACCACCGACGTCGGCCCACGACGAAATATAAAAATATCGACAATCCGCAGTCTACAAACTCGCTGAAATCGACGTACGTGTTTGCAAATTCTACGCGAATCGAACTTTCTATCGTTTGCTTCAGACGGATGTATTCCATTCGCCGATGTATCATCCGCGTGATGGGCCGTGACAAACAAGCCAGTCTCGCTCCAGCGTTAAGAGAAGAGAAACCAGAAAACGAGAGAAAGAGAAAAAGCAGGACAGAAGAGACACGAATTCTAGTCAGAGTTTATCATGCTCGTGGGCATTCCGAAAGCGCGGTTCTCACACAGAGACCGAGACGACGATTATTTCGCAAAGCGGCATAATCTCGCTTGCTCGAGTTGCATCATGCACCACCGCCGATCGGCCATCGGGCTCGGCATAAACTCGTTCTAAAGCTCGTCTTTCTTTCGTTCGTAAAAGAAAAACCAACGTCTCCCCGACGTCCACGACGATGACGAACTAATGTCCTCTGCCAATCGTGGCGTCATCGCGATTTCTCAATTTCGACCGGCAATTTTACAGCCGTCGGTATTTTCAATTTCAATCTGCCGCGTTGAAAGTTGCACGATCGCTTGAAAAAATGAAAAGCAAGCGATCGAGAAGAAGAAACGAAAATTCGTTGACGCGATTTCCTACAATTTGTGAATTTCGCTCTAAATGTTTTATTACAAGCTTCACTTCACGGGCGAAGTAACAGTTTTGTTAGTTTAGAACGTTGCAATGATTTCTTTGCCTCGATGGTTCAGACTGACAACAGTAGGAAAAAACTGAATATCTTTATTTCCTTTTCTTTATTTCATGAAGGATACTCGGTGCAAACCGAATAGAAGTATTTCTCACCGTATTTAATCGCACGATCAATCTGAAGTCTCTCGAATTGGGAAGATCGAGTCTAGAAACGTAATTCCATCGATTTTTACGAGATGCAGCTCTTGGTGCGATATAACGTTCGCAGTAACTGACACGATGAATATTTTATCCAGGCAAATAAAAAAACCGTCGAATGAAAGACAAAGAATTTAAGGATGCGAGATCAAAATTGATAGTGATCGTTTCTGTAAAAATCGAAACGATAACTGAAGAATCTGAAGAATCTCGGATCTGAAAATATCCGATCTTTTGTTTAGTAAGTTTAGTAATATCTTTCGTTTGAGTAACAATGTTGTTTTGTTTCTGACAGAAACTAACATAATTTCGCAACTCATAAAACAAGATGAATATTTTACTAGAGAAGTGCATTCGCTTGAAATCTATCGATTCCAGAGGATTCTCGAGTTATTTTCCAAATTTAATCCGACAATAAGTGACGACTAATTCGAAGGATCTCGAATTTGATCTACAGATTTTTTCAATCGAACGTCCTTCCGACGTAACATTGTCAAAAAATTGTCGAGAGAATAAAATCCACTAAAATCGAACGAAATAACCAGGGGAGCGATCCTGTTTTTCGAAAGGAACGTCCGCGCAATCTGACTCTTTCTTTCTTCCTTCTTTTTTTTTCAATGGCGAACGCTTTAAGAGCGATTCGTGGCAAAATAAAACGATCGGGTTCGCTTTTAGCCGTGTCTGGTTGCACACTCGCGTGCGCGCGCGAGCCCCGGCGACGATGCAAATGGCGCGGTAGCAGCTAACAAGATTGCACAGGACATTCCATCGTGGAATGGACGCAGCTTCGTTGGCGTCTCGATAAATCTACGTTCCATCCTGGAATCGCGGTAATTACGCCGCGGAATTTTCGTAATGGAGAACAGGCCAGTCACTATTTTACAAGAAGATGACCGCGGCGAACCGTCCTCCACTTCTGACGAATGAACCATCGATATTACAGTTCTGGTTCTCTTTTTCTTCTTTCTTTTTTTAAATTCTATCCTCTTTCGTTCGAACGATAACGTTCAACATTCTGATTTACTTGCTTCGATTTGTTCGACGGAAAACTAAATCTTTCCTCTTTTTTACTTTCTAAAATGTGTATTCAGCATTTTCTAAACAGACGAAAGATAGATTTCCGAGCGGAATAGAATTTCGATATTTTTGTTATTTTTGTTGATACGATGAACATTCGGGGTTAATTAGCTGGGATTTAGTTAGTTAGAAGAGTCGACCAACGGAGGCGTGCCCAAACGGAGACAAAACGATTGGCAAGATATTATGCTAATAGTTGGAGGGAACTCGGGCATCGACGTTCTTTATCGTTCCGTCGAATCGAATTTACTGTTAAATACATTCTTATTCAATCGTCGTATCTGATGGACGAGCACTCGATGCAAGAATTATATAAATCCAATTATAGGGATCTCACGAAATAATGGCTAATCAACGTCGTCGATTCGATTCAAAGTTCGCGTCCGGCGATAACAGAATTCTCATCGAGCTATTATGATTCACGTTAGCGTACATACGTGTTTGTTCCAGCCGCGTAATTTCACGATCATTCCGATCAGATTTTAAGAAAAAACTTGCATAATTTACGCAGAGGATTACATTTTATAACATAACAATTCATATTCACTTTTACTGTATAATAATCACATTCTCGTATGTGATCCATTGTATTTGAACATTTTCTCCAAGTTACAATTAATAAAACTACGAACTTGTTCGGAACAATTACACGCCCGACTGATTGCAACCCCCTTTGTTCTCCTTCTCGAAAAAAAAAAAGGCTAATCTAATCAACGATAAGCGAACAAACAACAGAACGCTCATCCATCTTGCCCAACAAAGGACGATGCGTGAGATTTCTCGTTCGTCTGGTGGAAAGCAAAGGAAAAGGGGGAGGGGGCCGACGGGGGGCAAAGGTCCGCGATAACGACTCGAGCGAAGGAAAGAGAGGAACGGTGGCCGATGGATCTCTGAACGGAAGGACGAGGAGACGAAGGGGAGATCGAACGAATCCGGCAATAAATAAAAGGGCGCGCGTGGAAATCGCGATCACGCGAAAGAGAGAAGACTCCGAGCAGTCCGCCATTATGCGCGGCTCCTCACAAAGGGGAAATAATTAGCGCTGCTCGACCGATAAGCCGGCCAATCTAGGCGTTTGTCATTAGCCTATCAAAGACCGAATGCCAGCGATCTTTCTTGCTCTTCTTTTACTGCTATCCGCCTCGACTCGGTTCCGAGCCGAGTCCAGCCGCCTTCGGGAGCCCCAAGCTCCTATCTTCGTTCCTTCTGCCGGACCCTCGGCCTCGACACGCCTCCGGCGCCGTGGAAAATATGTGCCAACGTAGATCGTTGCAATTAGTAACCTCTCCTCCGGGGCTAATCGCGCGTTCCCCGTCTTGAATTCGTGCCACGCAGATTACGTCTCCTTTTCTCTTCTTTTCCTCTGCGAGTTGCAATCACCGAGGTTTTGAGTCACTTTCGGCGGAGATTCGGTTTTTCTTTCTTTCGAGTTCAACGAGTTTCGAGTTTCGAGTTGAACCGATTCTCAGATCTCTCAGCTGACGACGAATCAATTTTAGAAGGGAAGATTCGGTTCCTTTTGCCGAGAAGCTTCAGCTTCTGCTGCAAAATTCAAAAATCCGCGTCGCAGTGCGATTTTCTGTCAAATCAAATGGATATTTCCAACTCCATATAATAACAATCTGTACAAAATACACTGAAACAACGTGCGCGTGTGTGGAAAAAATATGCTTAACCTTCGGGTGAACGATTCTGCCGAGGCGTAGCAAAAAAATGGTCGAAAGAGCGAGGCGAATGGCCAGAGGAATGGAACTCGAAAAGAGCGAAACGAAAGGAAGAGAGAGAGCGGCTGCTTTTGCATACATACATACATACGTACGTACGTACGTACGTACACGTCGTGCCGCGTGAATTGACCGGCCAGATAAAGGGTTGGGAGAGGCGGACACCGGAGGCAGGCAAGGGGGAGGCCGAGGAAAGTGAGAGAATACCCCGGGCCGACACAGAAGCCGACGCTGCTAATGACTCTGTCCGCGGTAATCTCCGGGTGTTATCTGTCCTGGCTACCTGGGGCCCACCTACTTCGAATCACGAACCTGCACACGCTTCCACCTCGTTTCCTACCGATCAGCCGCCGGTTCGAAGCCGCGCTCTCGTCTCTCCTTCTCCGCTTCGAGCCGCTTCGCTCCGAGAAACATCGCCGCTGGTTGCTCTTTAAGCACGTTGCTGATTATTTTCTTTTTCTTTTTCTTTTTCTTTTTTTCCTGCTCGATTGCTCCTCTTGGTTTTGTCTTCTTCTTCTTCCTCTTCTTCTTTCTTTTTTTTCTCTTTGTCGAGACGAATGTCAGTGGCAGTGGATTCGCGCTCTCTCAGAGAGATCTTGGAGCATTTCTTCAAATTCGGAGAAATTAACAGGGTAATTTTTTGCGATAGTATTATTGGAAACAAAATGCCGACAAAGTATTCTACATTTTACTCGAGGCCAAAGAAGGAGATAAATTTTTGTCTGAATGAAAGTTCTTCCTCCTCGTCAATTTCACGAGGACGAAAACGACGCTTCTCGAACGGAGAAGCATCGCGCGAGAGGTTGAATTAAAAACACCATGCTCTCGTCTATAATCTCCACTCGAATCGAAGAAGTATACATATATATATATATATATATCCACCAATATCAAACACTCGATCCTCCGCTAATCCACTATTCGAAATATCGCAAGACTTCCACGAGCTTCCTACTCAGCTTCCTAAGCCAACAACGAGTACGAGTCCGCTACGAGAGGAAATTCCACGGCGGACACGCGTAACCCAGCGAGGTCCTGGCCGCGCGTTGTTTGGCCAACCGATCTTACAGAAGGGCAAACAAGTCTCTCTGAACACCGAAAGGGTTTACCGGCTGTGGAGGCTCCACGTCATCGACGGTTCCTCCCCGCGCGGAAAGTCGCGCGGCGAGAGAAGCGGACAAACGTTGGAGACAAAGAGCTACCCTTCAAACCCCCTCCCCTTCACCTCTTTCTTACTCTCTCTCTCTCTCTCTCTCTCTCTATATATATATATATATATATATGTGTGTGTGTGCATATATATATCTTTCTGTTTCTTTCTTGCCGCGGCTCGAGGCGGCCCTTTTCACTTTGAGGGTTAAGAAGTTAGCTGATGGTTCGAGGATTACTTAGACTCCGTACATAAGGCAACTGTGCGCAGTTAGTTTGCGGTGCACACAGTGCCTCTGAAACGACCGGAGAAGAGAGGTTCCTTCGCCTTTTTTTCCCCTCTTCTTCTCCCTTCCACCCTCCTCGCGCCCGGTTTTCCCAGCGACCTTTCTTCCGCTCGTCTCGCACTCGCGGAGCCGTCTTCTCACGACGTTGTAGCCTTGCTTTCCTTTCTTTCTTCTCTTTGGAATTTTGTGGTGGAAAATTTGGGAAACCTTTTTTTGGTTTTTAGAAGATTGTACGTGTTTCTTCTTGAGGGAGGAAATTCTTGAAGTTAGCGGATGATTATTAGACTAGAATTTTACAAGAGTACGAAAATATCTAGCGTTCTTTGGAACATTCACCAGGTGAAAACTTTCGTGGGAAGGGAGAAAATTTACGAAACAAAGAAATGAGACAAAGTAATTGAAACTGTGCAGATTATTTTGTACGTGAAGCCTAATCTATGATCTCTTAAATGTCTCCGAGTCGAAACTCTTCGCGAACTCGCGTCTCGAGGATCATTCGCACGTCCGAAACATTCGGCAATTAACTCTGCAACGAGGAGGGGGGTTCTGCAAAGAAGAAGAAAAACGAACGAAGGAAGAAGCTGAAAGAAAGAGAAATAAGTCGATGGAGGGAGGGGTGGAAAAGACGTTAAACCGCACGCGTGATGACGAATGGGCGGCGGAGGAGAAGGGGTTGGTGGACGAAAGGGTAGCGAGGGAGAAGCAGTGGCGCCACCTCGGCAGCAAGCGGCAGAGGAGCGACGGCAAGGCGTGTGCAAAGGGTCCTCCGCGTGTCGGCGGTGCGAGAAAGAAAAGGCGAGAGGTTAGCCGCGGCCAAGGGGGATGGAACGCGGAAGAGGAGAAGGAAGAGGAGGTGGTCGTCCTGGTATCGACCGGCTGAAAAAGGGGTGGATTTTTCTACCCCTGGGCGGAGGACCAGCGTCAGGGGGACGTGTTCTGGACTCGATTACGACTAGCCCACCTCTGATCTCCAGGCAAGCCACCAGGAAACCCCTCTTCCATCCCCCTCAACCACACTTTCACCCTGCTTGAACGCTTTTTCTTCAAGATCGTTCACGGAAGATTGTTCTTTCGCTTTGACTCATCTTTCTTTTTTTTTTTTTTTTTTTTTTGCTGTTTTCGTTTACTCGGACTAGAGACTGTTTTTTTTGATGGGTGTCGCGAAAAGTTGAGGGTTGTTTTCTTGGCTTTGCGACATTTATTTCTTCTCTTGCTTCGTTTTCAATTTTTTTGGAGTGTGAAATTGTATCGCAAAATCTCTGTCTCTTTTCTTTAGCTCCCAAGCTTTCAGAACTTGGGCTTCGAGATGTTCGTAGCTGTTCAAACTGTTGGGAGAATTAAAGACGAAAGTTTCTTGAAAATTGAAAGTTGTTTCTTAAACGATGGAAACGTTTCCTCTGAGAGACTGTTTCTCGATTTTACTTGATCTTTTCATTTCGGCTTGATTTAGTCTTCGAAATATTTAAAGGAGAGATGTCTGATAACAAAGCGTCGTTTCCTCGACTCCGTTTCGACAAACAATCAATTGTTTTGCAGTTCCTCCTGCAACGAACATTGACACTGCGTACTGAAACGAATTTTTAAACGTTGAACAAATTCATTTACTCAAGCGTAACTCGACTGGTCATTTAACAAGACGCCACGCTACTTCGTCAAACAGGAAAACAAACAAATTTTCTCGTCACTCCGTCGAACACTTCGAAATACACAGACGCGTGTTACACGAATCTCTGTCGTCGTCCAATAAACTAACATAACCCAAAACACTGTCGCGAACGAACCGTGACCTCTCTCTCAACAGAAGCAGAAGAATAACCGTTCAGTTGTTCAGTTCGGAGGATCAATCTAAACGGTTTCTATAGCGAAAATCACTGGTGCCATTCTGTCCCACGCGTCCATCTGAATAGAAACTGGTGCGAGTTAATCGGCTTGGGCGAGCTTCGACACCGGCTCGGTTCCCCGGAATCCAATTAATCCCCCGGATTGGATCTAAGTTCGGCGAAGTGGCGCGTGGGAGTGTGTTCACGTTCCTTTTCCTCGAATGAATTACGCGCGTCCTTCTCTCTCGCCGTATTCGACAGAGATGGGATCGAACACCTCGCGAATGGACGATGAGGATTCGAACGAGAACAATGCACTATAATATTTGTATATTTAGAATATTCACGTATAATTTAGAATATTCACGTTTATGTTGAAATACACTGAATCGTACGATTAATTACTGAAGTCAGTAACAATGAAAAATTGTCGGTACTGTCATAACTTTGACAGAAAAAAGAAATTATATCATCTTGCTCTCATTGATTTAACGTTTACCAAAATGGTCGCAATGACCGATTCATAATTTTAGATAGACGTGAGACAACGCATTTCTTAAAGATTTAAATGATTTTTCGTAAAATGTGTAAAAAGTGCATTGTGTCACAAAGGTTTTCTGTCTTTAATATCTCTGATGGAAATCGTTGGTAGTTTCAGTGTTCAAGGGTGAAAACTTTGCTTTAACCTCTTGCGTGGAATGACGTGCCACGCACGTCGGGAATATTTTGTCTTAAAATTACAATACTTTCTTAGTTTTAAATACATTTAAGTATAACCCGGGCAAAATAAATAATAAATTTATTACTTTTCAATAATTTCTATCCAGTATGATATCATACCGACGAGTTTAAAAAGAAAGCGACGAATTATTGTAGACGGTTTGGTCACTCGTTATGGTCCGCAATCAGTTGCCAGCGCAAGTGGTCAACAGTCCTAGATTTTTTCAGAGATGGCTTCGCGTTACACAGCAAGTGAAAAAGTAAGAACGATTCTTGAAAAGCGTCCAAATTCAAACGTCTTCGGAAACATTGAAAAATTCTTTTCGTGACTAACGTTTACTACGATCTTGAAGACTCTGAAATCTCCCCTTAAGAACTTGCCCCAATTTTGAAAATCAAGGTTAAACGATAAAACATTGGAATTCGAATTGAAATGAATTAATTTCTGCAACTAATACATATTGGGTTGAGATTCGTCGTCTTGACGTTTCCTCTCGCTTCAGCGTGCGCGTGTGTGCGTGCGTTCGCGAAGAATCCCGCGAGAATTGCCGAAGAGGGAAAAGAAAAATGGATCCTCGGAGGCTTTCGCCGGCACTTTGCTCGGCCGGAAGCTAATTGGCCCGAATCGAGGGTGGCTTTTCCATCATCCGGTTCCACGGCATTATGGCCGACTCGCACGTGAGCCTGGCTCTCGACCAATGGGAACGCGAGTCGATGCACTCGAAGAACGGGACTCGACCGCTTCCCGACGATGTTCCTCGCCTTTCTTCCTTCCTTGTTTCCTTCCTTTCGGCCTGATTCTGCCCGATTCGACGCGATAAAACCACCCTCCTCCTCTCCCCCCTCCCCTCCCCGATGCTGAACTCGATAAACGTGTCTGGTTATCGCGAGGCTGCCTTCAAGATTTTCTAATCTTCTTTGGGCGAGCCTCGACCGCGCCGTTTCGTTAATAAGCGGCTTGAACATCGCACGAATTAGGCAATCCACAGGAAGGGGTTGAGAACGTTGGATTTTTGAGATTTTAGAATTTGCTCGTCAGTCTGTAAAGTATTTAGCGACGGCAAGATTGTAAATTATTATCCAAAGTCGTATTTAAAAATACCAAACTTGGGTAGAAAATCGTTTCGCGTATTCGAGTGTTGAAGCATTATCTTTAAATTTTCCGCAAATGAACTCGAAAATGTCTAATCTAGCGACGAGCTTGAATTTTTCGCAATATTCGAAGTCTAATCAAAAGGATTGCACAGTTATCCCCAAGGGTTGGTTATAAAGAGATGGTGGATCTGTTGAAGAAATTTTTCAACGCCTTCAGAGACGTTTAAACTCTCCCAATTTCCGAGAAGAGAAATCTGAAGATGACGAAATGCTCGACGACTGATAAGACAGACAGAATACGTTCGAGGCGAAAAATGCACAGCGATTTCGGTGTTCCTCGTCGATCGGGAGGGATCTATCCGGTTAATCGTAAATTATCAAGACTGCTTGGTGTCGAGTCAACGGGCTACGACAGCACCTATTTAATTTCATTCGACGATCAAAGAACCGCGTTGGACCGATAATTCTTATCTGACCAGTGGACAGTGGGCCTATTCAGTCTCTCGAGTCCGCGTGAATCTCTCTGCAATTCTATTCTCGAAATCAAGAGTCTGTAATGTCATACTCCGACCAGTCAGAAATTAAAGAAATTAAAAGACGATGAAAAGTGAGAGTGCGTCGCGTACGTATTATTTCTCATGTATGTCGTTACTTAATAGACGATTGCCATGATAGAGTGAAGGGAGTTTCGAGGGCTTCGACGATAAAGGGCCAAGACGGATGAACAAGTTGATTAGCGAATCGATTGAGGAAATTAATAATAACGAGGATGGTCGTTGACTCCATTCCCTTTTCAACAGGTCAAGAAACCAGTCTGAAAGAACCACTCGGAGTCAGAATCCAAGTTAATCGCAAATAAATAAATAAACGAAAGTGTCTCCAAGAAAATATTCAACTCCTCCTGATTAACTCAATTGATTTTCACCCCTCCGTCGCGAACGGAAACGAACAACAAAAGCACTAGAGAAATTAACAAAGACGAATCTCCGAGGAATAATTCATCCCCCGTCCCGTCGAAATGAAACGAAAGAGATAAAAGGCGGAAGAGAGCGAGCGATATTCGAAGAGTCGTCGAGCAACATCCGCTGCGACGTCGTTTGAAAAAAGAAAGAAAAAACCACCACCTTGGATCTTTGCGCGATTTTTCTCCACGCGGCGCAGGCAGAGGCGGAGGAGAAAAAATCCGACGGTTGGAAAACGTTAAACGGAAATCAGCCGGCCGCTCACAAAGAGCCGACGTTTCTGGCGGGGGTGGCGGACGAGAAGGAAAACTCTTTGACGGTGGAAACGCGCTCGAAAAGATGGAAAACGCAGCGGAGGACAGGGAGGGGTGTGTAAGTGTGAAATTGCCGCCGATGCTCCGACTGGAATACAGGAATATCATACTCTCTCTCTCTCTCTCTCTCTCCGCGGCCGGAATGTTTCAGCAGCTGCCTTTCAACGCGCCGATGGACGCGCGAAACGGGGGTTGGTTTCGTCGTTCCCCTATCGGAGAACGTTTGTCACGGGGAGCAGAAATTGTGGATATCGAGACGTTTGAGTATATCCAGATGTTTCAACGGTGGAATTTTTGACGGTGTCGAAGCTTGAATTCATCGACGAACTCGACGTTGAAAGTTGTTGGATGGTTGAAAGAGTTTGACGGAGTTGGACGCTTGAACGCAATTTTTTGGAATTTTCAAAGTTTCTGAACGTATTCGAGTACTTTCAAGGTTCAAAGTTTTAAATTTTCAGAGTGTCAGATTGAATTTGACGGTATTCGAATGCGAGTACGTCGATATTAAAAGAGTTTGACGTTTGAAAGAGTTTGACGCCGTATATATTCGAATACATTCAAAGTTTTAAATTTTTAGAGTATCGGATTGAACGAGACAATAAAATTCAACTGAAAGCGCATAAAAACTGTGAATCTCGACAAATTTAACCTCCTCCGAAATGCCGGTCGTCTCTAAAAATTGAGTAATTCTAAAAAACGAAAAAAAAAATAAATAAAATAAAATAAAATAACATTCACGCAACCGCAATGCGCGAGATTTGAATACACCGACGTGCAACACATTCTCCGAAAATAATTCCGCGAAATCAACTTGCTGAAACGGAAAAAAACTCGCGGATTCTCCCGGTCGACACTGGCGCGCAGCTAGAGAGAAATTCGAATTGCAGCGATTAAAATCCTCTTTACAAGGGCCAGTACGTTGGCCCTAATTGGAAAATTGAGTTGCGCACGAATGAAATGCGTCGCAGAACAGTCGCACAATCGACTTTCCGCGAACAATTAGTGCAACGAGCGGACGTTAAAAAATAAAGCAGCCCGGTTATCGCGTTATCGCGTTATCGCGTCGTGCACTTCGTATTGTGTACGCGACAAAAATCGTTAAACTGTTTCTCATTAGCTAATCAATTACAAATTTGTCCGATATCCAGGAGCAAATGACACCATAAAACCGCGAATGCCGCGCAAAAAGGCTGTTGCTTTTTTATCGTGGCTGGTGACAAACAAGATAAAGGGAATCGCGTACGTGCCTATTATGCAACGCGTCGTTTAAAAACTATAGAAAACGGGGAAAATGGCTTGTTTTTACGCGTTTAGATCGTAAGATGTTGCAAAGGGGAACAACCGGACCGTTCAAATCACACTGCCTGACGTAGATTTTTGCGAGAAAAAGAGGAACGTTCGAATCCTGATTTAACGCACCTGGTAAAAGTGTTCTGTAAGAAACTTTAAATATACAAGAATATTTCCCCGAGGCGACGAAAGTAAAATATTCCGTCTGTCGATAAGATCAAACACTCACAAAAGACTACATTATCAAGTTTTTTTTTTTTTTTTTTTTGAGTTTTACGAGAAATCTTCTGCGATATAAATATAAAATTTTATTTATATCGAACGTTTTAACAGAGATAAAAATATTCTACGAATTTCATTCCTTGCTTTCGAAGCTACGACCCTGAATATCCTTCGAGACATCGAAAGAACAGAGCTAAAATTTCTTTTTTTAAGACAAATTTGTATCTCTCGGTTCTAATTTCCCTGAAATAAAAAAAGAAAAAAAGAAAGAAAATATTCCACAGACGTTGCGGCGTGCCCCAATCGTACCCAATCTCCATGACAATTTCTCGGCCGAAACAGCCCCCTTCAACCCCCTTTTTGAATCGAGGATCACGGTGACCAACAATGGTGCTGATTGAAAGCAATTATCGGACCTTTCTTCCTCGTACTTTTTAACTTACCACCGCGGTCACACCCTTGCCCGAGCTGGTTTCCGCTCGAAATACCGCCAACCCTGTGATTTTCGCGTGGGGTGACGAGGTCAATCGTGAGAAGAAGAAACAAAAAAGAAGAGAGGAAAAAGGCGAAAAAAGAGGAAGAAGGAAGGAAGAAAAGCAAAGAGAAGACGAGAGAAGGAAAGGGAGAAGGGAGCAAACAAGGGAGGAAAGCCTGAATACGCCGCCACCCCCGTTGGTTTTCGGCTCGCGTCTTTGACCACCCCCGACACCACCTTCAGCCTGCTAATCGAGCGCCGCTTTTTTTCGAATACAAACGACACCCCTCCGAGGGGTATATTTTCCTTGCGTTAGGAGGAAACCCAGAGCTGACCAGCGTGAATTTCGCCGTCACGGGGGGTGTAATTTCGCAGAGGAAGAGATTGTTAGTGGAGCGAGGAATCTGTTTGAGCGACACTCGACTGATCAAACTGGTTTCCTTTTTCTTTCGGGCCAGTCTCGATTCGACTATCGATTCGACATTTCACCTCACTCGCGATTAATTAATTAATTTCTTTGTTCTCGAGCGGCAAAGACGGAGACAGAAGACTTTTTGATCAATCGCAAATCTTGAGAGAGTGGAATACGTTTGGCAAATCTTGTGTTGCGAAACTCTGCGAAACAGTCAAGGATCGTACGATAAAATGCTAAAAATATAAACCCAAACTAGGTAAACTAGGAGTGATTAAAATTTTGGTTAAGAAATCGAATAAATAATAAATTTGTGAAAAAGTGAATTTACCGCCATATTTTATTCAACATCCATCAAGCGAGCGGCGTCTCGTCCTTGCTCCAGGCAATAAAGCCCAAGTTATAAAACGAAAACGAGCGGCGATATTGAAGAAGCCGGGACAATTAAGGAAACACGATAAACCTTTTTCTAGATCTGACCTACAAGTTTCCAACGAAAGAAACTTTGAGCTGAGAGACAAAAAAAAAAAAAAAAGAAAAAAAATAAAAAGATGAGTCGGAATCCGTCCTGGAGGGAAATGTTCGACAATTTATCTGCAATAAAAGACGAAGACGACACCGAGTGACATGTTACATAGTGACAAGATCGAGAGAAAGAAACAAACCCGTCAAAAGAAAAGAAGGAAGGAATTAGGAAAAGGAAGCGTAGAAACTCGTTAACAATTAAAGGCGTTGACAGGATGAAAGGATGGGTTACGAAGGCGCGTTTCTTTTGAAAGATGACGCCTTTCCAAAAGTGTCCCACTGAAGAGTCGTAAATAGAGGCTCGTAAAGAAGATAAACGAAATTGGCTGTTTTCTACGTTTTCTCCAACAAACAAAAATGTCGCGTCCACGTTTCAAAAAATGAAATTCAATGCAAATTCAAATTCAATATTACGACGAGTCAAAAATGTCCAATTCCGCGAAGACTAAAATTCGTTTGACTGGAACCGATTTTATTGGTTTTTAATTTGCAGGTAGAGAAGTCGTTTTAGAAACGACTCGATCGAGAAAGTCATTGGACTTGGAACCGTCGGATTTTCGTGGACCCCGGAGAATATCGCGATGACCCCGGGGAGACCGCGCGGATAACCTCGGGAACCGAGTCCCTCTCTATCGCAATCTGTCTCAATAACTCGACGCAACGATGCGTACCCATCGATGCTGGTAATTGACGTGTCGACCCGTTTTTTCCGTGGGAAGCTGGCCGATCCAGTTATTCTTTTCGTTCAACTTGACGCCAAGAAATCAGAAGAAAGAGCCCTCTTCACGAGAATATTCACGAAAAATCTAACATAACATGTACTTGCTGTAGAAAAATATCTTTCGACCAATCTACTTCAGAAAAATATCCACAGAATAATTATATTACGATAAATTAAATAGTTTCAACAGATCAAACATCGACAAACTAAAGATCTACGTAAAAATACACCAAGGAAAGTATCCACGGTAATGATAATGTTCCCAGAAACAGTAAGATGAGTCACAATGAGCATAGTAATATTTCAGTAAAAAATATAAATACACAGAACAGTTAGCGCAACAGTGCAAATTAAACAATTCGAAAACAATCCACGATAAAATTCGCGATACTCGACAAACCAAAGATCTGTGTACTCCGAAGAAGTATCTCGTTTGCAGTAATAATTTTCAGAAACAACAAGCATAGTGACGTTTCGGTGAAAAATGTCCACGGAATGACAAATTACAATGATATATTAAGAATATTACAACGACATTAAAATAATATTAGAGTGATAACGATAAATTAAATAGTTGCAATTAAAAAACAAAAAAATCGTCCGCGACAAACCAAAGATCTATGTAATAATATAATAATAATAATAATAATATTGCCAAAAAGAACGAGATGAATGACAGTACAGTACGTGATATTCCAGTGAAAAATCTACACTGAAATAATATCCGGCGAATGGTAGATTCTACTTCGGTAGTTGGGTGCCCGGAGTTCGGTGGACAATCAGGAAACGGTGGTGTGTAATTAGACGTGTTTGCAGAGGCGTCCGCGGAGTGGCACAAAAGGTGTCCGCGGGCCCCAGGAAGCGCGAGAGAAGCCAGTAGGAGAGCAGAGACAAAGAGAAAGAGGGGGAGGTGAAGGAGAGAGACGGAGCAGGATCGTGCAAACACGCGGTTGTCTCCCACGGAGGCAAGTATAAGCGAGAGGTCGGGGTCCTAAAACATTCAAACGACAAACAACAAGGAGTCGCCTTTCCGAGCGCGACTGTCGTTCGAGCGTCCGCTAATGGAGTTTGCGCGGCGGCCCCTCTGATGTCCGATCGACGAACATCCGTGTGTCCCCTGGGCCCTCCTCCGGGAAACGGATGCCGCGACCGGCCCGCGCAAACACCGCCAAATCCGACTCCTCTCCTTTCCAAATCTTCGGCTTCTGTCCAAGCTTCTTAGCCGATTCCTCCGAGGCAACCAGACGTTTTCTTTCAGACGCTGACTTTCAACCTTCGCGCGAGAACGCGTTATTCAAGGGTAATTTCCCTATTCTTCCCTATTCCTCTCTCTCGTACTTTCGGAACGATCTGCTCTTTCCAAGTTGCGAACATTTTAGAGTTTAGAAGAACCTCCGATGTTTCGGAATTCAGTTTCACGTCAGTTTATCGTCTTATTTATCTTTTAAGGGGAAGTTCTTTTTTTTTACTTTAATTTAATTTTCAAACTTTGTTTCCTTCGAAAAAAAAAAAAAAAAAGGATCGATAGAAACCGCATCGAAGAATCGGCAAAGAACGGGATCGAAGGACGCGGAGGAACGGAAATCAACGTAGACGGAGCAGCTGTTCGGAGTTAGAGGCGCCTGTAAAAAGGCCCGCCTCGGCAATCTTATCACCTCGAACTCCGAGGGTGATAATTAAATTTCGCGAACTGCCAGCCGATTCGTCGAACCGGTCGTTTGAAGTTGCGCGCCACCGTGCTGGCCCTCGTTAAACCCGCCACCGCGACTTTTCAATTAACGCTTGCCAATCCGCCTGGTGCTTTTCTCAAAAAAGACCGGATCCGAAGAAATATTGGATCATCGAATCGCTCGAAGCCTCTTAACGTTTATAAAGTCTCGTTGGTCTCCCGCTTTTTTAATTTTTATTGACTTTGGAGTTTGAGAATGTTTGAGAAAATTAGAACTGATGCTTTGATAATTATCGACGTTGACGTGCATGACGTCGATGATAAGATCGAGATGTAAGATTTTTATATCGGTAATTTAATGTTAAATTTGTGTCGCGAGAAGTACCTCTGTTCCTTAATTCGATTTCTAACGTAAATCGGAGCCGAATATATTATTACGACGAAATAACTGTAAGAAGAAAATTAACAAAGAGGAAACGTTTCCAGATCGATCTTGATTTTTAAATTCTAACATTGAGAAAAAGAAAAACCTCAGCGACTCGAAGGAAAATTTGCATCGATCCGTCTTGTGTCGATCTCACACAATCACCCGACACCTTCGTCGACAAAATAAGTTTCCGAACGTGCCGCGCTGATCTGGAAGCAAACGTCCGAGGCATCCGCGGTTGTTTCAGATTCTAGTCGGCCGGTAATTGTTATTGCCGGGAGTTGGGTTCGATCTCGGCGAGTGATGTAAGTGGAAATGGTTGTCGAGACGACAGAGTGGAAGAAAACGATGGTTCCATTATTGCATCAAGTCGACTAATGGCCGACGACCATCGGCAAACCCGGCCGCGAGCGCAGAATGATGGCTACGCGTGGAATTCGAAGGATCCCGATGAAAATCCGTTTCCGAACGATCGGCGCCTCGGTTTCTTCGAAACGCGCCAAGGCCGGCTTCAGTTTCTCTCGGATAAATCTTTACGGGAGAAGAAAATTCTTCCAACGGGCAAACGCCTTCGGTCGGATAAACTGAATATCGAAATCGAGACGCGGATTTTGTCTGGCGAGTGAAGTCCTCGAACACGCTGAACTCACGCGCCAGATCATATTTTTTGAGTCGATTAAATTCAATTCCACGCGAGTACGAGTGTAAAAGAAATAATACACTGTCGCGGTAATTGAGATTCATCGACGAAGAAAAATCGAATCGGGATGAAAGAGCGTAGCTATAACTTTAAATAAAGATTTCGTCGATTTTTTTCCATCGGATAAATGAGTATCACGTTTACGTGGATTTAAGAGCCGCACGTTTATCTCTATTAAATTCGCAGTGTTATATAATGTATAACACTCGATAGATATTACTTCATCTCTGTACTTTCGCGTAAACTTTGTGTACAATTGTTGCATATTATACCACGTTATAATGTATCTTGCTCTATACTGTATTAATTTATCGCAATTTTAATAATTATAAAAATTTCCAATTAAAAGAAAACCTCCCTTCGCGAATCAAAATTATCTACTTTGAAGATGAACTTAATTCCCGCCAAAAGGGGACGCTTGCAAAAAAAAAGGGGGAAAAAAAGTAAAAAAAGTCAAAAAATCTCTCTCTCTCTCTCTCTCTCTCGAATTTCTTTCATCCCGAACTCTGCCAAATCACGATTGAGTAATTTGGCCGATTTTTTCTCCACGCCGCAGCTCGTCGTTCCGAACTTTTTCGCAAGAAGCTGGCTCGGAAGCTGCCAAGGGGGGCTGCGTCAGTCTGTTTTTGGCTGGCCGGTGGCGGCCGTACAAGCGGCGCCTTTGAGCAAATTGAAAACATCGCTGGATTTGGCCAATTACCGAAACATAATGAGGCCCGTTCTGCGTCTCCGCTCCTTTTCCCGCGCGATATAGACGTCTGGCCTTGTCGGGCGAAATTTGTACGGGGGCCGCGCGGGTGTGGCGCCAACCTACGGCTACGGGGAACTCGCCGGTTCGTGGATTTCCGGCTTCTGCCGATTCCGCGCATCTGTCGCTTCCTTCATCCTCGCATTCTCATTTTTCTTTTTCTTTTTTTTCTTTTTTTCTTTTTCCCCCGTCGATATCCTTTGACTACTCAGTGTCTGTCGCGCGTGATCTCGGTACGTCAAGTACCAAGCGATAATTTATCGCAAAATCATTGGATCCTTGGAATCCCTCTCGCGTAAAGTGTAAACTGATCGAAAGGAATTGAAAATTGAATTTTCACAAGTAAAGCATCGCTTCGACTCGTCCGCGAGGGCTAGCGATTGTTGCGAATATGCAGAGCGACGAGAATGTGAAACGAATCTCTCGCTGGTGGAGTTAATTTCATTTTTTGCTCGTCAATGGCAGTCTGAACGCGTGTAACAAACTTTTGTAACAAAAGTTTGATCTTTCGCTTTGAGTGCAGAATGAGCCGAACGTGTATGAATTCCAGTTACGCAAGAATTGCCTGTAATCACGATTTTAAGAAAATATGCTTTTCTCAATACTGCGTATAATTTCACGTTTCTAGAATTTCTAGGACTTTTTCAAATTCATATTTATTTCTGCTGCCAACGGAGACAACCTCGATTAAAATGGAGCAATTTCATTGAAAATATCGACTCGTCACTATTGCACACTCACTTCTTCTCATCGTCAGTGCGACAAACTTTTCTAGGCCTCGAAACTTGGAAAAACCCCCCTCAGACTTGGAGGCGCGAGGAAAAATTTTCCCAACTCTGCGACATCGCGACGAAGAAAAAAATTTCCCAACTCTAGCGCTCTACGCACGTAATAGTACAACTGGCGCGCGCACTGCGAACGAACTCCAAAGTTCGAAACTTCGCAGTCCGTAGGTACGCGTTTCTCGCTACGGCCGCGAACGGATTTAAAAATACAGTTCGCAATTAAAATGCTATATCTTTCTAATAATACGTGTAATCCAGTTGCAGAGTGCTTCATTTATTCAAAGAGAGAGAGAGAGAGAGAGAGAGAGAAAAGAGTTGCTATCTCCGTACACGGTGTGGGAAACGATGATCGTGCACCGTTCGATTTCCGGGTATTCCCTCGGCAGAAATAACTCATCGCGCGCGATCGACATTTACGTGGGAAACGGGTTAGAAAAAGAAAAAAGAGGAAAAGACGGCTAGCCTTCTCCTCGTCGCGTCTTCGCTAGCTGGACAAACGACACCAGTTTTCTATAAATAACGTCCGTGAACACGTTCTACAGACAATGTTCGCGACAATGGATCAACAGCGTATAAACACGGTGGCCGGTGACACTCATACACACCGGTGTGTATTATCTCGATGGCGTGTTTCGCGCGTCGCGTGTCGAAAAGTTCGTATAAAGCTCGCGAGAGAGAGAGAGAGTGTCGATGGTCTTTATTTGACTTGTTTCCACGCTCGGGTAATATTTACCCTTTCTTCTAATGCGACCCTTGTCCGACCTGGCTCCTTCACGCATTCACTTCGGATATTTGCGTTCGAAAGTGGCTTTGCCTCTTTGTTTCTCGCGTTCCTTCCCGGGTTTCACTTTCGCGTTCTTTGCTCCGCGAAATGATCGGACTTTGCAGTTCGTTCACCCGACAATTTTGACGATCGATCGTCGGAAAGGTTTGTCGAAAAGTCGAAAGGAACACGGAAGATTCCGCGACGATAGCTGAAGATGCCGCAAATTTTGAGACTCTTAGATAGTCGAAAGACGATAGAAGAGAAATCTGTCGTCCACCCGACGAGTAGAAATGCGGATTGAAAATCGGAGCGACCTTTTCTCTGTAGTTTCTGTTCGCTTGTTTCTTGAAAGAAGAACCGCCGATATTCCCGAGGAGAGCAACAAAAACTCGCCATCGAAAAAAAAAAAAAGAACAAAAGAAAATACGAAAAGGGAGAACCTCGGACGACGACCTGATACGAGGTTGTGCGCAACCTTCGTTATCAGCGAGGAAGAAAATTGGAAAGTGGCGGTGGGAACGAACGACGACGACCGGGAGAGGATGACGATGATCGCTGATCGACCGAGCGCGGGCAGAGGACTCGCGCCAGCTGCCGACGGCCATATTGAAAAATGAGTTGAAATGATAAAATGCAATCTCTCTGTGGGGGCGCCGGAGGAAGAGAGGGGGGGGAGGGAGGGAGGGAGAGAAACGGGAGGGCGTTTAATGGGTCCGCTTCGTCGGGACGGCTTCCTGCTTAACGCCGAGCCACTCGGCCACGTCCGCTCGTTCCCCAATTCGCTCTCTTCCCTTTCTCCCTCTCTGTCTCGCTGCCCCGACCATCGGCCCGCCAATCATAATTTCTATCAGAGCCACCTCCGGGTGACGATAGCCGACAATTCAGCTGATTGCCCGGACGCCTTTTGTCTCCGCTGGCCCCCGGTCGCTTCGGCCAATCTTGCCACGCGTTCTACGCCGCCGTTCGACGCCTGGACGCTCTCTTCCACTCGCCGGACGCGAGTTCCTTCCATTGGGTTCTCAGTTTGCGCGTATCTCACTTTTTGTGAGAAATTTTGACGCGACACGTTGTTTCTTTTCTTGGAGAATATTATTGAATCACTCAAACGGAAGGAGGAATAAACGTTTTGAAAACCCACCTGCCCTGTGAAAGAAATTCTCTGCGAAGAAGTCTCTCTCCTTCTGCTAAACTACCCTCTTTCGGATATAGATGAAAGCTGACAGTGCAGAGAATTGAAATTTCCGAACCTTTCAATTTTCAGCGAATTTGCAAAGAACACTCGTAAAGAAAATTGACAATGAGCCCTGCAAAGTTTTTGAAGAATATTTAGTAAAATTGGCGATCAAAAACTCAAAAACTCAGGAGCACTGAAATTAAAAAAATCGCCTCTCGGGAGATTCTCAACGAATGAAAATTCTAGAAAAACTTAGAAAACTGAGTCCTACAAGGTCCGAATATTTGGTAAATATTGGCAATCTCGAAAAATACTCAGAAACTCTGAAATTAAAAAAAAAAAAAAAGAAGAAGAAAATCGCCCCTCGAGAGATTACTAAAGATTAATGAAGAAGGAATCGAGACGCGTGAAACTCAACCCTCTAGCCGATTTACCCCGTGGACCGCGAATGCGTCGCGACCTGGTGACGTCAGATTGCCAGAGGTCTTTCAGCGTGGAATCGCGGCCAACTCGTCGTGTATAAATACGTGTACGTGTGCGAGAAAGAGAGGTGGAAAAGCGTTAGTCGGAGGGTGGTTTTCCGGAAAGGCGCGCGTCAAAGAAGCGGCGGCCTCGTCGCGCACACCTTTCCCCAGCCGCGATTGTGCGAGGAATCCGCGTAATTAAGCGGCTGTTGCTCGACCTGCAGCCACTCCCAGAGACTTGGCGCAAGAAACGCGAAGAAGAAGTGGTCCTGTCTAAGTTAGACACGCTCGAGGATTCACCTCGCGAGTTTCGCCGACGAAACACGACGTGACAACGGCGAATCGTGTGCTTGCGCAAATTGTTGAGACAGTTTCTCAATTTTAACTTCTAATACCAAATTCCATCTACCATACCAGAGTTTACCCTAGTTCGTTATTTGCTCCATCAACGTCAATTATACAATTCATCGTCTCTCAATTATCATCCCCTACTCAAATTCAATTCAGAAGTCTCCAACCTATAATCACGTCCAAAATACTCATTTAAACTTAATTACCGGCAAAGAGAAATCGTTTATCGATCTCTTTCTTAGCTCCTCACTCCCCACTTTCAACCACCAACCGTAAATAATTTCTCACTCCTTGCCAACGATCTGACAATCCCCTCCCCCCCTTTGAGGTCTCTCTCTTTTGATTATCGCGTATAGAGCAGCATCTGATTATAGCGTCTGCCGATTTCCAGCGAACAAACGATCACCAGGTCGAAGGTGTCCCAACGTTCGTCCGGAGACCCTGTCTCCTGCGCATCTCGCGATGATGGCGTGCCACGTAGCCGAGCCTGTGGGCCATGGTTCGCTGACTCGGTTCTCTCTCTCTCTCTCTCTCTCTCTCTCTTTCTTTCTTCGTCGCGCCACTGTCTGCTGAACCAGCAGATCGGGGAGAGGATGACGGATCCAGCGGACGGCGGGGAGGGGATGGACGGTTACCTTGGTAGGCAGATATAATGTAGCCAGCTGTAGGCAGTCGGTAATCACATGTTTGTTTAACCTCCAAAACCCCTCATCTACGGGGTCGGCCCCTCGAGCACCCCGGGCCACCCCGAGCTTCGCCAAACAAAGATGTCGTCTCTTCTTGTTCCTTTTTTCATCCATCATCTCTCTCTCTCTTTCTCTTCCTTCGACCGTGTGTTTTTCTCTTTCTCGTTCGCCGTGATTCCTCCGGTCTTTGTCCAGAGGCTGCTCCGGACGGATCGGATGGGCGCCAGGTTTCACGAGGTGATGGATGACCTCGGTCCACGAAGATCGTATTAATGGAGCGGAGATTTCACGCGTCTCAGAGCCTGGTAAAGCACGGATTAGCCGCGTTTTTCACGCACCAGACGCGCGGCTACCTTGTTGCCGATGTGCTCGTTCGCTTGATCGACGGACCTATCGCTCCGTCCAAGATATCTCGGGGATAATTGCGTCTTTTCTCCAAGAGAGGAGAGAGGAGAGAGGAGGTTCAAGGGGATTATCAGGGCTCCTTTCTCCGCTCGAAAGGATTTTCTTCGCGTGGAAACGAATTTTGGAGATGTCGCAGCTATCTTTCAGATGGGCGTCTCATCTTTCTTAGACGAATTGCACAAGTTGCAGCAACTTGCGTACGTTCGGTACCAAACGCGCGATCTGCAGAGATTAGTTTCACAATTTTATCCCCTTTCGATTCAATCGACTCGTCGATTCTGTGCTATTCTGCCAGAAGATCATTTCTCGAGCCATCCCATCATCCGGATTTTCCCAATCATCGAAAAGTCACAACATTCTGCTTCACTTCGACTATCCAATAATCTCAGGTGCCTAACTCCCAGCTACCACCAAAGGCCGGCTATCATCAAAGGAAACCGTACGGGAGGATAATCCTCAGCGAATGGTAACGAAGAATCCGAGAGCTGCTCACGTTTCCACGACCAATAACCCCATAACGAAGGTTTTTCCCTTTCCCATCCTCTCGGTTTTCGCCTACGAACACCTTCATAGGCGAGCGGGCAGAGAGCGAAAGCTCGCCTGTTTGCACGGCATGTGGCCCCTCTCTCTCTCTCTCTCTCTCTCTCTTCTCTCGTAATTATGCATGATGATAAGGCAACTTCCGTCGGGAACGCGGCGGATCAGCGCTCAGCTCGATAACGGCCGCGGTAATTCCTGTTGCCCGGCCGATCCACCGGCATAATGTAGTCATAAGTACCCGCAACGAATTTGCAAGCGCATGTGGAACGAGCAGCGGTGCCGCAGCTGCGTGGATCCAACGATGGCTGCCAGCCAGCGTCGTCGTCGTCGTCGTCGTCGTCGTCGTCGTCGTCGTCGTCGTCGTCGTCGTCGTCGTCGTCGTCGTCGTCGTCGTCGTCGTCGTCGTCGTCGCGCAAAACCGATCGTTCGGTTAATCATAATTTTTTCGTTCGACTTTGATCATTCCACGAACATTCCAATTGTCGGATCCTTCGAGAACGAAATAGTAGACTGATGTAAAATTCCTTTGGGAATTTTCGTTTGAAAATTTTAAATCGTGCGGTAATAGAATTTGAATTTTCGAAAAATTGTTTAATGCAAAAGTGGTATGGTTTTAAAGGAGACGAAATATGACGTGTCAATTTCTTGCGTGTGTCGAAAGATTTCGAAATTTTCAGTCATCTCTCTTTTTCTTAACTCAAACTATATATTTTTTAAAGAATATTAAATTCTAGATAAAAAAAAAAAAAAGTATCAACCCACATTGGTCCTAAAATCTAATAGTTAAGAACGAAAAGTGTCAAAACCACCGCTTCCTCCTTTCATCCCAAAACGAGATCTCTCTCCAAAAACACGCACGCACGCGTGAACGGACTTTCACGGGAGAGGCATGGGCGCTCTTCCGTCAAATTCCTATCGAACACGGCGGATGGAACAGCGGTGTCGAGATGTATCCTTTGGTGGTCGCACGACGTCGTTCCACGGCTGGCAGAAGGGGGCAGAAGAGAGGCGGAGCACCGTGGCGCCATGTCGCGGGGGGTCCAACCGCACCCACACACCCTCGCCGCCTCTCCATCGGTGTCCATGGGTTCGTGTTCACCGCCGCGCACCTTGGGTTCCCTCCGTGAGTTTTACTCACCGGGAGAGAGAGAGAGAGAGAGAGAGAGAGAACCAACACCGACGGGCCCAGCAACGGTTATTAACCGTGGACTCTATCGCTGGAGGTGTGCTGATGGAGGCTGAGATTTGTGATTTAGATGAGCTCACCTCCGGACAACGCGGCGAGCCCACCCTTTCTCTCTCCCTCCCCCTCCTCACCCCTCCTCTTCGGCTGCTCGCCAAGTCGAACCGCGCCGCCGCCGCCGCCGCCGCCGCCGCCGCAGCAGCAGCGCCTCCAGGGCTTTGTTTTAACTGTTGAAAGTTTCAGCTGCGGCAGGGCACCTTAACTAGTCGCGGCCAGGTATACAAACCCCCTCCGTGGACCCCCTCCGTGCGAAAGGGGGATAGGGGAGAGGTTGATAGAGGCTCGCGTTGGGGGTTCCAGGATCTTGGAGGAACGTCCTACGACGGAGAGAGCTCCGAAGAATTTGAATATGGGTCTGCTCTCTCTTTCTCTTTGGTTTTGTTTTTTTCCTTTTTGGGTTTCTTCTCTCTGTTCTTCTTCTTCTTTTGTTCTAAGTTTTGGACTAGTTTAGATCTAGGTGGAAGCTTTCGAAGCCAGGTTGATTCTTTCTTCAGAAGAAAATCTAATAATCTGAACTTGCGAAGAATAGCAGAGTGATCTCTTTGAATTTTGAACAGTTAGAACGGTGGACTGACGACTCTCGATAGATTGATCTTCAGCGTCTTTAGGACTATCGAAGTTTTGGACCACTTTAGGTTCTGGAAGGTTTTGACACGCGTGAAGTGATTTTTCAAGGTTCTTCTCAAGGTTGATTCTTTCTCGAGAAGAAAATCTAATAATCTGAACTTGCGAAGGACAGCAGATTGATCTTTTGAACAGTAGATTGATCTACTGCAGAAATTTGAACGTGGGTCAGCGTCTTTAGGACTATCGAAGTTTTGGACTACGTTAGGTTTTGGAAGGTTTTGACACGCGTAAACTGATTTTTCAAGATTTTTTAAGGTTGATTCCTTCTTGGGGAGAATCTAGTACTGATTTACGAGGAACAACAAATTGATCTTTTCAGACTTTAAACAGTTAGAATAGTAGTGAGAACGAGAGATTGATGGCCACCCGGCAACTGAAACACCCGATCAGGAAATCGAGCAATCAACCGATAATGCAAAAAATATGCAATATGGCGGGATGAATTTTTTATTTCGTTCCGACGAACGGTGCTTGGAAACGCGACGAACCGAAATAACAGCGTTTAATGGCGGACGCAGCGAGGAAAAGCGCTGTTTTCGATCCTCGGTTCAATGCGGACCGTCCACATGAACAATTTATTTCCCCGGTCGTGATTTACATGAGCGGCCGATACGAGCCCGTTTATTTACCCGCCACGCGAAACACGCCTCTCTTCTCTCTCTCTTTTTCCTTTTTTTCCTTTTTCTTTTTGGTTGTTTAATTTTTTCTGCCAAAGGAAACGCATTCGCGACATGACGACGACGCGACCACACCGGTGGCTAGTTTCGCGCTCGTAATTCACCATTATGGCGCGCGTTCCACCGTCAATTGTAAATTTTCACGATCACGGCTGACGTCAACCGTTCGGATGACGAACGGCCGACACCGCCATTTCGCCGAGCTCCTTCGAAGGCTCCTTTGCCGTTGCGAAACCGATATGAAAACAGGAAAACGGTTGAATCACGAAATTCACGAGTCATATTAAATATTATTTTACTGTATATTCATAATATTGTGTATTTCATACTATATTGCATTTTTAATACAATATAATATTTGTTACGGTAAGATTATATTTTTCCGACTATATTTTAACCACTTTTTGATTATATTTTAATATTGTACATTGCTATATTAAGATATTGTTGTACATGATATTACACGTTTAATACAGTATGTTAAGACAGAAAGATACCTTATAATAGAAAACAGCTCGAAACTCAATCAATTTGGAGCTTAGGTCAACAGAGATTGTAACGCTGTGTTATACTTTGCGACAATATCGTTTTAATTCCAGGTCTCTCTAAACATCGAACTTTACTTCACATCAATTCTCTCCCATAGCAACTTTGATCAAAAGAGAAATTTACACATACTCACAACTACGTGTCCGCCGAAAAAATTCGAAACAGATAACTTTGCAAAGATACTCTCTCGATCGACTCAATAGCCCCAAGCAATAATCAATCTCGAGCAAGTTGAAAATAGCAATCGTTTCCACGCGGCGATAAACGATCATCTCCGATCCCCCCCCGCGAAGTCAAGGAAAAGGAGGCGTTTCTCTCGCCACCGGTCTTGAAAAATTCACGAAGAAGCGGCGTTATCGGGTTTGCGAGATTGACATCGCGGCACGGCCGAGGAAGAGCTGCCGCGTTTTTTCCACCCATCTCCACCCCGCTTTTCCTCTATTTTTAATGCGACCGGCTATAGCGGCGCAGCAGACGCGATAATACACCAGCTGTCAAGAACGGGTGCTAAGAACGATGAAATAATAATTCGCTGGTAACTATCGGTAAAAGACAGCCAGCGAAAGAATTTATTCACGTGTTATTATAGACGCGTTTCACCGCCTTCACTCTCTCTCTCTCTCTCTCTCTCTCTCTCTCTCTGTCGAGCGATGTGTGAGAAAACGCGTGGATTTCCCGAACTCGCGTGGAACAGCTTTATAACACTTATTTGCGGGAACAGGTGTTCCAAGCCGCATTTTTCCCGATATTCTGTTGGCGTGATTCGTTTCAACGCATTTCAACAGAGTCTTTTTCACACAAACACACACACACACACACACAGGCGGGAGGAACGTGCAACGTTCGCGTTTAATCGAGGTGTCGATCGAAAAACATAGTTTCTTGGTAAGTACAGGCTAGGGAAGCTCTCTTTCTCCGTCGAATGATCGACATCGGTTGGTTCGTCAATTCGCTACTCAGCAGAGTTTCGCAGAATTCTCTTCGGGAATCTCTTCTCTACCGCGAAGTTAGGTTTGTTCTTTAAATTAAGATATCGAGGGTCGTCGGACGTCGGATTCAATCCATCAGTCGCGGTTTTTGACAACTGGCATTGATTTTTGACACTTCGTTCGCAATTTTCTTTTTCTTTAGATCAGATTCATTAACAGTTACGTATCACTGTATGCGACACTTTGTTCAAAAATTGGACTGTTCTTCCACCGTGGAAGTTTGTTAACGCAAAAGAGAAGAATCACAGTTAAAGTCTGATTAAGAATTTACAGTCAGCTGAGATCAAGGACCATTGCTTGGTCCTTGATGTAGTAACATTAGAATAATGAAATTCGAAAATCGATACGACAGGCTCCAAATTTTACTATCAAAATTACTATTTAGAATGATTCTGATCAGACAATCGTATAAATTTGTTTCTCTTAATTGTTATTCTTAACTGTTCGTTTGAATTTCTTCTTGGGCGACAACGCGCGTTCATTTCGTAACGGGCGAGTAGAAGCGCGGGGAGTTGGGTCGCGAAGCCACCCAACCCCCTCCGCGGGTTCAAAGAGTTAATCGAAGCCGACCGAGCACAAAGTAGCTCGCATTAAAATTCAATATCACGCTCGGCACTCGGCGAGCAAAGTATCGAGATTAGATCTGCAGGTAACAGTCGAGGCGAGAAACGCCCGCTCTGAGGAAAGAGAGTGGAAAGGGTTGAAGAGAGAGATAGAGAGAGAGAGAGATAGAGAGAGAGAGAGTGGAGCGGTAGCTAGTGTGTACCCGGTGGGATTTCAGGAACGCGAAGGAACACACGGGGACGACAGTTTATCGAGAGTCGGCGCGATGAAAGGCGGCGCCTTATCTACGGGGTGTCCCGGGCTTTTATCTACGCGGGTAAAGGATTCTCGTGTTCCACGCGAGATAGATCTTATTTATGCGACCCCTTTCCCGGCTACCGATTAAATCGACGCGCCTCGCGTCCCCTTGTGCTCGCCCGGATCCCGTTTCCATCTTCCTGGAAGGACGACCAACGCAGCGGACGCCCGCCTCGCGATCCTCCAACAGCCAGAACTCGAGCTAGCCAAAAAATTTTTGCAACTTTGCCCGCTTTCTCCGATTCTCCCGATCTTCTTCGAATGTTTTTTCGTTTTCGAGAATTAATAAAATAAAATTGAACTAACGAAACGAGAAAATTTATTTGATCGTGTTCTAGCTTATTATAACCATCGAGTCTTTGGTTGTTTTCCTCAACCAAAAATTTCTCCAATTGCAGAACTGATAATTGGTCGAGATTTAACAGATTAGCAAGGAATCAGCAATCAGCGATCTGGTCAGACACGGCGTTGGTTCCCGTAAACGTTGTTCTCTTCGCAAACCGGATCATTATGTAACCAAAGACTTTCCTAATTGCAGAACTGATATTCAGCGAAGATTAATTGGTGGCAGTAAAAGAAAAATATTTTTCCAATTATAGAACTGATACTTGGTGAGGATAACTGATAACAGCAAAGTTTCTGATTCTAACTGGGTCAATCTCTGCCGTGAACTTCTCCAGTCGCGGAACTGATATTTCGTGAAAAATAGTGAAGTTGATTACGACTGAGGTTAACGCAACTGCGATGTTTTGTAATTTCAATTACATTCCTTCGAAAGACAATTATACTTAAGAAATATAATTTTTTTAAATTTCCCATCCATCGCTCAAAATCTACGACGATCATACGATAAATTTTCATTTTACGATCTACGATCTGTTAACTGACCAAACACTGAAAGAAACAAAATCAAAGAACAAAAGTGGTTCGCCGTCGTTGCAATGTTCACCGACGAACACCTCTTCTGACGAGACAGTTATCGAGCTGAGATCTAAACGATTCGCGCGATCGCGAATCAGCGTGTTTCCCACGCGGTATGCGCGGTGACACGAGATTTCAGTTTGCTCAAGCGTAGATTTATCGCTGGATATTAAACAGAGACGTTGGTTCGTTCCATCGGTATGCTCGGCGTTGTTTAACGCTGTGTGTGGACCGCCTTTATTGGCAACCGAGCTACCGATCGAGGCACCGGAGGCATTAACATTAATGCCTCAGTCCCCATTGTGCCGGTGTCCTCAAAGCGAAGGTGAAATCCGCAGGTTCCAGGCAGAAATGGAACTCCAGGCGACGAGTAACCTTCGCGGTCGTCGTCAAATTGCACGCAAGTGTACGCACGCGTTCGTCATCGAGCTCGATATGTAGATTTGAAGGAGTCAATTTCGAAGAAACGCAAAGAGGAGTTTAGACTCTGAAACATTCTGGATCTTTCGAATCTTTGAAGAACGAAATCTCGTGAAAATCGTCAAATTCTACGCGTAATTCAAATTTCCATCTAATTTCGTCGTACGATTCGTCTCACTTCGAAAGGCCCAGAAGCAACTGTTCCGACTAGGAAATGAAGACGACTTTCTTGCCATAAAATTTTATCGCTCAATACCAGACAACGCCACTCCTACTCGAGGTCTACTCCACGCCCCTTCGCGAATCACGTGACCCAAATCAACCAATCGCTAATTTTCGTTGCACCTGAGGAGGTCTGATTTTCCGAGTTGGCGACTTTCCCCGCTGAATAAAACCACTTTCGGTGATAGAATTGCAAAAAGAAGAAATCGTTGGTTCCCCAAAGGTCAAAGAAGAAAGTACATGCAGCGTGACTCATCGTCGCTGGCTAAGTAAACGCTTGGCCATTCGTTCGGCCACGAGTATCGCGGTCCAGCCTCAGAGCCTAACGTTAAAGCGGACTAGCCTAATAGTTGCCGGTCGAGCGGCGTGGCATTTAGCGTGTCGGCCGTCTAAATACCGATACAGCGCGGTGAGACGTATCGGTGAACGGGACGTTGTTGCAAGCCTCGCCTCGAGATAGGGGCTCGTTCTCCTTTCCGCTCGGAATTTTCTGACCGGTAGGTAGGTGGCCATCATCCCCATTACACCGGCTCATTATGCCCCGACGTATTTCCATAACGACTCGTTAGCCACGACTCGGGAGAGCCAGGCGCGAGGCGTGCTTTTCAGCTGAACGTGCCTACCTGAACGTGCACCCCGTCGCCGTGGGTGGCGCCCCCCTCCCCTCCCCCTTGCCCTCGTGGGAACCACCGATCGCTCGTTTTACTCTCTCGATCGCGTTTTAATACCCGAAACCGTGGAGATTGAACGTCGAAGAAATTAGAGCGCACAAACTGAATACCAAAGTTTGTGATGCTTGCAACAAAAGGCACAAACTTTCTGTTTTTTTTTTTTTTTTTCTTTTGAAAAATCATCAAAAATACAACTGGTTGTGAACCTAGAGAAATTACAAATTTGTCGTTTCGAAGTTTGTTGGTTCCAGTATTAATGGCTAAACCGACAGAGCGAACATTTTGAATACTTATTGTTACAGGCGAAGGATTGATTATTTAAGTGTTTAGATCTTTGTAAATAGAAATTAACAGACTGCAGAGTCTTAATCGAAGAAACTTGGTGCAGTTTGAAAACCAAACTGACAATTGTTGACGTTTAATGTTTCGTAACTAGATTTTTTGAAGACTTTTATGACCGTTTCTCTCAACTTGCAAATTCAGAATTAACAACGTTATTCTGAATTACATAACATTGTTTGTTATCACAGAATATAATACTATTATGTATAATAATGTGTAATATAATGTAAATTATTATATAACATTGTCATAACTACTACAAATAAATATTGCAACGTTTCAATAAACAGCATCAACATTTTAAAAATATGAAATTAGAAAATTTCTAAAAGGTCAAAACCAGAATCAATTTTGGTTTGAAATTCCAATTATCGAGGGTAGACCATTGCAAATGGCACCCCCTTTCGTGAGAAAACCGATCTTCCTACCGGTTTTTTCTTTCTCTCTTTCTTCATTTTCGTTGTTGCACAATTCCGAGCCTCGTAAGATTTGCTAAGTTAACGGTTACACTGTTTTCTGAAGGGAGCGAGAAGGGAGAGGAGGTCGGCGGTTTAATTGGGATCGCGCAGTCGAGCCCGGATCGCCACCGATGAGCTGCCTCGTTACGGATTTCGTTAATGAAGACGTCGAACCCTCCAAGGGGCTCTGAGCTGGAAACGGGTTCCGCCGGGTCAGAGGTTTTCGATTCGCCGCGATTTTTTGGCTCCGAAAGAGCCAAAATTCATCTCGTTGAAAACGACTGGCAATTTTCGCCAACAGCTTGTCAATCAGCTCAAGTCCAGTCTCCACTAAACAAACGCTTGCAAGCAGATATCATTTATCACATCGACAGAGCGAATCAATAAATTTCTGAACGACCGACAGTCATTTTCCATTTTTCCACAATTTTCGTTGATCGAATGAATCAGTTGAGTTTCCAATCCTCTAACGATCCTCGAAGAATTTGAAGGGACCTATCTCTCAGCCCTCCGAGTTTCCAAGGTCTGGACGAAACCCATTTATCTATCGGACGATCTCTCGCTCCGAAACCTGAGGTAAAAGTCGCGAAAAAGCTGAAAGCGTATCGTGCATCGACACGTGGAAGAACGTGGGGGGGGATAAAAAAGCAGCCAGGTCGCGGCTAACGAAGGAACGGGAACGGGCGAGAAAGAAAACCGCGAGTTTCCCGGCATGGCTGGCGGTGCCGGGTGCCAGACATGGGAATAATATGCGGCGCGGACACTTTTATGGCGCGCGGACGCGATCCACGGCTCGGATCCGTCGTCTCTGGCACAGGTGCCTGGACAGGTAATTTACAGGGACGTTGCTCGTCGATTGAGACGTACGCCGGATCGCGTCGAGGCACGCAACGCGCCTCTGTCTCCTCTGTTCTCAGCTGCGTGCGCTCTTATTGTTTGCCCGGGACGAAGCTAGGATCGCGATTAGACACGCGTCTCTCGAGGCGAGTTTCCCTGGTTGGGGAAATGGAAACAGCTCGCAACTGGCCTGAGTTTAGGGTCGGTTGTACCGAGATGAAATTCTTCGTTCGAAAAATATTTCCGGAGAGAACAATTGCAATGATAAAAGTCTAAAGGGCTAGTTTCTTCGTGCACGTCGCGTATTATTTATTCGAAATAATTTCAATCATTTTTCTGAGTTTGGAATTCCACTCAACTTAGCTGGAATTTTTAGACGTTCGTTTGAAGCTCGAAGCTTGCCAACTTTGATCATTTTGTTATTCAATTACTTAAAGATACACGCAGATTTATTTATTACAAGTGGGTATATTTTGTCAACGTTAGACGTTATCGCTACAGATTCACTTTTGTATCATCGTGCAAAGATCGAAACGAGTCGCGAATCGCAAGCTTGAAGCACAGATATAATTAAAGTTTCAAATTGAGACCCTACCGATTATTAAATCACAAATTTCTACCCAAAGTTAATTAATTTCTAAACGAAAGTTACAACGAAAGTCTGCTGATTGTGTTACTTGTTTCGGCCCCGCGCGCGCTCGATAAATCAAACGGCCCGACGACTGACGGGGGCCGCAAAAAGGAAAAGTCGCGTTAACATCATTTGTAAAGCAAAGCGGCGAACGCGCGAAACAGCAGCCAGAGGAGGCGAATCCTCCGGTGAATTAACGAGTCCGCAGCTGCGTGTCGCATCTGCATACAGCTGAGTTACGCGCGCGAGTCCGCGGCGCGACTTGCCAGAATGCAGATTTGCGCGAAGATTAAGAGGCCCCCGGTCAGGCCCTCGGAGATACTTCGCCCGCTTGATATTTTAATCAACCCGGCCCCCGGTTGGTATTAATCGAGCCTTCTTATAAATCAACGCTCCCCACGCTTCGATATTCCCATTCACCGATTACCAGCGTGCTCCTACCTCTGACCAGGTTCGAACAGAGAACTTCTAGTCTTCGAGAATTTTTGTTAAACAAAATGGTCAGTTTATAACTTTCGTCAGATATTTTTAAGGATTCAAATAATTTTTCGTAACGCTGATTTTTGTAGTGTAGAGTTTCTCCATCTCTTTGACTCTAATGTCTCCGACTAAGACTTTGCTAGAACTGGCAAAAATGGTCAAAATGGCCAATTTATAGTTTTTGTCATTCAGATATTTTACAGATATTTTGATTTAGACTGATTTAAAGATTCAAATATTTCTTCGTAAAGTATGTAAATTGCAGCTTGTACTATAGCTCTCAACAACATTTTGTTGTCTTTGCAATTCACTAAGATCGGAGAACTTTTGTTTCGAGTTTTGAAAATTGGAAAATTTGTCCAAAACTTTATCGGCGGAGTGTGGATTTTCGTGTATTTCCGAGAATATTTGTATCTTTAAATTTCCCATCAACTACAGCCAGCTAGAATTGAATTTTATAGTTTTAACAAAAAGCATGCACGTACTAGTAAATACGGAAGAATTCTACGATATTTCAAGTTTATAAATTACTGAAGCGTGCCACGGAAAAGATATTAATTTTCCACATCCGGAAACGACAGTTTTCCGGTCTGAAAAAAAATTTCAAATTTCACAAAGACGCAGTATCGAAAGCTCGACTGTCCATCGACGTACCATCAGAGAGCATTGAATATTCCAAGGTCGGGACAAAACATTTCCAAAGTAAATCGACTCAAACTTGCAACGTCTCCTTGTGACCGCAACGAAACAACCCTAAGCTACCTCCTGAGCCAGAGTCACACCCCTCTGCTCAGTCCGCGTTTCACGTACATCCTATAAAATTTCGATTGGACAACGAGGGGCGGACAGAAAGAGAGAGAGAAAGAGAGAGAGAGAGAGAGAGAGAGACAGGTCGATTCTTTTTCCCGGATAAAACGTTGGAAATCGAAGAGGGGGGGCGAGGACGGTTATACCCTCTTGATGTATCGTATCGGGGATCTATGATCCCTCGAGGTCCCTGCGGTGGACCGTAATCCCGGAACCCCGCATAAAGCTACCGTAAGAGATAGTCTATGGTCGTAATACGATAGAGAATCATCCAGAAAGAGAAAAAGAAAGATATCGTGGGCCCTTTATCGCGTTCGACGATCGGCGCGCACGAGCCATATGTCGTTCGTTTGCGTTGCCCTTTCGTATTATTTACTCCCGATCGATCTCTCTCTCTCTCTCTCTCTCTCTCTCTCGCGGGGAGAAATCCTGCGCTACGCCCCACGAATTATCCGGAATTGCCGAAAATTGCCTCCAATTTTCGTCACGCGCTCGAAAATTCGAATTCGAGTTTGTCTTTTTGCGGTGAATTCGGGGACCGCGAGCTGTCGCGTCAGCAACATGCTGCGACCGGACAGGGTGACAGGTTAACGCCGTCGTACACGTGGCGTGGTCCCGCGCGATCGCAAATTGCCAAACTAACGGGCTTGGTTGAAATTTGAACGGTACGTACGACTCGCGAACGTATTCAGACGCGTATTGTTCGTGCCGGGTGAAAACTTTATTGGCTCGTTGGTGTTGCGAAATTTGACTGTTATGATCGCTCTCGCCGCGGCGAGATTTGGAGTGAATCCAAAGAGTATAATATCGACGCGATGAATTTGCAAAGTCGATCCGTGGATTTTTACGCGCTCGCGTGCAAAAGTAGACAGTAACAAGCATTTCTTATTTCTTTGATCGCACCTTAAATTACGTTTATGTTCGACGTAGATTGCAATTACACTTGATATAAATTCTGTGGTTATTTTCAAGCTGTTATTCGACAAACGTCGTAGTTACTTTCACAACGAATCTGCTAAGACGAAATCGGTGGACCTGCTAGGGAGTAAGATCGTTATCCAGTCAGACTGGACGCGAGATTAATATTATAGAAAAAATTTAACAAATCTGCCATCACGTGTTAAATTACAAATTACAATATATTGGGTTAGAAAAATTTTAGTGCAAGTGCGAAATGAATCTTCTTTCTACGGATTTCAACTGTTTCGTTCGACCACTCTTTGCCATTTTAAAAGTAAAACAAAAATCCCGCCAGATCGTGCAGAACTTGTCCGATTTCTCGGCCATTTTCGTACACACTTGTCAAACCACAGAAACTACGCGACACGAAGGTATCAGCAGCGAGTCGAAACCATCCCCGTGGCGTCAGAGGCTCTCCCGTAACTCGAGGTTATGAATGGACCGCAGGTTTCCTCGATTGTTTCGCGCGCAGGTAGCGGCTGAGACTTTACACACAGGGCACGACAACCTTCCACGGCTGGTCCCTAACGGAGGATTAGGAAATTATACGATGCCCACGCGGGATTCGTTAAGAAAAATTAGTAGCTCGGGGGCCCTGGTTGGACGCCCTTCCTCTCCAAACGATCGATTCCGACCGGCAATTTACCCGGGCCAAGCTGAAACAACCTTCTGCCTCTCGGCAGGTCTTTCTCCAGGTGATAAATACGAATGGGAATAACAATACGCTCGATCGTTAACTTTTCACTTTTACAACGCGCATTTTTCACATTGTTTCGACATTTTCATTATTTTCGTACGCTACCACCGCCGGTTAGGTTTGTCTCTATGGATTCAGCGACGTTATTTTTATATTCGTTCGTATTACGTTATATGTGCAGTGAATATTATATACTATATATTTATTACATTTTTATGTTGGTTCGTTGAATTTTTGCAATGTGTACAGCGGACGATGCTTCATTTATTCATTCGTTATATTCATTCATTTGTGTTGTAATTATTTGTACAATATGATTCTTTCACCGATTAGATTCAGTCGTTGTTGAATTTTTATTAAGTACGATGCTGTCGATGTATTTATTTATTTATGTGGCGTTCGTATCATTCGCGTATATGATAATGATAATTTTTGCCGATTAGATTCACTCGTTTGCGACAGTTGCACGCAATTAGTTAGTTTCTGTCGAGTCATTCGCTGAAAAAGCATCTACGAAATTCTTCAAAGTAAAAATTTGTTCGAACGAAACGAAGAAGATCTTTTTAAAGAGTGAATTTAATTTTAATTTCAATTAGAATCGTGGCTCTAATTTCGAAGATAATTGCAAAAAAAAAAAAAAAAACAAAGACGAATCTCGCCAAAACCGTTTTCTCGTTACATCGTAAAACTGATGATTCGAGCATTTTCAATTTATTTCCTTTTTATTTTCGAATTTTTCGCAAAACAGAAAAGAGAGAGAGAGAGAGAGAGAGAGAAGAGAAAAGGGAACAGGCAAAACATAGTGTCGAATGAATGAACGAGTTTTCGGTAGTTTTATTTTTAGAGCCGGCAGAAGATAAAAAGCGAATTATCAGGCAAATAGCAATAGCGGCGGGATTGAATTTCCACGGCGGACTGTGGAGAACCAGTTGGCAGAATCGATCTAAATGAAAACCATCGACGCAATTTTCGCGCTCCAGATATGCATAAAGCTGGCCAGAGTTTTTTTCCCCTCCCAGCGTTGAATCGAAATCACCGTGAAACTGGCTGAATTTGGGAACGTTTAACGGGCCGGGAATAATATTCCTTTTCGGGCAACCCTTCCTCACCCCGCCATTCGCGCACATCGGCTAAATTAAAACGAAATAAATGGAAAAGCGCGCGATTCGTTCGGCGCCAGGCACCTTACTTTTTTTCAACGCGCGTGTTTTTCGTTGTTACTTCGAAGTTCGATCGTCTCGCGAAAGCTTTTCGTCTCCGCCGTTACTTCGGAAGCGTTTTCAAAAATATTCAATTATACGGATTCTCTTGTAAAGTTCGATTGGTAAATTGTTTTTCCAACTTGCTGGAAACTTTCACTTTTAAGAACAAGGGACGACGATCGAGAAATTGACGAATTTCCGCCTTGAGACTTGAACTGAGTGAAACGAAAGAAAGAAAGGGAAAAAGATCTGAAGAGGAAAGTACCAAGATACGCCAATGACGATAACGTCTCCCCCGAAGGGCGTCAGGTTTTCTTTTTTTTTTTTGTTTTTTCTTTTTCCGAGAAGCAATCGCAAGTACCCCTATTTTTGCCCGACGATAAACGAACGAACGAACGAACGAACGAACCAACCCTCGTGGATACATCTCTCGCTCGGTGCTCGCCAAGGTGCAAGCGCGTCCCTCGGCGCGCGCGAATCGACGAGATAAAGCAGCGCGATTTTCGATTGAAGTTTCAAAGGGATCCGCGGCGGCTTTGTTGCCACGCAGACGCAGCTTTTTTTCGCGAGGAGCAAGGGAGTAACGATAATCGAAGATTAAAAGCGCCCGAATCTCCCCCGCGTTTTTTTGAATTTCCTCCACAGACTTTTCCACCCATCCTCCGCCCCCAGCCCCCGACTAAGTAATCGGTGGTGACGCTCGCGAGCCTCGTTGGCCAATTCCACTTTGCCTCTCGCGATCGAGGACGCTTGAAAATTCGTCCCCCGCTCGTCGGATTTCACGCTGGAAAAAAAGTTCGAAGGGTAAAAATTGTATTATTAGAGTGCAAAGGGGGACGATTTTACAAAAATTAGTCAAATCTCAAGAAAATGACGAATCGATCGTTTCGACCGCCTTGACAGTTAATAAAACTAATTGTTAGGTTTTTTTTTTTTTTAATTTTAGGATGTATAACGTATGGCGTGACATTTTATTCGAGAAATTTTTGTATCTTCTCGTTCAACGATTAACAATATCGTAGAATTAACAAAAGCAGGAAAGGAGAAATTTGAATCGCAATTTATTAAAAGACTCTCTTCACAGTGGTTTACGTTTAATTTTGAACAAATGCGAAAATGAATACAATTCTGGCACAAAGTAAATGGGAAAATTCTGCCGTTCATTTGACCGGAAGAACTAAAATTTTCAATTTCAAAGAAAATCACTAGAAAAAAAAAACTAGGAAACAAAATAAACAGCAACGGGCTAATTCTGAAGATTCTTCAACCTCGCGTATCTTCCAAAGATACTTTTCGAAAGAAAATTTCGGTAATACAAAGATACTTGGAAACAAAAGATTTCTACGCAAACGAGGCGAAATAGAGCGACGCAACGGAACAGAGAGAGAGAGAGAGAGAGAGAAAAGAAGACAGGAAAATGGCGTCAGATCGAACGGGAAATGCTGAATTTCGGTGAAGGGGGACCAGCCAGCCAGCCAGCGAGAGACCGCGGAGAAGAAGGGACGCTTCAAAGTTAAACACAAATGGGGGAGGAATGATCGGAGGAGGCTTTTTGTGCCTCTGGAGCAGCTTTCTCGTCCGCTTACAGCGAAAAAGCCCCGGAGGCCTGGTAACTCAGCCGTTTGCGTGAATTTTAAATTCGCGACGAAGCTCCATCCCTCTCTCCCACCCTCTCCAAGCCTCGAGCGTTGCTCAACGTTGTTCCCGGCTCGCGGCCGCCGAAAAGCTGTATTTATTAATATTTATCGAAACGAAGGAAGAGATCGTGGAGTTCGCGGCCATTTTCGGCACAAGAGGGTGCTTTTATCGTCATCGAATCGGAAACACCTGGCGCGTTGTCGAGTCTCGAATCCAATCAAAAGGAGTCACTGGCTCGGGAAGATTTGATTGTTTAGAGGCTCGAGATAACGAGTATCGTGATAACAAGGGGATTGATCTCGTTGTCACGATGATGACGACGACGACGACGACGACGGCGGGAGTAAAATTGGACGAGAGAATTAGGAATATCGACGAGTTGCGAAGTAGAGGAAAGATGATCTTTAAAATATTTGAATAATTGCATAATCTATAAATGTATTTTAAAAAAAAAAGAGTGTTTTCTCTTACAATTGGATGACACACATTAGAGATCGCTTAAAGTGAAAAAGAATGTTAAAAGTATACGTTGCAGGTATATAGTTTCTGTGAGATGTGAATGGAATATGCGAATCGAAAATATAATTCCAAAGTTCCAAAATCTCTCTCATCGAGATAGAAAATCCAGAATCTAGAACGACACAAAATTTACAATACACTATACATTGGGAGATGTAAAAGATGCAAAAAGAATTCTTTGCTCTAGCGATATCGCAAAGTTCAGCGTCTTTCAATTTACACTCTTGCGTACAAAGCATTAATAAAAATCCACATCTCAAAAATCAAACTCCGCAGATACGAAGAACCTTCACGTTTCAAGTGTTAAGAAATTTATAATTTCGAAACTTTCGTGCAATATCGGGAAATCACTCGCGGATCCTCTAATTTGCACCTTACTCGTACAAAGAGCATTTCATTTCGTCGAAACGGCGATCTCTGTCTAACTCGAATCCCGCCCTTTCATCGACCGGAAACGATTCGTTTGAAAAAAAGAAAAGAGAGACAATTCCGCGATCGCGAATTCCGAGCGAGTTACGATACACCGTAGAAAGAGAGAAAGAAGGGAGGCGAGGACTTAGGAGTCAGGCCTTATTAAGCCATTGAACTTTCTCCTTTGTCATTTTTACCCGCTCGCGGCCGCTTCTGGACTCGAATGGAAAGATACAAGACGTTTCGCGTCGCGTGACTCACCCTCCGCCCACCCCCTCCTCGCGCGGTTTTTCCTTCCATTTGCGGAACAGAACGACGTCTTTCCACCGTACTTTGTCTGCGAGGGGTCGCGTCACGTGTAATTCGCCCTCGTGTACTTTTTTTTTATTCGCTTCGAGAATTGGATATATATATATATATATGTATATGTATATACACCACCAACACCTCTACTGCCGCCATTCAGGCATACGTTTGAATAAATAATCCTGACTTTTCTCTGTGCTTGGCGGTTCTCGGAATAATTCGTTTCAACTCTTTTTTTCCCTTTCCTTCGGCTTGAAATTTCAACCCTTCTTAAACGTGTCGTATCGGCGGGGCTGAATTATTCAATTTGGCAATTTTTTTTTCAACTTTCTTCTTCGACAGAAGCGAGTTTTTGTACGATTTTAACGTTCAAACCTGAAACCTAATGGAAATTTTTAGCCGACGAACCTCAGTTCTCTGGTCGATGAATTAACTGGCCTTTGCCTGTCGAATAAAATAGGCCAGTTTGAACTGTCGATTAGTGAGCTGGATGAACCAGTCAACCAGCGAATTATTCCTCGAATATTCACGCCACACAGATCTAGGGAATCTAAATATTTTCTTCAATTAATACTGTACATTCAATGTGAATTCTCGTGCATTTATAGAGAGTTGCAAAAGAAGATGCAAAAGTGCATACAACACACGTGTGTTGCTACGTCAAACCTTCAAAGTGGAATATTTATCGCAACATTTACGCAACAAAAGCAGTTTTTTACAATTTTTTAACATAAATTAAATTTAATATTTAACAAATGTATACTGAAATTTGAATCTTCTGCGTTTCAATTTTCCTTCAAAATCGACACGAACTTTCCGCACGACCCAATATTTGGGTTACGTTCTCTCTAAAATGACACGCGACGCCAAGTACCTTCGATCTTCAATTTTATCCACACAGTCACAAACGTAGAAACGTGTAAAATTTTCCCTTCGCTGCAGTATAAGTAAACATCGATCGAAAAATTATCTCTATTACCGTAGCAACGACCATAATTTACTGCGTCACAGGCGAGTTGCTGCGAAACGATCGCTGGAAAAGTTGTCCCGATCAGTGCCACTGTCCACGTGTTCTTCTCTCGCGTTTTCCGCCGTTAGTATCGCGAGGATACTATTTCTTCGTCGCCGCTTTTTGCCGCGACCAGCAACGAGCTCGCGGTGAGGAAGTCGCGATTACCCCGTGATTATCTTTTAATGCCACGCTCCTGGCCACGGGTCGATCCCGGACCACCCTGAACGAGTTTAGCGCTACGAGCTCGCGTTTTTTCCCATCGATGACGCGGCAGAAAGCCACCGCGACGACGATGATGATGCTGCTGCTGCTGCTCCGTCTCCCTCTGTCGCGTGTTTCTCCGTTTCGTGGAGAGCGTGAACACGATTCGGATTGCTTTTTGCGCCGAACGGAGGAGAGTAAACAACGTTTCAACGCGAGCGTTCTTACATATTAGCGGGAATCGTCGGAGGATCGAACACGTTAGGTGCGTGATTCGAGGGAATTGAGACGTGTCGCGTAGATTGTAGCTACGAGGAATTTTCTTTTTAATTAAAAATCTTGGTTAATTTTAGCATTTGTTACTGCAAATGAAAAGGAAATTTTCTATCTCCTTTACTTACAATTAGAACAGACGAGAAAAGTATCTAGGCACGGCTAAATTCGAAGATGATGAATTCTTTTGTAATACAAAAATCAAGATTCCGCTTTATCCATAATTTTTGTTTGAACATGCAGTTTTCATAAAAAAATATTTTAAACATATTGTTTAAACAAAAGGATTCTTTGGAAAATGGTATGCGCCATTAGATTCGTCGTAAAAATAAAAACACTAAATTGTTCTTGTGACAATGTTCGAACTCTGTCTACGTTATTCTTCGTCCCTTGAAACTTATAAATAATCCTGTGATCGCTTTAGAGCTCTAATAGTTTGTGATATCTTAGTAAGGTTCTATAAAGCTAATTGCTAACTAGTGGATCACATCAAAAGCATACTTCAAAGTACAAAGCATATAAATGACACAAAAGAAAAAAAGAAAAACGAATGTCACGCACAGTAAAATTAAAGCGAACGATAATTGGCTTGAAAATGAAACTCGACACAGATGAAAAATAGGAAAAAGGACGACCCTCGGGGTAAAGGTTTCGAGCAACGACACGGTTCGAAACGATTAGCATCGAACTAGAAACGGTTTTTCCCGACGGTAGCCAATGATAATTACCGAAGATAAATGAAGGGCCACTTTCTCGAGCTGGTGTATAGCCATCGGTCACACGGAAGTAACACGGAGCTACAAAGAGGACTAAAACGACTTTCGGGCCAGATGACTCGGCTTTCGACGTCTGCTCAGTTCTGCTCGTCTCGCTTGCCAAGTGCTTCTTTCCAAATAGCCACAATTTTTTCAACCGTGTTGTCATTGCTTTCTTTCTTTAGAGAAAAAGGAATTGCTATTTTGGCAATAGTCACAATCTGTATAAAATCACTTGCTACAGTAATCAAAAAACGGCGAAAATTCCTTGACAACGCGTGTCGATGTCAAAACTTTGCTACACGTTGTATTCTACGTGATTCATTATACTCGCAGCAAGAGTAAAATAAGCAGAAGAAGAAACGTGAACGCTGGAGCCAAAACATGAAACTTCCATCGAAGAAATATTAATAAAAGTGCAAAGAACTTTCAGTCGTGAAATAGTCGTGAAAGAATCGTTCAAGTTCAACTTTTTCACACAACGGCTTGACAAATTGCTTCTGCAACAGAAGAAAGAGGAAAGACGAAAGAGAAGATCTCTGAAATTGGTTCATTTTAAATTTAATGTAAAAATCTCTATGAAAAATTGCAAACTAAAAGTTCTACTATCGTGAGTAAATCAAATTTCGAATTAATAGTTACTACTATTAACGAAGAGAAAATAAAAAAAGGAAAGAAAAGGGGAAGACGTCTGAAACTTCTCTCTTTTAAATTTATAAAAATTTCCATGAAGAATCGCAAACTGTTTCTACCGTTAACAAAGAAATTTTCGAAATTTTCTACGAAAAACTAATCACTGACGCTGACGAAGAAAAAGAAAGAGAAGAGAAATGTTTTTTTACAAAAAATTAAAATAACCTAGTCGCTGCCGTTAACCACTTGCGCTGGCAACTGATTGCGGACCATAACGAGTGACCATCGTATACAATTTATCGCTTTTTTTTTGAACTGGTCGGTGTAATAATATCACTGGACAGAAATTATCGAGGAGCAATAAACTTATCATTTGTTTTGCTTGGCTTACACTTAACTATAACTTAAAACTGAGAAAATATTGCAATTTTTAAACAAAAAATTCTCGAAGTGCGTGGCACGTCGTTCCAGCGCAAGAGGATTTGAGAAGAAGGAAAATCTCTGAAATTGCTTGAAAATTCTCTACGAAAAATTATAAATCAGTCACTGCTTTGTTCTACCGTTAACGAACAAAGAGAGAGAGAGAGAAGAAGAGGGAGAACGAAACAAAAAAAAAAAAATGAAAGAGCGGTAGGTGATGGCGCGCGATCGGGCAGCGTGAGCACAGTGAAATTGGCCAAGACTCGGCCGGCCTGGGATTGCGTAACGCGACACGTCGAGAAGGATACAGAGCGTGGCGAGGACGAGGAAAGGCCCAAAGTACGTGTCGTGGTTTTCGAGATGTCGCGCCGGCTTAGCCGGGACAAACGGCGACGAAGAGCCGCGGACTTGTCCGCCTCACGCTTCGATGGTGAACGACAGAAAACTGCTGCTCCTCCTGCTCGTCAACCCCCTTTTTGCTTTTCACCGCTTCCTTCGCCTCTGCATTTTTTCCCTACCTTTCCGGCCTCGCCTTTTTACCTCGCTTTTTACCGCGATCGACACACGCCGCGTGCATCCAACGACAACTACGCCTACTACGCGGGTTTTGAATTCGAAATCGCGAGAAGAATGTTTATTTCGCGAAGAGAGTTAAATCTGTCTACAAAATTGACGTCGTAATGGATATATCAAAATACCAGATATTTGGTTACACGATAATTGCACTTAAAATCGTTCAATTACCAATATTATTCAGTTATTCGTACTCTGTATTGTATTGTATTAGCGCACGTACTAAAAATTTAACTATGACAATAACTTTAAGCTTTATTTCGTAATAATCTAGTAAGGTATGGTATAATTCGAAACATGAGTCAATATATAATCCTACGTCACATTTCTCCTTTTTTATTGCGTTATGTTTCCTGCGCACTACATATTCGTGCCTTTTTGCGATTAATTTTGTGATTAACACCTTTTTCATTTTAAGGGTATCAAATGAAAAAAATAAGTGGATGTAAAATAATCGTATGACTAACGGAAGATGTAATTTTTGAATCAGAACTCACGTCTCGAACTAACGTCTCGATCCAATATTTCTTTTTATTGCAATTACCGCCAATAACAATTCCAGCGGATCGAAATGAGTTGAGCGTCCATAGGCGGAAACTTAATAACCAAGATTCGTGAAACTCGCTGAGACAAATCTCTTTGTCCCACGTTTGAAAAATGCTTCGCTTAAATATCTTAATCAAATTAATTAAATTAATCAAATTAATCGCGGCAATTCAAAGGGATTCAAAGTTCCCGCGCGGAGCGGCGAGAGTGGCGAACAACGATGTCAAAAGACAGTTTCAGATTCGGCAGAGACCGGGAGAGATCGAACTTGCCAATAGCTAAAAGGGGGAGAGGGAAGGTGAAGTTTGGACGCGGTGAAGTGGCGCCGCGGAAATTCGTCGGCCGGAAGCGGCCTCGGGTTCCAGGGGGTCTGGGTTTAATTATTCGGGAAAGCCAAAATCCCGGAAAGGTGTGACTGGCGCCGGGCGAAAATGTGTTTATTCGGGTTAACGCCGTTGCGAGGAACGCCGGCGTGTAAACGGGGGGCCGAAAGCGCGGCGCACAACGAAATGAACACAGAGGCACGCTAATTAATATTTACCCTCCGACAACATCACGCCGCCATTGCGTTGCCTCGCCTCGTCTGGTCTCGCGTCCACCGAAAAATAACTCTCCTCTCTCTCTCTCTCGAACAAAGGAAAATTCTCCTTTCTATGTAATTTGCTATCCACCTTTTGCGTCGTTGTTCTTTGGCTTTTCTGGTTTTTTCGCTTTTTCGGCCAAGTTGCTCCGCGGTGGATGAGAGACCAGGAGCAACGTGCTTTGAGAGGGTGCGCGCGCTGCTCTCGGCGTTGTTTGTACTTTGTTGCAGCCCGTAATTTCCACGGAACACACAGAGCCGAGTTTTGAACGAAGAATCTTTACTCGAAAATTTCGAACGGATTTTCCAACAATAAGTCGACGGCTTGGTCACTGCGTCGTTTCGCTTCGCGCATCTAACGTGACGACGATTTATCGTATCGATGTATTTTAATCGCGCGAAGTCAATCGAAAGGAAGTTTCTTGTCGTAGCGTGAGAAAAAGAAAAGCAGAGAAAAAAGAATTCCTCGCGGGGAAGAACGATAAATTTCGGGGCGGAATATTCGAAAGGTTCGAGAGGTTCCCCGTGTCGATTTCGCTTTGGTGGCGCCATGCGTGAGCCGGCGCGGCGGAGGGGCCGCGTTCGCCGAAAGAATTCCAGGAATTCCCGTCTCCTCGAACACGGAGGAATTCTTCGCGCGGGCCGGACCACTTTTGCTCCGACGACCCTTTATTTTTCCTTTCCTCCAGCCGCTCCTTTTGTTTCCTTTTTTTCTGCGGGCTCGCGCGCCCGACACGCGCGGAATCGTCACGGAAACTCGCGGGAACTCGCCTCGCAGGGAAATCTCTCTCCTCGCCAGAGGAGACGAGCCACGAGCCGCGCGTTCTTTCGTTTCGTCGAACGCGTTATGAAAACAGCAGTGACAATCTCTTTGTCAAACTCCGAAAGTCCTCCGAAAACTCTGAAATCGCTACCTTTGAGATTTCTTGCCGGTTCTCGCGTTAGATTCAAGTTTTTCTGTTTTTCACGCAAGATGTGCTCAACGTTTAAATTGATCGATCAGCAAGTGACTAAAACTAAGTCTAATAACGTTACCACTGTGTATTTAACAATCATTTTTCCCACAAAATTACCGCTACTTAAAAATCATTTGTTAAAATCCAGATATGCCGAAAGGAAAGTCAGATTCGTTTAATTCTTCTTCATCCTTGGAGAAACTATCCTCGACACTTTTAATTCAACGAACGCTAAATTCAATCGAGTTAATCAAACAGGTTAACCAAACTCCCCGAGCTTGACAAATTCCTTGGAACCAATGAAAACGTCCCTCGTTTCAACCGAAACCTTTACCCTCCCCAGAAACACACACTCGATCGTCCCTCCGACTCGTTAAGGACCAACGTCGTGTTGTAGATTCCAGTTCAATAAATTCCGAGGATTTACTCGGTATTTCTTCAGTTTCAAACCAACTTGGTAACATATTCATGACGTTACAACGTCGACTGGAAATTTTTACGCAAACTCTAGACGGATTGCTCCGTTTGTCGCTCCAATATCGAATTCATTCGCTCGCTACGCGGGCCCCTAAACGTGTCAAATTCCGCGATCTGGTTTTGAGGAGAATTGCAAATTTTCGACGGGCAAACGTCTCCTCCGAAATTGCCGAGGCACAGTTCCTTGGCAGCGGTAGGATCCAGCGTGTGGGATTAAACCAGCCCCTGCCGCGATTCTTCCACCCCGCCACCCCCTCTCCGCCTCTCGGCGATGCATCTCGTGCAGCGTGATCCTTCTGGAACCGGCGTGCAAAAAAGGAGCATAAGGAGCACAGTTTCCACGGTGGAAGGGACTGCGTGTCTGTCCTTCCACAGGATACACAGGTTCCCTGTCTCTCTTTCACCCTCTCCCCACCCCCGGTCCCTTAAGCCGACCACGTAGTGGGAGCGACGACCGCCTCCAGAAACGCCCTTCTTACCTCCCCGACGCATATGCTGCGTCGTATGTGCAATATGTGCACGCGCATGCACGTCTCCCCTTTTTGAGACTCCGACGGTGTGGTTCCATGATCCGTGTGTGTGTGTGTGTGTGAGTTTGGAGCGTTCACATAGAGCGCGAGCGCGCGATCCGAGAGAGTGGGGTGGATTATCGTCTTTGTCGTCTTCTCAGCTCTTTGTTAACAAGCTTTGCAAATCGGTCTCCCCTTTGGTTTTCGTCTTCTTCTTCTTCTTCTTCTTCGTCTTCGTCTTCTTCTTCTTGTCATCGTTATTTATTATGATTATTTTGGGTTTGAAGTTTTGGTCTTCGAGCACAGGGCTGACGCAAAATGATGTTTTTTTCAGTTGTAGGGTAGGTTTTCACCGACTATTTCGAGAGAAGGGTGCTGCTGTCTTGAAGTACTAGTTTCTGAGAAGTGATGAGTTTTTGATGATCTTGAGAATTTTGAAAGAACGATGGTGTCTTTGTGGTGCGGATAGGGTGAGTGGCAGTTCTGAGGAGAAGACGCGGCACCAAAATTTTCAGGAAGCTTCGGGAAAGTTTACTCCGTCTGAATTTTGAATAATTCGAGCTTCAAATTAGGGAGAGAAAAATTGTTTCTCCAAATATTTTCCCCGGCAAGGTAAGTGAGACGTAGTTTTAAACGACTCTTGGGATCTAAAACTTCAAGAAACAAAATATACGGAAAATCTGTAATAAAGTCTCCCGTATGAAAATTCCAAGGCTACCAAAGTAGGTGTTCTTTCTTTCTCAAAGCTCTTTGCGCCTCTTTGACAATTTCGAGCTGACAATTAATTTTACAAGAAGAATTAACAAGGGGTGTACGACGCACCGACGGTTGAAGAATCCTCCCCGCCCCCGAGTTACAAGAAACTTTTCCACGTTGTTTCACCGGGATAAAAGCCCGCGGCTTCCTCCAGAATTCCTTTCTTTCTTCTTTTTCTTTTTCTTTTTTTTTTTCTCCGTTTTCGACCCTCGCCGCCGCGTTTAGAATTATTCCAGGCGAAGCGGCCGGGACTTTAGCGTCAGTTGTTTGCGAAAACATCGTCAAGGATGGTAAATTACCTCCTAGAATCCCTCCTCCGAGAAACAACTCTCTCGGAAACATCTTCTTACCGAGGCGAGAGCCGAGAGCAGCCGCGAGACGGAACAAAGCTTCCGAGGTACTCCAAATACTCCTCGCGAGGTCTTCCAATTTTTTATCATTTTTATCTTCAAAGTTTCATCTCATTTTGCGCGGCCAACATCCAGCATTGTACTTTTCCTATTTGCGAGAATCTTTGATCAACTCATCGGTGGATTTTTTATTCTTTCGTACTTTTGCTTCTCTTCGAGAACGAGGAGAAACAGGAGAATTCGTTAGAGCGTTGATCAATTGCTGAAATTTTTCCCTACAAACTTATATTTTCTAACCGTGCGATCGAAACTAGCACGAGCCTAAAAATTCTTTCTCAAAAAGTTCCAGATATTTTCTAGAACTGAACCACGTGCCTTCCGTTCGTTCACTCGAAAGCGGACAAAGATGGAAAGATTAGTCGCGTTGTTAATCAGTTCTTCGCAGGAATCGGGCAAAGGAAGAAAAAGTCGGGAGCGTGGGACCAAAGAGAAATCGTCGGTTCAATTTTCCTGGCCGTCGGAAGTGGGTTGCAACCGGGGGGCGGGGGGTAAGGAGAAAAAAAAAGAGTCGCAGGAAATTTCCGCGTTTCACCTTTGAGTCGTCCGTTTTCCCTTTTTTCCTCTCCTCTCTCTTTTCCTTCTTTTTTCTTTTTCTTTTCTTTTCTTTTCTCTTTTTTTTTTTTTAAATCCTCGTTTTTCCAGAGTTTTTCGTCGCGTGTTCGACGATCTTCAAACGCAAAGGCGATGCGAAACGCAGCCACCGCCAAAGCTCCCGGGGCTCTTTTCTTCGAGACAACCTCGTTAAGGAGCACGCGTTTCTTTCCCTAATTAGTACCCCACCCCCTCCTGTCCCGCGTCTTTTGTTCACTTTCGTCGAGCTCTCGTCCGACGAACGTTCGATCATTCTGATGCGTCTCTCAGACGACGTGATCCTGACGAAAGTCGCCTCGAGCCTCTCTGATCTTTTTATTCGCGAGAAGGAGCGAGAGTTTGAGAGAAAGAGAAACTATATCAAACTGTGTCACTGAGAAAATTTAAATTATCTTTACACCGTTCGAAACGTTTCTTCGGAATTATTTTACAACCCTTGGATTTAGAATTTAATTTGAGATAGCACAAGGTGTTAAACAGAGCGAAAGTGAAGTCTTACAATTCTCTTTCTACTCGTAAAAAGTTACAAAAAAGGTAAACGCACAGGCTCTTCTAAAAATCTCTGGTTATTTTACATTTTAGCAATCGCTGAAGTAACGCGTTCAAAAAACCGACCCTTACGTTCGCGTGGAAACCTGCCGAGAGAGATATTCGCGCTCCACTGACGGAAACATTCCCACGAGCTTCCTACCAGTTACACCAGTCATCCCCCAGACACTTTACATTTACAAATCCGAAACCTAAACCAACGAATCCTATCCAATTATCATTTCTACCAAAAAGAAAGAAGAAAGAAGAAAGAAGGAAGCAAAAAAGAGACACTCGTCCCAAAAACCTACATCCATCGGGAGAGCATTCTACATCTCCCGAAATTCCAGTTCCTCCATCCCTCTGCCAAACGTACGTTCTCACCCCCCGAGGAAACCCAACCCCGGTGAAATCCTCTTACAATTCGTCCGGCGACGAATCCCATCCCCCTTGTACCCACCCCTGACACATGTAAAACCGTTCGGAAGAAAAGCGGTTTCTCTCTCGCCATTGCAGATCGGAAGAAGATCCGGCGGGAATCCATCAGCATCGTCCGTTAACGCCGAGGGGTTGTTGCTCGTGTTTGCCGGCCAGGAAAAGGAAGAGGGAGAGAGGAACGTCGCGACTCTCGATTGGGCGAGAAGACAGATCGCTCGGGATCGCCTCGCAGCCTGTTCGATTCTATTAAAACCGTCCGACGGGGAAAATTCCGCCGCCCCTTTGCCCCAAGACAGATTCAACTGCGGTTCCAGCTCCGGTTCCAGCAGCCGGTTATAGGCTTTTCCGAGTCCGACATTGTGTCGCGAGGGTTTGTGTGGCTTCTCGCTCGGTTATTAATGGATCCACTGTGAAAGAGAGGCCAGGACAACGTGTTTCCTCCTTCTTTTCTCTTTACTCGGGGAGGGTGGACGGTTTTCGTATTTTTTGGTATTTTCCGAGGGAGGTTTGGGAGGTTTGTCAGTGGAACGAGGTTTCCTAGGTTTCCTAACGTGGTGGTGGCTCTACGTCTTTATTTTCGTTTGGAAAGCAGAGCGGAGAGAAAACGGTGTTTCGGTAGTTTTCCAAAGGGATTGAGATTTTCGTTCCCTGGAGGGAAGTTTCTTGGATTTTAACTAAGACAAGTAGATAAGTAGATAGCGAAGTAATCTCGTTGAGTGAAATTTACTGCAGTTGGATATTTTGATATATTAAAATGAGAATTATAGAAATTTCTCGTATTTTCTTAATGGAGATAGAGGCTGGAAGAAGAGAACTCTTCAAATTCTTTCAAATTGCTACGAAAAATGACTTTGGGCGTTTTCTGGAGGGGTTGGAATTTCTGTTAACAGTATTGATAATATAGACAGCAATTTTACCCGCCCCAGTTTGATACTTTGACGTGCCCTTGTTATTGAAAATTGTGATTGAAAAGCTGATTTCGCATATTTTCCAGCGGGGTTGGAATTTCTCTTAACGGAGATAGAGAACTCTTCAAATTGTTACGAAAAATGACTTTGGGAATTGAAAAATGAATTTTCTGTCAACATCATCGATAACACAGTCGAGCGATTTACTTCAGTTTGATATTTTTTACCTCAGCACTAAAATGAATAGACTCTTATTTCTAAACTGTAATTGCAAAAACTGACTTTGCGTGTCTCTTCCAGAGATTAGAGTTCGAATTTAAGAATCCCTCAAATTTCACAGGTTCCGATCAATTAAGAAAAAATTACTGACAGACGTGAAACTTTGAGTAAAACTTGGTTCAGTTTACAGTTACAGTTGGTTCGGTCTCGCAGAAATTACCCGAAACTGAAAGTACTCGACGTTCGAGTACATTTCGATTTCCAACGAGGGGAGCGAAAGAGCTTTTCCAGCGCCACCCCGTCCATCGAAGACACGGTCTTTACACGACAGCCGACTCGTTGCCGGATAACATTCAGCCAGCTGACATTCTAATTCACGATTTATAGCGGCGCGTGTCACCTGTCGAGCTTCTTCGACCAGAGACGACACGATCGAACCGGAGGCAACAGCTGCCGCGGTTTTGCTTGCGCGTTTTCGATCACTGCACGCTGTATCGCTTTTCCTTTCCTTTCCTTTCCCTTCCCTTCGCGAAAGAAGCGTCGGCGGTGTGACAGCTGTCAGTCACCCGTCGTTTTCGATGAGCCACGAAATGAAAGAGAGAGAGAGAGAGAAAGAGAGAGAAGCGTTACATACAGGAGGCTCAAGCCGCTGACCGCGAGGTCAGCCTGACGGTTCCGTGTTCCCACTGTAATTTCGTGGCGTGCGCGGTGGCCTGTTAGACTTCCGTGCCGCGGTCAACTCGCCCAGATAAAGAGAGAGAGAGAGAGAGAGAGAGACACGTTCTCTGTCTCTGACTTCTGTCCGTGCGGGCCGCTTTCGCCTGCAATTTCGCGGGCCAAACCGCCAAATTTGGGTCACATTCCCTGATTATTTTCCGTTCTGTCCGTAGAGCATTTGCCGATCGATTCTCGAATCTTCACATACATCGGTCATTGGTTTGATAATTTCGTTGATGAAGAATTAATCCGCGAAGGATATTTCTGAAGAGTACAGACTGACGTTGAAATTGTCATTCAGTGTAGAGATTCAAGTAACACAGGAATCGTAAGTTACGTGAATTGTTCCTGCGTCATCTTTTAAAAATTCCAAGAACTCCATTAATCAACTATCACGACTGTGACAAAAACTTGAACTCAGAGAAACAAGAGTCTGCAACGCAACAAAGAATACAAGCTTCTATTTACCTGTCGAAGAATCGCTCAAACCTCCACATTTTGATTTCGCGTGATTTGGTTTGGTTTGATTTGGTTTGATGTGATTCAATAATTTCATCGACAAAGAATCAATCCGCGGAGAATATTTCTGAAGAATACAGACGTTGAAATTATCGCCAATGTAGACTACCAATCGTAAGTTATATAAATTTCTACGTCATCTTTTAAAAATTCCAAAAACTCCATTATTCAACTATCACAATTGTGACTAAAACTTGAACTCAGAGAAACAAGAGTCTGCAACGCAACAAAGAATACAAGCTTCTATTTACCTGTCGAAGAATCGCTCAAACCCCCACATTTTGATTTCGTGTGATTTGGTTTGATATTTGGTTTGGTTTGGTTTGGTTTGATGCGATTCAATAATTTCAATTTGAAGTTGTCGTCAACGTAAATTGAGATCAATGTAACAAAATCACGAGTCGCGCGAAAGATTCGCAAAGAATTATGAATCGAGTTTCGACTACTCCAAAGATATTTTTAACTCTGTCAACCACACGCATCGAGAGGGCTGTGCGGTTGCAGCAGCGGGCCGCAACAGCCCTCAGTCGTTAATCAGCGCCCGCATGCACCATCGTCCTTCCTCTTGTCCTTCTTACCCTCGCCCAGCCCCCTCTCTAACCCTTTTGTCCCCTGTCGATCGTACTCGCGCGAGAAGGAGACCGTGAACAACCGCCTTTCGCCTTCGTTCGGCTCTTACATCGCCGGCCGCGCAGGTGCCGGCCGCGCATTAGCATTCGACACGTGCGATTCCCCGGATATCGAGAGCTGGTGGCCAATTTTTCGAAAAATTTCCAACAATCGTTCAAACACCTTCGTGTTTGCGAAAGTTTCACGAGCTACGAGCTACGAGCAAACAGCGCGCGTTCAACCGCGTCGTCGGGGGACTGTTGAAAAAATTGTACTTGGAAATTACACGATAGCGTTTCATCCGCCAAGCTATTAATTTGGGTACGGAAAAAATTCATTTTGTTTGAAAAGAGAACCTGTTACTGAAAGTTCGGAGCTTCGAGCAAACAGCGCGTTTGCTTAATTCGAAGCTAATTCTTCGGGAGAAACGTACAAAAAGACGTACTTCCAAAGAGAGAACTGCCTCTTGAAAGTTTCTTCGGAGCTTTGCGCGAACAACTGCTGGAACTGTAAGAAAATTATATTTAGAAAATTGCAAGATAATTTTCCGAGAGAACCTATCTCGTCAGAAAGAAGACTTTCAAGAAGATCTTACGAAGAAAACGCTGGCCCAACCTTCTGAGAGGTCTAACGAACCTAAATTTCACAGTGACGAAACGTACAATATAAAGATACATTGTGTCGTGAGTGATCGGCACTTTTTCTCTGCGAAAAGAATTACTCTCACTCGAGAGAATACGCTCTGTGCAACGTGCCTGCAAAATTTCACTGCAATTCCATTCAAACGACGAACAAAAGGCGAGCAGAAGTGACGCTGATAAATGAAAAACACCGATTACGATCGTACAGTCGTCGAGTCGGCTGTATCGGGGATAATTGCGCGACATTGGTGTCTCCGACACCGGTTAACGAAGTGTCCAACAGGCCGCGCGCCATAAAGATTGTAATCAGTCACCGCGCTAGACGGCCGCAAGGGTTGTTAGAGCTCGGAGGAGTAGGCGCTAAACAGCAGATAATGAAACGGCTCGGCCGGAGTAATTTTATCGCGGAATTAACGCGGTTCCGATCAACCCACACGCGCATGGAAAACCCATTCGTCGTGTTCCTCGCGAAACGAATACGTCGACTTTCGTTTCATTACGCCCACGACGAGCGCGTCGTCTTCGTCGAAATCGCCATTGTTTTTTAAGTATCCCTTCAGGGATGATCCCTCTGCCAGATCACGAGAGTGATTTCGACGTGCACCTATGACGAGGCCAGACTGAGATTTATGTTGCCATTCTCGAGGATTTTGAAATGATTCGTGAAATAAAGTGTTCGAGGAAGGAATTTTTCGAATCGCCCAATTTTTGTCATTTTCGTTGGGTATTCAGATGACACCCAACCAACATGTTTAATTTCAATCATTCTTGAGGATTTTCTACATTTGAAATTACGTAAATTAATTCGAAGCAAGATAATTTGCCAAATAAAATGTTCGCGAGAGAATTTGTTTCGCGTAATTTTTGGGTTTTATTATTACTTAAACACGCCGAAGTTCAGAAGTACCATTTTTCCTTTCAAATGAAACTGGTTTCTTTTTTCCACCTATTTTTCCGATTCACGTCCAAATCGTTTGCAAACGAAAAAAAAAAAGGTTCGTTGGAATTACCGTACGTTCGCTCGAGTAACTTTCCCTAAACGCCCGGGTGTACGTAGAAACGCAAACACGCGGTGGAAGTTCACAAAGGCAATAAAAACTTACGACTAGCCACACACACTTATAAGTGACATTGATAAAAGTGACGCTTAAGAGTGGCATCGGCGTTTAATGGAACCACGTGTGCCACGCGCGGCCGACGCGCGATCGCACAAGACGCCGGTTATAGACAAATAGGTTTTCTGATTCCGCGAATCAGCGATCGGGCCGCGAAGTTTTTTAATAAGGCGTCGGTACATAGAAAGAACTAAAAGTGATTACCGACGGAGAAGCGGAAAGTTGTAAAACTGTACGTTCGCCGTTCAGTTCATTTCGCGGCTTGGAACGTTTAGAACGCGAAGCAGTGACTTTAGTTTTCTTAAACGAGTCGAATAAATATTCCATCGGCGCGTGTGTATTATGCAACCTTCGATTTTCTTTTTGTTTCAAGTGTCGTGCTTCTTTCAACGATCCAACATTGTTTAAAGGGAAAATTTCCAACTGTTCAAACTCTCGTAAATTCTCGTTTAACTTTCTCTTATTGATCAAATAAGTAATCAAATCTTGTTGCTTTGTATAGTGATATACGCATATAACAAGTACGACTTTTGAGAAGGCATCTTTTACTAAATTCTAGTTTATGTAATAATATCGTCTATAATTTATACTACATGATACGCAATAGTAATTTATAGTAACAAATCATCAGTCCAATTCGCGTAATGATAATTCTAATTTAATTTACATTTGCGCTCTTATTTATTGTAGTTCCAGATAGTACACCAAACATTCTTCACTTCAGTCTATGAAATTTATTATGTAACGTAGAATTTCATCTAATGAAACTAGATACTCTAAAAAAAAAATCTCGTTTAAATTCGAAAATTCTATCCGATTCTATACTGTGTAAGTAGAACATCCTACGCAATAGATGCGTCAAATATATTTCTGAAAATGTCTAAAATTTACCGATGACAAACAAAATATGTCCAAAGTGAAAACTCGTCGATTATTCAGTGGCAATGGAAGAACAAAAAAAAAAAAAGTTTTCTATCTGGCGAAAGAAGTGTTCCTCGAGAGGTGTCCACCCTTTTCGAACGCAGAAGAAGAACGAAGGGAACCGCGAACGCTGATGCAAACGCAATAATTACGCATATCTGGGCCCCCTCAATCCGGTCCGTGGCGTACCCGTTATGTCATTATCCCATTTATTATAACGATCAACACAGCCACCACGGACCGGATTCCACGCCCGTTTCTCGCTCGACGAACGCAAATTGCCCGGCACTGAATCAGCCCGGCGCGATGATGTCTTGATACCGAATATGCGCTCGTTAATCGAGCTATGCAACATGGAGCTATGTTCACCGAGCAAATAATAGTATTACTATTTAAATGGCGAGATAAGCAAGAGTGGCACATAAGCGAGAGTGAGTTTGATAATTTCGATAACAAAATATGCTACTTTTTACACGTCGAATAATTTTATTTATATTTGTTTTCTTTCGCTACTTAGCTCCGTAGAAGTTCGACCCACCCTATACAATATATTATAATCCACATTTATTTGACGAAATTAGAAGCAGACCTCCAAATAAATTGAATCTGCAGTCTACAATCTACAGAGTGGGCCAAAAATCACTCCCTACCAAAATAAATCCGTAATTTTTTTTTTTTACTACATTCATTTCCTTTTCTTTTATTGAAAAAGAATCCACGTTTCTTCGACGAAATCAGAGACAATCCGGCGAGATAAACCTCCAAATAAATTTAATCAACAATCTGCAAGAAGTTCTTCGTGCTCGATTTAATCTGCAATCTTTAAACTTCAAACAAATCGGGCAATTTCCAAATTCGAAGCGGATCGAGCGATCAGCCACTGAACGAAATCAAATGAGCGAGAGAGAGAATCATCTGGTAGAAAGTTTCCGAAATGTCATCAATCGCGTTTGAAGAGGAACGACAAGGGGAAGGGTTTACCCTCCCTTCTGGCAGACAAACGTAGTGGTTGTGAATCGTTTGGCATGACCACATTCGGCACTCCTGCAGATTTCCCTCGGGGACGCCTCTCTCTACGGTAACGATCGCGCCCGCGCGAATTCTGCGGCAGATTCTAACCGGAACGACGACGACGACCGTGGCGGTGGCGGTGGCGGCGGCGGCGAAGGGGTGGATTTCACGAGGTTCTCTCGTTCACACGTTCCTTTCTGCCTCCGGTGAATTTGCACGTCCCTCGGCTCTGATTATATCCGAATAAAAGCCCCCCCTTTTTTTTTATCTCTTTTCGTTTGTTTTCTTCCTTATATCCCTCTCTTCTTTTGGGGGAGGGGGAAGCTTTGACTCGCGTCGAATGATTTTTCGTTCAATTCGGGGAAACTCACGGAAGAAATTCTCCGAAACTCGCGACGTGTTTTTACTTCTTCACTTTTAACGAGATTTGTTCTTTTTTTCAAGACACCTTTTACTTGAGATTGTAAAAAGAGTATTTCGTATTACGAAAAAGGTTTATTTCAGAGAATACAAATCGCAATAATTCGGAAATGTTCCAACAAAGGGAGGAATTTTCTTAACCACTTGCGCCGGCAACTGATTGCGGACCATAACGAGTGACCGAACCGTACACGTACGATAATTCGTCGCTTTCGTTTTGAACTCGTCGGTACGATATCGCTGGACAGAAATTATTGAAAAGTAATAAATTTGTCATTTGTTTTACTTAAATATACTTAAAACTGAGAAAATGGCAAGTGGCAAGAGGTTAAAAATTAAAAAAAAAAGGAAGGAACTTTGAACTCGCTCCAATGTGAAATTTCGATCGCTGCAACTGACTTTCTCAGTACTCTTCGCCAGAGCAAATGTCCGAAAATTTGCTCGCCAATGTCGATCGAACAACATACGTGGACGTGGCGGCGTTGCTAGTCGGAAATCAGAGAGGGTGTAGGAGGGAACGGTGTAGCAATGGCGCGTGCAACACGCTCGCGAGGAGTGCAGGACACGCGAGTGCGCGCAACACGAATCGGATCGGTGTTGGTCGCACGGCGAACAGCAAAATGGCCCCCGACCACGGTCGAAGCTCACACGAATGACGCCTCGACGCGCACGCGATTCCGTAATGAGACAGCGTGTGCTTGTGGGTGCGTGCACGCAACGCGGGCCGCGTGGGACGAGCGTGTAGAAACGGGAGGGAAAAAAACAAGAAAAAAGAGAGAGAGAGGGAGAGAGAAAACACGGTGAGGTCTTGTTCGACGAAAAGTAATTCGTTCTTTGCCCGTCCTTTTTTTTCTCTCTCTCTCTTTCTTTTTATTAGGATGTTTCGAGACAGGGAGAATAAAAGTAGAATTTCCTATACGCGTCTCATCAGTGCAGCGCGACTTTCGCTCGAAGTGAAATTTTCCTTTTTTTTGCTTCGTTGATTATAACGAAACGTTATCGCGAGTTTTGGAGCAATTTTTCTATTCTAACGTTTAAATAATATTTTCAAAATATCGTTGCGCTGCGTTTAAAAATCATCGTTTCAAACATGCACTGCAATTTAATTTGATGTACTATAATTCGATAATGAGAGATAATTAATAATGGATTCTAAATATTACTATGTTATTAAGTTAATAATTAAAAATAATTAATAATAGATACGTGTTTTAGTTGACAGAATCCTCGAATGATACACGTGGAGAAAGATTCTATGGACTAGGCCATAAACGTGTTCCTATGTGCGATTTTCAAATTTTTGTACTCGTATTGCAAATCGCGACATTTTCCAATATATATCAGTGTAAATGCGTCTGACGCTCACAGGAAATCCCATGAAATCAAGAAATGTAACCGAGGATTTTTGGTCAATGTTTGGTTGTGTTCTTTGTCGTTGGGGGTGGTTTCGATCGATTAACTCTGTCGTCACGAGGCAAGAACATTTTTCTTTTTTATGGACAAAGGATGTTGTTCAGTTTTGTTAGAGTATTTTTCGAAAGGTTAGTAAAGTGTTTTCTGCGAAAGAGAAGCTTTTACAGTATTGTTTCTGCTTAATAGATTTTTAGCGATGCACCAAGAATGGAGAAAGGGTAGAAGAGATAAGGATCACAGTTTCTGGAAAGAACATTAGCGTCCCATCCCTTGTGCAAACACCCTGACGTTTGTTCCATCCCAATTTTCTCAACTGTTTTCGGAATGCTGACACTGAGGAGGAGAACGAAAGACTTTTGTCATTAATAATGACTTTATAATTAACTGATTAAATTATTCGTATCATTATCGTGAAATATTCGAATGTGATTTTATACAACTTAGTGGCGAAAAAAGGAACTTATTTAATCAATTGATTAATTAATTTTACCATAAAATATTCCAATGTAATTTTGAAAACCTTGAAAAAGTGAAGAAAAGAAGAAACTTAAATTTAAAACGTTCCAAGATATTTATCGAGGTACTTAAAATCCTCCGAAATAAACGAAATTACATCACGAAGGCGAAACGACAGGAAAATCCCTCGTTTCAAACTTCTCGTCGAAGTGAAACATTCTCATCGGGTGAGAAACGCCTTCTCGAGACCGAACAACTCCAGCAATAAAATCTCGGAACGCAAAACTAGATATACTCGCTTCAATTTTTTTCATCAGCGACGAGGCTAGTTGGTCCCGCGCTCGAAACAATTTCGATCACGGCAGTCACCGATCGGGGGTGAATCGGGGGGGCAGAGAGGAAAAAATCAAGCCCGGTACAGAGGGATGGCGATGGAAGACTAAGCGACATGTCGAACGGTAGAAACAGAAAGAGAGAGAGAGAGAGAGAGAGAGAGAGAGAGCACAGGTGTGTAGCTACACGCTAAGCAAATCACGGCTAGAGGGAAAAAAACGGGAGCGTGCAATTTCCCGAGCGGCATCCGGCCAGACTCCTCTCGCGGCTACGAAGCTTTTTTTCGCTTGCTCGCTCGCTCGCTCGCTCGCTCCGGCTTCGACATACTGGATAATTAAAGCTGCGAGGCACGTTTGATCCAGTTTCGCTCGATTTGTCCGTCCGCGCTGATTGTTTCCCGTTTTAATTTTCGGAATATTGGAAAAAGGATCCACGGCTGGTACCCGCGCCACGGCAAATGGACATTAAAACTGATTTTCCCTCTCTCTTTCTCCTGCTGGATCAGTTTTTTTTCTTTTTTCTTTTTTCTTTTCCTATCTATATTATACATGTACAGGGTGGCCACTGAAAGACTGAAGGGTTTGAAAAAGTCATAGCTTGTGCATTTCTAAAATGGTGGTCATTTCGGGGACACTGAAGAAAAATCCGTTAATTATATTTTCAAATAAAATAGTAAAAAATTTAAAAAACACGTGTTTGTAGAAGTTATTTTTGTTTCACGTCATTCAGTCTTTCAGTGACCACCCTGTATATATACTTTTCCCACCTGTTTGGTTCGGTTTGAAGGGTTTTTCATTTCTCGAACTATTTTCTCTCGTTGGCGTTCTGTATTTTCGAGAGCGTGATACATTTTTCTAGTTTCGAAAGCACGGTACATGGTTCATGACACGTTTCTCTGGTTCGATTTCGAATTTTTTTTTTTTGGGGGGCCGCGAGTATAGAAAAAATTCAGATCCTTGCCGAATTTAATATCCTTTCAGCTACAGTGTATCTTGAAATGCGAACGTAGACCGAGTCGAACGAATTGTAGACACTTTTTCCAATACTCGTGCTCGCTGACTGCTGGAAATATTCAAAAACAATTCTACCAACGTGTACTCGCCATTCTCGAAGGAACTCGTGCAAACGACTTTCAAATTTCTTCGGGAAAGCAGTGTAGCAGTTCGGTGAGACGGAGAGATTCGCGTCTCGGGAAAATCCCGAGAACAGACGAGGAAGCGGGATGTTGACGAGAGGAGCGGAGACAGGCGGGGATGGGCCAGGCGTGGCGACGTTGGCCCTTTTGTCGAGGCACTCGAAAACGAGGAGTCGCTCGGATCTTCTTTATGCCGGCGGTCGGCCGATCTCGGCTGAAAGGACAACCGATGCTTGCTCGCGGTGCGGATTAAACGCGGAGATCAAGTATTCTTGATAAAGGCGGCAGCGGGTCAAGTGGCGCGGAGAAACGACTAAATCGAGGGAAAACCAGAGGCGACACCGTGGCCTCCTCTGTTGCTTCCTCTCATTCTCAAACCAACTCGAACCGTCTCGTTGCTCGCGAATTTCGCCAATCGTTTTCATCAAAGGAATTCGTTTCGAAATTATCACACGGTGAGATAGAAAAACGAGTGCACGTGGTGTAAAATGATCGTAGGAATGTATCACGCAGTTTGTACAAGTTTGAAGTCGCGTAAGTTGCATACTAAAATTTGAAAAGGTTTGCTCGTTTATTGATTATTGACTATACTTTATTATTAATTACACGTTATTGTACTCATACGTTACTTTCAATGTTAGCAGCTTGCAAACATAACCAAACACAAGCAAAAGTCATCAGTTGTCACAGATTTTTACGAAATCATCGCACCAAAGATATTTACCACAGAAGTAATGGAAATTTGTTTATTGTCTGTTGAAAATATTCGTCTCAGAGTGTAGAGACAATTTTTTTAGGAAACTACGTGATCAAATTTTCGTTACAGACGACAATTACGAATGACTGAAAATGTTTTTTCTCTTTTTATTGCCGATAATCACTGACGAGGAAATTCTATTTCGGTCGTTTGTGGTAATTATCGATAAGGGATTTTATTTATCGTGGTCACTTGTGAGTTATCGACTCCATTTTGGTCGTTTGTAACAGCGTAAAGTGACTCAAATGAATTCCCCTATATTCGTCTATAATTATTATCAGCAAATCGAAAACTGTGCTTTGGTTAAAAAAAAGTAATCGTTGTCCCACGACTGTTTCCCAATTCTAGTTACAGTAGCAATTGAACTGAAAAATTCCTCGAATTTGATCGTTAAGTCAAAAGAGAATTTTCCGACTGATTTGAAACCTGATCAATCGGTGGAGTTCCACCGTAATCATTAAATGTACGTTCAAGCATTCGCCAGGCACTCGAAAGAAAAAAAAAGAAATACTCGAAAAGTATCCGCCAAATAACCATCGAAAAACCCTCATACCCCAGGGTAACAAAGAAAACTGGTCGGGAAGCAAACTTCATCGAGAGTCTTCCACGAGGAATTGACCAAATATTCAATCCATTAACCCAGAAAACACGCTCGAGGACGAGCATTCCCGGAACATTCCCACGCGCTTTGGAAAACCAAATTCACGAAAGCTTCTCCTTCAAAAAGGAAAATGAAGAAGAAAAGAGAGAGAGAGAGAGAGAGAGAGAGAGAGAGAGAGAGAGAGAAACGGGAGCAACAGGAGCCGGCGGTATTTCCCGGTGTTTGCTGACCCCGTGGTCCTTTAGCCGGAGCTGTGTTTGCTCGTGTGCCCAGGGATCTGAAGACGAGCACTCGAGGAGAAGCCATCTCTCGAAGGACTCGAGCGCCGAGTCGAGTGTCTCTGATTTTTGTTTGCCGCGACGGGATTTTCCCCGACAAAGGGAGAGAGACCGACTCGACTCGGCTTGGCTCGAGCCGAGGAGATTACCGATCTGTCCGCACCCCTCGTCCCGAACGCTGTCCGCGCTAATTTTCCTGCTTTCTGCCTGGGCCTGCCCGGGAAAATTAGGGAAACGTCAGCAGTCGAGTCGTGGCACCTGCGATTGTTTCTCCTCGACTCGCTTTCTCCGACGATTCGCCCTTTTTCTTTAAGCGGTTCGTCTCGTGGTCGAGAACTTGCTTCAGCCGGACGCTTTGGTACAGCTGCAAGATGCAACGACTTTCTTAAATTGAATAAATATTCATATTTTAATTGTTAACCTTCGCTTAACGAGACAACAACAAAATTGTTGAACGTTTAATGCAGTATTCGTGTATTCGTCAGTCGGGAAATTGTTGTTTCACGAAAAGCAGAAGAGAAAGTGGAAATACGTAGATCGGAAAGGATTAAACTTTTTACTTTTAGAAACGAAAAGAGGGGGCGCCTAATGTGCCGACCTAATATGCCCCCGACAAAGGGGGTGGAAAACCCCCTAAATATAAGAAAAAGAAGTTTCAGCTAGCAACGCGTCTGTGAATTAGCCAAGATAGAGATCCAGCAGCTGACGGCCGCCTCTCTTCAAAGCCTTCTTCCGCCCCACATCTCGCGAACCAAAGCGAGCACTTCAGCACCGTGCGCTCCTACTATCGTCGAATGTTCCCCGAATTCGGAAAGAGTTGACCGGCTCCGGCAACCCTCTTACACGTTTTCTGGGCTCGTGCACAGAGCTCTGGATGAGGCGCAAGTGAACCGTGGTTAACACGGTGGTTACCCCCGGCCCCGTTTAGGGCCCGCGTCGACTGGAAAATGGAAAATAGAAAAAGGGAAAGAGAAGAACGGAGAGAAACAGGCGGTGTTCCATGGTGAGCGAAAGAAGAGATTCGCATCGAATTTGTCATTCATTTATTTTGATTCGTTGACGACTTCCACTTTGACCGCTTCTCGTTTCCAAAAAAGCTGAAGAAAATTCCAAGAAAAATACCTGGAAAGTATTACCAATGTACTTAGAAAGTTATTGCTGGTACTGAGAAAAGGATCAAGCTAGCAAGGTCGCACATTGCGACAAGTGAGAAAGAAGAAACAGAAAAACGCACGAACAATCCAAATCTTCCCACGAAAGAAGAATCTTCTTCTAAAAGAAGAACGCTTTTAAAAATTTCCCTCCGGTCTCGATAAATCGGAAAAATCGCAGCGAGAGGGCCTCGAGAAACTAAAAAAGCTCCGGTGGCGTATTGGCACGCAGCAATAAGAAGAAAATCAGAACGATCGCGAGAAGAGAAGAGAGGAGAAGAGGACAACGAGAGAGCCGGGTCGAAGGGATGAGAAGTTGGAGGACGCGAGGAGGAAGAGAAAGGCTGTGCTGGTCGTAACAAAGGTCGGGCTGTGCCAGCCATTGACATCGCTCTGGGCCCCGGCCTGGAGGACTAGATTTCACGAGCCAGCGATGCAGGATCCTTCAAAGGACGCCGACACGCCACTGCCGCAAAAAGGATTCGCAAAAAAGGAGAACGGTGCGCAACGTCCACCAGGCAAAAGGGGGAGCCCGGGGAACGGTGCTGTGGCCGCCTGAAAGAACCAGGCTTCTTTGCTTCGACGCTGGCTTCCGCAGACGCTCGGATCTCTCCCTCTCCTTCTTCTTCTTCTTTTCTTCTTCTTCTTCTTCTTCTTCTTCTTCGTCTTCTTCTTCCTCTCTCACGGAGGAAACCACTATCGAGAGACCACTGTATGTATATGTAACCGTGGAGAGGAAAAGAGGGTGCAAGGGGAGAGGCTAATAGAGAGGAGAGAACCGGGCCACCACCATCGGGGGCACCACCGGCTGCTGCAACTACTTGACGCCGAAATCCATCGCGATAACTTAATCCCCCGCGGGACTTTGGCCAGAGAAATCCCATGGGATTGGTTAATTCGAGCGATTTTTGGATTTTCTAGGATCTAGAGGGCCGGTGAAGTGGTCAGATTCATTTTGGAGGGTTGAAAGCCGAGAGAGATTGACTTTCACGACAGCAGATTAATTTGCAATAATTATTAAGGTTGGCTTAAATCGGGTGATTTTTGATAATCTCGAGATGTAGAGGGAATGGTGCGAGTAAAGTGAAAAGTTCTTGTTTTCTTGGGTGCAAGAGGAGAGACTGACTTCATAGGTCTGTAGTAATTACTAGCAGCGGATTAATTGGTGTTATTTGTAATAATTATTGAGGTTAGATTAATCGAATGATTTTTGGATTTCAAAATGTAGAGAATGATAAGAGTGAGGTGGAAGGTTTCCTTGGATGCATTACCAACAATAGATTATGTAATTGATGTTATTTGTAGTAATTAGAAAACATTTTCTCTTTGATTGAAACTTTTACCCGAAGGAAGACAAAATCCAAATTCATTTCCTCTTCCTTGAAATTCATACCCTGACATAAAACACACACACACACACACAAAAAAAAAAGAAATATTCACGCAACAATTACGAATATTCGAACAATCAAAAACAAAATAAAGAAATTTTACATCTTCGCACAAAGAGCAGAGAATTCGCGTTGAAGTAAAAATAAAAATTCACGTCGATTAATCTCGCGCGTCGATAAGCCCGCGATTAGATCACGGAAGATAGAAAAATTGGCGAAACGAGAGGCACAAAGCAGTAAGTGGTCATCGTCGAGGACGGAGAAGAGTGCCGCGTGCACGCGGCCTAACGAGCTTTTAATCGGCCGATCGTTAGGTCGTTAGCCGGGCAAACGTTAGCGATTAATTGCGAGACTCGGACTTAGAGGCTAGTAAGTAAGTAATTGTTTGGTTGGCGTTACGTACAGTACTTACAAAGCCGTGCTTGTCGCTGATGTTGTTAGTGAGTTTGAGCTTGTGGAAGCTCACGACCTTCTGCATCCATTGCTCACCGCTGCTCGGCGAGTCCGGATGGATGTACATCCTCTTCGGCATTTCCGGGTCGGCCTTCCCCGCCACCATCCACCTGCTGTACTCGGCAAACACCAACGAAATCGTTAGACACTCGTCACGTGTATCGTAAAATTTATTAATCGTAAAATTTCATTCAATCGTTAGAAATTCGTAACGTGTATTGTAAATTGTAAAATTTGTCAATTTCTTAGGTCCTGTTCAACGAACGGAAATCGTGTATCGATTGTAAAAATTTTTTCGCCGCTCGATGAGCAAAATTGTCAAAAATTTATAACACGTAGTTGGAAAATTTCTATAATCTTTCGCTATAACGTGGTTAAAGAATTTCTTTCGCTACTCGATACGCACGTGATAAAAGTTGATCAGAAATTGACAGTATGTTTTCGATTGTAAAGTCTCTTTTAGAATTTCCTTTTACAATTAAAAGACGCAAGGTTCGATGATACAAATCGACTTTGTTCGTGAAAATTGAAGATTATGACTCTCGCGAGGGTTGAGTTGGAAAAATTCAAGGAACGAACGAAGCGACAATTACGTGACGGATCGCTGACGATGACTCGAGACCGCTGAATTGCGAGTTGGAGGCGAAGGGAGAGAGGTGTCGATAGCGCGAGTTTCTCGGTCTGATTGTTGTCTTTTAAGGGAGGCGTGTCCGGTCGTTGGGATCGGTCGCAGGTGGGTCAAAACGAGCGAACGAAGAAGAACTCGTTCGACGAGTTCCAAAGTGGCTGCGGTCGCCAGCGTGATGTAATCGTTCATTGTGGTCTGCCTTTCGATTGGCCGACTGTCCGCTTCTCTTCTCGCGAACCTCGCTGAGAGACGCTCACGCTCGCGTTCACGTTCCTCGCGAATTGACTTTGTATCTCGTAGGACGAGCCTCGATATCAAAATGACCGAAACTCGAGAGCGGAAACTCTTTGAAAGGTTTAGATTAGGTTAATGTCTTGCGCAATTGTGTAATTTCTTATTAGGAATGAAAGAGAGTATTTTGCACAAATTCGGTATGAAGAGTGTAGTAAAATAACGGAACAAAACAAAGGAGTGAATAATATCCAAAATAGAGTGTATATTAAAAAAACTGTACGACTCGTACCCAACTGGATGGAACACAAATTACAGGCGCGATCGCTCAGTACCAGACAACGCCACTCCTACTCGAGGTCCACCCCACGCCCCCTCACGGATCACGTGACCCAAATCAACCAATCGCTAATTCTCGTTGCATTAGCGTTGCGCCTGAAGAGCGTTGCACCGATTTTCTGGATTATCCCCGCTAAAATCACTTTCAGTGATAATATATTATAAGCCAAAGGCGGATTTTTACACTAGAAATACAAGAGAATTTCAATTGCACCCTCAAAAATACAATATAGTGCAGTTATCGTCTAAAACAACCAATCTCGACAGACTCGATCGCTCTAGCCTCCGCGTAGCTCAATCATCACTTAAACTCCCCTTTTTGCAATCGCATTGTTCCACGTTTTCCTCCGAAAAGAGAAAAAGAAAACGCACGATCTCTCTCCCGAGTACCGCAAGTTTCAAATCTCGCGCCAAGATCTCGAAAGAAACTCTAAACGCAGAAGAAGAGGACGAACACCGTGACTCCAAACGCGGGAAACAAGAGCGCGTAAACGGCTCGACGAGCGCAAAAAGGGAATACAATGAAGCGAACGCAGCCAGATACCGTTTCGTAGGTTTTCGTGGGAACGAACGGCCATTTACGCGGCGAGGGATCTCGATCGGCGGTTTTTTCGCCAAGTCGGTCGACGAATTTTCCGGCTGCTTTCCCGACCGGTCGATTATGTTCCGTTTAGCACCCTGGCGACGCGCGCGTGGAGGGGGAGAAAAAACACACGGTCGAACACAGCCAGAAAGACAGACGATCGTACGATGTCTCGTGAGAACGCGTGTCTGCGCGTTTTGGCTTTCCAAGGAAAAAGTTAATAGCGAGCTAATGACCGGCGGGGAAGGTTGCAGACTCACGATCAGTCACTCGGCCGGAATTGTTCTCAAGTTGGACGTTTCACTTCTCGGGAAATAGGTTGCGTCTGCTTGGAAAAACACTCGGCTCTCCTCTTTGTCCGCTCGCTTTGCATCTCGCTTCAGTTGCTGTTTGCACGCGTGAATTGAGGTTTCTACGTTTGGAAGTAGGAATTTTTTACACTTTGCGGACGATCTTGGACGTTCTAGAGCTATCGACGACCAAGGCATAAAATTTCCATCGGACACATTGAAACGAAGAAACAGAAGGGCTTGTGATGCAATAAATCACACGAGCTTTTCGAAAGATCGTTCAAATTTTTAAAAATTTACCTACGTCTGCAAAATTTCCTTTGCTAGTTTTTCTAGTGTCGGAGAATCTATAGCAGTAAGATAAAATCTAACGGGAAAATTTGTGACAAAGAAGTACAAAATATTGAGCCTAGGTAGAAAATTCTTCAACGACTGAGAAGATTATAACACTATAATGAGACCCTCATTTCAGATATTTATTATCGTATTCTCACATAAAAGATACCTTCTAAAGAAAAATATTTGACGCTATATTCAAAATACATTGCACAGACTGTTTAATGTATATTTAGTGTATTTAAAATGCAACATGTTTAAAATGTTCGAAAGGATATTCAAAAGCTAAAAAGTTTAAATCGATTTTGGGAAAAAGGTTATTTTACCATTTATTTGAAACTGAAGAAGAAACTGAGGACCAGAAAAATGGCCAAAAAGTGGATGACAGATACTCTCTTTAAAATTAACTAATTACGAAATTGCCAGAACCTACGTAGAAATGATCGACACGCTGTACCAAGCGTAAAAGGAAGCACGACACTGCGCTTCACTCGGGAAAATTTCTTTAGGCTGCTATTTTTGAAATGTTATTTCCTTTCGCGAGAAAGAAAAAAAAGAAACGTCTCGATTACGTGCTCGATGAAGTCGAAACGAGGGAATAATTTAGAACCACGAAGAGAAAAAAAAAAAAAAAAAAGAAAATCCGAGAGGCAAATATACACGGATACGGCAACGTACGAGTAATTGAATAATTGCGTTAATTCTCGCGTTCGTGGTCGTCACGAAACAGCTTCGAACGCAACAGCTTGGCACTGTTCGTGATCGCGATTCGTGGAGTTATTCGATTCGTCGGAACGTTCTAATCACGACGATTACGGTGCTGCACGTTTCGCTTGGGTTCCTTACCTGTTGTGGAACTTGTATCTGTAGTCGTCCGCCGCGACGATGTCCAGCAGAAGGATGTATTTAGCCTTCGCGTCCAATCCGGAAACTCGGAACTTCATCTGAGGGAACATCTGCCTGGAACCACCGATCAACAGACACATGTCGATTAGACAATTGCGATCGTGTCGACTCAAGTGTGATACAATTGTGGAGTTTATTAAATGGCCCCTCACTTCGTGTCAATATTAAGCATTAATATCAATAATATTACGTCAAGTACTACGTCCATCAAGTATTATATCAATTGCGTTGTGTCAATTGTATCATTATGCCAACAATATTGTATCAATTATTAAATTAATGATATTACGTCAAATAATAGTTAAGTTTACAAGCCATTAAGTGTCGCAAGTATTACGTCGATAATATCAGGTACATCGAGCGTTGTATCAATTGTATTGTATCAAGTATCATACTATCATACTATATTTGACACTAAAATGAATTAATACCAAATCAACAATTATTGGTAACACAAATGACACAAATGTATATATTTCAACCTCACTCGGCTCTCAAACCTTCTCAAACCTTCATTGCAATTTACTATTCTCTATTGCAAACAACTATTCTCATTAAAAAACTGCAAGTATATACGTTGCTCTCCTTCCTCATCCTATTTATGCAACTTTCCCAAACCAGTCTTCAATCAATCAACATACCAAAGGTGAAACTTCTCGTACGTTTATATCGAAACACGGAAAGCAGAAACTTCGCCAAGTCAAAAGTCTCCGACACACACGTTCAAACGTTGACTCTTCCCTTTCTTGGAAGTTGTGTATTTTACGTATTCACTTTATCAAAATTTGATTCTGTCCGGTTTTTTGTTCCAAACAAATTGAATCAATTGTAATTTTGTTCATCTTCAAAACTGTGCCTGCGATTTTACCTCTCGCAATTTTTGTAAAAAAATCCCTTTCTCGCCCCCCCCATAATGTCGTCCAACTCAGATACGGTTACGTATCGTTTGATCAAAATTTTATTCTATCTGGTTTTCTCGTTCCAAAAAATCAAATCAATTTTATTTATTTACAAAATTCCGCGATGTCGTCCAACTTCAAAGTTACGTACCCACCTGTTCCTCTCGTCAAAATTTTATTCTAGAAAAAGCTCAGCGAATCGTAATTCCATTCATCCCGAAAATTCTTCGCCCAAAGAGCCGTGCGTGTTATCGCCATTGGATTGTCTCGGCGAACGCCGGCAAGGCGCATGATCGCGGCGTGTCCAGCCGGTGTTAACCGCGCGACTTTCATCGGAATTCCGAAAGGCCGGAATAGAAACGTGCACGAGTCAATCGCGAGCGGCTGTCAGAGCGGCCGGAGGCGCGTTCCCGGCGAATAAAAAGCGGATCTTGTCGCGAGCGGAGGGCATCAGCACGCGGCGCGGAGCAGTTAGGGAGGAACTCGGTGCACGCGGTGGAATTATCATCCCGCGGGAAGAAACGGCGCCTTCTGTCGTTCTGTTGCGCGTCAGAAAACGCCTGGCCAGGCATTTCGGTGTGTTTTCACCGTTTCTTTTCCCTCCTCCCTCTCCCTCTCTCCCCCCCCTCTTCTCTCTCTCTCTCTTTCTTTCTTTCTTTTTCCACGAGTCGCGTCGGACAGCCGCGCTGGAATGTCGTGGCTTCGTGAAAATACCAGCTGAGGCCACGCGCAATTGAAATCGTTTCGCTCGGACTTTCGACGTTCTTTCGCCACGTTCTCCGCCAAAGGCTGAAAGAAAGGGGGGCAGGGGGGGTTTCCCCCCCAAAGTGCTCGAGGGGCCTAATTGAGGTTTCCAACGCGCGCTGCGTGGCGCATAGGTGAGAATTTTATTGAAACGTCGACCGGCGTTAAACTGTGGGAGTGGCCGGTGAACGATGATCCTTCGATTTCGTGCGAAAGGCGAGAACGAGACGGCTTCTTGCCGATCTGGACGTTGAACCCCTCCGGGTTCGAGCGTACGCGGGCGACGTGTTTCTTGGAAGTTTGCTCGATTTACGAAAATTATTTCCACCGTTTGAGTCTTTCTTTGCGAAACAGAGAGAGAGAGAGTAATTTCTAAAAAGTAAAAGAGCAATGGAATAATCAACTTTAACTTTTAATTTTGTAATTGTGCGTTGCTAGTGGAATCTGTGAAAATAGCGATTGCTAAGAATTTCCCTCGTTCGTTGGGATGTAATTTAATAAATAACAACGCGCAAAGAAACGCAAAGAAATGTATATTTTAAAGAGTAAAAAATTTTCTATTTTAAAACACCTATTTTTAAATCTCGATCGATAGAATCGTGACAATTGTGTTGTCTCGTTGTAAATCATGATACGTAAATGTTTCTACAAACGTTCGAATATTTCCACGACCAACTTAACCACAGATTAACCACAGTGACTAAAGTAGAAATATTGTATCAGACAAATCAGAGTTCAAGGAATGAGAAAAAATGGACTATCATTCGAATTGAAAAAACTGAAACTAAAACTTACTCTGAGAAAAATTATATAAATCAGCTCGATTTGAGTGTCAGAAAAATCTGGCGACGATAAAACCGGCTGACTGAACTGCGTCGGTCGGTGATGGTGATTCGCGCGGCAGACATAACACGATTAATAAAATCCGTGGAACGGGTTCAATTGCTTCGACATTGATCCCGTTGCAACATTCCGGACCACCTTGTTCAACGATCGCCTCTTTGCATCCGATCGCGGAGAATCGTTTTAGACCGCCGCGAAGGCTGACTGTGTTACAACCGATTGGCCAATTCGAATATCGCCGAATCGATGGAATTAATTGTTCATATATATATATATATACATATTAACAATGACAAAATTTATTTATACATTTATGTACTTTACGAAGTTTGAAAGTTGACAATTGTATAATTTCTATTCGTCCTCTTTGCGCGAGAAAAGCAAAAAAGGTAGCACGTACGCGCATGATAAATCCTCCTAGGTTTGCCCTCCTAGGTTCAATCATCCACTCCTGATACCGAAAAAGAAAAAAAAAAAGAAAAAGGAAAAAACTCTGAAAATCAAGAGAAGAGTTCTAGGGTGGCGAGGAAATTAAAATTCCTGCGGATCGGCAGCTATAATCCGTACGTTCCAATTTACACACAGTGCCCCCCTCGGTGCTCGCTCGTTGTCTGTTCGTTGAAACAGCATAGCTGCACTTCCTCGCCAAACGATCTCTCTCTCTCTCTCTCTCTCTCTCTCTCCCTCCCTTTCTCTGTTGCTGTTTCTTTCTGTGGAAGGATGGCAAAAAGAGTAGGAGCGCCACTCTCTCGGAGCAAACGCGGCTGGCGTGCGCGCCATTATGGAAGCTGCGACTTGCCTTAAGAGAAATCGCTCGGTGCGCCCCCTTCGAATTATTGTACTTTTGTATGCTAACGGCGCGAGTATCCTTAAACGTCGTCGTTATAACGGCCGGGCCAATTACGGTAATTAGCCGCCATAAACGAGTAGCGTCTGAGAAACGCACCTTTCGTGCTGCTCCGGCTCCGACCACCTCTCCTCTCCCCCTCTTTTCGAACGTATCCGCGAACAATACGGGGGCCGCCTACGTTCGCCTCCGCTCGGTGCCGATAAATATAAGTCGGCGTGTCGGCCGCCGGTGGACATCCACCGCGCCTCGATCCATTGTTCCCCTCTCGGGAGTCTGATAATCAATTAGAGATCCTAAATGCGAGCGTACCGCGAGAGTTTCGTCCGGCAAACCGGAGGGTTTGCGCTCCGTTTTATGCCCGTCTCGTACGAATTGAGGCCCCGAGAAAGAGTTGGACGCTGCGCGCGAATGAATGTCAAGTTTGAATTTTCTCTCGAGCGAATTTTCGCGAGGTTTCGGAGATTCGCAAGTTCGAACGATCAGCAGATGAAGCTTGATCGAGTGAATAAACTTTCAATTCATCGAAGCTGATTTTGTTTCGATGATTTCTTGGAAGATTTGGATCAGGTAAGGTTGGAATTTGGAAGTTTAAGTGATCAGCTGATGAAACTATGAAACTTAGTTACATAGGTCAGGTTCATCAATAGATAGAAGCTTGGTTAAAATTTTAATAAGTTGATTTTGAACATGTTGGAAGATGGAGGGTTTCTTGGAAGATCTGAATTAAGTCAAGTTCGTCGAATTTAGGAGTAAATAAATATCTGCAAATAAATTTTGTTTTGACGTTGGACGATGCAGGATCAGGTCGAGTTCAAATTTGATCAAGCCTGATCAAATAAATAAGGAATAAGTTGATTTTGAACGTGGTCGGCCAAAAACACAGAGTTTCTGGATTAAATCCAGTTCGAATTTGAGAGTTTAATAATGATCAGCAGAAATCGAACTTGTTTAAACAAATGAAAATTTTACCAACTGAAAGTGAATTAGTAATTTTCGAACACGCTGAGAGATCAGTAACTGTCAACTTGGATTAGATCACACTTAAATTTGGATTAGATCAAGCAACTGAAAACTCGACGAATTAATTTCTCGAAAGCAGAGATCGAGAATGACACTGAATCTACTATCCGATTCGATTCAAAGACGAGTAGCACAGAATGTCACGATAAAGAGAATCTCGACGAATCGCCAGAGATTAGCGGACTATCGAACGTTGCCAGCCAAGTTCCCCGAAATGGAGACTCGACGGTGAAGAAGAGGGATGGAAAATCGGTCGATCGGACGACTTTAAAGGCCGTTCAAGAGATTTTTCGTAGCATCTGCCTACTGTCCTGAATATATCGTGACGAAGGGTAGAGGATCGATTCTCATTCACGTGGAGCACGCAGAAGGACGGTAAGCCGGATTATCCTTGCGACGCTTTGGCAAAATATCCCGCGGGAGGATGCTGACGACCGACTCGAATCTAAGGGGCTATTTTCTGAAAAACGTCCACGCTTCCTTTTATCGCTATAAACGCCCGTTCCTCCATGCCTTTCTTTCCTTTCCTTGTTTTCTTTTCCTTTTTTCTTTCTTGAACAACTGATTTTTGACAACTGTAAATCTGTACAGCGGTCGTTTGGTCCTATCGTGTGGAAGAAATCGATAGAACATTGAAACAACGTGAACATTAAAAAAAATCTCGTTCTCGCGTAAACTTTTTTAGGTAAAACAATTCTTTTTTTTTTTTTTTTAAATAACTCGTCATAGATTATGGATTATGGAAAACCATCAGTAGCCGAAGATTTGTGTTTCTGAACGTCTGACTCTTGCACTGTGTTTGTAATTGTATTTGTAGTCTCCATGTGAGAACTCTCTCTCTCTCTTTCTTTCATTTAAATTATCATTTTAAATTACAATTATCATTTTAATCGGGCTTTTTGTTCGAAAATTATAATTTCTCAAACACGCGTGACATCTTACAGACGACTTCGCGTCATTGATTGTAAAATAATCGAACGGTAAATCAGAAATTTAACAGTATCGAAGAATATCCGAAAGTCGATCGACTCGCAACGGATATCAATTTCCATGAAATTCCAAAGAGATCCTCACCTAACACTAATTTCCACTTTATCGTCATTTTTCTTCACAATGAAGATTTCAAATAATTTCCTTTAAGATTCCAGACATCGATCAATCCCTGGATTGATCAAACGTTCAAAAAATCCACCGATACCATCGTCCATCCGATGACTCAATAAAATTCGAATCGTTCAGTCAACTGATCAACGCACATGTGGTACACGTGTGTACTCGAACGCGGGATCGTCGAAAATTATCCGTAAATGGTCCTCGGCAACTTAAAAGGAGAAAGAGAAGAAAACAGTGACTTTCTCCGTTAGGAGCGTCCGTCTCGATAAGAAAACGCCAGCGAAGAGAAAGGAGGAGAACGAAACAGAAAAAGAGGAGGAAAAGCAAGGAAGAAACGGTAAAAGGTCGCGTCGGTTCCGTAGAAGAGACGACGAACGACGCCGGCACGAACGGTTAACGAGCAGCGAGAAATCGACGGGGGCCGTTCCGTTTTCGGCCGATGAGAAAGGGCGTAACCCCATGACATTCCTTTTCGACGACCCGGGCCATCCTCCGGTTTAATGGCCCCTCGTACAGATTACAGGAAAAAGAAATTCCGCCGGAGAACACGGACACGTGTTCGGCCTTATGATTTTATAAGAGGCGAGTGCCCTTTGCTCCGCTCGATTGGGAGCGCAGGATCCATCCATCCAGGTTGAGGTTAGGTTTCGCCTGACGTTCGCTTGCCCACGTTTTGCCGCGTTTTTCCCCCGGCGGATTTGCAGCTTTCGAGAGGCAGGGTGGAGAGATTCAAAGGGTTTAAGGCGTGGACGAGATTGATTTGACGTTGATTTGAAAGTTAGCTTAGGTTAGGTTAGGTTAGGTTTCAGAAAAGAACGTCAGTTGGAACCTTCCTCTGTCATTCGTCGTCCCGTAATTCCATACCTATCGGTGTCTCGTGCTGTCTCAACGAGTTGCATTCAGTTTCCAATTGTATATAATTTCATACGAGCATTATTCGTCGAACTGTTATTATTTTTCATCAGCAATTGTTCCTCATCTAGAAGTTACTCTTCCTTCTTCAACGACTGATACACAGATGTCTCGATGAAATTATTTCCTCTTTTCCCAAAATTTATCGTTCAGCACACTGACTAACGTGTGAAATTACTCGGTTCAATGGTAAAATCACCCACGAGTAATGTCGTTTTTAAAAAATAATTAAAAAGAAAGGAAACTTTGTACAGTATCTCAAAAAATAGTACTCGTCTATTGTATTTTATGACAGAATTGCGACGCGAGAAAGTCCAAAATTTTCCAAAATTTCCCTACTTTCCTCCACCATTTTGGATATCTTCCTCGCCGTTTCTGTTTCAAAGAGGTCTCAATTCAAACTCGGCGAACACCCAGTACACAGGGAGCGAGCCAGTCCACGGCGCGGCGTTTCCGCAGTGTGTGGCAGGTGGAAGCGGGCTCCGGCTTCCAGGAAACCTCAGGAGCCCGGCGGTGATGCGCGCGAACGAAGGTGGACTGCAGCGAGCCGGACGACTACGAAACGAGGGGGCACGATACAAGAAGGTGGCGGTGAGCGGAGCCACCACGTCCCCCGAAATTCTTCTCCCTTTCTTCCTTTGTCTCCGCTCGCATCCTCTCTCTCTCTCTCTCTCTCTTCCCGCAGTTCTCTCTCATTTTTCTGCTCGTCTTGCTCCTTTTACCCGATAGCCGGCTTGGGCCCCCCTCCGACCCGTATTTGTTTCTCAGACGGCGCTAATTTTCAGCGTTACGGCTCTATCGGCCGACGCCGATCTCTGGAGGCCTGGAGACCGCCTCGGGCCAACACTATCCACCACGCTCTTCCTCTCTTCCTCCGAGTCTCGTTAACCCCGGACGAATCGAGGAAACTAGACGCGAGACGACGATTCACCGGGACACCTGTAGATCCGTCTGTTTGTCCGACTGGACGCCTCGTCTGGCGCCTCTGTAGATTCTCAGAGACGAGCAGCGAATCGTCGAAGAGTCAACAATGGCGATACAGGGCGGATGTTGTTGTGACGATTAAGAGATTCTTGAGGATGGTTTATGAAATGGAAGCTGGGTAAAGAATTGCTTCGCTACGTACTTTGCGATAGTTTTGGATTTAGATTTTTGGTAATTCAGGGCCTGCTTTCTCTTCTTACTTAGATGTTACGTTGTATCATATATATTGTAATATATAACAATAATTTATGTAATATTGTGTACTTTATACGTTATGTACATTTTTCCATCTTCGAATATTTTACAGATGTACACATCTTTGGAAGTGTAATTCAGAAAATTACATTCGAGTGGAAAATTATTTTAACCACTAAATGTTACAACGAGCAACTATTCCTTTGAATATTGGACAATTTTTTGGTGATTTTTAATTGAAACATTGCACATCTTTAGGAATATGAAACTTGGATGGAAAATTATTTTATCTACTGATTATTAGACAACTTTTTGTTCGACTTAAAAGTTGGAATTTTTTATTGAAATATTACACATCTTTAGAAGTTGTATAATTTAAAACGTACAATCTAGATAGGAAATTATTTGTCCGCTAAATGTTACTTTGAACATTAGACAATTTTTTGGTTGATCTGAGAGCTCGAATTTTTTATTGGCACATTGCGCATCTTTAAGAAAATATAATTTAAGAAATGAAACCTAGGTGGGAATTTATTTTACTTGTTAAATTTATTGTATTTATGCACGAGTTACTCGTAAACGATTAACTATCACTCTGAACGTTAGTCAGAATTTTTTGATTCGCCTCGAAGGCCAGAAACGCCGATACGAAGTACGATAAAAAGATGCTTAAATTGCCAATGAATTGAGCAACAAGACGACGATTCGGAATTTCTTCGTACAAATTTCAGAGGGGTGCGCGATCATCAACGTGGGGCTAATTTGCATCGTTTCCTTCGGATCTTCTGGTACAAGTCGCGCGAAAAGGACTCGACGACGGCGGTGAAACGCGGCTGCTAAAGGACGAGATCGATCGGAGCGTTTAAATCAGTAGGATCATACTCGTAAGAATCGCATAAAGCGACGAGGGGGTTTATCCTTTTCAGCAACCGTTGGATGAATAACGACGGCAAACGGGGAAAAAGAAAGGAGGAGGCCGCGCACGTGTGCGCGCGAACGCGTACGGCCTAACCTGCGGATCGCCACTCGATAAAACCCGCCACGAATTTACGACGATCCCGGGATCGTTAGATCATCCGGCGCGATCCTCGCGAAATTTGCCGCGTTCCGCGCTGCTCTCCCTGAGTTATTGCCTTGCTCTGCCTCGAAATGCCGAGTGCGCGTACGTAACCTTTTCCCTTCTTCATCCTGTTTCGAGCCGTTGCGCGAAAAATCGTCGACTACGACGACCATGTTGAAATGGCAAGGAAATATCGTACAACATTTGTCCGGAACACGTGTCGTTCACTGTTTTGAATTCGTCATTTCTTGCAATTAGAATCTGACAATTTCCATCAGACTCGCGCGTATCTTCTATTGTTCTCTAATTCTTTTTGTAGGAATTTCAACTCACCTTGAGCAATTTCCTTTTACAGACTGTACAATTGCCACTGATCCATTAAATCGACGTTAGACGACCAAAGTACAGAGAAATCGAAGTGCAAGAAAATATATAATTAATAACACAAGAAAATATATAGTATCTAAAACACGCTGTTAGAAATTATACAAAATTTAGAGGACTGAAAGAGTATCGAGAGGTGTCGAATAACCAATTCTCGATAAAACTTTTGCTCGTCCCCTTCAAGTTCAATGTAAAAATCGATTAAAAATTACAACGACCGCGAACCCTCCGAACGTGTCGTTTAATTCCTCGAAAGCCGGGATAAAATAATCGCCCCGTTCTCCGCGAAAAACAAAAAGAAAAGGAGAAGAGGGAATATGCCTGAGAGGAAAAGAAAGAAGGCTGGCAAAAGGCGTGGAATAATTAAATCCGAGGCACGGAGCCAAGAGCGAGCGCGATTCGTCTCGCGTTTTATGCCCGGTTTCGTCGCGTCGATCCGCGCGCATCCGGGCTTTTAATACACTAGGCGTTTGCCACGGTCGCGATGTTCGTCCCTCTCCCCACCTCCTCCTTCTCCTCCTCCTCCTCCTCCTTCGTTTGGCCGATAAATCGAACGGTGAATCGTTATTTACGGGGCGTGATGATCACCAGCGCGACGGTTTCGCGCCGAAAGCGCGCTCCCGCAACCCGGTAGCTTCCCGCTTAATTTATTTTATCGCTAAGCTTCGCCTACCGATAATTTGCCGGCGTTTCGCCTCTCGTGTCCCCTCCCCCGCCCGTGACAATAAAATTGAAAGCCCCGCTGCGTTTTACGGCGAGATTAAAAAACGCCGCGCCGTGGCCTCGCTGGCTTGCCGTAAATTGCAAGCAGCCAGGAGAGAGAGAGAGAGAGGGGGGAGGGAGAGGGAGGGAGAGAACCCTCGAGCCTGGAAACCGGGATTCCGTGAGATAACGCCGTAACACACCGGCGCAGATTGCTTCGCGAAAAGTACCAGGCTAAATCGTGGATCACTCTCTTCTCTCTCTCTCTCTCTCTCTCTCTCTTTCGCTTCCTTTGTTTAAGAGGATCGCGTGATATCGGCCGATAGCGATGCCGTTCGATGTATTAACATTACACTGGCTGTGTGTACGTCGCGAGAGATCGGTATTCGCCGCGGTTGGTAAAAGAGCTGCTGGGTTTCTGCCTGGAGGATCGAACCGGGAACCGGCAGCGTTAATTGAACCGTGAGAGACGATTAAGGAAGAGGTTCGACTGATCGATAACTGATCGTTTCTACGAGTTGGCCGTTTCGCGAATGAAGTTCTTTCGAAATTCGAATCTTAATTATAAGTTGTCTGGAAGTTTGAATTTTGCCAGAATGGTGGTATAATTTTTTTTTTTTTTTATCAGATACAATCAACACGGTCAACATTTTAAAATTCGAATCTTAATTATGGCTCGATCGAGTTAAGTCATTTCGAAGTTTGAATGTTCTCAAAATGGTAGTATAATTTGTTTTTCAGACAACATTTTAAAATTCGAATCTTAATTATGGTTCGATCGAGTTAAGTCATTTCGTAGTTTGAATTTTCTCAGAATGGTAGTAGAATTTGTTTCTTCAGATAATCAGTTAATTCGTGTTTTGTGGAAACTTGAGATGAAATCCCGTTTTCGGAATGCCACGTTATAAAAGGGTTTCCCTTTTCGTACTATGAATCATTAGAAGAAACAAATATTACCTTTGTCCGTACAAAATCTACTGAACGTATCAGAAAAATCAATTTTTTCTCACTGTGCGTATCAAGACACCCACTTTTCCCCTTCGGTGCCTTACTTACCAACACCTCCCCTTTCCCACTTCACGCTCGCAACTTAATCATTCGAGCTACTACCGTTCCGCCGTACATCAGACCAGTCTGCCTTTAGACTGGTACGAACCTTTCATTCCTCATCCCGAAGAAACATTGAAACAGTAAAAAACATTTGAGAAGAGATGTTTAACCTATCGGCAAAAGGGAATCGGCATCAAAATTCGATGAAAAGAAATATGACAATTATCACAATTTTCTTTTACAGTGAAACTATTATGATTCTGTTGGTAAATTAATTGGAAAATTAGAAGTTGCAAGTGCATGATCGATCGTGATAATTTGAAAGCAACTAGTTAATTTTAAAATATACCCGATGTGTAGGCCACGAATTTTTTAATCTGACACATTTTTCGCATAATGTATTGACGATCTATAACCCGAGAGCAGAATTTGCAAACTTAATCAAGACTAAAAACTGGAACAACCAAACTCGTCGATATAACTTTTCGAACTGACTGTACTACAACTGTTGAAAAGACAATTTTATTTTTATCAAATTAATACTGACTCCTCCTAACGTATATTTATCAATCGTACTTAAATCGCAAGCGAAATACTCCGGAGAAGTTCGTTCGAATTTTCATCCTTCACCGCCGTGATAATTTGACACCAATATTGAACATTTGAACGTTTCAGCTTTTCTAACTAATATAAAAATGTCTCTGCCGCGAGAAGCGCTGTACGTGTCTTTTAAACTGAGATTTCTCTGCGATTTCTCTTTCAATGTTCCGTACAGAAAAATTTCAAGAAGAGACGCGAGGTTTCAATCGTCGATCAAAATCTTGGAGCGAAAAACGAATGTGTCACGCGCGAACAATTCTGATTAAAGCTTAAAATTAGGACGTTCAGATGACGATGATCAATTCTCTGTCTGCCAAAGACAGTTCAGCACACATTGAGAAAAAAGAGAGAGAGAGAGAGGGAGAGAGAGAGCAGGTTGGTAGCGTAGGCGTAATTATCTCGCGGCTCGTAAGACGAAAACCTATCCCCCGACGCGTGAAAGAGTCCCTTCCGGATCGCACCCCCGGGTTCACGGCGTCGCCGTCGGCTTAACGCAATAGAAACATCGACGCCACGAAGGGCAAATAATGGGACGAGGCTCGCTCGCGCCTCGCGCCGCTCGTTTCCACGCCGAGCGAGCCCGTTGTGTGCGCGACTCCGGGAAAAAGCGCATTGTCGCCGGGGGATGCGAGTCGCACGCGACGCGCGCCAACGTCCCCCTTCTCGCCCGCTCGCGGAAACCGGCTGAAGTGCGAACGAAACGCGATGCGACGCGAACGAAACGCGATGGAATCAAACGCGGGAACAAAAGCTTCGCACGCCGCTAGGCAGAGCTACGCCAGAACGAAAGTCCAAGCTTCCTTTTCATTTTTCAAGGCGTTTCACCCTTTCTTCGGCGAGAATGCTGTTTTTTTCTTCTGCTGCTCGCGCCGTTTCCTCCGCGAGATATTCGGGATTGATATTTGGAACGACTTCGCGGCGAAGGTTGATGGTTTGTCGATGGAATTTGAAAAAGTCGGGGAAAGTCAAAGTGTTTGTCTCCAAAAGTGCAGAGCTCTTGGAAAAACGAATGACAAACTGAAAATTGTGCTCAAAATATGTATCTTTTACCTGGATACTTCGGATAGATGTATTTTTTTCCAGATATCCCTTTCGTTTCATGAATCGTAACGATCATTTTTTAAACGATAAATTAAATATTAGAGCTGAAACGAGCACTCTAGAATAATGTGATTTTCGACTACTTTCGTTTCGCAGCTCTACGATTATTTTTTCATTTCTTGATTGTAAATTTACATGCATATCTACTTTCACACACACACACACACATATATTCAAAATATCGATTACATTTAAGATAAATAATACTTCTTTTTTAAAAAAAGCGGGCCATTACTCCTTGACTTATTAAATTACCTGTTGAAGTTTATATAATCAGAGGCAGAGAATTTTGTCTGAAACGAAGTGAAACGAAGGAAAAGAATTAAAAATTATTCTAAAATTATTATTTTAGAATAATTTATTAAAAATTTAAAGATCATCCGATCAATATCTCAAGTTAGAATTGGACTGCGTACATCAAATGCCCCATGTTTGACACTCGAAATCAAAATCCACATTACGAATCGACGTCTCGCGTCGGGATTGAAGCGAGGGAAGGGCGATCATCGTCGCGGGAAAAGGGATCGACGTATCGATCTGGCCAGGCTGCCGAGCGAGAGGCGCACGCGAGAGAAAGAGAAGGCGGCAGAGGGTGGATCTTGTCGAACAAATCGGTACAAACGATCGTCGTAAAGCAGTTAAAGGCGAGTTTATATACGCGTCTCTCCGCGGCAGGGCCCCGCGGAGGCGGCCGAACCGAGATGACCAGCCCCGATAGGGAAACCGATAGTCGCTCTTTCCAGAGCCAGGCGCTCCCTCTCTCTCTCTCTCTCTCTCTCTCTTTCTCGCTCCCCTTTATCCCCGGGGGCCGCGGTCCAGGAACCTGGCCCCCCGCGGCGTGGAACTTTTTTAACTGGATCCACGGACCGGGCCTCTAACCTCAAAAGTCGCGTCTTTCCCTCCTCCTCCTCCTCCCTCGTCCGTGTGTATCTGACAATTTACGTTCTCTCTAACGCGAGGCGCAGGTACGACGAGCAGGGCGGAGACGGATCGCGTCCCCCCGCCGGACGATTTAATTCCGCTTTCCTCGCTCTGGGGTCTGGAACGAATCGGGCCCTTTGTTTCTTCGTTAGTCGCTTTGTGGCGACCGGACATATTTTTTTTTCTTTTTTCTTTTTGGCGAGACGGAAGGGAGACGAAATTTGTGTCCGACGAGATGGGGCGAGAGCGAGGGACGAGGACTGGTGTTTCTAAGAGTTTTTCGTCATCGGAGGTGAATTGTATCTTAAATTAGACAACGTAAAATCCCGAGATCAACTTTGTCGTTAGTACGTGATTTTTCTAACGCCGAAGCTCCAGTCAGGAATTAAAAGTACGAAAAGTCTCATGGAGATTTAATCAAATAAATGTCATTCATTTTTTTTTCCCTCCTATTTTCTTATAATTATAATTGCTGTAATTTAATAATTTTTAACAGTTGCCCGATCCATTCTAAAAAATCGGAAAAACATCAAAACTCCTGTTCAAAATAGTATTTAAAACAATACAACCTGTATAACTATAGTAACATCGTACTGTGGTTAATCAATGATTCGCTCAATCCGAAAAATACTCCAACCCAGAAATCGAAGGAGCTTCCACCTTAACCTCCACGTGTATAAAAATTTTACATCTCCATGATAGTAATCAAATTATTCTACAGTAATTACTACGTTCTAATAGTTTCTAATAGTCGTCCAATCCAATCTAAAAAAAGAAAATTGGAAAAACATCAAAATTCCCGACTTGAACATGTACACATCGGTTCTTAAAACAACCCCTAAACGCATCGTGTAACCATCGTGCCAGATCCATCACTTGCCTCGGTTCCCCGCGACCAATCCTTCACCACGTCCCATCAGCGTCACGAAGATGAACGAATCGATATTCGCCGAAGAAGCAACCAACGATCGCAGCAGCGCGTGTTCCCTAGTCCAGGTAGACTACTGCTAGAATACTAACTCGACCGAGAGCGAGATTTCCATACGGTTGCGCGAGCGAGAGAGAAGGAGAGAATGGGCCGAGGGGGTGTTGGCGAAATAAATTTCCCTCGACATGTAGCCCGCTGAAAAATGATTCACCCAGTCCCTGTCTTCGTTGCGTACGCGTCACCTCTGCCACAATGAGCCGCGCGCACCGTATCCAACACCACTTGAGAGCGGTTGAAAGGGGATCTTCGAGGTCCACCTTTCACGCCCGAGGACAATAATTACCCGCGTCTCATTTATACTCGGGGCCCTGGGCCGGGTGTGGAGCTCCAGGCTCCGCGAAAAAAAATACCGTGCTTCACCGTCTGCGAAACAACACTCGGCGACGGGCAGCGCGCAGTGTCCAGACAGAAGAGGAGAAATCATCGGCGGAATTTGACGCCGCTAATTCCGTATTCATTTTCGGCCAGACGAGCTCGTAAACAGAAAAACTCTCGCGGAAAACGAAATAAAGAAAACCGCACGACTTGTATCCCAGTACGATTCGTCTCACTGAAAGGCCCGGAAGCAACTGTTTTTGCCATAAAATTTGATTGATATGCAAACATTTGAATCGATGCAAAACAAATTACAGGCGCGATCGCTCAGTACCAGACAACGTCACTCCCACTCGAGGTCTACCACACGCCCCCTCGCGAATCACGTGGCCCAAATCAACCAATCGCTAATTTTCGTTGCACTAGCGTTGCACCTGAAGAGGCCCGATTTTCTGGGTTACCCCGCTAAAATCACTTTCAATGATAAAAAGAAAAAAACGTAATTTTAAGAAGTATCTTTTAAAATTATATATACATGTCATTTTTGAAAGAGACTTTATTCCAATGTATTCTAGGATTTAAAACTTCACCAAAATTTCACAAAAACCTGTACACTTGCGAGTCTGAAAATTTGACAATGCACATTCTCTCTGGATCTAAATAAAATTAGTTGCCACATCTCAATTACATCCATATATATATTTCATTATTTCGGAAGAACAAATTCAGTAAAACTCCAAAAGAGAACAGACTCGTTCTCCGAGCCTTCGCAGTACACGGCCTAGCTCCTCGAAATTCCAATCGAGAGAAATCATAAATCACGGCCCGCAACAACGCTCTCGACACCTTGCAATCATCTCCCCTCTCTCGCCTCGTCCACATTCTGTCGAAATTCGCGGAAACGAGCCACACACGATAGACAGGCGCCGCACGAACGTGAATTTTCACGCGGATTTCACGAGCGAGGTTCGGACGAGCCGGAGCAGACGACGGGAAAAGAAGAAGAAGAAGAAGAAGAAGAAGAAGAAGAAGAAGAAGAGAAGAAGGGTCCCGGTGCATAGCCTGGAAGCCGTGCCGTGGCGGCCAAGGTCAACGGTTCGAAATTCCCGTGACCAGGGCCCGTGGTTCGGCATAATTTCGGTCGTTTATGACTCGCCAAGAACAAATAATAATTTAGTGGGCGTCTACCCGGGCTTCATCCCCCCGAGATACGTGGCCGAGGGGCTGCCTCGGCCAGGCCAGCACACACTGTATAAATAACGAGTGGCGCCAGCCGAACTTCCACTGTTACATTATCTCTTATGGTTTACACACGCCACGTCCACCATTATGCCCCGTCCCCGTCCTCCACGGGGTTCACGCACACACGCGTCAAACGGCCCCGAGAACCTCTTTCTCTTCAAAGTCTACCCATCTTTCACCCTTCTTCGTGAACAGAAAGAGAGAGAGAGAGAGGGGGGGATCTCATCATCTTCCTTTTCCTCTTTACAGGAACTTATACGATTTCTTATTAGTCCTCGAGCTCGCTCGAGGTGTGAGAAACTCGGAGATCGCTCATCAGTATACCGGGTGATTTTTCGGATTTTTCGAAGCTCGGTTTCTTTTTCAGGGAAGGGATTATTAATGGGATTTCAGAAGGGGGACTTTTTAATTGACGGGGATGGCTTTCAGAGGTTTGTTTTCGTCGGTTCTGGGAATGGTTTTTATTAATAGGATGATCTCCCGTTTCAGAGATCGGCTCTCAATTGTTTGTAGTTTCGAAATCCTTCATTCTCTAATCTTAACAACAAATGCCAAACTAGTAAAAATATGAAAGACCCTCAATCGTAACATGTTGATAAATTGAACAACAAGGTTCGACCCTGTCGATGAAAAGACTAAATGCCAAACTAAATTTATAAATACGACATAAATTATTAATATTTAAAATCTCAAAAAGAGTAACAACATTAGGAGTTGATTTTATATTAACAGAGGATGAAAATTCTTTACGCAAGTCAGCAATAGTAAGATTTATACACGATGGAATTAATCAATAATTGTAAAAACAATTGTTAAAGAAATGGGGACAAATGTTGTATTAAATTGAATATTTTATACTTAGCCTTATATACAGTGCTGCATGTTCCATCTATCGTTATTTTATTTTCTTCCCTTTCTAGTCTTTTTTTTTCTAAATTTTTTTCGATAATTTATATAATATCTTCCAACTCTCTGAAACGCGTTTTTCCTATTTTTTTCTGTCACATTTCTTATTTTCCTCGCTGATCGTGAGTCAGGTAGATGGAGAAATGGCTTTGAAGAAGCTGGAAAGACCGGAAAGGGGGACCGAAGGTTAGTGAAATAGACGTACAGTAGGAGAAACGGTTGATAGGGCCGTTTAACCTCTAATTTCAGGCGAGCTTGAGCTCGAGATTCGAGCGGAATTAGCTGCAGAAACAAACCGGAGGACTTATCGATCCTCGGCCTCTAGCCGAGGCGCGTTGTTCATCGAAGGTGCGAAAAATGTGAAGGCCTCTCTTGAATTATAATGACGCGATCGATATGTACCGGGTGTGTCGATACGAACTGTAACGTGAACGTTAATCCCATCAATTTTCCGTCCCGATTGATCTTCATCGGGATTCGTGACGTAATTTTTGTATAAAACTTACGAAAAATATGGACAAAATTTCAACGAGACTCGTGACTCATCTGATGAAATATGATTCTGATGGAAAAATGCATAGTATAAGTATGAAAATATTTTTATAGTATTTGATAAATGAAACAAATTTTTATTGCACTCTAGAATTTCCCAAAATAACAAATGCTTAATGTCATAAAATCAAACTCGATCAAACTCGTTCAAACTAAAATCAAAATCAACTAGAATTGTTACAATAGTGACGATGATCTTACACGTGATCGATCAGTCGAAGAAAAGAAAAAAAATTAGAAGAACTCCGCCTGCATCGAAACTCGTCTTAACCCGTGACGTTGAAGCGACGAAGCAAAGAGGGCCCTGTCGCTCGCGAACGGTCCCGGAGGAAGACGAGTCAATTAATTGGCGGCTGGACGCGGCCCTTATCGATTTAAAATCCATTCGCTCCGCGGAGTAGCGTGTTCTCGCGATTAGTATCGTAATACGTGGCCCGTTGAATCGTCGTTTGCCCAACCCGGCATTATTTTCAACGCTCCGTGTGTTATTAAGATCGACGATAAAACCAGCGCGGACACGAAAGCGCCAACGATCATTGTAGCCTAGGCTCGTTCACTCGCTCGCGCGCACGTTCACTAACACACAACCGGAAGACGAGTCAGAGCACGTTCCTCCGGCGATCGTGTAACCCGTGGCTACTGTGCAATTATGTCTTTGCCGAGAATTTCCACGCGTCACGGCCGACGAAATGCGCAAATACTCCGATCAACATCGGTTTTCTTATTCATTTTTTTTTTTTTTTTTTATTCCTCTTTTTCAATCGAATCACCTGACCTGCCTTTCAGCTTCGACACCGAAGTCCGATCGACGATTGAATGGTACGCACACGATCTAGATGTTAAGAAAATAAGACAGGAGTTTCCTTTGATCGAAGAATAAGGAAAACAAATGCTGTATTGGAATCATTTATTCGAGCGTTTACGGTCGCAACGAAATGGAAATTAGAGCGATCGTGTAATTCAGAAGTAAATAAATTTAATCGAAGCGTTTCTTTTTTTGTACTGGTTATTGTTCCTTCACGCGAGAGCGACAGAGTGTCGGGGATTTATAAATTACGCGAGTGGCGCGATCTCGATAGAAAACGTAATTTTCCTGCAAAAACAAAGAAACAATTAAAACACTCCGAATATAGTTGTTTCAGTCTCCGACTATCTCGAGACTGATCCGAAACACTAAAATTCCAATTTTACCGTGATCAAGCGCGATTAGACTCATTTAATTTCGTGCATTTCCCGTTTCGTATCTCCTCTGAAAGTCTTTATGAAGACGAAACACGTGAGACTCCACGGATTTACAAATATGATAAAATACTTTTTACCATATTTACCTCGCAAATTAATCTAAATTAACAAGTTACCTTAATTAAATTTGAAAAGGAAAATTGTATCACATTTACGTTACCTAATTAACACCACGAGCTGACATAAATTAACTAGCTACTTTATACGAATTGATAAAACAAAATAACCAGTCGCAGGCTCAATTTGATTTTCAAATTTACGAAAGTATTGCGAAAAACTATTTTTTCGCCTTTGACGTTCGTCGTCTCAAAGTCTTCGATCCGACATTGCAATTTTCCAATTTCTCTCCATTCCAGTCGCATTATTATATTACTATATTATAACGTGTGTCTTAACATTATTTTTTTCTACTTGCGTGTTAATTCATCGTAGTTCGAAAGTCACTCGAAATTCTCGAAAACGTAAACACTTTTTCGAGTGGGAGTGTTTCACTCTCAACGGGATTAATTTTCGTACGTACGACAGAATTATCTCGAGCGAATTCGCCTTGATTGTTGCGAGTCGTTGAATTAACGAGCGGACTAAAATTAGCAGAAAAGTTGGTGGTGGCGCGAGCAAGTGATCCTGCACCCTTCGAATTAATACCGACCGGCTAAAAGTATGCTGGCCACCATCCCGTGCAGGCTGCAGTGGCAGCTGGCGAATAGCGGGGTACCTATTAAAGTCCTCTAGATAAAGCGCGAGATTAATTGCCCGCATGCAATGGGTAATTGATCAGATCCAGTTCGCAACTCGCCTCTGCCGATGCACATGGATCGAAGTAACGCGATCCCTTTCACATCGAAATATTTTTCTCCTTCTTCTTTTTCTTTTTTCTTCAAAGGTATGTACATATATTCTTTGTACCTGTCAATACGACCTTTGTACACTTCCGTTCGTTTCTTATCGAGGATTATTTGCGCGAAAGTGCTTTAATCTTATTTGTAGAGATTCTTATTTGTCGAGGAGCAGAGAACTTTTAATCCCTTGCGCTGGCAACTGATTGCGGACCATAACGAGTGGCCAAATCGTATACAATAATCTGTCGCTTTCTTTTCGAACTCGTCTGTACGATATCACTGAATGGAAATGTTGCAATTTGGGACAAAAAATTCTCAACGTGAGTGACACGTCATTCCAGCGCAAGAGGTTAAACATTTAAGACATCCCGACGAGAAGACACAAATAAAAAGATAAAAGATAAAAGTTTGAGGTTAGAACAGAACTTGTAAAATATGAAAATAAAATTTTTTCGGAGGGACAGACCATTTGTTCGTCAATATTGAGAATCAATATTCTCAATGTTTGTAGCAAACACTGAATGTTATTGAATGGATAGTACTCGAGTATAAAAATAGATTTTTAATTAAATATTGTAAAATAACTTGTTTCCATGGAAGTTTTATTATATGGATTTTTTTTTAAATATCTATTCCACGAGAATACTTTTCAAAAGTGTTCCCAAGTGCTTTTCATAGAAACAGATATTTTCTTCTACAAAATATACAATTCTGTTCAAACAGAATTTTTTAAAAACGAAAAGAACCTGTTGTCAATTTCGACCCCTGTTGAAAAGTATCTCTTAAAATGAAAAGAAAATATCTCTCTTTTTCTTGCTACTAAACAATTATTTAACGACAAAAATGTTTCTTCTTTTCTTAGTTCATTTGGAGATAGAAAATAGTGTTCGATATCTCGCATAGAATGTAAAAGATGAGATTCAACAAGAAGTGTGAGAAATTTTAATTTTCGTGGTTACTGAGCGCGTAATAAAATGATCTAGCAACTGATACAATTAATTAACCTTTGAAAACGACTCAGAAAACAAGCTTAACGCTTCTTACAACTCACTACTGTTTATTTCCCATGATTGTAAGAATTATAGTATAATTAGACGTTTCTATTACACATTCGTAGTTCCAAGAATTTAAAAACTCGCAAATGTCAATTTAAACAACTGTAGCAAATGATTTGAACGATCTCCTTGAATATAAAAGACAATTGCAAATTACGGATTTTCGTCAGCGGGGTCTGGGAATAATACTATAATAAATACTCGAGTCTAATTAAAAAATATATATAATATAAATGTATTATTTCATTTTATAGGTAATTATTATAAAATTCTTAAACTACTATATTATCATTAAAAGTCCAATAATTACTAAAAGTTCTAAAAATTCTAAAATTCCCTTTCCTAAAAATTTTTACCAAATTCCTATTATTCTCAAAAAAATTAATATTTTCAAACTGTGTATCGTTTGAAACTACGAACCGACCCCTCGACTGTCGACCAAAAATTTTCGCGACGCTCTACGCATTAGATATTTTTGACGTCTCTGGGAACCAGACCCAACCTAGACCGCCTTCGTCCACTTTCTCGTGGACGAAAAAGTCCGGCAGTTTCAAAGGGAAAGTAAGTGAGAGAGCGGTCGCGGCGATATCAATTAATTCGCGAGAGAGGGCGAAAAGACGACGTTTGCCAGGGTGAAAAGGGAAAAGGGTGTCGCGAAGACGGGTCTCGCCTGGTAGAATAGCCGCCGCAAGAGGCAGAAGAATCGTCGCGAGGACGAGGTGAAATGAATTCGCGCCGCGCCTAGAATCTCTATTTCTATCTCTCTCTTTCGCTCGCCACCAATTTCATCCCCTTCCAGCCCCTTTTTCCTATCTATATCTGTCTCGCGGTGCATCCACCTCCTATATCCACGGTTTCTCCATCTATCTGGTTGCATTTCATGGAATTCACACGTCTCGCGTGTACACTCGCGTGAGAAAAAAAAAAAAGAAAAAAAGAAAAGAAAAGAAAAGAAAAGAAAGGAAAAGGGGGGAGGGGGCGGTGTGTGCAGGCGAGTGTATCCGAGGGGTGTAGGTCGAAAGAGGGCGAAGAAGGCGGCCGTAACAGCTTTCTATTTGCATACTGCCTCTCCCTTTTCATCCGCGAGCTCCCTTTCGACACCGGCGTTATTTGCATTCAGAAATTGGCCGGCAACCACCGCCGCGACCTCCTTCCTTCCTTCCTTCCTTCCTGCCTGTCTCGCTCTCGCTCTCGCTCCTTCGCCCCCGGGAAACCGACGCTACCCCCGATCACGATTTCTACGACCGAAACACGTTTTCAATTGCCATCTTTTCGAAGGTACGATTCCAGGTGACTGGGATTAACTTGGATAATTTTCGTTGATCACTTTGTAAACTTTTTTTGGAAAGTACTTTGGGGGCAAATTTATACCGATAGTAGGAGGTAATAATCTGGCAACTGTTAGGAACAAAGAAGAGGTATCTTTATTCTCCGTGAAAATTTTTGTGCTTCTGCTCCTTCCGTAGGTTTTTTTCTTTTTTTTTACAAAGTCCGCAGAAGTTTGAACTCGGGTTTGTTATTCGTTAAATTCGAAAATTCTCTGTGCTACAAATTTTCTAAAAAATTTTCTAAGAAAAATCTCCATACCTCCAAGTTCCTGTTACTCTCCAAAAAATTCATAGCTCCAAGCAACTTCAACTTCCAGGAACGATAAAATCCAGCACGAGCGAAGAGAGAAAGAATGGGGGGGGGGGGAGAAATTCAACCCTCTGGCGGCCGTTTAGCGACGATCATCTCGAAGGACATCTCCGGTAGCGAGCGAACACAATGGGCGCGGCTTCTCGCGATCCACCGAGCCCTGGACAATCTGTCAGCGTGTTTCGCGTGGAACGCGGCGCGTTACGTATTCACAGATACGCGGATAAGCGTAACCAGCGCGGGCGCGAGACGAGGGGGAAGAAAAGAAGAGAAAAACGGCGTAGAGAGACGGTCACGTCCTAGTAAACGGTCGTTATCTATTCACACTCGCTCGGACGCTAATGCAAATGGTAAAATGGGAGAACGCGTACAACACGTACGCGCGTTCGTGGCCGATTCCAATCCTCGTGATTCCTTTTTCGTCCCACTTCGCGTTGCGCGATCCTATCGCGTTCTTCTTCTCGACTCTCGTTACTTTTCTCGAGCGCGTTATCGTCGGGCAAATATTGCGTTCGAAAGAAGTTCGAAAGAAACGAGGGCTATTCGTTTATTCGCCCCCTGAACGAATTTGTCTCGCTCGTGAATTCGATTTCACACTGGTCTAATGTAAATAGTATAATAGTATAATATTCGCAGTAAAGAAAAGATTCCAATCCTCTGACAAACATTTTTCGTATCATCTACCAGCAATTTATTTGACGAAGTTTTCAACACTTTAGATAAAATATTGGTATTTAATATTTTGAAATTATATTTATATTGAGATATAAATTATATATTGCGATTAATATTATAACCTCGCGGGTAATTGTAAGATAAAAGGTAAACGTTCCTCGCGTTATTATCGCCAGGTCGACGCATAACGTGCAAGTTACACGGCTCGTGCGCTCGCATTACGCATTCTAGATAATAGGACGCTAATTATTTCTAATCGTAGCTCCTGTCTAATTTATTATACATCGGCGCATGAATCATCGTGAATCATCGATCGCGCTGCGTCTCAAATCTGGCCCAATATATAATCTCCTTCCGCTCAAATAAATATGTTCCAGATGCTCGATAGAATTTTCGATATTTAATGGAATTTAGTACGAATTATCTGATAATCAATGACAATTGATTATACTCTATAAACTGAAAAATGTCCAATGTCCGCAACAAATTCTTATTTCCACAGACCTGTGTGTTATTGAAATAATGTCATGCGTACAAATGACATACCAAATGTACAATTGTACCCTGAACAAATTATTACTTTCGAAGGACTTTGGGAACTAAGAAATATGCGCCATCTGCGAAACAAATTCTCATTTCACATTTGACATCCTTGTTGTCGCAGATCCTCGTTTTTTTTAATTTTACATTACTTTTATCTCCACGTGTCATTTTCGTAGTCACGTGAAAATGTTACCAAATACTACGGCACAAGTTACAACTGTACCGTATAATTTCTCAGAACGAATTATTATTCGAAGAATATGCGCTATCTGCGACAAATTCTCATTTCATATTTTATATCTTTGTTATCGCGAGTTCTCGGTTTTTTTTTTTTTTTTTTTTTTTTATATTTTGTATATACTTTTATCTCCACGGTGCCACGTGTCATTCTCGTAACGTCGAATTTCCACGCATTTCCATAAAATTTAACACGCTTATGGTACGTAATTACAGCACGTGTTCCACATGTACCAAACACTATCTGCTGCAATGTTTTCTGCGATATTTCCATGAATATTACGTATTTTTGACGAACCCACAGAGAAATTAAAAATTCAAATTCAACGCACGAGGACAGCTGTTCGTAAACCTACTGTAAACTTAGGCTTTAGGTTCTTCCACCACTTGCTGGATGGTTAGGGTTGTCCCCCTTCCCTCCACCCGCCGGTTGTCTGCTCATCCACCGGATTATTCGTTTTATTCAAACACGAATGTCCTTATCTGCGACGGCACTTTGCCAGCGTGTTTTCAAGGCTACAAAAGCCTGTACACGCGATTACGAGATAGGGGATCACGCGCACGCGAGCCCAACGGCCTTCCTCGAAAGCCAGCCAGCCAGTTCTACTCGAGCGAGCGGGTCTCGCGTGGACGCGAGGCGTTGAAGGATGAGCCGTCTGTCTGTCCGTCTGTCCGCTCCGCTCCGCTTCGTGATCTGCCAACCGATCTCTCTCTCGCAACCCGGTTGACGCGAGTGGGCGGCGCCGATTGTCAGAGCCTCGTTAACAGTGCGAAACACTGATTTTCGAGCCAATCCCTCGGCCACCGATTACGAAAAACTGGACAGGCTGTTTTTGCGCCGTTTCTTCAGGGAGGAGAGGGTTCGGATTTGATCAAACAGAACGAACCGTTTTCTCTGATTTTTTGACCCTACGATTCGCGCTGTTGTCCCAGACAACGAGAGGTTATTCGAACCGAATTCGAGGAACAGCAATGTAATATTTTAAATATCCAACGTAAATACAGAGTAATAATAACGTATAATAATAATAATACTATAATATATATTATATATGTAGATTACATAAATTACATACACATGGAATAATAATATAATATATATTATACATATAAATAATATAAATTACGTATATCACTTATTGGAAATTTATTATCAATTCAAAGACACATTAATCAAAAAACCCCATAAAATTTTATTGACGTGCAAACATTTGAATCGACACAAAACAAATTACGCGATCGCTTAGTACCAAACAACGCCACTCCTATTCGAGGTCTATCCCACGCCCCCTCACGAATCACGTGACCAAAATCAACCAATCGCTAATTTTCGTTGCATTACAGCGTTGCGCCTGAAGAGGCCCGATTTTCTGGGTTACCCTCGCTAAAATCACTTTCAGTGATAAAAACAAAAAAAAAAACTATGACTAAAAGATTACTTTTTGGAAAACTGAGGAAAAATGAAAAAGCTGTCGTTTCTCTTTTTCTTTCTGGAACAATTTCGCTGTCGAAGATAGACATAGTGCACACGGTGCGTTTTCTCGAACTCGCCTTTCCAGAAAGTGACGAAATCCCGACCTCGAGATCGTACTCTTCTCGCCACCGTCAAACGATCTCGCAATCCCGGTCTGTGCTCACGTCGGCGAAACAATCCTCGACGCGGGTCGAAATGAAAAATCGAACGAGTTAGTGCCTCGATGCCTGGTTAATTGACCTGGAACGCGTGCGCGCGTTTTAACTAAAGTATCACTCGATCGAAATTAATTCCATCGCGCGCGGTTTCTTCCCTCCCCCTCCACCATTCTACGGGCAACGTGATTTACGCGTTACGTGCGCAGCTCTCCCTGAGAAACTCCGGTTGCAACATTAGCTACTGGATACGCGATATTATATTATTTACTGTTTCTTGAAACGTTATATCCACGGCGTGTTGTACCGGTAGCCGACTAATTTCCCGCTCTCGCCGCGGTTCTTGTGCAAATCTTTCTCGAGCCTGTTTCGTGAAATCCTTACTCGAAAATCCTTCGAACGACGAAGCGTCCGATAGAAAAATCAGTTTTCTTCGTATCGGAGAAAGTTGTTTGGAAAAAAGTTGGTAATTTCTAACAACATTTACGACTGATGCAAAATAATAAAAACATAAATATAACGAAAATAAGTTCAAAGCGGTTCGAAGTTTCATTCCCGTAAGAAATTTACTTCGGAAGCAACAGAAGAATTTGGTAGTAACACTTGTTGGTTTTTAAAATCTTTTATCTTCCAAGCAAACGCGCTAAGTGTTCCAAAATTTTGTATCATTTTATCAAAGATGTATTTTCACTGACGCGTATTTCGTAAATGTGGACAAAGTGTCGTGCAAATTGACTTGTAAACGGCTTCACTAACAAACAATTATTCTTTCCCTGACACGCTCGTTCGAAATCTAAGAAATACACTCCAATATTTCTGATTTGATTTGACAAACTAACAAACTCGTTCAAAAATTAAGGGGCAACGAGAGAAAAATACCATACACTTTCAAGAAGGAACGAAAAACAATAATCTTCCAACCAATTAAAGGAATTTGATAAACGATTCTTGCAAACGTCAGATACGGAGGCAACGCGAAGAGAAGAACAAGGATAAAGAAAAATTCTCGACAACGAGCAAGGGAGTCGCGTCGAGTGACACGCGGTACGCATACCACCCTGTCGACTTCGCTCTATGCTCTATTCTACACTGCGGAGGGGGTGTATGCAGAGAGAACTGTACAACGCGCGAATAAAGAAATACTCAGCGACTCGACAGACCTAATTACGAGCCACTAAACCGAAAGCTCGAGCAATCAATCTCGCGCCCGTCGAAAGCACCCCTCCTCCTCCCCGTCGCTCCGCGCGTTTCTTTTGTTTATCCAGCGATCTACACACCACGTGAGTCCACCACCCCCCTTCCCCTCTTCGCACTTACGCGCGCTTACAGCCCTCGCGATCTCTGTCCTCCGCCGTGCGTGTTTTCCCAAGCAACTCGAACGCGTCTTACTTGCCGCGAAAAGTGTTGCTCGCGTGAAGAACGCGTCTAATTGCAACACTCGCTAACGCGTTGGTGAATCTTAACGTTGGCTGTAACAACAACGAATCAGTTGCGTAGAGTGGCCATCGAAATACAGGCTGGTCACTGAGAGACTGAATGATACTTTGTTCTTTGTAACACATTTTTCCAATTTTTTATCATTTTATTTGCAAATGTAATTCATGGATTCTTTTTCTTTCAGTGTTGTGTGCGAATTTTCATGAATTAAAATTTCTTTCTAAGAATTTTTCAAACCCTCCAGCTTTTCAGTGGCCACCCTATATGAAACTTGCACGTGGCGGAAGTTACATAATAGCAAATTAGCTAGTTTCGTCACGTTCGTGAAGACCACGCCTAATTACAACACACGTTGTAACGCGTTAGTGAATCTTAAAATTAGTTGTACAGTTGTAATAATAAATTTGATAAAGTTGTGCGAAACTTGCAAGTTACGTAATAATAAATTCCTTTTGCGTTTCTCATTCGTGCAGGCCACACCTCGCTAATGCGTTGGTGTATTTTGATAAAATTGGTGATACAATTATAATAATAATTATAATTATATTATAATAAATTAGTTGTACGAAAAGCAAACTCGCAAGCTTCGTCCACGTTTCGAATTCTCGAGAGATTCGGAGAATTGAGACTTCTCTTTGTTGTTTCCAAATGATCCGAATTCTCTGATCTTTGTAACTCCATGAAATTTACGATTTTGACACGAGACGTGGGAGAACCGAGGCAACTCGCGTCGCCTGGAAAGGTAAACACACACCGCAGGTTGCGGTATTGCGAGAGGAGAGCAGTCACGCGATCGCGATGTAATCGAGATAGATGCGTAGACCGCGAAACGGTTTTCGCGCCGATAAAGCGCGAATATTTGGCCAGGAAAAGGGACGAAAATTGGGCGGAGCCGCGCAAGTTTGCACCCCTTGCCGGCGCAAGCGTTTTTCGACTCATTCGTTGTGTCTATAGGCACACCGCGAACAAAGACACGACGTGAAATTGTAACGATTACGCGGAGATCGTGGTAGAACCGGTCAGGGCTTCTTTTATTTCTCTCTATTTGCCATTGTTCTTCTAATACATCGAGCGAAAGTTGGACAATATTGTCGAGAAAATTGAGTATATTTGAGTGTGACGTTAAGAAATGTCACGAGTTTGATAAAAAAAAAAAAAATGTTCAGTGATGACTGATTTAATTTTTATGATTATACAAGTTTTTCATCGCTCGGTAAGAAATATTTTTCTCAACGTTTTCGACGAACGTGCGATATCGGTAGCTACACGCGTACGGAAATAGAGGACTTTCGATATAAAGTATATAATTTGTATAAAAGCCGTGTCGAAGGCTTAATCAAATCTCAAATTAGAGCGTATAAATTGCATCGTGTTTCACAATTAGTGTCATTAATACCTCTTAATTATTCTTCGATAATCACGATCGATCGTTGGTAATCACTGCCCGTCTATAAAAATAGAACGTCCCATACTGCCTTGAGCCGATAATCAAATGCGCGAACACGATGAAAAAAATTGAGAACGATGCCAAAGACTTGCAATTACTTTGTGCGTTTATCGAACGTTTCAAAATGCAAAATTGCACAGAATCGTACAACTTGTAATCAAGCGTGTCACAAAGTGTATCTCGTTCGCACTTATTGTCAGCGTGTGAGAGCAACTTTCAGCAAGACTCGAACAACACGCACACAAGAGAGCTCACAAACAATTCTCGTCCTCGGAAGTGCAAATCTACGGCTGGATTCGAGTAAACACTATCGAACTGTCGTTCCTCGACTCTGAACAATTGTCAGTTGCAAAGAAAGAAGAAAAGAAGAGAAGAATACACCGAGTTCCAGGACAGCAGCACCGTGCGTGGTTCCGGTGAATCGGAGGGACACTGTATCCACAATAGCGGTTCGACGCACCACGTGGGAATCGTCCAAGGCGTTTGTGGTGGTAGCACAAAAGACCCGGTGGAAAAACGCGGCGGAGGGGTGAAAGCGTCGAAAGACACCCCCGCGCCAGTTTCTCGGCCGCCTTTCGTTTCCTCCTCCGCCGCGGAAACGTCGATACACGGCCGACTACGATACGCGCACGCACGTACACGCACACACACACACACACATACACGTGTTCACTCTCTCTCTCTCTCTCTCTTTCTCTCCGACACTTCCACCACAATCGCAGAGCGCATTTTCAGGCGCGCTCAGGCCACTACGGCTAATTACCAAGCCCGCGGAGAGCGCAGGGTTGAGCGCGGCACGAGCACACGACCCCGAAGAAGAAGGAGAAAGCGTCCCCGTCGCGGCCGAAGGAGAAACTGAGAGCCTGCGCGGCACATGCGCCACCGGCGCGGCCCAGACGAGGACGAATACACACGCTCTCTCTGCGTTCCGAGTTCACGAGTGGTGGGATAAAGAGAGCGAGAAAGGACGGGCGAGGGGGGAGTTCGGAGGTTGATATCGGCGTAGAGATCCGCGCGCTGACGCCACAGGTAAGGGGGTTGAAATTCCACGTTTCGCAGAAATTTAGACGTACTCGTGGCTCGCGAAAGTATTCGAGCGCTTCAAGTCCATCGCACGTCGTCAACAAACGAAATGCGCAAATGTTAGGGTTTGAGTTTTCGAAAAAATAAAATTACGAGAAAAGTCTGCAAGATTTACAGGGTGCACCGAGTGTAAATATATCGATTTCACAAAGTATTCGAACGCGCAGACGAAGAACCGTATTTCTAGCGAATAAAACGTTAGACTTCCGAAACACGGTGTTGTTCGTACAGATTTCGTAGAGTGTAATCTTTGCAGTCATGTAATTATTGCAATCACGAGCAAGAAAAAGTCAGAAAGCAGTAAACGTGAACGTGAGTTAATATTGAAATTTCATAATGAAAATAAATCTTGTCTCGAAATTGCCAAATTGTTAAATCGAAGTAAATATACAGTACATTATATTAATAAAAAAGAGGAGAAAATGATCGTAGGTGAAATTAAGAAAAATCCACACTGCTCACAGAAATCAGCGATAAGAAAAAGAAGCGTTTGATTTTTTTTTTTTTCAATTAAATAAGAACAACATTTTCTGACTTGTCGTTTGCCTTTCTGATGTTCTTGTTTAATAAAAAAGAAATCAAATTTTATCGCTTCATGTTCATTTTGAAACGTTATTATACGCATTAGATATATGTATATGTATAATTAAACATAAATAGACTCTGTAGTATTTTTGAGAATGTAATTAAGAAAGTATAATTTTTTTGTATAATCGATATTGCCAAAAAAATTTCCATCTCTTACGTAGTCATCGATTTCGCGTTAGATACATGTATGTACAATTAATGAACTGCAGACTTTTACGCGACTTTCTTTTATTTTTCAGAGTATAACTAGAGAAAGTAGAAACTTGGTGTGAAAATTCTTTCGTACAGTCAACGCTTCGGACATTTTATATATTTTTCTCTCTCCTCCGTCATTAATATTTTCTCCGCGATTTTGCACTCCGGAATTTTCTACAAATGCAAAAACACCTGTGATCTACTAATTAATTAGAAAGGAATCTTACTTCTTGGTATATATTCACTTGTCACGAAGATCCAAGTCCAAGCGTAATCGCGAATTTCAAGATAAATTGGCAACTGGATGGTGCTTAAAATTGCTTTTCTATTCGTTCTAGTGATCAACAGGCATCTGAGCAACTTGTACAAAGAAGAACACGCGTCCCAAAGACGGGATTT